>JANVFP010000006.1:0-1200000 GCA_027919835.1 Lentinula raphanica | reverse complement strand
GCAATACAATGTCAACCCTTTACCATCAGGCTCAATCAGAACTTCCGTTCATATCCCTTTGTTCCAACGTGTTTTACTGCAACATATCTTCCCCACTTGGGATTCAGAAATACAACAGCAAGATGATCTATCAGTGCTTGACCAATACTTCTGTCCCGACATTTTCCTATCTGCTTCTTCAGTTGCTGGGGAGATTGCTACACTCGCATACGGAACCATTCTTTCCCTTCTGTTCACAGACCACTCTATGCGTCTACTGGCCCGGTTATCCAAAGAATATCCAATCGACAGGCTGCATCACTACATATTTTCGCGGCAAGATTCACCTATCAAGTTGAATCAAGTATGGGAAGACTGCATCCAGAATGTCGTAGCCGTTCCTGCTAAAGTCGGCAATTATTGCGGTTCAAAGAAGTTGGAAGTCCCCTCCTCTTTAAGACATGGAAGATATTTCAATGACTTGTCTGTTCGCTGCGAAGTGTTGGTGTCAAAATACTCTCCAGGTACGCGATCTATCGATTCAAGAGCGCGCAGATCATTCAGTCTAGTTTAGAACGTGTAGCATCGATAACTTTTCTCTTGACGAAGCTCGTCAATCTCGGTGTATTTCCCCTAAATCCACCAAATGCAGATTCTCAGCCTTCGTTCTTTCATACGACTCTCCCAATCATACGTCCCCGACTTGCTCAAAGTGACGTAGATTCCTACTCGTCATCGTGGTTACGCGTCTTCCGAAATTTCGAGTCTTCGTTTGCACTACAACATGTGCTAGCATCGCTCTTTGCTTGCCTGAACACTCCAGAGTCAAGCACCGATAAAACTCCTTTGGCCAGAGCTCTCGTGAAACGAGAAGCCTTCGTTCTGAACAAGCTTTGCCCTTTCACACAAGTCGATGACGAACTATGGCAGGCAACATCTGCAGTGGTACTTGGCCGCGAGTGGAAAGAAGCCATGAGCCGTGTCTTCGTCTGTTGGATTGCAGGGTGTGATCAAACGCGTCGGTTGTTTCCTTTTCTGTATCACTTCCTGAAGTTGAATCCAGATCATGTAGTTCTGGCACTTCTTCTGAATGAAACTGCATCTCTCTGGTCAAATCCAGAACATATCAAGCATTCAATGATTTCCCGACATCGATGTACGTGACTCTACTGCCCATTTCTACCGATAAACAACCTATGACCTATGAATGTCTGTGTATAGTTTTAACATTACTTCTCCTCCTGACAATCTCTTACTTCCCTCCCTCATCGCCCGAAGTGTCGTCTCTAGTTCTCTCTTCGGATTTCATCAACGGCATCAGCACTTACATCAGCAGCATGGACAACGCCGTCCGGCATTGTGGCATGTTAGTAGCTGAAGTCGCCGCACAGCATGCAGGAAAGAATTTGGATTTCAAAGACTGGGACGGAGATGATAGTGGGAAACCATGGGCTCGGAGCTTGCGCGCCTTACTCGAAACTCGAGATGTGGATGTAGATGTTGGCATCTTGGATGAAAGAAATTCTCCAGATATCGTTGCATCGGAGAATTCCCGACCAGAGACAGCAGAACCCAAGAAATCAGTCATCACGCTCCGCACTGACGAGTACGACTCAGACGACTCTGTCACAGGATATGATTCCGTTCCGTCTTCACGCTCAAACTCACCCACACCTTCGGAACTAGAAGACATAGAGAAAGATCCTTCCTTGAATGTCAACCGTAAGAAAACGCCCAAACCAGTTTACCTTGCTCAGCTTGGTGCTATGCTCAGGAGCACGGGTGGAATGTCAAAAGAAAATCCTGCAGAAGAGGCAGACAAAATCGAGGTAGCGTTGAATTGTGCGGAAGAACTCATCCGAAAGAAGAAAGACTACGGGATGGAGCTTGGTTCGTATTTCGGTATCCTGAAAAAGGAGAGGACTTACTATATCACACAGAGGAAAACGCGGTCAATTTAGCGTATGGCCTAGTCGGTCTACAAGACAATTTTGATCTGGATCGATTTAGCGAGTTACGACAGAATGCCCTGAATGCCTTAGTAGCTTGCGCTCCTAAACGAGCTGCCCCGTAAGTAATACCTTCACGGAAAACGTATAGCCAACACTGAAGTTCTCGTTCAGGTGCATCATCGAAGAGTTCTTCAAGAACCAATACTCGACCGATCAAAGATATGCCATGCTCAACGCTTTGGCCTTGGGGGCCCGAGAGTTAGCTTCTCTACCTGTTCCTCCTTCTCAAGTCTCTCGCGAAGCCACCTCATTCCCTAGCAAGCGTTTACCCGCTCTTTTACACCAAGCATATCTACCTCATCCAGAGGCAGCCGCATTGTCTCAAATTCTGGGTGGCATCACTCGACAGGCCATCGAGAGAGGGAAAGAAGCCACCGAAGACAAAGTTCCTGAAATCGTTCGAGAACGACGGTTCAAAATCCAGCCCTCTCGACGTATATCTGAGGTGGCGGGCTCGAAAACGCGCATGTCAGACGTGATACCTCCCAAACAGACGACGTTTAACGAAGTTGCAGCCGAGTACTTCATTGCTCCACTGATTAATCGTTTCTGGCTTTTCCTTCGGGACGAACAGACTCGAGAGGAACGGACTGCGTATCACGAAGGCCGGGCCAAGTATCAGGGCACTGGAACTGGTCTCATCTTGAACCCTGTCGTCATAACACACTACTTGCGAACTTTGACTATCTTGGCGCATGCCTCTCAACATACTCCAGAATGGCTAGGTTTCTTAGCTCCAGATTGTTTAGAGCTCGCCTTGACATTGGGTACAAAGCCAATGTCTGTCGCAGATCAACCTACGGATGGCACTGACTCTGTTGAGAGAGGAGCGAAGGAGGCCTCCGTCCTAGCTTCTGCTTTGGAGCTCGCGGTGATCATTCTGGACGGTTGTATTGAGTTGGACGGCGGACGTTCGATCAGTATGGACCATACTGCGTTATTGATGGGTGTCAGTGAGTGGGCTTCTGCCATTTTTTCTAGACTGGACGATGGAGTAAGATTAGAAGGAGGCGGAGGAGAACAATTACTTGCTCTGAGACGCGCAGCTTCTGCAGCTGTCTTGAAAGTGGACGAGATTGTATCCAAGTACCGTAGATCTATGATAGACACTTGGTGATTTCCATGGCGATGTTTGACAATTTATCTATAGCCCGGTTATCTTGGTACATGCTGATAATTTTTGCAAGTTGTTAACTTGAAACTTGAGCTTGAGCTGAAGGCCGGTGACAGTGACTCTGAGGCGAGAATCTGGCAAAGCGCGTCCACGTGACGATGACGTAACGCGACATGCACTGTTGTTGATGAACTTGTTTTTCCCCTTATGCTCTATGTTCACCTTCCGGCCAGCTAGGTCCTCTTCACCAGCAAAATCCACCAAGCGAATCTCATCTACAGCGAACTCAGAAGACGTGTCTCGCTTCTCCCACTCATCAAATATCCCCGAGCTCGCAGGCTTGTCACCCGAGGATGTCGAGCTCATAGATACTATCATAGAACGAGCCGGTCCAACCGCGACTACGTTCCTCCCTGTTTTCAAGGCATACAACGACGTTCTTCTCGAGCGTGGCTTGGATCCTCATGGAGCTAAATATTATGGGGAGCTCTTGAAGTTGGGCACGCTCAAGGGAAGCAGCTGGCAAGACAAGTGGGACACAACTAAAGCGCAAAATGGATATGGTTCGAAGCCGCGGAACTTGGCACCGCCTAAAGCTGCTGTCACGGCATTACAACGAAACGCGACCTCTGGTATGGCTATACCTTCTCGAGCGGGGCCTTCGACTATCGTCAGCGACGACCTGTTCTCTTCCGGGCTTCGTGACTCCCAGATGTCCTGTTCCGAAAATAGTTCCATCGAAGACGGGCCCTATGCGTTAGCCGCGTCTTCAACAGTCTTCCCCTCTCGCAAAGGCTCGGGTCGTTCGACCTTGACACAGAACTCATTAGGTCTGGAATTGGATGAGGATTTCTCGCCTCCACATCCCAAGCCACTTCCTTCGCAAGCTCCCTTTCGGCGAACTGCAAGGACTATGGAGTATGATACTTCGGAACCCATCACGTCCACTCCCCTTTCCCATCGTGTCAATATCAGAAATTTCCCCGCCACATCCAGTTCTCCGATCTCATCCGAACTGGTCTCATCGAGTCCACAATTACCACCCAAGCGACCCTCTATAATCCCAAAGTTTACGGAACGGGGGAATACTGCCTTGAATGAGGAAGATGCCTGGAAAAAAGTCGCAATGATGCAAGATGAGAAGGAAGCCGATATGTTCAGGAAAGATAGGCTTATGGAACGTTGTTTCGATGTATGGAGGCAAGGGTTCCAATGGATCATAGTAAGTTACTATTCTGTAGCTAATTGTTTCGAACTAACAGCGTCGATGATAGACGACCAATGAACAAATTGACGACGCGCGAGATAACCTGCTGGTACGAAAGCTCTTTCAGCTCTGGCATCAACGAACTAGCTCGTATCGTAACATGGAGGAACGAGTCCAAGCCTTTGATAAAAGACGTTGTCAACGCATTTTCTTCAGCATTTGGAAACAGCGTTTCAGAAAACGCGTGAAGGAAAAACAGCAAGCGGAATGGCGACGCGATATGCGTCAGAAGATGCAAGTCGTGCGGATCAAGCGGGACATGAGAATATTGAAGGAAGCTTGGACAACCTGGGGACGATCCCACAGGTTGATCGTTGCGGACCAGTACTTTGATGAGCAGCTAATAACGAGGCTCTTTCATCGTTGGCGGACACGAGTTCGTGAAGCGGTGGAGAAGGAAGCTGTCGCGAATGAGATAGCTATTCGTCGTATGGACAGGGTTGTAGAGTCATTTTGGGATCACTGGCGGGCATCTACAGACCTGTCTCGTACTGAGGCGGTCGTTCGGGAGAGGGTTGAACTCAGAATCAAATCGAAATCTCTGGATACGTGGAACAAGAAAATGTACGTATACACAACTCGAATCGCCCACATCCATAACTCAGAGACTTTCTAGGTATGATCTTCAAAATGCAGATGCATTCTATAATGTGAACATTGCGAAAAGATTCATTCGATCGTGGAAGGCCGCCCGAGACCGGATACAGGTAAGTTGCTGCACGAAATTCTATGTCCTTCTCACCTTCCTGGTAGTATCTGGAAGTTCGTGCTGACAAGCATATCATACGGCAAGATGATGTTCTTCTGCGAGCAGTAATGCGTGTTTGGAAGGCACACGAACGCGGACAACTTCTTGAGAAAGTTAGGGCTTTTCTATTGGTCAAGACTGTTTGGGCTACATGGAAAGCTCAGATCGATCATCATCGCAAACTCACAGGTTATTGAGTTTTTCCTCCACTGTCTTCCCGCCTGTCTCATGATATTTCGTTGCAGATCTGGCTCTTCACTTTTCTACACGCCTGAACTCAAGTAGTACCATACATGCACTTTCTACATGGCGACAGGCCCTGGCTGCCAAGCAGAATGACCGATCCCGTGCCTTGCAGTACTACTTTGCGCACGTCAATCGTCGTGCACTTCTTCAATGGCGTTTACAACTCCACGCCAAACTTCAACTCACCAAGAAAGCGCGTCTAGCAGAAAAATTCATAGTCCTACACAGGTCATGGAATCGTATCAGGGACAAATATCAAGAGCGCGTCGCAGAGAAGAACTTCCAGACTTTTACTACAGCAAAAGTGAAGAAAATCTTCGCAGGTCAGAGATTCGTAGGCTGCTTTGGACCTCACAATCTAATCCCTTGCATCCAGTGTGGATATCCTTGTCCCAGAAATCCAGACAACAACGTCAAGCCGAAGATCTCATCGTGGAGCAAGTTCGCCGTGTATGACAATTTCTTTTGAACATCTGTTACCGCTCTCATTGCTCTTTCTAGAGAATTTTGAGTAACTCATTAACGCACTGGACCAATCGTGTCATAGAACTCAAAGTGCGAGAGTTGGAAGTTTCACAACGCAACGAAGCGGCTCTTCTGATGTGAGTCCAAATCACCCATTGCTTGCTGAACGCCATACGACTCAGAACCGATTTGCTTAGTTCGGCCTTCAACCGCTGGAAGGTTGTTCGTGCGCGGCATGTAGAAGAGTTGGGTCTCATGGAAAGCTATGAGGATATCAAGAGACACGGTGAGATCCTTAGTCTCAATGTGCATTCGCTCAGTATTCTAACTGTCTTTGCTTAGAAAACATGCGCAAAATCTTTACCAAATGGCTAACGGCTGCTCGAGCGGCGCGTCACCATCGTGATGTTCTGCGCCAAAAGGAAGAAGAGATCAAACTGAGGACTATCGAAATCGCCTGGGATAGATGGCGCGAGAGATTCCAGGAGGAGCGTCTCAGACCATTAGTGAGTTGCTGACCTTTAGGCTTCCTTCCAAAAGCAAATGCTGACGCAACCCAGGAACATACGCTTCTGCTCCAGAATAAAGAGGCACTGAAATATCGTGCTTTTGCGATGTGGTTTTCCAAGACTCAGGTATGAAACAGTTGCTTCTCGAGTAAACCTATCTCATACAGGCTCTAGTCACTCCCTGCCATTCATTTTGACTCTAAACGAGTCAAGACTAGGTACTGGAAAGCTTGGATGAGTGCCATGCCTCGTGCTCTCCAGGCAAGAACGGCAAGAGAGGTTGACAAGAAGGCAATCTTCAGTGCGTATCTTCGATTGAATGATGGCTATCTACCTAATACTTGCCCCCCCTCTGTAGAGAAGTATCTCGGAAAATGGCTACAGGAGTATCGCACGAAACTCTCCCTCAAGGCCGTGGCGTAAGTGGCTTTATAGATGTTGGTATATACTCTAGCCTCATTGTTCACATAGACGCGCAAGATATTTCCCTGCTCCTGCCGCCTCTGCACCCACCACAAGACCTCCTCGGCCATTCATGCCTCCTTTATCCTATGCTCCGCGTAACAACACGCCTCGAACTCGTTTTCCTCGTCGTACAGGCCGATCTGTCAGTCCCGAAAGAGAAGCAGTCAATCCAGACGAACCTCCTCCCGTTCCGAAATTCGTTGGGCTAGGCAATCGTCTGAAAACTCCCGGCAAGGCCGTTTCCGAAGTGAGCCCAACGCGCACGCTCATCTCCGAAGTCCCCCGGACTCGAGCCTCTAGCCCCGCTCGCTCGACAAAGTCTTCGGTTCCTGCACCGTGGTACATGAGAGAACGAGATCGTAGCCCTGTACGATCACCCGCTCCGTCCTCGGTCGGCGGATTTGAAGAGCGAACTAGTCTCTGGCAGGAATTGCAGAATGTTCGTAGGAAATCTCAGACACCGTCAGAGAGATCACGACCTGGGCGAAAACCACCGTGATGAAGTACTACATACTTCACGAGCATATTTATTGAACTATATATTTTTTGTATGATCATGTAACCTATGTCTTTTTGATTTGTCCGCCCCCGAGCTATGATATCCATGTCCAATAAACTTATGTATGTTCAAGCAAACTTCTTTGATTTCTGGAAACGGCAGGGAACACTTTGCGGCATAACTGCACACAGAAGTCGGTTTTTGCAATGTCATCGATTAAAGCCAAAGTACAGGTCATGAATTCCGATAGTATTGCCACCCAACCCAATTAGCTATCACAAAATACGCTCCCGTGGGAATGATGAGCAGCACAAAGTACTTGTAATGGTTGTCTTTTGCGAGTGCATCGAGAACCTGAGCAAAGAGAACATTCAGGACTGAAAACAAATTGGATAAAGCTAGACGACCGACCAGGTTTCCTGTGAGCGGAAGAACAGCACTCAAGAGGATGGCATAGCTTGCAACAACGCAGAAGACTGCTGTTGAAGCGATGATTGCATGACCAACGTTCAAGGACATAAGGCAATGGTGGTTATTTGAACCAACGAAGTCGAACCGTTACCGCGCCTAATCGCCTGGCTCAGCGAACTTGGTTGGAGGCTGAGCGCTGATTATTTGATTGTACAGTTCAGCTGGCAAAATGTGCACAACGTGATGCTATTGCCAATGCCAGGCTTCTAGACTACTCTCAATGGGAGTCAATCGTGAAGAAATTGGTGAAAAGAGAGTTGAAGTCGCCAAGAGTCTGAGAAATCAGGGAAACCAGCCGGCTTGCCGCTTACATAACCGGGCGGCTGGCGCCCGTTTTGGCGCCCGTATATTCACTGCCGTAAGTCGTGACCGTAGTTCAAACGTTCTTTTTTTTTTTTTTTTTTTAACTCTATGTATAACCGCTAGCAAGTAAGTCTAAGTACTAAGGCGCGGGGAGGCGCGAAGCGCCTCCTTCCTGCTCTGTATGGTAATCTATGTGCGTGTCTGTGTCGTGAGTATAGCTAATAAGTATCGTAGTGGGTGAAATTGGATAGTTTGTGGGTAGAGGCTTCGCTCGGCCTTAGGCCTTGGAGAATAAGAAGGAAATTCTACGCTATGCAGTGCACACTCCGTCCCTATGTATGAGGATGGGCGTTAGGGCAAAACCAAGTCCCCTTTCCGGGCGTAACCGCACCGTGGCCTTCTGGCTCTTGCTGGACTTGGGCGGTGTCTCCAGTGTTCCTCTTCACCGGCGACACCAAATCCCACGCAACTGGATTGTGAGTCCAGCGCACCAACGCCCGGGGTTTTGTGTGTCTGCTTTAGTAAGTAAGAAGTTTATGCTGGAGATCGGTTGGGTTCGTTATCCATCGCTGTCGGTGATGTAGTCATCCTCGTCGACTACTTCGTCCCTCCAGTCCGCTTCTCTCGTGTCTTCGATTTTGTCGCCATTGTCCTCGTTGAACCAGTCGTCCATCTCGTCGTGGATTCCGCGGGGTCTGTATTCTGGCGGTTCTGGTTGTTTTCTCGGTCTCCCAGTGACAGTAAATGCCCCTGACTCGTCCAAGAACTCGGTCAGTGCCTCTATGCCTTCCTCTTTACCTAAGATGTCCGCTAGACATATGTCTTGCGAGACCTTTTGCAGGATGCTTCGGTAATCGTCGTATTGTGGACATTCCCTCAGAATATGCTCCCTGGTCTGCAACAAAGCGCCACATGGGCAGTCAACGTTCTTCGTGGGTACGAACTTAGAGTAGTACTTGCCAATAAAGCCATGCCCTGTTCTACATTGCATTAACCTCCCGAAGGTTTCTCTTGGTGTCGAAGTAAAACGCTCTGTGGGTTTCAGTGCTGGAGGGATGTTGTTAGCTATTGCAAACTGGCCGGTGACTGACCGTTGGCTCCAAATCTTCCTCCATGCCATTTCTGTCTTCTTCCTGTTCATTCGGAGGGCATTCGACCTCGACCTTTTCCAGATCGTTTCATTCACCCTCTCGGCTCCTTTTTTTGCTAGATTATCTGCGCGTTCGTTACCTTTAATACCTGTGTGGCTAGGCGTCCACGCGACTTCTACCGAATGTGTTGGGTCTGCTAGGAATTCTGATACTTTCCTGTTGAAGTTTGAGCAGTAGGTTTGGCCTGGTCGTGGTTCCACGTCGAAAATTGCATCTACAGAAGAGGTGCTGTTAGTAAAGAATTGCCAATGCCTTACCTCAGGGTGTTGTGCTGTGTATGCTGCCGCCATTCCTGCGGCAAAGCTTAGTGCCACTATCTCTCCATCGTACGCCTCAGCGTACATCCCGAGCCCAATGCTCCTGTGGAAGGTCTCTTGCTTTCCGTGGTATGCCACGATGCCTGCGCCTGCTTTCCGTACTCTGTGGAAGGGTTTTAGAGATCCATCAGTGTATATCACGAGGTTCCCATTTGAGCTCTGGAGTGTACTCAGCTTCCCGTTGTGTTCCTCCACCAGTTTGCTCATCCTTTCCTTCTTGTCTTTCTTCTTGTCTTTGGGTGGGGGCTTGATGAACCGTAGTTGGTTTCCAAAACTGCTTTTCGTTTTCCTCCATGGTGGTGTTAGGAAAGGTAGGATGCGTTCATCGTCGGGGTCGGTGTGTTTTGCTATTTCCTGCAGTTGGGTTGTTCTTCGCCGATCTTTCTCGCTTCGGTTCCCTCTGCGAAACTGGATTGGCGGTGGGTAGGATGGAGGGTTTCCAGCCCTCCACGCGTCGTCCAGCCTCTGTATCACGGGGTTACTCGTACTCAACTTGTTAAACCGCAGCGCACATGCCCGGTTGAGCCTGTCAAGTTCGAGCTGTATCGGGGGTATGGAGGCTTCTATCTCCATTGCCACTATGGGCGTAGTCCTAAAAACTGCGCAAATCAGTCTCAAGCCTCTATGTTGAATCTTCTCTAGCAGTTTCTCGTGTGATTTCTTACCCGTCCACCATGCTGGGCTGGCGTACGTCATTACCGGTACCACGCAACTCTTGTACATGGTGCGCATGTGTCGTTGCGACAAACCTTTGACCGTGTTGGCGAGCATCGTGAGCAATCCCAGTGCCTTGCCAGCGTTACCTGCTAGTGTCTTGACGTGGTGATTGAACAGGAGTTTCCTGTCCAGGTACACCCCTAACCACTTCACAATTGGCTGTGGTTTCACAACTCGTGTCTCCCCATCGCGGTCCGTGAACGAGATTGAGGGGGATATGTTATTGTCGGTCTTGCAACGTTCAACGTTCAACGTTGCTCTATGATGTTGACGGTCGTCTTCAGTTCCACGGGAGAAAGAAATATGGAGCATCGCAATCGGTCATCACTACTTTCTGCAAGTGGAACGTTCCTCTCAAGAGGGCCTTCCTGCTGGTAGACAAATCTGGAAAGGTACTGGTATCCGAACATACCAGTGTTGGACAGTCAATGACGAGAAGTCAAAGTCAAAGTCACAAATTGTGACTTTGAATCTTGTCGTCAAAAATTCGTCAATTGACTTGACAATTGACTTCCGGTTATTCAACTCAGCCGAGCTACCGGCTGACCCAAGTTTTCCATCTTGTGACACTTGCTGTCTCACCACGAATAATCACGCTTTTTTTCAATTTCCCTACCTGTTGCCGAGCATTGCCGAGCATTCCCATGGTGCCGTCAAAAGTCATCGTCATTGACTGAGTAACATTGACTACTAGTCACAAGTCACTGACTGATTGACTAAGTCAATGACTTGTCCATCACTGGAACATACAAAGACCCAACGCACCACTGGACTACGAAGAACATATTCATCATAGGTTATGTTCGAATAGACACCAAACTTGCTGCACCGACTCGATGCAGCCCCAATGCGGCGTTCGATATTTTGGGCTCCCCCGAGGCGATTTCCAATCTTCACTATCTGGTGAGAGTTATCGCCACCTTGGTCAAAATGGCCGAGTCGAAGGGTTCCGTATCAGTGATGGACAAGTCATTGACTTAGTCAATCAGTCAGTGACTTGTGACTAGTAGTCAATGTTACTCAGTCAATGACGATGACTTTTGACGGCACCATGGGAATGCTCGGGAATGCTTGGCAACAGGTAGGGAAATTGAAAAAAAAGCGTGATTATTCGTGGTGAGACAGCAAGTGTCACAAGATGGAAAACTTGGGTCAGCCGGTAGCTCGGCTGAGTTGAATAACCGGAAGTCAATTGACAAATTTTTGACGACAAGAGTCAAAGTCACAATTTGTGACTTTGACTTTGACTTCTCGTCATTGACTGTCCAACACTGTTCCGTATTCGGTGTGAAAACATTCGAGTGGAAGAACAAGAACGAGTGGGTGGCAAAATACTGGAAAATGATAGAGTTGTACGAGGATGGGGCAGGTGGTAAAGTGGAGGGGGAAGCCCTCGAGCAATATGAACGACTACTGAACGCAAGGAATAGCAGACAGGGCGTCATGTCGAACCGCCCAACTCTTCCTTCCAGTCAAAATAACCCACCCCCTTCTAATCAATAAATCCAATAGTCGTCGTTCACATTGTCAAGAGAGCTCAAAGGAGACCGTAAGAGACCCGATTGGACAACATTACAGAATGGGTGTCCTTTGTCAGTGCATCAAGAATCCGAGCAAGTAGTAAAATAATTTAAGGCTGAAACAAGATTGGATGAAGCTTCAAGGGACGGTTAGTCCGCACCTGTGATGTGTCATCACTTGTGGCGTAAGACTGTCACATGACATTTTCTCCATTTTTCTAACTTCTTCAAAAATGAAGATATCCTCACCCCCTAACCTCTAACCATGGGGGCAAGCCCCCAAACCCCCACCAAACCCCTAACCAACCCTAACCAACCCAACCCCGAACCCTAACCAAACGCGCTTCGCGCGTGAGAACCCCGAACCCTAACCTAACCTAACCTAACAGGTCACGGGTGATGACGAATCACAGGTGCGGACTGACAGATCAGCTTGAAGCTAAACGACCGACCACGTTTCCTGTGCGGAACTTAGACAGCGCTAAAAGAGCATCAGTTCGTAAGACTGATTCGAACAGTGCACATTGGATGTTGAGGCTTCCAAGTTCCAACAAGGAACTCACAACAGAATCAACAACCGTACGTTTCAGTTATGGATAAGTACATTGACGATCAATCAAAACAACATTTTCCAAAAGAAAGAAACACAGAAAACATCCACAAATCACTTCACTTTGATTGCCATTCAAACTCGAACTCGTTTTGCGCCTTGCCAGCATCCGCAAAAGGGTCTACAGTATGCTGAAGCTTGAACATGTTTTGTCCTGGAGGTGCTCTTGCATTACGACGAGCTTGTCTTGAAGAATGGATGCGGTGAGGTAATCCTACAGAGCCGGTTTGATTCGACGAACTGGAAGAATTTCCTTGGACATCGTTCGCGGTTCTGACGGAGGGGATGGCTTGAGACGGAGCCATCCTGATTATAGAATAAGCAAGGAATCGGTCCTTCATCACGAGATAACCATCGAGTATGGAATTCTTTCCTCTCAACTTTAGAGTACTGAGTCCTGTACGCTCCTTTACCTCCTTCAGGACCGCATCTAGCCTTCTAGTTGTCATCTGTAAGACGGATTGTATCACTGTGTCATCGTTGGTATGAGAGGTTTGGTCGAGGCAGTTTGGCGAGTGGGCGTTTGAAAGATCATTCAAGTGCCGTTGAAGTTCTGAGCTGATGATACGCAGACGGTCCTCGGAGGAGGAGAATAAAGCGAGGCTTTCCGCTCGACGGGTCCAGTACGAGAAGAATACTTTAGACCATCCTGGATTATCACAGCAGGGATAATGGGTTTAGGGATGCCACAAAATGAATACGCAAAGACGCTGACCAGACAAAGCAAGGACCGCCACTCGAGTGAGGACGACACTACCATGAGTCCATGTATGGACAGCATAATCGACTTCGCTGTATGCGGGTCTGATTATATGCTGTTTTAAGAGATAGTCGCAGCGGATATGACGAAGAATGTTACACTCACGGAAGAAATTTGCGGAGCACTTCCTTGATAATTTCTGTCTTGACCAGGAAATCAATGATATTAGAGGGAGACTGTTCTTGTTTTGAAGCTTGTTTTTTCTTGAACACTGGCTTGACGAATAGGCTCCATTTGACAGGACCGAGTTGATATTCCAAGAACGATGCAACATGAGTATCTTCGCGAAGCTCAGGTTGATTGACTCTGGTTGGGCGAACCGTTACGAGTGACTCTTTGTCTGCAATTGAATTTGGGCTCGCGTTGCTATTGGCGTCGCTCGAAGAGTTTGTGCATTTGAGTTGTGAGGTCCTTGGTGACGGCTTGAGCTCAGGCTTTTCTGCGTATTAGTATTCGGCGTTAAGACTTGGCTCGTGCACCAACCTCGCTGTTCTGAGCTGTGCCTATGACCGAGTTGTTTGAATCGGTCACGAGTTCAAAGAGAGAAGTGGTCTGATCATCGGAGTGTACGATATGAGAAGGTTGCAAGAGTTCTTCATGAAAGACAGTGGAGAGCTCGTCGGACAAGCGAGGTATTTCCGTAGGTTGGAAGAAAGAGTTGAGAACGTCGGAGGTATTGATAGCGAAGTAGAGGTCATTTACGTTCAATTCTTGAGCTTGAGGATAATCTTGAAAGTCAAGGTTGTTGGAAACATCAGCAAGGACGTCGTAGTAAGCCATGAGAGTAGACGACAAAAGAGAGGAAGCTCGTTTGCCTATCGGGCCGAAGCATCAAACGCCGGACGGCCGTAAATACTTTACGTCCATCGCAACCTGCAGATTGCCTTTCACTTTCGTCCACCACCATGCCCAGCAATTTTAATTCTTCGCAAAGCGAGCACGACGCTGTGGAACGGTCAGATTCTTCCTGAATTCCCGACTGTCTCTCCTCTTTCTGACATCCATGTCAACTCCAAATAGCAACCTAGCTGGTGCTGAACAGCCTCGAGAAGAGTTATCCGAACCTTCCGTTGCTCCTTCGAATACACAGGAAGCCACAGATCAGCCATCAACAGGAGACAAATCACCGTTACTACCACAGATTCAACCTGACAACGATTTCAGTCTCGACCTACAATCAATTATTTCTGCGGGCGATCCAGAGTGCGATGTCATGCTATTCTAATGTATATCAGACCGCTCATATCCTGCCAAAACTTCAGAATGGATAAAGTGCACAAACGCGCGTCGAATGTCCAGAAACTCGCGCAGGAGAACGAAAAGCTGAAGGAGGAGTTGCGAGCGATGTCCCAAAGACTTGAAGCGGCAGAACGTAGAAGGCAGGAGCTCGATAGAAAGAAGCAGAGTATGAAGGAGCCTCCTTCTGAATGAGCAGGGAGTGAGAAGCAGCAAATGTACCATACTATACTTTCTATATACCCTCTGGCATGGACTCGGAATATACTTAGCTTGATGACGCCAATATTACCACGTGATGCGATGCTTTAGAGTACGGAGCATCCAACAAATTCCTATCTTACTTTTTCTCCACCATCTGCTCAATTTTCTAAAGTCATCTCTTCGCGTCAATTACCCATTATGTCGAGTCCAATGTCTCCAACTCATCGCAGAGGCTCAGACCGCCATGCGGATAGACGAGGCTCCTCCTTCTCTCGTCGAGACTCCATCGACCCGAGGAAACTCGTGCCCATGGACAAGTACATCATCTAATCTGCAGTATCGAACACCTTTACTCAATATCCTTGCTATTTGTGTCCTCCTTTCTATAGAATGACCCATATTTCTGGTACCGATGACTTCAATGTAGTCTTCATCGGTGCTGGCAATATTATGTTTGGTGAGTCTTATCGATCTAACGTACCTTACGAGATCTAGTCCTTATACTGACTACCAAATTATCATTCACTCTACAGGCTCAGAAGAAGGTCCCTGGAACCATTCTTTCCGTTTCGAACAGTACGTTCATCTTTAAACAAGTCAAACGCATTCCTGCAATTTGCATACCACAGCAAACTCGGTCGTCGTCTCAAGGTCGTGGCACTGATCGACCCTGCTATTGAGCGTGCCAAAGAAGTCCTCAGGAAAAAATGCGACTCTTTCGTCATTTCCGCCTACGAGAACACCCGGATCTACAAAAACTTTGAGGAATTCCACAAAAACCTCCCCAAGAGTCTTCGTCCTCGTGCTTTCGTTGTAGGAAGCCCTCCCATGTTCCGAGGAACCCTTAAAGCCGGTAGGGACATCGAGACCCAGATTCTCAAACATTATCCTGGAGTTGCTCTTTTCATCGAAAAACCCATCGCTACCGGTCCCGTTGAGGAAATTGAAGAGGGCTACAAAATTGCTAAGCAAATCGAAGAGACCAGAACCATCTGCTCCGTCGGGTAATCTTGATCCTCTGGCTCTCCAAAATTGTACTGAGGCTTTTTCTGAAGGTACATGCTCCGCTACCTCAAAGCAGTGCAGATGATGAAACACATCATCGAGGAGAATAACTTGACTGTTATGACTACTATCGCTCGCTACGCATGCGCATATGAAGCCATTGCCAAGCCTGATTGGTGGGACAAATCCAAGAGGTATTCCAGGCAAATCCCAACTGTTAGTTCGAAATCTTGACTGTTCTCTAGCGCTGGCCCAGTCATCGAGCAAGGAACTCATTTCTGTGATCTTTCTCGCTACTTCGGTGGAGAAGTAGACTACGACAGCGTTGCCGCGCACTCGCTCGAATGGGATGAAAATGCAGGCCAGCTTTCTGCCATGAAAGTTGACGAAAGCAAGATCCCTCCCGAAAATCGTATCCCCCGTGTGACTTCCGCTACATGGTCTGTTTCCTATTCGAGTGAAATTCCGATTCATTTTTTGCTAACATTTGAGCGTAGGAAATATGACAGCGGTGCCGTTGGCACCTTCACACATGTCGTTGCCCTGCAAGGCACTAACTATAGTTGCGAATTGGAAGTTTACGCCGATGGATACTGCCTCCGGTTAGTGACCTTCTTCAGCAAGGTAGTTTGTGTTTGACGAGTTTGTGTTTCAGCCTCGTAGATCCGTACGTTCAGCCTATCTTGTATGTTCGCAAGCCCGGAGATGATCACGAGCAAACCTATCGATTCCCCGACGATGACCCTTTCTTCTCCGAGGTATCGAACTTGATTGACATCATCGAGGACATTGAGGAGGACCCAGACGCAGCTTGCATCCTTTCCAGCTATGAAGGCTCGTTTTTCGTACTCTATGCGAGATTCTGTGATGATCTCATTGTCCTTTGTAGATGCTGTCAAGACTTACGAATTGACCTGGGCTATCCGTAAGGCGAGCGAGAAGTCTCGGGCTGCCAAGCTTGAAGCCAGTCGTAAGGCCGCGGCCTGAAGAGAACATCGCGCTCAGCATAGTTGTTATAAACGTTAGATTTATTGACCTAAAGGTTAAAATTCGTGTAAAACATCAACTGTACTGCTACCTAGACAATAAATCGAGCAAGCCATCTTTAGAACATGCACAGAGGAATAGTTCAATCATCCAGCTTGACTTTTTTCTCAGTATGTTGGGATGGGTCATCGCCAGATTCTATCTTCTGTTTTTCTCTTTCTTCCATTTTTCGCTTTCGCTCAACTTTCCCCTTCTTTCGTTTGGTCACTTTATCCCATTCTTCTTGCAAATGTGCTTTCAGTGTTGGTATATTCTTCATGGATGCCTCGCACTTCCAACAAACCAGGTCTTCTTTCAGTAGTTTCTCATATTCCTTGTGGTCTAGTTGTATCATCTGAAATGTCACCACAGGTTAGAGTCGAGGTATAACCTCCTCCTATGTAGTCGCGTTACACACCTTCTCATAATACGAAGGTTCACTGTCGAACCAAGAAAGCACATCATCAACGTGAAGAAAGAACCCCAGTTTCGGATGAAACGAGTTGTAATGCTTCTTGTTCTTCAACCTTTCTGAACAGAGATCGGATGATATAACATGCAGGTGCAGGTGGCTGGGCACAAGGTACATCATGCTTATAGGAACATGTTAGGGCCAGGGAGAGGACGTACTGCATCGAAGGAACGCTATGGAACCCGATCCAGATAGGCCTATGTATGTGCTATTGATGAACGACCTTCCGCTTTGATACCACAAATAATACGAACCATTTGAACCCATATCGTTCCTGCATCTCCAGTTCAATTTCCCGCTTGATCCCTTGTGCATCCTCATTGAGCGCATTCAGAACGTCCCGAGCACTATCTTTTCCCCGTGCAAAGAGTGTTCTGAGGCTGTCTAGGTCATCTAGCCCTACCGCAGATCCTGCTTGAACGCGGGGAAGGACGAGGAAATGGAAGATAGCTTTGGGGTAAGTGTCATAAATGGTAAGAGTTCGAGAAGAGCTGGAAAAGAGAAGTGATTGAGGTAGTGTAGAAGGTGCTTTCCTCGCGTAGTTTCGCAGAGCAAAAAGATTTGCCATTGGTAGTTGTAAAGACTTGAATGGAGATGGTCAAAATTTGAGATCAAAAGTAAGCGGTGACCGCGTCGCGCGACTGCTCGTGATCAAGCCTTCAAGCTTCAAGCTTCAATTGTCATCATGATCAAGGTAAGTACTAATTGCCCTCCACAGTTGGCCATCTTCAAATTCTCTGCCACTGGTAGTATCTATCTACGATGAAATGTACGGGTGGATGACACAACGTTGATACAATTTGCTGTATTTATTCGTTTATGTACATACTTCGAAATGCAATTGCGGTCAAGATCTCCCTGCTTTCAACAAATCCCTTAGATATCCGCTTGGTAATGGTAACTTCGTCGTTGAGGACTTTGAAGACTGTTCGTTTGTTGTTGAGTCGACCCCGCGATGGCGAAGCCCTTCAGATTTTGAAGCCAAATCTTCAGCGTGTCGTCGATCGAGATCGGCCACGAGTTGAGCGAAAGAGAGGAACAAGACCTCTGCCTGAGCCAATGTCGAGTCGACTTCGATTGTCATGCTGAGTTCGTTGCAATACTAGATAAAAAGGTTCAACATGAGAACCACCGGAGAACGACCTTGCTACCTTTAGAATTTCATCGAACTACCATGAAATTGTTGAGCAGCTAATCACAGGTCATATTTTCTCCGACACTTACCTCGACCAAGTATCTTAGAATAATATCTCTATGTGACTCGAGAATCGCCAAAGCGACGAAGAGCACAAAGTCATTGCTGTAGTAATCGGTCCATAGAACCTCCCACAATTTCAGGACATCGTCGAACGGGAACTCGCGCTTGAATGCGATCAACACCCATCTTTTGAGATATAAGTCTGACGTCGAACATTGAGACCTAGAATTGATGCATACCGGAAACAGAAGAATAGATTGAGTGCATCGGCCTTCTCTAGGGAGCACAGAAAGTGTTGTCATCATTTGAAATCGATATACGACATTTCATTGTCACGCACCGAGATGTCTATAGAGTTCAGGATCCATAACCTCTATCAATTGCTGGAGCGTAGACAGCTGCTTCTTCATTCCACTCTGATCTCTGAGGAAATTCTGTTTCTAATGCCTTGACTGTTAATGTTTGAGTGAAGACTGGCATAAGGATTGACTTACCATCCGGTTCATGACCTCCACAAAGCACCAGAAAGTCATCTCTTCTTCTCCTTGCATCACGACGTAGATCGGAGCGCAGAGGTCCGACATGCCTTGTACATATCCTACTCTTGGTTTGAGAAATAAAATGAGGAGCATTGAAAGTGGAATCTGACCCAATTCCTGTTCATAGAGGTTGTAAGTGAGCAAGATACCAGCAAGACGCTCAATATGTTCATTGCTAGGTGATTGCGACCCTATGTCAACCATAGTCGGCGATATGGTAGAATACCGTAGTGAACGCGATTTTTCATCTCCAGTTCCAGACGGTGTAGAAAACATTGATTGTGTTCGATCCGTCCTACGACAATCCACGTCGATACGATGCCGTTCCTGTAATATCTATCTAGTAAATTTGAAGAAACAACAAAGAAGTTCAAATGACTTGCATCAATGATATCGGGTCTTTCGAAAACCTCAGGCACACCACACCATTGGTCTTTGAGGTCATGATATTGCTTTCTGGCTCGCTTCATAAGCAGGAAATAACAAACATGAGAATGAAAGCATGCCTCTTGGCTTCCCAGTCCTTGTCCCGCTGCTCTCCAGTTACATCCCATTCCAGTACACCCAATATGAAAGGCCATGCCGTCTGCCTTAGTTTTCCCTGGTCAGAGATTCCTCTTCTAAACACCTCTCGCTTCATTTCTTCAAGCCTCACTTTCGGACGGCCATCTGTACTGAACCAGCCAGCCCAACATTTCTGGTCAACTGGATGTGCTGGATCTCTTGACGTGGTTGGAGTGGGAAGATTGGAAGCAGATTGTAGCAGCTCAAACACCCCCAGAGACGATGATTCTTCCGTTGCACCAGAAGAGGTGGTGACACCAACCGTCTGCGTTTCACGCCTCCTCGCCCGTTCTCCTTCTTCGGCCACAATCCTTGCCCAGCGTGCCAGATACACCCTCGCACTCTCAAACTCACCCACACCACCCTTCTCCACCCAGCTTCCCCATTCTATATCTCCGTTGACATTGACAAGACTCTTGACAGGATCCGGTAAATGCGGAACGATAGGCTTTGCAAGTGGATGGGAAAGAATGTTCTGAGCTGCATGGCGTGTCGCCCGCGTGATGTTCGAGAAGGACTGTAGCAGAGCCATCCGGGCTTGGGAGGACGATTGGGCGTTTGAAGACATTGCTCCGAGAGAACGATGTAGGACAGAGGAGCGATGCGAATAAGGATTGGGAGATAGTGCAGATGTTGGAGGAGAGCTTAGAGGCCGAGGTTTGCGATGTGCAGGTACTGGAGAATGCGAGTTGGCATATGACGATTGGGCTAGGATATCGTCAACAGCGTCATCATCGAAAATCTGTGTCGAATGCGTTTCGATATCTGAACGCGACGGGTCAACAAGAAACAAGGAAGGTTGCAGGTTCGATCGCAAGATATGTGCATAACATTTCAGTCGGGCAATGAAGTCCTCGCCACCCCAAGAGTTGGTAGACTTGATAGGTGACGAGAGCGAAGGTGGCGGAGGATAAGCGGTGATGCTGGATCTCGTACTCGTTTGTGGAGATTTCGGTGGTGCCATTGTAAAGGAATGAGATTCATTATCATGGAAGTAGAGTGTTGGTAAGGTAGTCCCACTATACAGATTGATGTGTATCGAGCCATCTACGGAAGGGAAGTGAGAAGATAGTGGAAGAGCGATTGACCACTGCATACATACGCCAAGATGAAAATGAAGGAGGATACACGAGGAGAGAGTACACCTGGGTTAGAGGAACAGAGAACGCATACGATTCTGGTCTTTGTGTAGGCAAGTCGATCAATATCACATCTGTTGTTCTTGTTGTTAGAAACGATGATGACCATAAAGGTTTCATTCGGCTCACCGTCATCCTCCTCCTCCAGATCAGCCTTCTCTTCTACCTTCACAAACTTATCCCATTCAGTAGCACCCTTCTCATTCAAGAGGGTCTCTGGAATCCATGCCAGATAATACGATGGATTTGGACCATCCTGCACACTGGTTCACCGATCGCGAATGTCAATAGATTGATTTCTCGAGCTCACCCGCTTCACAAGAGATATAAACCCAGGTATGTTATCTCGAGCATATGCAGTAGGGTTGACGTAAACTTTGGATTTGGTGTACAAGAGACGGTACTTGGAGTCTTCCTCATCTGCCTTCACAGCTGTTGAGGGTTGCGCAAGCTCGGGACGCTTGATCTCAACCATAGAGTTCGTCTGTGGACTTCAATCAGAGTTGGTAGTAGAACGTTGTATTGAGACACACGGAAGATGTAGATATAGTGCTGTCAGATGGTGAAGAACGTTGAAAGAAATCGTTCATCGTTGCTGCGGTCGCCTGGCGGTCGCTGAGGCTCCGGAAGTCATGACGCATTCAATTAGAGTAATCTAGCATACGTGATACGAGCGTTAAGTACATAGGCGCTCACAATGTTCGCGTCGAACACGCGCTGAACAATCTCTTGGGTTGTCCGACCATTTAACTGGGTTCCCACGGATGTTACCTGCATGTTATCTGCCATGCAGATAACATATACTCGAGTTATGGATTTCTACCCAGTAATAGAGCTATAGAATGAGCTGTAGACTCTCAGTATCATATATTTCTACTCTGTATCAATGTAATATAGCTTTCTGGACAATGAAAAACAGACTGAGATGCCAGGAACATAAAGAGATAGAAAGAGATGCAGATAACAT
Source organism: Lentinula raphanica (assembly GCA_027919835.1). Lineage (NCBI taxonomy): Eukaryota > Fungi > Basidiomycota > Agaricomycetes > Agaricales > Omphalotaceae > Lentinula > Lentinula raphanica. The sequence continues at coordinate 1,178,497 of JANVFP010000006.1, read as the reverse complement.
GCAGATAACATCCCCTCGGCGCTAAGCCGTGCTTGCTCAACACTTTGCTCTTGAAAGCAGTGCCCCATGCAAAGACCATTACTCTGATAGCTTTCTGTAGGTTCAAAAATATCAACGGTGAACTTGACGCCGCGTTGGTCTGGCGTCGGTTCTACCATTCTCTACTGGTCATGACCTCGAGGCTTAATAAGCGCTCGAGCGCTTAGAAGTTAAATGGCCCCAATTGGCGAAGCCTCTTGCCAAGTCTTCTGGCTAAAGGATTTGATGAATACTGAGTACAGTATGATAGTACATATGTATATTGAATATCTTAGAACTCGATTTGAAGTGTACGATTTTTTAAATGAATTCTCTCTCTTTTTCTTTCTTTTTTCCCTTTTTTGGGCTTCGATACCCAGTAAAATGGTCGGAAAACCATCTCTTGAACCCTCCAGGCCTCATGATCATCTATGTATCATCTCTCTAATTACCTCTGAATGTTGAGAAGCAATCGCGTAACTACCAAGAACTACCATCATCTTAACTCAAGCGAACAAAATCTACGTCGATCATAATATTCGCCCGAAGAAATTACAACCTAATAACCAGTAAGAAGAAAAGTTGATGCTCAAAAGCTTTGAAGAGCCTTTTGAATCGTTGATATCTACATAGGACGTAGTGCTACATGTACAAGAAACACTTCCAGTATAGACACGGAAAGAAAAGCGGCCCGATTCACATTTTGGTAAATCTCAGCCAACGGAAAAATGAGCTGGACCATAAAACCCTTCTACTATGATACTAGAACCTTGAGGTGGCTGAGCCCTTGCTTGAGCTCTGAGAGACAACAAGGACTTGATACCGATGGATAGAGCCTTTCAGAAGGCAGTTGACTCCAGAGCTTGAGCTTGAGCTTGAGCGCTCTTAGTGCACACTGCATGAGGATACTTATCTTATCTCTAGATCATTCAGCGCTTGTCCTTATCGTGATTACACATTTGTTTGTTCCCGATGTTTACGGAAAACAACCGGCGCCTATGAATTATACACCCCCAAGAGCCCTTGACAAGCAAGGGAATTTCTCAAAATCAACTGTCCTTCGACAGCGGCCACTCGTATACGAATCAGACGGGATCAGATAAAATCTATAGAGGGAGTTTCAAAGTCATACAGCAGTGAATGAAACCTGCTGATTAGCCAATACCCAAATGTTGGCCTCTTTCTAACACGAACAATCCACCCATAGGTGGATTAGAAAACATTTTATTATGAGAAAGAAATTACCACATATGTAATGCAATCTCAGTGACGCCATGGGTGGATTGTCGTACAGGGTATTACCAATTCAGTACTTTGATGGGTACTGTAGCAAGTCAAGGACAATCCACCCATACTAGGTGGATCGTCCTACAAGGGTTTTCGATCTAAGCCACGGTTGTACTAGGTGGTGGAACACAGTTTTCCTCGCTTTGTCAGTATACCGTATTGTTTCGTCCTTTCGTTGTACGCTCAAAAAGCGCAGAAGTGAGGAGGTGGTGGAGGTGGTGGAGGTGGAGGTGGAGTGTTGGAGATGAATGTGGCGGCGGTGACGATTTGGAAAGAGGATTCATCATTCGAGTATTGGAAGAGTATTTCTTCGTCGTCGGATGAAGGTATAGGGTGTGAAACCAGGTGTCAGGAAGTGGCGGAGGGAGAAAGGGAGAAAGAAAGGGAGGGAGCAAAAAAAAAGCCAGCAGAGCGTTGCCTAGATGACGAGCTGGGCGTCCGCTGACTGAGTGAGGAAGTTGTTTTGGCTCGTTGGTTACGACGTGGATGCGTGCATGCTTTCGTGACTTGATGATACTAGTGATGATTGAAATCAAATGAAGACGGGAACGCAGGAAACGAGATCACGCACTAGAGAGAACGAAAGAAGAAGGAAGATTGCGGTGGACGAGTCATCGTCTTCCCTCGTCGGGGCCATATCGAAGATCAGCGGTCGAACTTCATGCATGTGCAAGATGAGAAAACAGAACACTGGTGATTTGTGCGGGGGGAGTGCTTACTGCTAGCTATCTTGAAGCATATATTCACTATCTACATCCTCCCCTGTACATTTATACCCATCCGATATATTTGAAGTAGAGCCAGCGTAAATGAGGGCAAAGATTGGTCGCCGTTGTCAACTGAGAGAGATGAGACGGATTGAGTGAAAAGCAGGGTAGGAAGTAGTGGTTGTCTTTGAGCGATTGCAGATTGCTATCAGAGCAGGCCGCAGCCCAAAGCTAGCAGTATACAATAGAAAGTCTCCAGCTGCATAGTGAGAGCCCGGACAGATCACTAGAGATGCTGCCGTCGTCGATGATGATGAAGGACATGGTCTGAGAAGAAAAAAGCGCCCACAATTGATGTAGTGGATTTTACGGGCGCTCAAAGCGCTCAAATTCAAATCCGAAGCTGGACTTGAAAGGCCGGCCGCGTTCTCTTACGAGGGTACATATTAGAGCCATTTTCAAAGCGTCGATTTGTGTCCACTGTCCAGTGGTGTGTCAGATATGTTTAGATGTTCAATCCGGTGGGAGGAGACTTGTGGAATTCAGGACATACCAGAAGCGTAAGAAAGACATAAACTTAGTTTGTTCGAATGCAAACGCGACAGTATGCTCAGCGATGAAAGCGAAACCCTTTGTGAATTCACCTCTGCCACCGAGTCGCTGATACAGTCGAACTTTTGTGAAGACTGGGGTTGGAATCTGGTCGAAGTCAAGCAGCGAGTGGACCGCAGAAACGAATCAGTCAGAAGAGAAAGTTCGTCGCATATTTCGAAAGAGGCGAGACGACATGAAAAGTCTCAGGCTACTGGGCCACACTATTCACCAACAGAGTTCCATCCGTGGTTGGAGATGTGCAAATAATCCAAATAAAGGGTGCAGGCAATGAGATCGTGTATAAGTGTCTAGCCTCAATGGCGTCGAGCCGTAGGTCCATCGATATCAGCCAGGGGCCGGAAAAGTGGATGTAGATCATAAATTGCAGGGCGCGTATGGGGCGATATTAAGCGGACCTATGTCATTTTCAAGTATGGCAGTACAAAGAAAAGGGATATCAAGATGAGATTGAACATTGGACTAAGCCAGTGTCATTGTTCTACTTTTGGGACGACCAGACGTTACGAAGCACTTGTTCTTCATGAGTTGATATCTTCGCGATATACAAAATAGACTCACATCCTGCCTTCGTTGCCAATCGGTTTATAGAATCGTCACTCTCTCCCTGAGACCGTACTTGACCACACAGAGCGAATGTAGTGGAAGTAGGCAATGCACGGCCATTGGCGTCAACATCAGCAATAACAATTTGTACCGAAGCATGATCCTTAGAGGTAATGAGACGGTCTGAAATTTGAGCATTGATCAGGATATGTTATCTGGAAGGCCAATCTTGCTATTACTGACTTGTTGCCGCACATTTGCGGGGAACATAAAGGTCGACGAGTACACCCTAAGTATATTTTGAGCATTGGCCTGGAGTCAAGTGAATAATCTCATACGCACCTGGTCGTTTTCCATTGCTACTGATGTTTTTCGGCTTGTAACGGTGGAGGGACGAAATTGAGCGAACGTGAGAAATCCTGTGTGAACTATACAGCACCACGTGGTTTATTTCCTCGCACTCAAGTACTCCTATATGGAATACCATTGCAGACCACTGTTGCCTGGCCACGAATAGTCTTTCTAGTTACAACGATACGATTGGCTCATCGGCTCCTACAAAACTTGGTGATTGAGTTCCATGGGAGCAAACCGATTCAACCTTGGGAAGGTAAACAGCCTCGCAGAAAGACGGCAGGTCCTGGAAGGTCAGAAGGGCTTCCTACTTATATCCATCCATCAATTGCTATATTGCAATCCTCAGCATAAGGGTCACTTGCACTTCTATCCTACGGCTCCTCCGTAAAACGGGATTCTTGACGACGATTCTCCCCGTAGGTATCACGAGCATTGCTACGATTCGACTGGTCCTGGTAGCCCCGCTTGGGATTTTTCCCCAACTCGAAATTGATTCACTCGCTTAGATCCGCCTTCCATTGGGCTCTGAGGTCTTAGCCTAATACCACAGACCTGGATGCACTGCGAAGGACGTCATGTACCTCTTTTGGACTTCTAGCTGCCACACGAACTTCTAGGGAAATTGGAATAATAACACATCTCACACATTTTTCAAGTATTTATAGTGAGACCTTCGTTTCGGGATGCAAGAATCATACTAACATGCGCATTGTTCTCCCCTTCTTGCTCTTGCCTTGTCTGCGTCTGCAGAACGCATTGTGCGTTTCATCTCAGATGACGGTCAGATCTATACTGGAGATGCCATCTTACCTGAGGGAACGACCGACGCATCGAAGAGTACATCAGCTCGCGTCATACAGGGCGATATTTTGAGCAATTTCACTGTCACTGATGAAGTCAAGGTATTCAAAAGCCCTTGGAATTTGAGATCTTTGCGCTAATCCCGACTTTTCAGAACATCACAACTCTCCTGGCTCCTATGGCTCCAGAAAAGACAAGGACCGTTCGTTGCGTCGGTTTCAATTACGCTGCACATGCAGAGGAGGTACGCATAGCTGATTACTGCGAACCAAGCTCCCCATCAAAATGCGTTCATCTTAGGCCAATATCACCATTCCAGATTTTCCTATCCTCTTCTTCAAGCCGTGGACTGCTTTAGCACCACCTAATGGCCCTGTTCCCGTCACAGAAGGATACCAAACTCAAGGCAACTTCACTTCGGAAATGGACTACGAATCCGAACTCGTGGTCGTCATCAGCAAGGCTGCTTATAACATCACCGTGGATCAAGCACTTGACCACGTCTTGGGCTACGCATCTGGTTATGATGTTTCGCACCGAGGTTCGTATTACAGGCATTCAGTGAGTGATTCATCTGATTAACACATTCATTCAGGATGGCAGATCGACCGAGGAGGAGAGCCTCAGCCTCAGTAAGATTACTTTCTGCAGATTGAGCATTTGATATAACTACCGCTCCAAGGTATTCCATGGGCAAAGACGCTGATGGTTGGGCTCCATGGGGACCTGCTCTCGTCACTAAAGATCTCATACCAAATCCTCAGAATCTCAGTATCTTCGCCAAAGTCAACGGAGTGACAATGCAAAATGACACAACGGCGAATATGCTTTTCGGCGTTGCGGACCTTGTCTCATTCTTCTCTATGGGTATCACTCTGCTTCCCGGTGATATCATTTATACTGGAACGTGAGGATCATGTTTCTCAATCGCGGTTCGCAGTATATGTTCTCGGTCGGTCGCTGATCTTCACCTTGTAGTCCTTCAGGTGTCCAGTTGGGGAAACCTGACCCCGTCTGGCTGGTCGATGGTGATGTCGTAGAAGTGGGTCTTGAAGGCTTGGGTACTTGCACCAGCACGATCACCTACTCAAACGCAACCGAGTCTGCGTTTGACCCTATCCTTGGTTTCACGGGTGTGAAGGGATGAAGGGTTATGTGGTAGTGTATGAAAATATGAGATCAATGAATGATATCGTGATTTGCAACCCATAAACTCGAAGAGCAGCAGTCGCTGCCACTAGGGGAAACCGTGTAATTCTAACAGAGTGGAAATTGTCTGAATCACGGCTGTATACATCGAATTTTTCTTGCCGCGAGCCACATGTTATGCACACGGCGAAGTGGGAGGCTTTAGTAATAGACATACACCAAGTGGATCATAGGTTAGAGTATCGTATAACAGCCCCCTCTTTAACAACACCGACAGCCCCTTCAACAGTCCCATACAAGGATCTCTTCGGTTTGTCGCGAGTATAGCTTGGTTTTTCGAACCGGATATGAATGGGTGCATCATCAAGGCCGTTTTTGCAAACAGTCGATGGGCAATCGTTTTGAAAGACAGGATTTACTTTTTGCCTGTAACCGTTTTCCTTCCTGTATAAGCTGTCCAAGAGTTCCTTTACGCGCTGTGTAGTTTTCTCGGGGACCCATTTCTTGGGGAGCCAGTCGCTGTTGTCGCCATTTCGGGTCTGGTCAGAGCGTCTCTCTGTAGAGTCTTTCCATTGTCCCTTATGGGAGGGGTCCTCAACCAGGAACCATACGGAAAGGTCAATGCTATACGAGACGATCTTGGCCAGATGAGGTTCAAGTGAGCCGTCGAAAAGGGGCCGTTTGGACTTGCGATCCGCAACGACAGCCTGTAGGGAGGGAGAACGAAGAAGCTTCGCCGTATATACCCCCAACTGTGATTTCGTCGGTTTGTCTTTCGGGCCCACTTCCTCGGTGCATTCGAAGTCAAAAGACCAGGGGCCTGATAATCTCGAGTCTGAAAACGGGAAATTGGTTGTGAAATCGAGTCGGGGGAGTTTGTTTTGAGTGAGGTCGTGGCCGCTCAATGATCTTGTTTCAGAGTCAGACTACGTATAATCATGAGAAAGAGGTTGACTTACTTTTCCCCTTGTAAGGTCAGTTCCGTTATCAGATTGACTAAGTCATATATCTGAGCCGAAGGTTTTTCGTTGGATGTGGGGCGCGTGGCAACGGCCCCATTCTCATCCAAGAAAGATATCGCGCAGTGGATGTCGTGTTGATCCGTGGGCCATCGTCTCTCTATCGAGGGCTCTACTCGTAGTCGTAAGCTCGTGTCACTATTCGCCGTCACCCCGTCGTAGGACTGAGAGATCCTCAGCTGGAAACAATTTCGTATCACACGACCAACTCACTGGTAAAGGCGCAGAGTCTGCGACTGAGGCCAACAGTAATGCAAGCCAAGCAGAACACTGGAAGCAGTACATGATGATGGGTTTTTTTGGTTTGGTTGTGAATAGTGGAGATCCAGGAAGCGTCTGACCAGCAGTCGAATGGTGTCCTGGTCCTTGTTCTCGTCTTTTATAGTGGACAGCGTCGCTGAGGAAACCAGTTACCAGGCAGTGCTAGGCGAGCGCCGACACAGGGTAGAGGCTGATGATATCAAGGAACCTCTTTCGCATCAAGGTATAACGCGACGGAAGCGTCGGTACGGCATTTGTCCCCATCTGCTGGAACTTTTCCAGCGTTTGGTTGTGGGTTTTCGACAAAACTGGAAGCAGAACAACTAGCGAATAGCGTTCGCACTAGTGCTTGCAGAATTACCCCGAGAATCTTGGCCTAGATGTATGGTGACATTGTACGCCCAGCATGATAACATTGAATACAGTCGAAGATGCTGCATATCAATCTGTGTGCGAGTGATGTAATTTGCAGCATCTACACCATCTACACAGAGGAAGATAGAGGCCTATAAGGGCCTATAGAGGCATGAGCTATTTTGCTTTATTTAGCAACCTAAAATTGGACGTTGAGAGTTGAGTGATATTCAAGCTGATATATGTATGCCATATCATGAAGCCGTAGTATGTATTTGAAGTTGGTTGATTATAACTTGTGCGGGTGTGCGTATCATCCTATGTGACAAGAGATACTGCCATGATTAGTGTATGCGCGCAAGGACTCGTTCTAGTTGAGGCATAATGATACATACCAAGCTGGTCGCTGCCGCTGGTGGCAGTTCAAGTTGAAAAATCCCGACGGGATTTCCGAGCGACTTCTTTCTAAAATAAGCGCTTCGAGCGCTTACAAATTCTATGCTTTTGACTCCAACTGTGGTCGTTTTTTGGGAATCGTGTACTTATCTTCGACCCATATCAGTACCCGGCTTAATTGGGAGGCTAGGCTAGGCCACTTATAAAGGACAACATTCTAGATCTTGTTCTCCCTCCTGTCTTTTCGGTTCTTATACTTCTCCCTCACTCGGATTGCAATGACTCAAGACCTCAACGCACTCATAGACCAATCGTTCTTGACAGTGCCCAACTTCGCTCTTGAATGTGGCGCAGAACTGCATAATGTACCTGTCGCGTACAAAACATGGGGAACATTGAACAAAGAGAAAAACAATGTGATGATTATTTGCCATGCGTTTACTGGGAGTGCCGATGTTCCCGACTGGTGAGTGCTTACATTTGTGCGTTTTTCGATCATGTCGCTATACATACTACAGGTGGGGTCCGTTAATGGGTCCGGGAAAAGCTTTCGACCCTCGACGATGGTTCATTTTCTGTGGCAACACCCTTGGCTCGCCGTATGGAACTGCCTCTCCAATCACCGTAAATCCTGATACTGGAAAAATATACGGGCCCGATTTCCCTCCCACATCAATCCGAGACGATATTCTGTATGTTTATACCTTCACGATGTTCATTACCGAGCTCGAATCTCATACAGATTACACAAACTCGTCCTGGACCACCTAGGCGTAGCCTCAGTCGCCGTCGTCATCGGCGGATCCATGGGTGGCATGGCCGTTCTCGAATGGCCTCTTTGTACTCCTCCAGGCTATGTCAAACACATTATCCCTATAGCTACATCCGCACGACATTCTGCCTGGTGCATAAGCTGGGGTGAAGCTCAACGTCAAAGCATATACAGTGACCCGGGATACAAAGACGGCTATTACACATCACAGCCTGCCTCTGGTCTGGCTGCAGCACGGATGAGCGCGTTGTTGACGTATAGATCGAGAGACTCGTTCGAGAATCGGTTCGGGAGGAAGGCGCAGATTCAGAAAGAGGCGAAGAAGCCTCTCACCCCGCCCGGTTCACCCAAGATCAAAGAGGAAGAGGATGCACGGGTTGCGCACAATGATGGGCATCGGAACTCGCAAGTCAACTCCGCTTCCACGACATCCGATGAAGCAAAGCCGACCCCAAAGACTAAAATGACGACCCCGATTTTCTCTGCTCAGTCCTATCTCCGGTATCAAGGTGACAAGTTTACAGCTCGGTTCGACGCGAATTGCTATATCCATATCACGCGGAAACTTGACACTCATGATCTCGCTCGCGGTCGGTTCATCGAGGGTGAAGAAGATCAAGTCGGCCGAGACGATTCAGCTGCCCTCGCACGCGTCCTTTCCACCCTGCCTCCGCGCGCACTAGTCATCAGCATCTCATCAGATGGTCTCTTTACACCCTCTGAACAAAAAGAAATTGCTGCGCACATCCCTGACGCAGAGCTGGTCACCGTCCAGAGTCCAGACGGACACGATGGATTCTTGCTAGAGTTCGAACAGATTAATACCCACATTATGAAGTTTCTTATGAGGGAGTTTCCCGAGATATACATATTCAAGGTTGGTGCAGAGGACGAGAAGGTCGAAGGGTTTGAGGTGAAGAAGACAAGTCTGTTCGGGGAAGCGGAGGCGGATATCACGCACTGGTAGCGGAAAGTTGACGAAGGTTCGGTAGCTCATCCTACATAATCAGTCTGCCAACACAAACTGATGCTCAGACTTTGCAAAGGTTTATGTATGATGATCCAACTCATCTGTTGTATGTAAAGTACAAGAATATGTATGAATACTACTAGATTTATAAATTGGGACGTTGTTGTACTAGAGGTTTCATATCAGCTGTGACGCTTTTCAGGATTCGAATGATGAGCTCAGACTGAATGAGCAGGAGCAGAGAATTACCTGAAGAAGGGCAAGGAGGACTCATTGTCGATAAGCGATGAAGCTTGGGCTAGTCAGGGCAGAGCTCCGAAGAAGGCAGTCAACGATAATTGGACTACTATTCCACTGCGCTGAGAAATGTTTCCACCTCAAAGAATAGAGGGTGATGGGATATCCTGATGAGCACGAATATGGTCATATGGAAGAGGATAGTAAGTAGTAGGTACTTTTGGAAGAAGAGTGTCTCTAGCGCCCAAAATCAGCGCTTACCGTAAAACATGTACAATGATATTGTTTCTGCTGCCTCTAAGATTCAAATACCTGTTCAACGTCCCCTTCGGGGTGACATACGAAAAATCTGGAACAATACAGAGAAGATTAGCATGGCCCTTGCACAAAGATGACACGCTACCTCAGAGTGGAAGGACTTCGGTCCAAAATATTTGTTTTTTTGGCTCTGAATACAGGCTTACAGCTGGTAGCTGCTTGAACTGCTTAGCGTTGCACATGCTTTCTCTTTAAAATTGCCTAGATCAGCCTGAGATCATCATTGATGTTTGTCCCAAGAGATCTATTCTCCATGACTAGATGGTAGAGAAACAGGTGCATCACCTTGAAGAGTCATCGTTCAAGATCTCATTTTGGCTCAATACACCATGTAGAAAATTCCTCTCCTGGTTGATTATACCAGAACTGGTGAATAAACCATCATTTACATATCTTGTATGGGTACAGCTTCAGTAATTCAAAAAGGTATTCCACCGACGTCCTGGTCACTATTAATTACTTGAAGCCAACCTATGACTAAGTACCCCCCTTGACCAGGCTCATGAATGACCAGTTCATTGACGCGGAAAAAATTCAGACTTCTGACTCGCTCCGCCAGAAGAGATATGTAACGTAGTATCCCGCTTTCTGCACGGGTGATGAATTTTGCCAGAGCACTTGTATAATCAATTCGTCGCAGTTGATGCATGTCCTTCTCATTTCTAGATGGAAATCTGAGCCGGTAAAAGACTTTGTGAAGGTGCACAACTCTGAGAGATGAGAAGCGTGCGAGTACAGAAGAAAGATCGTCCTGAAACCAGAGAAATCAGCATGAGGGGGATTGTGGATGAGATATGATATATGACGCACAATATCATACATCCCCTTATCTGTACCAAGGTCGAGACTGAGATCTTCGAGTTTCGGAAACGAAGAAGCAACGAGCATGAGTATCTCCACCAGTGAAGTGTTGATACTTAAGGCGAGTCCCATGACATACCATTCCTGCGAGGAATGGCCTATATCTCTTCGAAGCCCAATACGCTTTACGGTGTAGCTAGCTTTGAGACCTTCGCGTCGAGTTTCTTCATCAAAAGAGGAGATGAATGTGGGCGTATGAACAGCAAAACAACGCTGGTCGTCATCGAGGAACCAGACCTTTTTCAAGGCTCGATGAGTTGAGGAAAATACGGGCAGCCAAGAAGTCACAAGAGGAATATTCTCCATCCAGATTCGTAGTTCTTCTAACCCAGGGAAAGTTCTGATTCCGAGTTCTTCGTCAAGAGTGTCAAGATTGTAGAGCTCTAAGCACGCCAGCCCCATGCCATTTGTCAGGCAATCTCTAAGGCTCAGCGAAGACATCCCATACGCAGGAGTAGTCGCTTGAGCGAGGATCACCTTTGACAAATCACCATCGTGCATAGACTTGTGGGGCAAGAGGTTGACCAGGACCGTTGTAATGGTGGGATGCCCACGTATCGCAAGGAAGAAATGTCTACTAGGTCTGCTGTCAAAAGTCCAATTCAACTCGACACAAAGAGGTCGCTCGAGTTGGGGCAATATTCGGTATATGATTTGATCCTCCATTTGAGAGGGGCCAGGGTCAAATTCTATGAGCAGGGATCTGCGAACGTTGGTTTAGGAATGGCCAGCAGGAGTACTTGTTGGAACATACTTCGTGAATTTTGACAAAAGCGCATGATGATCTACCAGCTTTTCTATGTTATCGTTACATATCTTGATGTGTGCAAAGAGGAAACGTAGACAAGCTAGACGTAGCCGCCAATTAGCTAGGGAGAGTGCAAGGAGGTCGGGGGAAGCCTGCTTGAAGAAAGTTTTGAAAGGCGAGTCTAACTCTGGCGTTACGGGAGCGTATGCAACATAGTCAATGACGACATGCAGTAGCTCATTGGGAAACAACGAGAATGGTTGCATGATGGTTCAAATCTGTTAAACGTTACACTAGACCAGCGCTAGACTTTTGAGAATTTAGAAAGAAGCTGGAAAGATTGTACATGTGGAAAGTTTATGAAGAAAGGTCGGATTTATGTTTGTCTCTGTTTTTATTACATTCTCGCGCTTACTGCTTCGAAGTTTCTTCAACATTGTCAACATCGATGAGATGATTCTGGTCAAACGTCGCTTAGAGGGGTATTCCAGTGAAGAACATCATCAGACAGAGATGCAGGTATCGATCATCCGCGAAATTTTCATCAAGCGGTGTTTTTATCACAGCGTCACTGAGATGCAGAGGGGTTCTGCTGGGAAATCTAAGTTGTCACTGGCCGATGAACCAAATTTTTTCTACTTACTTAGCTATGTGGTGTACTGTATGTAGAGCATATCATCATTTCCCTATGCATGGTGTATTCTATATTGCGTCGAAAGTCTCAAGTACAACTCCCAAACGTCTTTCGCTGATGTCCCGATTACTATTGAGTACATAAAGCCATTCAATGAGATCCCACCAATCACCATACTCAGAGTCATAGCCCTTTTCGTGAATGTAGAAGAAATCCAGCGTTCTGACTCGCTTCGCCAGAAGAGATGCAAAATGAAACATTCCATTCTCTGCAAGAGCAATTGATTCATATAGAACGTCTGTGGAATCATCTTGCTGGACCGGTGGTATCTCATTTTCGGATCCAAATTTGAGCCGCTCAAGGACGTGGTGGAGTTGCACAACTCTGAGAGATGAGAAATGTGCAATTACAGAAGCAAGATCGTCCTAGGTCCAAAGAAATCAGCATGAGTGCGAGTGTGGATGAGATGACGCACAACATCATACATCCCCTTATCTGTATCGAGGTCGAGAGCAAGAATCTCGAGTTTTGGAAATGAAGAGGCAACGAGCATGAGTGTCTCAACTAGAGAAGTACTGATGTGCAGAGTCAGTGCCATGACGAACCACTCTTGCGAGAGATGACCAATATCTCTATGAAGACCAATACGCTTGACGGTGCAACTAGCTTTGAGACCCTGACGTTGGGATTCATCATCGAAAGATGATATAGATGTGGGTGTCTGGGTAGGAAAACAAAGCTGATCGTCGTCGACGAGCCACAGCTTATTGAAGGTTGGATGAGTTGATGAAAGGACAGGCAGCCAGGAAGTGACGAGAGAAGAACTGTCTATCCAAATTCTCAGCTCTTCCAACCCAGAATATTTCCTAAGTCCAAATCCTTTGTCAAGATCTCTGATTGCGTAGAGCTCGAGGCACGTCAGCCTCATGTTATTGTTCAGGCAAGTTCTGAGAGCATAAGACTCGGCATCAATGGATGTCATTTTTTTCACGAGTATCACCTTCGACAAGTCGTGACCGTGCATAGACTTGGGAGGTAATTCATGGATCAGAACCATTGTAATAGCGGGATGCTCAAGTATTGCGAGGAGCAAATCCGTAGTAGGTCTGGTTTCGAGACTACAATCCATGTCGACATAGGAAAGTTGCTTGAGTGAAGGCAGTATTCGGGTTGCAATTCGATCCACTATTTGAGAGGTGTAAGAGCCGAAGTCTCTCAAGAGCAGAGTTCTGTGAATGTTGGTCAATCAATGGCCAGGAGTACTATTCTATATAAATCGTACTTCGTAAACTTCGAAAGAAGTGCGAGACGTTTCTCCAGTCTTTCTACGATATTGTCTCGGTAGGTGTTACGAATCTTGACATGCGCGAAGAGGAAAGGTAGACAAGCTTGACGTAGCCACCGATTAGCTAGAGAGAGCGCCAGGAGTTCGGGTGAAGCCTGCTTGAACAAGGATTCGCGAGACCTCCGAAAATCTAGATTATCTGGCGGTACGGGTATATATGCAACATATTCAATGATTTCGTGAAGCAACTCGTTGGGAAATGGCATAAACAGTTGCATGATGACGGTTCAAATGTTCAAACGTAGAACATTGAAATATTGAAGTTGAGTGGGAGGTTTTCCTGTTTGTGTCTGTTTGTGTGTTCTTTTTCTCGCGCCTGTTTAAATTTCGCGATCTTGAATTTCCAGAGCTTCATTATTCAACTCACATGTACCACGTTGACGAGATGATTCCAGCTAAACGTCGCTTGGAGGAGTCGTCCAGTGACGAGCATCAAACAGAGGCGCAGGTGTCGATCATCCGCGAAGTCTATCAAGCGGTGTGGGAGGAGTTCAATGAATGGAGCAAGAAAGATTTTGAGAAATCTATGCAGACTTTAGTCACCAAGTCACAAAACAGAACCGAGATGGCTGACGACGACCTCGTTGGAGATATTGAACACTTGGATCTGCAGGAGGAGTCCTTTCCCAACTACACAATGAACGATCCAGAAATCATCACTCTCAAGGCTCCCTTTGATCCTGCGCCATCCTACACTAGCTGCACTCCGATTTCGGATAATCATCATACTGGAGATGACCCCCATGACTTGCCATTCTTCCCTCTAGCAGATGATCCCACATTCGACTGGAAAGAGTATGGCAAACAATACCAGTCTTATGCATGGAATTCTGATTTGTTCGATTCTGATCGTTAGTTCTCCGTGTGTCCTGTTCATAACTCTCTAATCGAACCAAATCTTGTAGTACACGCCGTGGTGACTGAGACTGCACACCGTCTGCATCACCAACATGGTCTCTCTTATGCTGAGATTGATGATACAGGCGAACTTCCGCTCCCACTCACTTCGACTCGAAATGGCCCGCCGGGTGTCTTGGTCACTCTCAAATACCAGGGCGACTTTGACTGGGCAAATTCTGCAAAACATAGCAGTCAATCTGAAAACCTGCCTCTGAAACCTGCTCTCCCAGTCAGAACTGAATTCCAGAACCTGGTGTCCCATTTTTGCAATTCCGCCAGCTGTATGTTCGGGTATTGTGACCAGCACAGTAAGCAGTAGCTTTCTTCCTACATACAGTATCGATCCGTTGACGTGTGCTGATGAATCATGATATCAGTACCTTGGTATCCTTTTCCGCCACGTCTGTCTGTAACAGCCCGCAAGGTTAGTAATGATCTCCTCGCGGACACCCTTTCAGCTTGTTCTAATGATTGCTTCATCTCGCGATTGCCTGGAAATGACCTAACCATCGTAAATGACTCTCTTGTACTGTGCTTTCTCATAACCCTCATTCACATTCCTTCCAGGAGACTGAATGGACACAAGATGACTTGGATACATTCAAAATCTTCTTAGACCACTCGCCGGATGCTTTGCCTTGTGATCTTGCTGTTATATGCAAGAAACCTTGCTTTGAGGTTCGAGGTTTAACTTCTCTTCCACTGGCATCATGCCCTACTGATATAATGTGGTCCCACAGATCTTTAAACGTCGCAAGAACATGCTACCGGACGATGATATCAAGCGGAAAGACCCAAGAACCAAAGTGAAATATCCTCCTCCTTTGAAGCAGGGGAAATTTAATGGTAGCCGAGCTATGATCCCACTTGCAACAATCAAATGAACTGAGACTATTTCACAGATCTGAACATGGATAAATTCAAGCCGTAGGTTTCTGGACAGGATACAGATACATACGTAGTTTGGTCACTTATCTGGAAAACGAACAGCGGCAAACCGTGTCATCACAAAGGCACATGTGATGCTTCGCATAATTGTACGTGCCATAGGAAACACGCTCACTGCGACCGGAGCTGCCACTGTGATCTAAAAGCGTGTAAGACCATCTATCGCTTTGGCTGTTTCAGGCTTTGCATGGACAACTTATCTGTATGAGATGTACAGGTCGACGTCGATGGACGGGTTGTAGCTGCGCTCGAAGGAAAACAAAGAGATCCTGTCGAACAAACGAATGTGCTTGCTACAAAGCTCAGCGAGAATGTGACCCGGAGTTGTGTGGAAGATGTGGGGCAAGGTCAGGTTTTGGTTTTCATTCCTGATATGAGAGGAAACTGACTACCTCTCTTTAGAGGTGAAAGATAATGCTTTTGGATCTGGTTTGCCGTAGGAATTCATGAGATGTGTTGTAGATCAATCTGAACGCGACAAATGCTCGAATGTATCCATTCAACGACAGTACTGGAAGGTAACTGATTTCGACATTCTCTGCTGTCATATAATTTGAGACGGGTATTTTAACAGCACACAGAAGTAAAGCCTGGGACGTGGGGTGTTGGCTTGTTCTTGCTAGAACCTGTTGAGTCAGGCGAGTTCATCACAGGTGTGTGTGGTTTTTTCAATAGTATTTCCCCATACCTAGTATACTCACCACAAAACCACCCCCACAGAATATGTAGGCGAAATGACACACCAACGCACATCTCTAACTCGAGAGCAAGTTCACGTTTCTTTCCCTCCATAGAGCTTTCACTAAACATCCTGAACCCCCCTCCCCCTTACAGCGAAGTGTCAAACCATCGCAAACGCAGCTATCTCTACAACTTGAACGGTAATTATGATCTCGACAGTAATTTTCTTGGAAACGAATCCCGGTATATCAACCATAGCGACAGTCCAAACTGCTTTGCTCGAAGTAAGCCATTGATCGTGCTGTTTCTAGTTTTCTATCCCCTAACAAGTGCTGCTGCATATCCCAGTCATGCTTGTCACTGGGAATTATCGGATTGGCATATACGCTAGTATGTTTTTCTTACTACACTCGATGATTAGATGATTAACCAATGATACTGAATACTGAATACTAGAAACCCGCCTCGAACCAGGAATTGAGTTGTTCTTGGATTACGGTTCAGATTTTTTCAGAATCCCGACAAAGGCCAAACAATAACTCAACTGTGCTGCTTGCTCCATTATCTGTAGTACACAAATAGTGAAAAACCACTGGTACAAGCTTTGGATGCAGTCATGCAGACTATTTAAATAGAGTACAGAGTTTCAACAGAATCATGCGCTTTGTAAGTGTGTTTTTGAGCATACGGCACGAACAGATTAAACGGAGGTTTGCCAAAGGATGATTTTATCTCTAACCGACATTGTGCGGAGGATCGCGCTTGGAGGGAACGAGTGGGCGAATTCCGCCTGAAAGACCATGGGCAGGAAGAGCGGCGTCCTTGGCACGTAAGTCGCAAATTGCGACCCGTCTGATGTACCAGGTCGAAAAGTGAGCCCCGTTCGCAGATCGAGCATACTGTAATGTCACTGAGGAAGACCTGGATCGAAATCTTTCGGGAACACCTGTCTGGCATTGATGTTTATCCGAGTCGTTTCCATGTAGCTCTTGAAGACCGCCCAAGTGGGATCATCGACACCATCTGCTTCTGCTAAATGTGGCGGAAGCGTGTTTTCGAGTATGCGGGGGACGCCTGAAAAGAAAAGGTATTAGACAGACAGAACCGTTCGTGAGGAGTCGTCATTAAACTGGAGACTTGCCGTGATAGGCTCTCCGACATGCTGGCCCAGACATAATCACAACGTCGCCCGAGCGAAGAAGGATGGGAATCGGCTCTGTGTCGCGGGTTATACCTCCTATGAGGAAGATAGCTGCGTTTCCGAGTCTACAACATGACGGTAAGAGCGACCCGCTGCTGGAGGATTGAGGAAAGGAAACTTACGAGATCGAAACGAGAGGAGAAGTAGCGCAGACCTCTGAGCGATCTACGTGTGCCATTAAAGTATCCTATGAGGTTCTCTAGCCTAGCCCAGAAGAATACAAAGCCAAAAGGCTCACCTTGGTTTGGTAAAAGTTGACGATCCCAGCGTCAGGTTCTGACAAAGTGCAATTTCAGCTGAGTTATAAGAAGAAATTCTTCAGGCGTCACGTACCATAGCTTTCATGCCAGTCCATCCAATCTGGCCCGTGACTTCCCCAATCAGAAGTATCCGACGCAAAGATATCTTGCCAGTCAACCGATCTTACTGCACCTTTACACACTTTGCGGATAGTATCATGTACAGGGATCTTTCCTTTCGAGAAATCATATTGTTTCGTGCCCCAATGATAGAACCATCCTATATTCGCCCATCTAAGGCGTGGTAACAAATAGGAGCACGACGCAGGCCGTATATTCGATGATGGAGGTAGTGGAGGTTTGGCGACGTTGTTCATTAGTTCGAAGTTGCTTGTATCTGCTGAGACGTTATTGATGAGCTGTCTGGGGCCGGATTCTTGCTTGAGGTATTCTGCGTCTGTCTCGATCGGACGTGGATGGACTAATGTGTTACGATCCCGCAGATAGGCATTCCATATTCCTTCCGGAGGAAGAAGGTAATGTACATCGAGGTTGGTCTCGTTGGGCTGACGAGCGTGTTCCGTAAGAGACCATTTGATCAGGTTTCTCTGTTCTTCTGGGCATAAGAAAGCAGGTAGCAGTATTAGTCCTGTAGATGTAGAGGTGAATTTCAACCAGATCCTCGAAGCGTCATTCGCAGTAAGTTACCTGGCAGTCGAGAAAATGTATACCCTTTACTCCCTGACCCTGTAGTGAACGCGTGTGTCTCGACCGCATCCGATTTTCCTGCCCATATTCCAGCAGTGACCTCGGAAGCTCTGCGTTCGTCCAAGGTGGCGAGATCAAGAACTTTGGTGAGATCTGGGGGAGGAAAACGAGCTTTGAAATGTTTTTCCGCTGCACGGAATGGCGTCCAGTCCTTGTCGATATTGGGATCTCTGTTCTTTGTGGATTTGAGATACTGTCTGCGGGCTTTTTTGAAGGCTTGACTGGAGGAGTCAATCATCGTAAGTCGTGGGAAAGCTGCGCGCTTCTTTGCCGAAGAGATTCCGCATACCGGCTTCGACTTTCTTTTATACAACTTGCTCTTCTCCAACCTGGCTTCAACTTTTATCTTATGTCACTAATATGGCTTCCGCGTCCAACTCCAGCTTTTCTATCTCGTTCTCATAGTCGCTCACAATACGTCCTTCGCTCTTACTCTCTGTTCTTACAACGCTATTCAACTCCATCTCGTCCCAGTCTTTATATCCTTCATCCGCCACCCCGTCGCTTTCAAAGCAACCAGCCGTCGAACTCCAAAACATCACCAGAACCTACATCTGTACCAGTAGATCAAAACACCTCCGTTGAAGTTAAACCTTCGCCTCCCGCTACTGCCGATCCGACCAAAGGTCCTTTACTCACCCGAGTCTGGAAAAAGGTCAAACACGAAGCAGCTCACTATTGGCACGGGTCAAAACTCCTGGTCTCCGAAGTCCGTATATCTGCGAGGCTACAATGGAAGATTCTTCACGGTGAACAGTTAACCAGACGTGAACGGAGACAGGTACGTTAACCAGACGAGATGCGTCTACAAAAGACTCACCATTCTACAGCTCAAACGTACTACACAAGATCTTCTGCGGCTCGTGCCTTTTGCTGTATTCGTGATTGTCCCGTTCATGGAATTGCTACTCCCCGTCGCACTCAAACTATTCCCCAATATGCTTCCGTCTACTTTCGAGGACAAGTTCGCCGCCGTACGTATTCGTCAGCATGAAAGTCGAGTTCCTCACTCATTCTTGCACGCACTGGCTAGGAGGAGAAACAAAGAAAGCTTCTCAGGTCCAGACTTGAGATGGCCAAGTTCCTACAAGAAACGCTCCGGGAATCTCCACTCAAGGCGAATGCTCACATCATCGGTAGCGATGCGTTCAAAGCTTTCTTCCTCAAGGTGAAAACTAGGCACAAGGTTCCCCATACATCATCCCTGACGCGTTTTTCAGGTCCGTTCAACGGGAGAATCACCCTCAGCTTCAGATATCATCAATGTCGCACGATTATTCGACGATGACCTCACTTTGGACAATCTTTCCAGGCCACAGCTGGTTTCGATGTGCAGATACATGGATTTGAACGCATTCGGCACGGATAACTTCCTCCGAGGCGCGCTTCGTTCACGGCTATTGACTCTCCGACGCGACGACCAGCTCATCGACGCGGAAGGTGTCGACTCACTCTCGACGTCCGAGTTGCAGAGTGCCTGTCAATCTCGTGGAATCAGGACCAGTGGAGTGTCTCCAGCTAGGCTGAGAGAGGAACTGTCGACGTGGATCAATCTTCATTTGCATAATCGCGTCTCTGGAGTTCTCCTCATCCTCGGGCGTGCCTTCAACTTTGATAGGAAGACCGGTGAAGATGAAGACGGAAAGACGAATGTGATTAAGAGTCTGGAATTGGTGCTCAGTGGTTTGCCCGACAATCTGGTCTGTTTTTTGTTTTTTTCCGGTCAGAATAGAATCTGACCCATGCACTTGCGTTCACAGCTCAACGAGGCAGAATTGGAAGTCGATTCCGACAAAGCCAGCTACAAGCAGAAGTTGGATGTGCTTCAGCAACAGGAGGAACTCATTGAGGACGAAGAAGAACAGGAGCAAAAGGAAGAAGACGCTCGACGAGCCAAGAGAGAGGCTGAAGAACGTGAAGCTCAGACCGCGCAAGCTCTTTTACCTGACACCGAGGTATGTTCTTTTTTCTGTTTGTTCAATCATGAATCCAGTCTAACTATGGTTTAGCTCATTCCCGAGAATGTAAAGGTCGAAGGAGACGACGCTCGTATGACCACCGAACAACTCAAGGAGCTTGGCGAGGCTCTTTCTATTTTATCTGCCCGGTCTAGTGTACTCAAAGAAAGGACGGACCTCCGTGCTCTCATGGAGGAGAACCTGCAAGCCGAAGAGGTGACGTTAATCGAGTTCCATTCGTAATCTTTCCAACCTAACATTCTCTGTCCAGGATCCCAAATCACCTTCCGGTGCTCTGACCAAACGTATCCGAACCATGTTGACCAAGATCGACAAGCAACTGGAAGAATACGATTCCCGTGTCGGCAATTCACTGCAGATGATATCCCAGGATGCACAAGGTCGTATTCCCGTTCAGGATCTTCAAAAGGCTCTAGCTGTCATCAAACATAGGCCAGATGACGATGTTGGACAGGCTGTCATTCAGAAACTGGACGTTGACAAAGATGGATTTGTTGAGTTGGAGCATGTGCTAGGGCTCGTACGAGAGGAAGGTTTAGGTAAGTCTTTTAAACTTTGGTGCGTTGCAGTTGTTCATGACTCTCGATGGTATCAGGTATTGTTCTCGACGACGACGCTCAGTCGCTCATAGGACAGGGTCGAGAACTCAAAAACTCGAAGCCTCGGAAAGAGGATATCGTGCAAGAAGACTGAAAAGTTGCGGAGCGGTTTCAAGAGTTGGAGAGTAGTTGTATCAATAGTTGCATACAGATACGTACAATAGCTATACATCGTCATGACCCAGTAGACAAACTAGACAACTGGATAATATGAAGTGCAAGTAGTTGAGTAGTCAGTTGAATGCGTCCCAAAAACGAAATACATAATTTAGACAGAACACAGCAAGCATAACACTGAGCAAAGGACAAAGTAAGAGTAGTAGGTAGTCCACCTTGGTTCCAAGTTAAACATCAGATCGGAAAATGAGTAACGCGTGTGTATAATAATACATGCAATTCGCGCGTCTTTTTTGGTGATCATTCAGTTGAAGGCGTTTTTGCACGCGAAGGTGCAGGCGTAGCTTTCAGAGACTCTATCTCGTCGTCATCATCAGCCGACTCGGCCCAGAACCGACCCGCCTGCAGACCGAGCACTCCCGTCAACGCAACACTGCAGATTAAGTTTGTGGATGCAAGATCAAGGATTGCTGATTGCAGTTCCTGAGGTACAGCATCTGTTTTGGGATGTGGCGGGAGATCTTTGAACAGCGTGAAGATTGCTGTTGGAAACATGGTGAACAACAGAGCCACACATTCAACAGAGAAAAGCCAGTGAGATACGTACTGGGAAGGACAGAGTACGAGTACATCCATATAGTCGTACAAAACAAGACTGGAAGATCATGAGGATATGTTCGAGGATGATGAGTAATGGGATCTCACAGATGCTGCCTCCGTCAAACATCAAGTTTCCAGCTCTTCCGTCTCTCAGACTCCATAATATGGTCAAGACGCCTAGTAGAACGATAGCGGCTACTGCGTATTGTATCTGAGCTGGTCCATTGGCGATGATGGAGTAGTAAGTGGCTGCCGTCCAGAGGTATTGATCATTAGTTGGAGACTTCCAGAGCGTTAGCGAGTCAGCGATCCAATGGGTGAATAGAGAACCTGACGAAAGGTGTTATTCGACTTGAAAGAGTATCAGTGGTAGCAGAACCAGCTCACCCAGCAAGAAGCTGGTGACACAGACGACCACAGCAGCTCTAACACCCATTGGTTGAAGGCGAGAGTGAGAGTCTGAGAGAGCTGAGCCGAACAGACTTGTCACTTGAAATTGAAAAATAACAATTCCTGCTGGCATGTGAATTCCTTGGCCAAGTGATTACCTAATCTCAAATGTTTTTGTCCGCTGCTCCAATTCGACGGCCAACTGCTCTCAACTTTCAACGTTGGTTGTCTTCAACTCCATGGTTTGTCAACCGAGAACAACACAAAGAGAGCCTACATGCGCTGCGTGCGGCAACTGTTCCTCCAACTCCTGAAGACACACCAAAAATACTGCAGGATTTGCACTCTCAGCTTATCCAGTCTCCTCATCTCGAACAGTCTAAACTGCTTGTTAGTCGTGCCATCTCTCGGGAACTAGGTCCTTTTCCTCCTTCAAGAGCGCCTCAGGGCAGGCGGAGAAGAGGCGGTACATATCCTGGTGAATCCGCTTTTGATATTCCTGGTTCCCTCTGGAATTGGACGGTTTTTGCTGAGGTGAGCTATTCCTTTGTTAAAGCTTGCTCTGGTCGCTCATCTGTTTATTTCAGGTCAAGGAAGGCACCGAGAACAAAGGTGCAATTGAAGCCGTGGTGAGGCTGGTTAGGAAATCTGTAGGTCAAAATTACTACTTCTCTGATAACAGTGATATTAACAAGGTCCGTGAAGCTTCTCGCCGCTCAACCGCCTCTCCCGCTTCCTCCTAATTCAAAGAGACGAATGCAAAACGGTTGGGCTATCATCGATGGCGGTGATTTTGTTGTTCATGTATTGAGCAAGGGAGTAAGAGAAAGGTATTTTAGCGACTCCACAAGTTACTATTAGAAAATGGAACACAAAATTCAATGGTGCTCCTCAAATCATTTGACTATGCGGTATGCTTATGCCCCACTGCGACTGACGCATTTTCAAGTCGTACGAGCAAAGTTTGCAAACAGTGTCGCTCCACTCATGATATGTTTCTGACGTATCATGACGAAAGATGTCCTCTTTCCAGACGTTATAAAGCCCAGCTTTTCCACTTTGTAACGAAGTAACGTTAACGAAACTAAACAACTTTTCTTAAACGATCGAATCTTTCATCTGCTAATTCATGTCCGTTAATGACCGTTCTGTCGGAGGTGCTATCGGCGTCGACACCTATCCTGGTGTGGCAAACCCCACCGCATCTTCAGACACAAGCAATCCCCTTGTGAATAACTTTGTGCGTTTGGTTATCCACCATACACCTTTGTACAGTACTCATTTTCCCTTTTGTAGGTTACTGATCCAACAACGGAAGATCGAGGAGCTGGCGCAGGTGCTAACTTCGATGGCGACAGACAAGCAGCACGAAACTTCAGTCAGACTGCTGGCGTTGTCGAGGGTAGACCGGGCATCATTGAGTCTGCAAACATTGACCCTCTGAACGAAAATTCTAATAAAGGTCTGTTCGAATCACTCCAGCATACTTATCGTGTCACTGACATTGTGGATCGTAGATGATGGTTGGGCTAACGCCACAAAACAACCAGGTCGCACGACTGAGGGATTTGCCTCGACCGCGGCGTCCAAGGTCGCAGATGTGGCCAACAAAGCCTATGAGATGGCTACTGGGGAAAGGAAATAGACGAATTATTAAACATCACACCAATCGTCTATATGTATATTGTATAACACAACCTCGATGCTAAAATGTATTTCTACTTGCGATTTGCAGCCTTGCATATATTAGTTTACTGAGAATAATAATTGTGAGGAAATAGTAGTGGTCACCAATTGCGAGGCTCAGCCAACGAGGGCCACAAGGGGGGGCGGTTCCGAGGACCAACAAATGCAAACAATGACTTTGAGGAGAGAACTTAACGCGTGACCACATAATCTTGATTCTTTACTTTCACCATCATGTCCAGTCGAGCTGGTGGTCTCTACGGAGGAATTCAGTTCTCTGGCTCTACTGCTCCTACTATATCTCGACCCACACCCGCAGAAACAAAACCCGAAGAACCTGCTCCTGTGCCTATTCCAGCCCCATCAGAACCCAGTACAACCACCAATACTTCTGTCACATCTGAAGAAACGTCCACGCCTTCAGGAGGCAAAGCTACAGCCGGTATTCATTGTTGTACCACTTGGAACTTATAGTGCCTTATTGAAATGTCCCCCTTCCATATTCTCTGCGAAAAAAATATCTGTTTGAAAAAATCAAGGATGGTCTGCCGCACTCGCTTTTGCTCCTATCAGGCGAACTCAGAATCAAAAGGCAAAAGCCGCAGCTCCCAGATTGCCAGTAGGCGCAGCACTTGCCACTGCTAGTACCAATACGGTTTCTGCAACAGCCTC
This sequence comes from Lentinula raphanica, assembly GCA_027919835.1. Lineage (NCBI taxonomy): Eukaryota > Fungi > Basidiomycota > Agaricomycetes > Agaricales > Omphalotaceae > Lentinula > Lentinula raphanica. The sequence continues at coordinate 1,154,325 of JANVFP010000006.1, read as the reverse complement.
GGTTTCGTCTACCGCCGTTGTTTTCGCTCCTCCTTCCTTGGTAGACTCTGCGAAGGCTGAACCTGCGTCGGTAACTGAGGAACCCCACGCACCCCAAGGTCAAGGATGGGGAAAGAAAGTCAAGCCGCCCTCCATGGTGCTCGATGAGGACGTGAACGGGTTTAAATCTAATCAAAAACGGAAAGTAGGTAAGGGGAAAAATAAGAAAGTGAGTGTATCTGGTATTGAAGGCTGCGTAAAGTGATTATTGATTCATGTGTAGAACCGAAATGCACCTACCGTCTTTACTTGGGATCCCACGGAACCTTATGAACTTCTTCGTCCCAATGATTATAATGAATACAAAGTTTGGAGACAAAAAGAACGAATCGAGCGCCGTGAAAGGCTTGCGGAAGAACGTAGAAACGCTAATCGGAAGCGGTCCCGCTACAGTGACTATTCTGATAGCGACTACACACCTTCCGAGGACGAGCGCCCGCCACGTAAAAATGGTATGTTGTTACACGTATCTCTTCAAACGATTCATATCTGACGAAACACATCAGGGCGTTTCAACAATCACGATAGTTTTGATCATTGGTCCCGTGCTGACGATGAGAGACGAGGAATTGGGACCAGTGCCTCAGAACTGGTTCGGGAACCTGCTTCTGCTCCAGTTGATCGCGACCTCTCCGGAGAAGAGGCATACCAGCGACGTTTACGACTGTCCATGGGTATACGATCTTCTCCTCCTCCTTCCACAGTAGTTCATCCTCCTACAACTGATGTTGGAGATGAAACCAGTTTTGATAAAGCAAATCCGGACAACTCAAGCGGTTTGGACCATACTCCCTCATTTCCCCGCACCGAAACCGGTGATGAAGCTTATCTCCGTCGCGTGGCCATGAGCAATCCTGTTCCTGCTCCGCCGCCTTTTGCATCCGAACCTCCGCCAATACCCCCTCGCCAGCCATCACCGCCGCCACTGGCATATAATCCGTTTGCACCTCCTTCTGTTCCACCTCCACCGCCGGGACCGCCTGGATCCTTTGCTCTGGATGAGAGAGCCAAAATGGCGGCAGCCATTGCGGCTAAATTAGGTGCAATTCGTCCTACCGAATCTACACCACCCCCAGCTGTTGAGCAGCCTCAGGAACGGTTCGTTATTCATCATCCCAATTGCAAAACATACACATCTGATATCTGTCTATTTGCAGTCCTGACCCACACGGCTTTGCTGCCCGGCTCATGGCCAAGTGGGGACACAAAGAAGGTCAAGGGCTGGGTGCCGATGGATCTGGCATTGTCAATGCCCTCACTGTCGAACAAATCAAAGGGGGTAAGGGCTCTGGATCTAGCCGTGGTGGTATGACAAACAGAGGGAGGATCATAAACAATAATGAGGATGTGAAGGCACGAGAGAAAGCTCGATTTGGAGAGCCAAGCCCTATCGTGCTGCTCACGAACATGGTTGGTCCTGAAGATGTTGATGACGACGATTTACGCGGCGAGATTGGTCAGTCTTTTCCCGTTCCATGCTCGGTTAATATCCAAATACTCATTGTCTCTGTCCTTAGGAGATGAATGTGCAAAGAATGGGACTGTCGAGCGAGTTTTGATCCATCTCATGAACTCTGCTACCGACCCAGCCGAAGCAGTACGCGTCTTCGTTCAGTTCGCTGGCCCTACTGGGGCATGGAAGACTGTACACGAATTTGATGGACGGTTCTTTGGAGGTCGTTCCATACGAGCACGGTATTTCCCTAAACATCTTTACGATAAAGCTGCATTTGATTCCCCTTTGTAACTGAACTACTGCTTCTGACATCGACTGGCTATCAGACTCTTTTGCAAATGAAAATAATGTATAAAGCTACATCAACGTGAGTAAAGTACAAACAGCCTCTCATCTAGTAGACACGCTTGAATGGAGGAACAGGCTTGCACTCGTTTTCATCCAGAGTAGTGTCGATGACACCACGGTATTTGAGCTCAACGTCGGGAGAGTTGACATCCTTCTGGAACGACAGAGTATGCTTCATCCATGCATCATCGTCACGCTAAAGACAGATTGAGCACAAATCAACTCTCGTGTGAAGGACAAACTGACCTCGGGAAAGTCTTCACGAGCATGTGCCCCACGAGATTCTTTGCGAGCAGCAGCAGATGTGATGGTTTGAATAGCGCATTGCAAGATATTGCGGAGTTCCAGCGTCTCGACGAGATCACTGTTAACAATATTAAATCACACACAGGCCGGTTGACGAACGAAACGCACGAATTCCAGATCATACTGCGATCCTTGATACCAACGTTTGCAAAGTTGTTGTAGATGTCTCTTACTTTCTGAACACCTTCGTCCAGGGTTTCCTGAGTTCTAGAGTAACATAGGTAACCGATATGCAAGAGGCAAGAAGACAAGGTAGCATGGCTGACTTACCTGAAAACGGCGGCATCTGATTGCATTGCCTTTTGCATATCCAGACGAATCTTGGCGGTCGGCTCTGGGCCAGTGGAAGTTCTGACCGAATATTAGCCATAATTACGATGAGAGAGAGAGAAGAGATCATACCTAATCTTGTCCAAGAACTCAATGCTCTCCATTCCAGCCTCTTCAGGGATTGCCTTGTGCGGTTTACCGGGAGTGAGAGTCTCCTTGATGTGATGCGCACAAGCTCGACCGAAGACAACAATGTCAAGAAGAGAATTAGCTCCAAGTCGATTGGCTCCATGGACGGAAACACAGGCAGCTTCTCCAGCAGCATAGAGACCAGGGACGATCTTGTCCTGACCCTTTTCGTCAACGGTAATTACTTCACCGGTGAATTTGGTAGGGATACCACCCACTGTGATGAAACACATGAGAAAGAGAAACCTAACTGTGTAGCACCATCGACATACTGTTGTAATGCACTGTAGGTAAAACGGGAATGGGTTCCTTGGTAACATCGACACCAGAGAAGATGGCCGCAGTCTCAGAGATACCAGGTAGACGTTCGTGCAGTACTTCAGGTGGTAAGTGACTGAGTTGAAGATAGATGTGATCTTTCTCGGGACCAACACCACGACCTTCTCGGATTTCAATAGTCATACTACGTGACACGACGTCGCGAGAGGCAAGATCTTTGGCCGTTGGCGCATAACGTTCCATGAATCGTTCTCCTTCGTTGTTGAGAAGATAACCTCCTTCCCCGCGGGAACCTGTATCCGTCAAACGGTGTCAGAGTGTGCATCACCAGAAACGCACACACGCACCCTCAGTGATAAGACATCCAGCGCCATAGATGCCAGTAGGATGGAATTGAACAAATTCGAGATCCTGCAAAGGAAGTCCAGCACGAGCGACCATAGCATTTCCATCACCAGAACAAGTGTGCGCACTGGTGCAACTGAAGTACGCCCGTCCGTAACCACCAGTTGCCAAAACGGTCTTGTGGGCACGGAATCTGTGGAGAGTACCATCTTCCATGTTGAGAGCAATTACTCCTACACATTCTCCATCCTGCATGATCAGATCCAAAGCGAAATATTCGATGAAGAAGTTGGTGTTGTGACGAAGGGATTGGCCATAGAGAGTATGAAGAAGGGCATGTCCGGTTCGATCAGCAGCAGCGGCACAACGATATGCCTGTCCCCCTTTCCCGTATTTGAGTGATTGACCACCAAATGCACGCTGATAAATCTTCCCTTCTTTAGTTCGAGAGAAAGGAACACCGAAATGTTCCAGCTGGAAACATGAAATTAGCGAGGAATATGTATGGCAGAAGCATGTTCATACTTCAATCACTGTCTGAGGAGCTTCACGACACATATAATGAATGGCATCCTGGTCACCCAGCCAGTCGGATCCTTTGACCTTTGATTAGAGGATGAGTACATGCATGCACGCAGAAAGATGGATTGTGGGCTCACGGTGTCATACATGTGCCATCTCCAGTCGTCTTCAGTCATGTTCTACGTCACATAAGCACAACATAGTCTGCACTTAATGGTCAATAAGCTTACACCAAGTGCTGCATTGATGCCTCCCTGGAATTTCGTTAAGGTAACGGCAGGTACAACAGCCATAGCGAACTTACCTGAGCGGCAACTGTGTGACTTCGAGTAGGAAACAATTTGGTAATGCAGGCAGTATTGAAGCCAGCTTCAGCCAATCCGAACGCTGCTCGCAGACCAGCTCCTCCTGCACCGCTATCTTAGACTCTTCAGCGAGATTGATCATATGCAGCATTGAGCAGAACATACACAACAATTGCATCATACTCGTGCTCGATAAGAGGGTACTTTCCGGATGACCATGACTGACGAACGATTTCAACTGAGATCATAATCCTAAAGCGAAGGCTAATTACCTCTACTTCTTGAGCTTTGACTGGATTCGTAGAAGCAACTTTTTGTACAGGTGCGGAAGAATGAAGAGAACGTCGAGAGCGCGAAATGACCCTTGGAAGAGCCTTGCGGAACATCCTTGAGAGGTCAAAGTTGAAAGGAAAGAATATTTGAACCCGAGGCCGAACTATTCCGAGGCAGAGGGCTAGATCGCGACCAATCACGAGCCGATTATTTGCACAGGATACTAGATAAGATAAGATAAAAGACCTTTCAAGTTTCCACCAACACAGACTATGCCAGGACTATGTATGTACATTTACTACTGTTACATCGTAACGAGATACATTACACGACGCTATTTCAAGACCCCTAGAGGATCTGAAGTTCTATCTGGCTTATGTAGCACTGCGGCAGGAGGAGGAGCATTCTGACTGCGTCCGCTGCTACTAACAGTAGGCGGGTTGGCTTGAAGGGTATGAGAGGTCGGTGGTGGAAATCGCGGCAGCGTGGCGGATGGAATCGGGGATGCATTGGCAGAAAAGTTGGATCTAGTATAGTTCCACGGTGCTCCGCGTGCTGTATTCGGAGACCATGGAGGAGAATATGAGGAGGATGGGATGGAGGACGTAGGCGGGGAGCTCTGTTGTCCTCCAATATTGGCGGAGTTCTTAGCACGAGTGCTCACGATCGAAACCGGAGCTGGTCTGGGCATGTTCAGGGGTGGTGTCTGTGCTGGGCTCTCATCTGCTGCTTGTTTCTGTTGACGAGTCTGTGTCTTCATCTTTGCAAGCTCGCCTTCTCCGTACAGCCTTTCATCTTCTATTTCCGTGAACCCATTGATGAGAACATCCCTCACGTACGAGAGAGATTCAAGGGCCTCTTGTTTCCGTTTTTTCAGTCTGTGTTGATCTTCAGATCCGTCTTCATCCTGTAGCAAGGTATCTACAACCCAGCTCAGCGCTTTGCCCAGCCGTTTGTCATTTGCCCGCAATTCAGCCATTTCGCGTTCAAGTTCTCGCCGACTTTTGGGCTCCCAGGGCGGTCTTTCGTCCGCTTGTCTCTCGACGGTCATTGGAATGGAAGGAGACTGCAGCGGTGATCGAACGAAGGACGCAGCCAGTTCAGGTATGTTCCGCTAGTAGCTATGAGTCAGCACAGAGACTGAGCATTTCTCCTTGAACACATACTTTCAACTCCGACACAGCACTCATTAAGGTTCGATTGATGTTGAGGTGTTCACCGCGTTCTAACAAACCACCAAGCATTTCAGGTATTCCTCCCTGCGTGTGTGATGACTGTTGACGTGTATGTCCAGTTGGCAGTTTGGGACGAGCGGATTGGGGTCCTTTCTTCCGCGGAGCAGGAGGTGGTTCAGGTATATCCATTGGAATACCCAACAGATTCTGATTCTCCGCGACCACACTGACACCTGTAGCAGGAGTGGGAGATAGCTGCAGAGCAAGAGCTTGTCGCACAAGCAGAGATGTATGATGTGTGGTCAGCGTTGAATCTGCGGATAATGGCGGCTTTGGATATCGTAAGAGAGTTGTCAGTTGGGTCGTATAATCTGCTGGTATCACTGCAGGTTGAGATGATTAGTACAAGCTATGCATGCGCATGCGCTGAGAATGAGGTCACTGACGGTGATTCCGTATGCGTATCAACATTGCGACGCACACCCAAGGTACCACATCCAAGGTGGTATCGCACGCAAACAATGCGTCCCATAATCTCATAGCATCCGGCATTGAAAATTCTCGTGTGAATAACAGCCTGAGCCATCGACTATGAAAGACATTGATGAGAGAACGCAAGGATGGTATGAAGCACTTACATTCCATATATCTGTGGCTCAAGGCCACTAGATTGCAGATGCCTCCAGAGCAAAGGATCTGTGGTACGAAGAAGTGTGGACTGTATTTGATTACAGTCTTGTACAATGGGCGCAACATACGAACGAAGCTGAGCTTGACCGTCAGGATTTAGTTGGATGTGATTTGTCAGAGGAGAAGGCAGGGCTTGCGTTGAGGGATTCTCCTGCCACTCGTACCATCGTGAAGCATAACGCATCACAGAGTCAAATAAAATCCAAGCATCAGCGGCAACCCAAGCTCTCGGACAAAGTTCCATAATAGATTGCTGAACTTCGTTGGCAGAGATCAACGAGTCCACCTCAACAGCATAGTAAAGAGGCGCTAGTAGTTCATGCATCCCTAAGAATGGACAGTCAAGAAAGGAACAGAATGAGACACTTCGTGTCAGCCTAACCTTGTCGGTACCCAATACTAGTATTCATCGAAGAATATAGGAAGAGGATATTCGTAAGCTGGTCCTGCACGTCCATATTGCGATAGAAGTCTATCTCAGGAAATCTAGGAGCAGAGTCCAATGATATCCCAGTTGATGATAATATAGTGAACATACGTGCGCTCCACGTCTTGTGCTATAGTCTTCCTCAGCTCCTGTGCAGCGAACCATTCTGTCCAAGGGTTCTATGGAGAAGACAAATGAGCTTCAAGAGAGGAAACACTCGATAGTGGTCGTACGTCGTTGTGCAAACTCAATGGGTTATTTCTCTCTAAATCCACCAGTGGGTTCTCTCTCCGAGGTAAGGGAGCAGAAGACCCTGGTATGATAAACCCTTCTGGATAACTTCCATCCGGTGCCTTCATTTTCTGAGAAAGTAGATCCGCATATCGTTTTCGTGATGATTCGAGAGAGTTCAGTAACGATTCAGGGTTCGGATTACTAGCGGGGGACCTCAGTGGTTGATCTGCAACCAAGAAGAACTAGATATACTTCATAATTAGAGCCGCATTGCTGGTAAGATATCACGCTGCTGTAGACACACCTTCCAGGCAAGACTGCGACCAGGCACTTCTAGTGATCCATCTGTGTAGTCCAGTAGCCTATCTGCGAGTGCAGCATCCTTAATCTTCGAAAACGAGGAGGTGGAGTTGAATAGATTATCATAAACCTTCCTACAGCTGGTTCAACTGTAATCACAAAAACCAATGTTTGTTGGGACTGACTTGAAAGCGAGGAGCTCTGAGCTATGAGTTTCTTGTGTGCTATAATCCATTTCGAGGATATATGAACATTAATATACAAGCTCTGAAGAGAGAGCTTCAAAGACGAGTGCAATAAAGTTGATTCACCGGCGCTAATCATTTTGAATACCTATATTGTTCACCACCACATACCACCACCACCGTAGCAACACAGTCACCGATTGTGGCTGGGGCTGATTCATGTGATGAATCTTCCTTCCTCGCCAACCGCCAGCCTGTCATTCAACTCCTGTAATCATGCACATCGAACTATTATCCTGAAGTTCAACCTAGGAACGTCAGATATCTCTGGAATCTCCGACCTCAATGTAACCCTCAATGAGTACCTGTAACCTCACTCGGATGTTTCCTCTGATGTTCTGGTCTTTGTTTCTACAAAAAATTCATCAATAATAGAAGGGCATGCCGAAGATTCAAATGGCAGTAACATCAAACATGAAGAAAGCAGTGGTCATCCATAGTGACATTTAGGCAACGCCAGAAACAACATGATATCGCCGCTTCCCAGACGACGCAGACCCGCGCCCACCCAGCCGCACGGCCTCAACAACCGAAGGTACTGCGGGGATTGAAGACACGGATCGCCTTGGATATCATTCTGACTACAGACATTGGACAGGAATGCTGGGTCGATGGCAATGAAGCCATCATGGTGACAGCTACGGAACCAGGTGGAAACACGCATAAAGGATCCTATGCACTGCTATTACTTAGCTATCTTCGGGTATATGAAACTTCCGCCGTTCGCTATGCTAGTATTTCAAGACAATTTTTCCCAGTGAGTAGTCCAATTTCGACTTTCGATAACATTGAGCTAAATATACATCATCCCAAGTGCACACAAGTGGCGGCAAGCCGCGTCGTCCTTTGAAATATACCACGGATCCGAGTCAGTCCTGCGCAAGCCTGCTAAGCATCTACATTCAGGTCTCAACGTTGTCGGTTGGATGTCACCAGCAATTTTCCGTGGAGCCATTCAGCAGTGCAATGCCTTCTTTAGGGTTCTTTAAGTCGGGAGCGCTCGCTGCTATAGCCTCTGAGCCATATTTTAATTCAGAGAATCAGTCGCTACTTCTCAAACGTCAACGACCGACGTTGATTGAATGGGAAGACAGAGGACATCGGTGTGTATCATGTAACGCTTCCGAACCACGAGTAGAAATTTCATTTGAAACCCCTACAATGACAGACGAGGCCACTCTGGAGTCTACATTTCGCGCATAATTGTCGGCTAAGTGGATTCAGTCAGATATAAAAGGCTCTTCGCAGCGCAACTCCCCCTATAGTAAATCCATACTTTCACTTCTTTTCCCCCTTCGATTGTTTTTACCCCTTTTTTTCCAATGTTTTCATCGTACAAATTCCTTTGCACCAGCTTCTCACACTTCTTCTTCGTCGTCGTCGTACTTTCTTTAGCATTCAATGAAGATCGCGCTCGAGCCATTGCAGTCCAGTCTGTGTCCAGGCGTTCAGATGCTTTCCCCGCCGTCCCAACATTTACTCGTGTCTATGATGCCACGATCTTGCTAGTTCCAAACGCCAATGGACATATCACTGGAAGCCCCTTTGGTGATCGCGAATACATAGGGTTCCTCGGGTAAGTGGATGCTTGATCTCGACTACACATGTGCTAGTACTCAACGTTCACTTTTTGCAGGGGCAATTGTACCGACCCAGACAGCGGCAAAGTGGTTGCGAACATTGTTGGGTAAGTTCGATCCAAGTTCGGTTTGTGAACATTATTTCTGATCCTGCGTTCCTTTAGCAATGTCGGCGGTGAATTCGGAATCGTTTCAACAGAGAATAATGCATTGTACACCGAAGTCCATCTCGTCCTACAATTCGTCGATGACGGCACTATCGCCTATCTCAGTGGGGAAGGTGTAGGGTGAGAAATATTGACCACGACTCATTGAACCCATCACCGTTATACTGAAGAATGAAAACACTGCAGAACTTTCGGTGCCAACACAGCGGCGGTTACTTACCTGTGAGTGGTAGTCATCACCGTCCAGAGATGCCCGAGTCTGACACCTCTACAGTCGGATGGAAACCAATTCCACAAGTCGCCAGGACCTCGTCAAAACTCCTCTGCTTCTCAGCATTGAGTTTCCTCAGAACTTGCAGAGAACTAACGAGACTGTGGCTCTTTTCAGTCTATTTTCCATGGTATGTACTATGTCCTTTCAAATCGTTATTGCCTACCTCACACAAATCTGTGCACCATGATTAGAACTAAGTGGCAAGCATTGTATCACTGGACATTTAGGCTCGATACCGATGTTGGAGGCAGAAAATAAAATAATCTTGCTGTCCAAAATAGGAAAGAGGAGGAAAGAGAGAGAGAAGAAAGAGAGAGATTCTCTTAATATCCCTTCTTTTTTCTGGTTCGCAACTCTATGTATGTGCAATCCCAACCAATATATCAAGTTTCAATGGACGTCTGATGCCAACATTTACGGAATGGAGTTGGGCTGGTTCGCCCAGTGTACCGACCCATTTTTGGAATTTTCTTACTTGGTCCGCGGTGTCTTCCGGCTTTCGGCACAGATAGCGTCCCAAAACAGAATTAATTTTGAACTTCCCATGAGTCACTTCAGCGCTTATGCCAGATGCTCCTCTGACCCACACCAATCTTTCGAGTAGACGGAGAGCAGTAAGAGGATATGTACCAAGAATATAACATAAGATATAGAGTAGAATATAAGTTACAATTAGACTACATTCCTAGGAATTTCCGGGCACCCGGTTTCAATGCTATGAGTGCTGCAGGCTCACATCGGACCTTCTCTGGTGCCTTTGAGTTGCGCCCAATGCAAAGCTTAACTGACCGTTCATTACAGTCTCGACAAGCATGCTGGCACCTGTACCAAGAGCTTGCCCCATTACAGTTTCCAGCCTCACGCCCACACCGAATGCAGTGTCGTGTTGCCCGTTGCTTTTTGGTTGGTGGCTGTGGTTGTGCATCCATAGTCCGCTTGTGACTGATGTTCGAGATAAGGCTCATCGATGGAGCTGATGGAGTGCCTTGAACCATAGCAGATTCTGAGCTACCACTGTCCATACATTGTCACAAGTTCTATTCAAAATCTCAAAATAAGCATACCTCGCTTCTGGTGTACCAGTGTCAGCAACTTCGATAAACCCCTTCGTTATTTGATGGCGATGAAGTGGTGCTTCTGTTGCATGAATTATTTTCTCAGCGCGTTTAGGATCTCGAGTCAATTTTCGGAGTGAGCTAGTGACATCGAATGCAAGGGAAAGTGATTGCTGGAGATTTCCGTTCCGTTCCCAGTTTCCATTCGCATATTGTGTTAATTGTTCACTTAGCTAGAAGGGGTTGGTCAACATGATGATCAATATAATTCATGACACTACCTACCTTGTAGTATGCATCTGGCATTTGCTCAACCCGACGATTCCAAATCTGTACTGCTTTTGATGACAGAGTCTTCCGGTTAGTATAGAACTCTTCACATGTTGCCATGAGTTCAGTGAAGAGTTTACGCTCTTGGACGGTATGAATGGGGAGGACTGCTTTGCGAGTACCCTGAAGCTGCGCTAGAAATCCTTGCTTCTGTTTCCGATCGAAATCAGGATTGAACGTATACATTCCCGATGGCTCGAGTAATGCAGATGGAATGGGAAGAACACCGGATACCTCATTGGTTGGTTGATATAAATTTCCGTTATCCCAAGGCAGAGGTTTCGGAGGATGCTGAGATAGATGAGCTGAAATTGTGATCTCGAGCTCTTGGATCTGATTTGATAACCAGATATCGTCGTGCCCTAGGTATACGTTGCCGGTAGTATTGAAAATCCCAACCTGTGTGATATCATGTATCAAGGGTACTATAGACGTTGAATAGATCAATTGACTTACATGAAGGTTGTGGTGTAATATGAAGTCAAGAAGACACGCTAGCATATGCCGGACAGATGTTCCTCGAGTTGGCATTCTCGGCCGCAGATGTGTATGGACTCCACCTTCAGTCATATTAGTGCCTCGAATACATCGCCAAATCCGAAGGCCACCTGCACGATAATCAAGGCCTATGCAAGAATACAGTGACAAACCAGGAGGATCGGATAGATAACCATTACGGATGAGGTCAAGGATATTCTTGATGGTCTTCCAGGTAGAAGATGAAAAGAGTGGTAAATGAGTTTTGGAATCCTTGAGTGGACCGTACTTCATAAAAACTTCATGCACGATAGGATAAAGAACCTCCGGTGGTGGTATAGTTCGCCGAACATGTAACCATAGCCATCGTGGTTTATGCTGGAGCATGAAATCCCATGTAAGACCCTTCGAGTGAAGCCAGTCAGTAACGCGGCGCTTATCCTCTGGATGTGGAATAAATATCGCATCGCGCAGTGTTTGGGCAAATGGAATACGGAGAGCATGAGTTCGAGAGATATAGATCATGTTAAAGACGTGAAATGGATCTTTGAGCACACGGCTACGTATCACATTGGCGAATGCATCGGAATTGAGCTGTCGAGGACCAAGATTTTCTTTCCCCATTTCGACACTTTCTGCGTCTTTTTCCAGCCCCTCTACCACTGCACTGGATGATGTTGCTGATTCAGACGAGCCCATAAGAGTGCCCAATGCCTCATCAGGATCCTCTGTTTGTTCATTTGTCCCGAAATCATCTTCATTTGTAGAAGGAGATAACGTTGGATTTAATGGTAGATGATTTGTTGGCAATTGTTGAGATGATGATGAGCGCGAGCGTGAGCATGGATTTGAGTCAATACGGAGTCGACTGAGAAGAGAGACTATCTTGAATGGAGTAGGGCCGAAGGCAGCTAGTGCTTTGTTGTGGAGTTTGAGAACAGCGCCAGGAATGAGAACCTCAGTGATATGAACAACGGTGCGAGACGAAGTAATGTTGATGCCATGAAGACTGCTAGTATCATCCAATGAAGAAAGATCGCCATATGCAATGATCTTCTTCTGGTCATCACTGAGAATGACCAACGGTTTCCCAGTACTGTCTCGGCAGTGACAGGTCTGGGAAGAGGGATACCGTTGATGTGTTGAAATAGAAGAAAACTAGCATATGCATCTCTAGCTGCATATTCGATCTGCGAGGGACTCAGTTCGGCATCATCCCAGTTACTGCTGATTCGCTCAGCTTTGTTCTTCGGAAGATTTCTAAGAAGAACCGCAGCTGTTAAATCACTGAGTGAAGCTCGAGCATCAGAGATCAGGAAACGCTCTTTGGCAAAGGAGCCGAGTTCGAGCCCGCCAAGAAAAGGACCCTGATTAGATATAGTTTGAAGATGGCGCAGGTCGCCATTCACCATACGGCCAGCTTTGATTATACAACTCTCTCGCAGAAACAGCAGAAGCTGTTGCGGAAGTTTTTGCAATGCCAGCTGTTGCCCAATCTATGGATAGTCAGTGTTGATGCAGGGCCATATAGGCAACGGTCAGACCTGTAGTACATATACTTCGTTCTCCAGTGCAATTTGAATGACTGCAGTCGGCCCTCTTCCTCGCACACGTCCATCTTCGGAGAAGTCTACATTCCACTCTGCATCAAATCCAACAGCTATATAGCCACCGGAAGAAGGGAGACGTTCCATAACAGCTCGAAGAGCATTGTCAATTTGTTCAGTCGTAGCAAGAACATGGATGATTTTTGATGGAACGGTAAGGAGCGGAAGGTCAGAGTGCTTTTCGATCGGAACGACATCATTGAGTAAAGAAGGAAAGCATTCTTCAAGCATTCCTTTATCAGCGATGTTGTCTGTATAGAACACCTTCGGCTGTTGATGGCCATAGAGTTTCAAGGATTCTCGCATTTGTACCAGAGCGTCCGTGAACTGAGAGTGTGATTTTGTTGTGACGAAGTCGCATACTCGGATTTCACCCTTAGCGTTTGTGACAGTGAGAAGCGCTGTAAAAATGGGTTCTCCATTGACTTGAGCGATATGTTTTGCAACCTGCAATGTGAATCAGAGAGGATATAGTAGAAATTGGACTAGATTGATGTACCTTGAAGCTATGATCAATTGCGCCAACTTCACAAGACAACATTGCTGTATGTTGATGGAAATCCTGTTTGTGGCTCTCGATGAACCCATCGTAGATATCTCGAAGCCACTGCCCACTGGGTACAAAGCCATGGAAGCCCAAGTCAGAGGTGTTCTCGAAGGGCAGAAATGGCTTATAGACCTGTCCAGGCATATGCAAATTGGAGACCACTGTTTGGAGATACTGACGACGAAGCTCATCATAACGAAGAAGGTGTTGCACTCGAAACATGGCAGCAACTTGATGTGCTCCCATTCCGCTTTGGATACAGGACCGCAGAACGCGCAACGCACGTAGCGATAGACCACTTCGCCAGCTCAAATGAGCGGGAAACTCGGCCGCCAACGGAGGAGGGAGGTTGCAAAGAATACGTCGGTCCCAGCTTCGATATACCTTGTTACAGCTTGAGTTGCGGCAGCGATAAGTGTAACCGATGATCCAGAAAGAACTATCGATGTCAATGATGCGACGCGGTCGCTCGAGAAGCTGGTTACGGTGCAACGATTGTTTGCAGTTAGGGCATGCAATGCCATGAATTAGAGCATCAGGATCCCAAAGAAAGAATTGAGGACGGAAGAGATCTGTCGGCTGAACATTTTGCTTCTGTAAAAGCGACCAGGTGGATTGGATGGGAAACCAAAACGTCCCAGATCTGTAGATGCGCGATTGACCGTACATACCGTCTCGGTCAGCTCTGATTTCGTTCAAGGCCGATGTGAGATGGTCTTGAAACCAGGTTGGATATGGGCGGCGTGGTGAATTTTTCTGTGAAGAAGCGGCGTCCAGTGTTGGCCCTGCTGGAGAGTTACTATCGGTCTCGGACTCATCCCTGTCTGGATCATTCTCATCCTCATCGGTGTCGAGATCATTCTCACCAATACCCTCAGCTATGAGAGAGTCAACCGAATTTTCAATGATCCGGTCCTCATCCAAATCAACGAGTTGCGACAGAGATTGAGCGAGGTTTGAAATGGACGGTGATTCAAGCACGTTAGGCTGAGTTTGATGAACAGATGATGAAGCTTCTTGTGCACGCTCAAGTACAGTTGTGTGAGAGTGTGAGACGGTGGGTTGCTGGTCAGACTTTGGACTCGATGGATTTGGTGCAAGCGTCGACGAAGAAGTCAAATTTGATTCGTACGGTACAGAAGATAAGGTGTTTAGTGATGATGTATTGGATGATGATGTTGCACGATTAGCCGGCTGCGCCATGATTTCCTTCCATGTAGATGAGCTTGAGCCGGAAGCAGGTACCGTCTAAAGATCATGATGAGCAGACAGAAGTAAAGTTGAGATTGAAAATGCGCACTAAACCAACTGCTGCATAAGGAGCAGGATTGTTCCGCTTCTGCCTCTCTATTTCTTTCTGAGCCATTTGTTTATGGCCAGATCCTCGGGGTCGACCAACAGGGCGTCGTGCTGTATTGCTGTCAAGAGCTGGTGTAGTTGATACAAACGAGGTGTTCTTATGGCGAGATTTTGGGGGGTTTTCAGCGGTGTCTTGAATGCTACTTTCTTGCACTGGATTGACCAAGGTAGTGGGTGGATTATAGAAGATGAATTGCGCTTGCGAAGGGTTTTCGGCGTTGTGGGAAGATGTCGGCAAGCCTGCCATCTGAGAATGATATTGCTGTAGCGAGGCGAGTCGAGTCGAACGGAACAAGGCGAACCAGAGGTCGTGAGAATGTTTTCTATTTTGGTATCATTACTAATATGAGCGCTATCCGGTATCGCTATCTGCCTCCAGCATCGGTATCGAGCCGACATTGGCTCGATACCGATGTTGGAGGCAGAAAATAAAATAATCTTGCTGTCCAAAATAGGAAAGAGGAGGAAAGAGAGAGAGAAGAAAGAGAGAGATTCTCTTAATATCCCTTCTTTTTTCTGGTTCGCAACTCTATGTATGTGCAATCCCAACCAATATATCAAGTTTCAATGGACGTCTGATGCCAACATTTACGGAATGGAGTTGGGCTGGTTCGCCCAGTGTACCGACCCATTTTTGGAATTTTCTTACTTGGTCCGCGGTGTCTTCCGGCTTTCGGCACAGATAGCGTCCCAAAACAGAATTAATTTTGAACTTCCCATGAGTCACTTCAGCGCTTATGCCAGATGCTCCTCTGACCCACACCAATCTTTCGAGTAGACGGAGAGCAGTAAGAGGATATGTACCAAGAATATAACATAAGATATAGAGTAGAATATAAGTTACAATTAGACTACATTCCTAGGAATTTCTGGGCACCCGGTTTCAATGCTATGAGTGCTGCAGGCTCACATCGGACCTTCTCTGGTGCCTTTGAGTTGCGCCCAATGCAAAGCTTAACTGACCGTTCATTACAGTCTCGACAAGCATGCTGGCACCTGTACCAAGAGCTTGCCCCATTACAGTTTCCAGCCTCACGCCCACACCGAATGCAGTGTCGTGTTGCCCGTTGCTTTTTGGTTGGTGGCTGTGGTTGTGCATCCATAGTCCGCTTGTGACTGATGTTCGAGATAAGGCTCATCGATGGAGCTGATGGAGTGCCTTGAACCATAGCAGATTCTGAGCTACCACTGTCCATACATTGTCACAAGTTCTATTCAAAATCTCAAAATAAGCATACCTCGCTTCTGGTGTACCAGTGTCAGCAACTTCGATAAACCCCTTCGTTATTTGATGGCAATGAAGTGGTGCTTCTGTTGCATGAATTATTTTCTCAGCGCGTTTAGGATCTCGAGTCAATTTTCGGAGTGAGCTAGTGACATCGAATGCAAGGGAAAGTGATTGCTGGAGATTTCCGTTCCGTTCCCAGTTTCCATTCGCATATTGTGTTAATTGTTCACTTAGCTAGAAGGGGTTGGTCAACATGATGATCAATATAATTCATGACACTACCTACCTTGTAGTATGCATCTGGCATTTGCTCAACCCGACGATTCCAAATCTGTACTGCTTTTGATGACAGAGTCTTCCGGTTAGTATAGAACTCTTCACATGTTGCCATGAGTTCAGTGAAGAGTTTACGCTCTTGGACGGTATGAATGGGGAGGACTGCTTTGCGAGTACCCTGAAGCTGCGCTAGAAATCCTTGCTTCTGTTTCCGATCGAAATCAGGATTGAACGTATACATTCCCGATGGCTCGAGTAATGCAGATGGAATGGGAAGAACACCGGATACCTCATTGGTTGGTTGATATAAATTTCCGTTATCCCAAGGCAGAGGTTTCGGAGGATGCTGAGATAGATGAGCTGAAATTGTGATCTCGAGCTCTTGGATCTGATTTGATAACCAGATATCGTCGTGCCCTAGGTATACGTTGCCGGTAGTATTGAAAATCCCAACCTGTGTGATATCATGTATCAAGGGTACTATAGACGTTGAATAGATCAATTGACTTACATGAAGGTTGTGGTGTAATATGAAGTCAAGAAGACACGCTAGCATATGCCGGACAGATGTTCCTCGAGTTGGCATTCTCGGCCGCAGATGTGTATGGACTCCACCTTCAGTCATATTAGTGCCTCGAATACATCGCCAAATCCGAAGGCCACCTGCACGATAATCAAGGCCTATGCAAGAATACAGTGACAAACCAGGAGGATCGGATAGATAACCATTACGGATGAGGTCAAGGATATTCTTGATGGTCTTCCAGGTAGAAGATGAAAAGAGTGGTAAATGAGTTTTGGAATCCTTGAGTGGACCGTACTTCATAAAAACTTCATGCACGATAGGATAAAGAACCTCCGGTGGTGGTATAGTTCGCCGAACATGTAACCATAGCCATCGTGGTTTATGCTGGAGCATGAAATCCCATGTAAGACCCTTCGAGTGAAGCCAGTCAGTAACGCGGCGCTTATCCTCTGGATGTGGAATAAATATCGCATCGCGCAGTGTTTGGGCAAATGGAATACGGAGAGCATGAGTTCGAGAGATATAGATCATGTTAAAGACGTGAAATGGATCTTTGAGCACACGGCTACGTATCACATTGGCGAATGCATCGGAATTGAGCTGTCGAGGACCAAGATTTTCTTTCCCCATTTCGACACTTTCTGCGTCTTTTTCCAGCCCCTCTACCACTGCACTGGATGATGTTGCTGATTCAGACGAGCCCATAAGAGTGCCCAATGCCTCATCAGGATCCTCTGTTTGTTCATTTGTCCCGAAATCATCTTCATTTGTAGAAGGAGATAACGTTGGATTTAATGGTAGATGATTTGTTGGCAATTGTTGAGATGATGATGAGCGCGAGCGTGAGCATGGATTTGAGTCAATACGGAGTCGACTGAGAAGAGAGACTATCTTGAATGGAGTAGGGCCGAAGGCAGCTAGTGCTTTGTTGTGGAGTTTGAGAACAGCGCCAGGAATGAGAACCTCAGTGATATGAACAACGGTGCGAGACGAAGTAATGTTGATGCCATGAAGACTGCTAGTATCATCCAATGAAGAAAGATCGCCATATGCAATGATCTTCTTCTGGTCATCACTGAGAATGACCAACGGTATTCCCAGTACTGTCTCGGCAGTGACAGGTCTGGGAAGAGGGATACCGTTGATGTGTTGAAATAGAAGAAAACTAGCATATGCATCTCTAGCTGCATATTCGATCTGCGAGGGACTCAGTTCGGCATCATCCCAGTTACTGCTGATTCGCTCAGCTTTGTTCTTCGGAAGATTTCTAAGAAGAACCGCAGCTGTTAAATCACTGAGTGAAGCTCGAGCATCAGAGATCAGGAAACGCTCTTTGGCAAAGGAGCCGAGTTCGAGCCCGCCAAGAAAAGGACCCTGATTAGATATAGTTTGAAGATGGCGCAGGTCGCCATTCACCATACGGCCAGCTTTGATTATACAACTCTCTCGCAGAAACAGCAGAAGCTGTTGCGGAAGTTTTTGCAATGCCAGCTGTTGCCCAATCTATGGATAGTCAGTGTTGATGCAGGGCCATATAGGCAACGGTCAGACCTGTAGTACATATACTTCGTTCTCCAGTGCAATTTGAATGACTGCAGTCGGCCCTCTTCCTCGCACACGTCCATCTTCGGAGAAGTCTACATTCCACTCTGCATCAAATCCAACAGCTATATAGCCACCGGAAGAAGGGAGACGTTCCATAACAGCTCGAAGAGCATTGTCAATTTGTTCAGTCGTAGCAAGAACATGGATGATTTTTGATGGAACGGTAAGGAGCGGAAGGTCAGAGTGCTTTTCGATCGGAACGACATCATTGAGTAAAGAAGGAAAGCATTCTTCAAGCATTCCTTTATCAGCGATGTTGTCTGTATAGAACACCTTCGGCTGTTGATGGCCATAGAGTTTCAAGGATTCTCGCATTTGTACCAGAGCGTCCGTGAACTGAGAGTGTGATTTTGTTGTGACGAAGTCGCATACTCGGATTTCACCCTTAGCGTTTGTGACAGTGAGAAGCGCTGTAAAAATGGGTTCTCCATTGACTTGAGCGATATGTTTTGCAACCTGCAATGTGAATCAGAGAGGATATAGTAGAAATTGGACTAGATTGATGTACCTTGAAGCTATGATCAATTGCGCCAACTTCACAAGACAACATTGCTGTATGTTGATGGAAATCCTGTTTGTGGCTCTCGATGAACCCATCGTAGATATCTCGAAGCCACTGCCCACTGGGTACAAAGCCATGGAAGCCCAAGTCAGAGGTGTTCTCGAAGGGCAGAAATGGCTTATAGACCTGTCCAGGCATATGCAAATTGGAGACCACTGTTTGGAGATACTGACGACGAAGCTCATCATAACGAAGAAGGTGTTGCACTCGAAACATGGCAGCAACTTGATGTGCTCCCATTCCGCTTTGGATACAGGACCGCAGAACGCGCAACGCACGTAGCGATAGACCACTTCGCCAGCTCAAATGAGCGGGAAACTCGGCCGCCAACGGAGGAGGGAGGTTGCAAAGAATACGTCGGTCCCAGCTTCGATATACCTTGTTACAGCTTGAGTTGCGGCAGCGATAAGTGTAACCGATGATCCAGAAAGAACTATCGATGTCAATGATGCGACGCGGTCGCTCGAGAAGCTGGTTACGGTGCAACGATTGTTTGCAGTTAGGGCATGCAATGCCATGAATTAGAGCATCAGGATCCCAAAGAAAGAATTGAGGACGGAAGAGATCTGTCGGCTGAACATTTTGCTTCTGTAAAAGCGACCAGGTGGATTGGATGGGAAACCAAAACGTCCCAGATCTGTAGATGCGCGATTGACCGTACATACCGTCTCGGTCAGCTCTGATTTCGTTCAAGGCCGATGTGAGATGGTCTTGAAACCAGGTTGGATATGGGCGGCGTGGTGAATTTTTCTGTGAAGAAGCGGCGTCCAGTGTTGGCCCTGCTGGAGAGTTACTATCGGTCTCGGACTCATCCCTGTCTGGATCATTCTCATCCTCATCGGTGTCGAGATCATTCTCACCAATACCCTCAGCTATGAGAGAGTCAACCGAATTTTCAATGATCCGGTCCTCATCCAAATCAACGAGTTGCGACAGAGATTGAGCGAGGTTTGAAATGGACGGTGATTCAAGCACGTTAGGCTGAGTTTGATGAACAGATGATGAAGCTTCTTGTGCACGCTCAAGTACAGTTGTGTGAGAGTGTGAGACGGTGGGTTGCTGGTCAGACTTTGGACTCGATGGATTTGGTGCAAGCGTCGACGAAGAAGTCAAATTTGATTCGTACGGTACAGAAGATAAGGTGTTTAGTGATGATGTATTGGATGATGATGTTGCACGATTAGCCGGCTGCGCCATGATTTCCTTCCATGTAGATGAGCTTGAGCCGGAAGCAGGTACCGTCTAAAGATCATGATGAGCAGACAGAAGTAAAGTTGAGATTGAAAATGCGCACTAAACCAACTGCTGCATAAGGAGCAGGATTGTTCCGCTTCTGCCTCTCTATTTCTTTCTGAGCCATTTGTTTATGGCCAGATCCTCGGGGTCGACCAACAGGGCGTCGTGCTGTATTGCTGTCAAGAGCTGGTGTAGTTGATACAAACGAGGTGTTCTTATGGCGAGATTTTGGGGGGTTTTCAGCGGTGTCTTGAATGCTACTTTCTTGCACTGGATTGACCAAGGTAGTGGGTGGATTATAGAAGATGAATTGCGCTTGCGAAGGGTTTTCGGCGTTGTGGGAAGATGTCGGCAAGCCTGCCATCTGAGAATGATATTGCTGTAGCGAGGCGAGTCGAGTCGAACGGAACAAGGCGAACCAGAGGTCGTGAGAATGTTTTCTATTTTGGTATCATTACTAATATGAGCGCTATCCGGTATCGCTATCTGCCTCCAGCATCGGTATCGAGCCGACATTGGCTCGATACCGATGTTGGAGGCAGAAAATAAAATAATCTTGCTGTCCAAAATAGGAAAGAGGAGGAAAGAGAGAGAGAAGAAAGAGAGAGATTCTCTTAATATCCCTTCTTTTTTCTGGTTCGCAACTCTATGTATGTGCAATCCCAACCAATATATCAAGTTTCAATGGACGTCTGATGCCAACATTTACGGAATGGAGTTGGGCTGGTTCGCCCAGTGTACCGACCCATTTTTGGAATTTTCTTACTTGGTCCGCGGTGTCTTCCGGCTTTCGGCACAGATAGCGTCCCAAAACAGAATTAATTTTGAACTTCCCATGAGTCACTTCAGCGCTTATGCCAGATGCTCCTCTGACCCACACCAATCTTTCGAGTAGACGGAGAGCAGTAAGAGGATATGTACCAAGAATATAACATAAGATATAGAGTAGAATATAAGTTACAATTAGACTACATTCCTAGGAATTTCCGGGCACCCGGTTTCAATGCTATGAGTGCTGCAGGCTCACATCGGACCTTCTCTGGTGCCTTTGAGTTGCGCCCAATGCAAAGCTTAACTGACCGTTCATTACAGTCTCGACAAGCATGCTGGCACCTGTACCAAGAGCTTGCCCCATTACAGTTTCCAGCCTCACGCCCACACCGAATGCAGTGTCGTGTTGCCCGTTGCTTTTTGGTTGGTGGCTGTGGTTGTGCATCCATAGTCCGCTTGTGACTGATGTTCGAGATAAGGCTCATCGATGGAGCTGATGGAGTGCCTTGAACCATAGCAGATTCTGAGCTACCACTGTCCATACATTGTCACAAGTTCTATTCAAAATCTCAAAATAAGCATACCTCGCTTCTGGTGTACCAGTGTCAGCAACTTCGATAAACCCCTTCGTTATTTGATGGCGATGAAGTGGTGCTTCTGTTGCATGAATTATTTTCTCAGCGCGTTTAGGATCTCGAGTCAATTTTCGGAGTGAGCTAGTGACATCGAATGCAAGGGAAAGTGATTGCTGGAGATTTCCGTTCCGTTCCCAGTTTCCATTCGCATATTGTGTTAATTGTTCACTTAGCTAGAAGGGGTTGGTCAACATGATGATCAATATAATTCATGACACTACCTACCTTGTAGTATGCATCTGGCATTTGCTCAACCCGACGATTCCAAATCTGTACTGCTTTTGATGACAGAGTCTTCCGGTTAGTATAGAACTCTTCACATGTTGCCATGAGTTCAGTGAAGAGTTTACGCTCTTGGACGGTATGAATGGGGAGGACTGCTTTGCGAGTACCCTGAAGCTGCGCTAGAAATCCTTGCTTCTGTTTCCGATCGAAATCAGGATTGAACGTATACATTCCCGATGGCTCGAGTAATGCAGATGGAATGGGAAGAACACCGGATACCTCATTGGTTGGTTGATATAAATTTCCGTTATCCCAAGGCAGAGGTTTCGGAGGATGCTGAGATAGATGAGCTGAAATTGTGATCTCGAGCTCTTGGATCTGATTTGATAACCAGATATCGTCGTGCCCTAGGTATACGTTGCCGGTAGTATTGAAAATCCCAACCTGTGTGATATCATGTATCAAGGGTACTATAGACGTTGAATAGATCAATTGACTTACATGAAGGTTGTGGTGTAATATGAAGTCAAGAAGACACGCTAGCATATGCCGGACAGATGTTCCTCGAGTTGGCATTCTCGGCCGCAGATGTGTATGGACTCCACCTTCAGTCATATTAGTGCCTCGAATACATCGCCAAATCCGAAGGCCACCTGCACGATAATCAAGGCCTATGCAAGAATACAGTGACAAACCAGGAGGATCGGATAGATAACCATTACGGATGAGGTCAAGGATATTCTTGATGGTCTTCCAGGTAGAAGATGAAAAGAGTGGTAAATGAGTTTTGGAATCCTTGAGTGGACCGTACTTCATAAAAACTTCATGCACGATAGGATAAAGAACCTCCGGTGGTGGTATAGTTCGCCGAACATGTAACCATAGCCATCGTGGTTTATGCTGGAGCATGAAATCCCATGTAAGACCCTTCGAGTGAAGCCAGTCAGTAACGCGGCGCTTATCCTCTGGATGTGGAATAAATATCGCATCGCGCAGTGTTTGGGCAAATGGAATACGGAGAGCATGAGTTCGAGAGATATAGATCATGTTAAAGACGTGAAATGGATCTTTGAGCACACGGCTACGTATCACATTGGCGAATGCATCGGAATTGAGCTGTCGAGGACCAAGATTTTCTTTCCCCATTTCGACACTTTCTGCGTCTTTTTCCAGCCCCTCTACCACTGCACTGGATGATGTTGCTGATTCAGACGAGCCCATAAGAGTGCCCAATGCCTCATCAGGATCCTCTGTTTGTTCATTTGTCCCGAAATCATCTTCATTTGTAGAAGGAGATAACGTTGGATTTAATGGTAGATGATTTGTTGGCAATTGTTGAGATGATGATGAGCGCGAGCGTGAGCATGGATTTGAGTCAATACGGAGTCGACTGAGAAGAGAGACTATCTTGAATGGAGTAGGGCCGAAGGCAGCTAGTGCTTTGTTGTGGAGTTTGAGAACAGCGCCAGGAATGAGAACCTCAGTGATATGAACAACGGTGCGAGACGAAGTAATGTTGATGCCATGAAGACTGCTAGTATCATCCAATGAAGAAAGATCGCCATATGCAATGATCTTCTTCTGGTCATCACTGAGAATGACCAACGGTATTCCCAGTACTGTCTCGGCAGTGACAGGTCTGGGAAGAGGGATACCGTTGATGTGTTGAAATAGAAGAAAACTAGCATATGCATCTCTAGCTGCATATTCGATCTGCGAGGGACTCAGTTCGGCATCATCCCAGTTACTGCTGATTCGCTCAGCTTTGTTCTTCGGAAGATTTCTAAGAAGAACCGCAGCTGTTAAATCACTGAGTGAAGCTCGAGCATCAGAGATCAGGAAACGCTCTTTGGCAAAGGAGCCGAGTTCGAGCCCGCCAAGAAAAGGACCCTGATTAGATATAGTTTGAAGATGGCGCAGGTCGCCATTCACCATACGGCCAGCTTTGATTATACGACTCTCTCGCAGAAACAGCAGAAGCTGTTGCGGAAGTTTTTGCAATGCCAGCTGTTGCCCAATCTATGGATAGTCAGTGTTGATGCAGGGCCATATAGGCAACGGTCAGACCTGTAGTACATATACTTCGTTCTCCAGTGCAATTTGAATGACTGCAGTCGGCCCTCTTCCTCGCACACGTCCATCTTCGGAGAAGTCTACATTCCACTCTGCATCAAATCCAACAGCTATATAGCCACCGGAAGAAGGGAGACGTTCCATAACAGCTCGAAGAGCATTGTCAATTTGTTCAGTCGTAGCAAGAACATGGATGATTTTTGATGGAACGGTAAGGAGCGGAAGGTCAGAGTGCTTTTCGATCGGAACGACATCATTGAGTAAAGAAGGAAAGCATTCTTCAAGCATTCCTTTATCAGCGATGTTGTCTGTATAGAACACCTTCGGCTGTTGATGGCCATAGAGTTTCAAGGATTCTCGCATTTGTACCAGAGCGTCCGTGAACTGAGAGTGTGATTTTGTTGTGACGAAGTCGCATACTCGGATTTCACCCTTAGCGTTTGTGACAGTGAGAAGCGCTGTAAAAATGGGTTCTCCATTGACTTGAGCGATATGTTTTGCAACCTGCAATGTGAATCAGAGAGGATATAGTAGAAATTGGACTAGATTGATGTACCTTGAAGCTATGATCAATTGCGCCAACTTCACAAGACAACATTGCTGTATGTTGATGGAAATCCTGTTTGTGGCTCTCGATGAACCCATCGTAGATATCTCGAAGCCACTGCCCACTGGGTACAAAGCCATGGAAGCCCAAGTCAGAGGTGTTCTCGAAGGGCAGAAATGGCTTATAGACCTGTCCAGGCATATGCAAATTGGAGACCACTGTTTGGAGATACTGACGACGAAGCTCATCATAACGAAGAAGGTGTTGCACTCGAAACATGGCAGCAACTTGATGTGCTCCCATTCCGCTTTGGATACAGGACCGCAGAACGCGCAACGCACGTAGCGATAGACCACTTCGCCAGCTCAAATGAGCGGGAAACTCGGCCGCCAACGGAGGAGGGAGGTTGCAAAGAATACGTCGGTCCCAGCTTCGATATACCTTGTTACAGCTTGAGTTGCGGCAGCGATAAGTGTAACCGATGATCCAGAAAGAACTATCGATGTCAATGATGCGACGCGGTCGCTCGAGAAGCTGGTTACGGTGCAACGATTGTTTGCAGTTAGGGCATGCAATGCCATGAATTAGAGCATCAGGATCCCAAAGAAAGAATTGAGGACGGAAGAGATCTGTCGGCTGAACATTTTGCTTCTGTAAAAGCGACCAGGTGGATTGGATGGGAAACCAAAACGTCCCAGATCTGTAGATGCGCGATTGACCGTACATACCGTCTCGGTCAGCTCTGATTTCGTTCAAGGCCGATGTGAGATGGTCTTGAAACCAGGTTGGATATGGGCGGCGTGGTGAATTTTTCTGTGAAGAAGCGGCGTCCAGTGTTGGCCCTGCTGGAGAGTTACTATCGGTCTCGGACTCATCCCTGTCTGGATCATTCTCATCCTCATCGGTGTCGAGATCATTCTCACCAATACCCTCAGCTATGAGAGAGTCAACCGAATTTTCAATGATCCGGTCCTCATCCAAATCAACGAGTTGCGACAGAGATTGAGCGAGGTTTGAAATGGACGGTGATTCAAGCACGTTAGGCTGAGTTTGATGAACAGATGATGAAGCTTCTTGTGCACGCTCAAGTACAGTTGTGTGAGAGTGTGAGACGGTGGGTTGCTGGTCAGACTTTGGACTCGATGGATTTGGTGCAAGCGTCGACGAAGAAGTCAAATTTGATTCGTACGGTACAGAAGATAAGGTGTTTAGTGATGATGTATTGGATGATGATGTTGCACGATTAGCCGGCTGCGCCATGATTTCCTTCCATGTAGATGAGCTTGAGCCGGAAGCAGGTACCGTCTAAAGATCATGATGAGCAGACAGAAGTAAAGTTGAGATTGAAAATGCGCACTAAACCAACTGCTGCATAAGGAGCAGGATTGTTCCGCTTCTGCCTCTCTATTTCTTTCTGAGCCATTTGTTTATGGCCAGATCCTCGGGGTCGACCAACAGGGCGTCGTGCTGTATTGCTGTCAAGAGCTGGTGTAGTTGATACAAACGAGGTGTTCTTATGGCGAGATTTTGGGGGGTTTTCAGCGGTGTCTTGAATGCTACTTTCTTGCACTGGATTGACCAAGGTAGTGGGTGGATTATAGAAGATGAATTGCGCTTGCGAAGGGTTTTCGGCGTTGTGGGAAGATGTCGGCAAGCCTGCCATCTGAGAATGATATTGCTGTAGCGAGGCGAGTCGAGTCGAACGGAACAAGGCGAACCAGAGGTCGTGAGAATGTTTTCTATTTTGGTATCATTACTAATATGAGCGCTATCCGGTATCGCTATCTGCCTCCAGCATCGGTAACGAGGATATGAAGGGTGCAATTTAATGCTTCGTTGGATAGATCTAATGACCTAGTGACTTTATCACTGAACACTGATCACCAATATACTTCTTATGTCGTTTGTCAAATGTATTTAAGCGAGGTGTGGGGCGTTGTCAGAGATTCCGCACGATCTTATACCTTAGAACGAACTGGTAGTCTTAAAAGATCTACTGGATCCGCAATACAGGTCAACAGAGCGAAGTGACACGGAAGTACAGATCTTTTGATCTGGACTCGAAGGGGGTGAGTGATCCACTCAAAGGGTTTACAAGGAACGAAAGAACTCGTATAGATCAGACTTTATGACCACACAAATACTATCAGAACCAGGTTGAAGATCTACTGATCACCGATCACAGGAAACCTTCCACAGCTCGTATGGATCACCGATCACCACACGTCTGCTTGAACAGAGCCACCGAAACTCTGAACGCTCACTTGGAACAACCGAGAACCAAGCCCTCTGTATCTCCACGATAGGAGTCTACCTTCGATTCAAATCTAGCTGAGACTTTATCAACTGACAAGATATCGGGCCCAACGAGATGAGAATTTCACAACCACTTTCGAAGACCGCCCGGCTTACAAAGCCTTTACCCCACACGTATGAGGGCAAAGGTTAGCTAGTCAGAGAAAGATGGGCATAAAACCTAAACTATATTTTTGTAGGCTACGTCCTTAAGTACTTCTACGAATAGATCTGTAGCCAATTTACTATTTTATGGAATAGATCTATAGATTTGAGAGAACGGAGTCCGAGATCTGATACAAATAAGGAAAGATAGGACGAGAAACGATACAAACACCAGAGAAACAGAGAGTAAAAAGGATAAAAACAAGTAAAATGTCCATTTCTGGTGGTCCTTCGTCGAGATCTAGTTGCCTGACCTTCGAATCCGGACCTGGTCTGTGCGTCCATCCACATGCTGGTGGTTAAAGGGCACGGATAAGCTCCTGCACAGGTAACTCAAACGTTTCCTCATTTGATTCCGCTATGTGAACGGTTGTATGCCTCTCCAACTGAATGGGAGTACATATAAAGGGGGGAAACCTGTCCCAATAGGTTCGTCTGGCTTCTAGCTTTCCAACGATATGCATATATCGAATAGATCCAGAGGTTTAACAATGGTGAAGTCGAAAGATCTACCCTTGCAACACTCCTGGTCAAAGCTGTACATCTCAGGCGTCTATTTCCCATTTAGGAAACGTCCACATGTAACTGGGATGATACACTTTGGTTGTTTCTCCGTTTAGTCACATTCCTGCGACCTGATCCATCCCGAAACTCGATCTAAGTGAATAGATCTGTTGAGTCTGGGCCTTGAATAATCCATCCCCACTGGTAATACGAATAGATCTATTGGTTCTAAGCTCGTCTCGGTGCAGTATCATACTCAGTTGGCCGTTAGACGTTGAAAACTAAGTTGATAATCCCTTGATAGCTCATATCAGAGGTGGCTTTGTCTTGAAGGACTCCCCGACCAAGGGACTCGAGTGTAAACTCTTATTATTCGTCAGGATGTGTTTTCCTGTCTGGATCTGACGTCCTGGCATTAACATGATACAAGTTTGACTGTCAGCTCGGGCTCACTACAGTCCTTTAGTACTCTACAAGGCTCTAATCGTTAAAATTAGGCCATTGCATGCCTGCACGCAAAATGGGCGTATTATCTCCCCCAAACTAAAGATCTGACCGTCCCCGGTCATCTGGTTGGGTAGACAGGCTCGTACCTCCCTTGGGAGTGTGGTACTGCAACTGATCCGAGCTTTTGGATTGATCTCCTCGATATCCCAATGGTATTCCCACTCATTAACGCTATAGATCTGTTCGGTTGCCTCGGGATCAACTGATGATAATTAAATCCGCGGCTAACTCGATAGAAGCGCCTAATTTCCGAGTGTGATTATCAAGAGATCTAATCACAACATCCTGTAACTTCACAAAGTTCATTTCTTTGACCTTTGTAAGTATTACATTCTTCCTACTATTCTTAGAATTTTCCCAGTGGCTTATTACGTCCTGGGAAGTTCTTAAGAACCGTGGATAAAAGGCTGCCGGACTTCGAAAATTTTCTCTAAGTCCGCTTCCTTTCTTACTTTCACTTCCCCGCTTTTGCGTGTGCCCACTGTCTCCAATCTACAACACAATGTCGAGCAAAGGCAAGGACGCATCCACCGGGAAAACCCAATATAGATCTTCACAGCGTTTACTGTTTTCTTCACCGGTATCCGACTTCACGTTCCATGACGCGGTACGCGCGCGGGATAGCTTATTGTCGATGAAGAAACCCATCCTTTTCTTGCCCTCCTCCGTTGAGGAAGCTGAAGCCCTTCAACGCCTTTGGCCTAAGACTCGTAACTCCTTGGGTTCGGCGTTCGAGTTGCCAGCGTATACGAATCTTGACGACGTCGACTTCCCTTTGCACATTCCCTCTGACTACAACGGCATGGTGGCTAGCAGCTTCTACCCCAGTCAACTGGTCCAAACCTACAAGCCTTTTGCCAGCGGCCCATTGTGTCGGGTTGACGCGTCTTTTCTCTACCGGGGACTTAGGATCGTGCAGGAGGCCGTGGCTGATATCATGTCTGCCAACAAGTCTCGCACAAAGACCCAGAGTCGCCTGTTGGAGATGCTCAAGAATCCTTCTATCCAGAATGCCTTGGTAAGCGTGCCTGCTCCCTTGCCTTCCATACTCGACTGACATTGTATAGAAACATTATCGTCGGTTCTGGCATCGGTCGCGCTCATGCCCACTATTCGCCGTTCGCTTTATGTGTTTATTCAGCGACTACTGCGATCGGTACTTGAATGCCGCCGAGTTCAGCAAGTATGTTTACGATGAGAAGAAGAACGCCGGCCTCGGAGTCAGTGCATCTCTTCGAGCAGAAATCAAGGTACGTTGCTTTTTCGTCCCTGATTCCCTTTCGTCTCTAATGCATCAACTTCCGCCTCCAGAGGTCCTTCAAACCCGGAGGGTTAACCGTAGCGTCCCTTGCTATTCCCATCCCATTCGACTATTTGTCCAATGAAGGGCACCTCATTGTTCAGGTGGCTAGCACCGGGACCTCCCAACAAGCCATTCGAGATCCCTACACCAATCAGATCCTGTTGCCAGAGCCCGGCTACGTGTCTTCGGGTCCACGCCCATCTCCGCCTCAGGCTTCCACTAGTCACCAAGGAGTTGCCTCTCCCATCCTTAGTGACGGGGGTTTAGCATCTCCGCTTGGATCGCCCGTAGGGTCTTCCTTTCACGGCGACGAGGTTGACCTGGGGGAGACCGAGGCCTCTTCCGAAGAAGCGGAGGATGGCGACGTTTTCAAGGTCTCCAGTGTCCGGACCAGAACTGGTAAGTATGTCCAAGCCGCTCTTTAGTCGTACTGACTTCCTCTTCACAGGAAAGGACTTGGCTACCCATCGCTCTCGGATCACTCGATCTTCCCCTGCTAAGATTGGTCCACCGGTAGGTAAAGGCAAGGGCAAGTCCCGCGCTTCTCCCAAACCCGCCGTCGTGATCAAGGTTAAGAGAGAACGTCCTGACAATGACCAGCCCGAGGTAGGTTTACTGCTTCGTCTCCTGGTTTTGTGGTGCCTGAGCCATTTCTCCAGCCTCCCTCTGCGCCTGCTGCCAAGAAACAGAGAACCAGGAAGACCGAAGCCAAGACTCGTGCCGTAACTCCTCCTCCTACGGTAGAAGAGGACGAGCTAGAATACGAAGAGGTGGCTCCACCAGAGCCTTCTGGAGCTGAGGCCGCAGGAACGTTGGCTGATAATGATACCGATGTCGAGCACCTTGTGTCCTACCTAGCCAATCCCGACTACAAGCCAAAACTCGCATTTTCTGTCTTATATAAACGAGCCTCCCACAGCACTCCCAAACGCCGCAACGACATGCAGATCCTTCGTGAGCCGAAATGGTCGGTTTCCCCGGAGTTGGAAGCAATAGGGAGTTTCCTGACCACAGGGAACGTTTCCTTTTCACTTTCCAACCTCGCCCGTTTTGCACATTTGACTTCACGGGGTCTGGCTCCGTCGTCTCATCCCGTCGATCCCGACGTTGCGCCTACCACAGATTGCGTATCCTGCCTCATCCGGGGGCTCAACTGTCGTTCCGGGGCTCAACTCGGAGGTCCCTGCTTTGGGTGTGAACAGTCTCATCGCACCTGTTCCAGTGCGTTGC
This sequence comes from Lentinula raphanica, assembly GCA_027919835.1. Taxonomy (NCBI): domain Eukaryota; kingdom Fungi; phylum Basidiomycota; class Agaricomycetes; order Agaricales; family Omphalotaceae; genus Lentinula; species Lentinula raphanica. Next base: position 1,123,838 of record JANVFP010000006.1, on the reverse strand, counting down.
ACATGGAGCTTCAATCCGATCTTTTGGACATCATCCCTGAAGCCGTCCGCACTCTTCCTGGTGGTCAGTATCTACAGATCTGTACCACTTCGCGTTTTTGCTAACGATGCTTTCTTCTTTCAGGGTATTCCGACGCTGTGGAGCAGTTCCAGGAAGCCTTGGACAACCACTTCCGAGTCATGGAAAACACGGAGAGCCTGCTCCAAAACTCCCTGACTATCCTGGCTCGCCAGGCCAACAAACTGAAGCGTGCTGGTCTCGACGCTAACGTTGTCTTATCTGCCTGGGCCGAGGAGCATCCTAATCAGGAACTCGACTATGATACCGCCTGTTGGTTTGCGACCTTCTTTGGCTGGAACTCGTCGTGCAACCTGTCCGCGTACCTCAAGGATTCCGAAAGTATTGCCAAGTTCCAGGCCTTCATACGGGCTCATGAAGTTGAAGTTCCGGCACCCCCTTCCACTGACATGCTGTACGAAAACGAAATCGCAGCCAAAGAGCCTTCCCTTCCCCCTGTCGTTCGTGAGTACTCGCACATGACGGCTCAGAGCGGACCCATCGAGGACGACAAGTCGAAGGAGGAGAAGAAGTCGAAGGATGACAAGAAGGCCCCCTCCGTCGCTCCTGATCCTGCGAAACCTTGAATCATACTTGGTTTCGACGCTCATGGGTTGCGGGGTGGTCCTTCTCCGGTAGGATCTGTTTGGAGATGCGGCTTCTTGGACCAGCACAAAATGATCTGTACATATCTCAATCGCACCGACTCGTCTACAGACCCCTAGTTTTACTACATACGGACTAAATCTCATCAACTCTTTACTCGTAGCCTATGTAGTATTCCTTTGAGGTCTTTTCAATATTTCTTGGTACATTCTTACAGACACTTAGGTAGTACCCTAGTAGTCTGCTCCAATGCATGGCCTTAGTGCCAATTTGATCTTGAACCTCGTGTGAAATCCTTCATAAGTCCACTAAGTTAACGATCATGAATAGATCTGTCCTCAGTAGTGTAAAATAAAGTAAGCTCTAATAGAAATCTTTGAAATACAATTCCGTTGACCCTATTGAGCCTCTTTGTAAGAGAAATGAACAGATCCAGAGTATCCCTTGTTACAGGTTCCCTGGATCTGTGAGTATATGCAGAAAACACGAATAGATCTATTCATTCTTTCGTGCCTTTCGCTTATAAAAATGTTGGTGGTCACTGCCCTAAGGTCTCTTAATCCTTTGGGCAACTAATGTGAGCTACGTCGGCCTCAGATCTAGTGCTATACATGTTACCCACATGCTTGTTTCACTTAGATCACTGACTTCGTAAAATTTTAAATTTTGAAAATTTTCGAAACACAGTGTCCCCTCCCCCAAACTAAAAGCTCAGCAGTCCCTGCTGACTCAGTCAAGGAAAGTTTTCGTATAAAACAGCACTGATCTGAGTAGATCCAACTCCCAAACAAAAATATGGCGCCCAACCACGAATTTTCCAACATTCCCCTTCGTTTGGAGTCCGAGCTTGAGGACTGGGCTGACGATGCAGCACACTGGGCCAAAGTACTATGTCAAGATCGTACCCTAGGCTTCAGTGCTGCTATCAATCAACAAGGATCCATCAAACTTCAGACTTCGACGAGAAAAGCGATAATGGCTGATGTAAAGTCTGCCTATGAACACATTGTATGTATTTCATGACTAGATCTATTCATTATCAGACATTTGACGACTTTTCCAGTCCCTTAAGGTGTCGAAGGAGGCTGCCAGTCTCAACACATCGTACATGCAACAGTACGAGGCCTTGAGTGAAGCCTTGATCGGCATCATGGCCTTCTCTGAGATCGCAGAGGAGGCCGGCAGACTCTACCCCAACGTCAAGAATGAGGGTGGACAAGACTCCCGGATGGAACTGTTCCTCGACGAGCTCGTCAAGATCCGTCGTTCCGCCACACGAGCCAAAATGCAGAAGGCCGAAGCCGCTGCAAAGGAAGTCAAAAACTCGACTCCAGGAGTAAGTATTGCTCGAATAACTTTGTCCCTTCGATAGATCTGATCAATTCTCAAAGACCAAAGGCAAGGAATCATCCAAGGCCAGAGAAAAAACCGTGGAACGTGCTTCAGTCGAGCCCATTGACGCTGAACAGAAGTTCATGGAAGAAATCGTGAGTAGATCTGTTCGTCGAGTTGATCCGAAGTACTGATCCATCGAGTTAGGAAGCAGATCTCGCCGCCGCCGAGGCTGAAGACGAGGCTGCTGCACGTAAGGCCCGTCCCAAGGGAACTACTGCCTTCCTTCGTCGTCAACAGGCAAGTCCAGGCTGTGATGGCATTGCAGCCTACGCCATTCTTGCTTATCGAGCCGAACGTCGTGCTAAGTTGTATCGAAAGGGCACTCCCGTCAAAGTAGCTGACCAAGATAGCCCTGTACGCCGTTCCACGTGATAGATCTAACGGTTTCTGATGAAGATCTTCAGATGGAGGACGTTGCAGGTGAAGAAGAGGCGTCTCCCAAGGCTAAGTCTAAGTCCAAGTCCAAAAAGAAGTCTAAGGTCGTCGAGGAGACTCCTGAGCCAATGGCTGACCCGGATATCATCGTAAGTACCTTTAGATCTACTCAGAACGAATAGATCTGACAATTCTCTAGATGGAAGAGGAACCCAAACCCAAGGCTAAGGCCAAGGGGACGAATGCTGAGGAAGAGACTACGAAGGCTTCCAAGGGCAAGGGAAAACGAAAGCGACAGGACCAAGACGTGGGGGCAGCAGGATCCGCCGAGACTTCAGTGAATCCTGAGCCTTACTCTACCACTGCTGGACCTGAGACTATCGTTCAGCCCCTGGCGACCGGAGAGGAACAGACCAAGAGGACCAAGGTCTACCTAGATCTGGCCGATACTTGTAAGTACCTCGAGTCATTTCCAACAGATCTTCTCTTCTTTTCGCTCTATTATTTATCACAGAGCAGCAAGGATCACTAGATCTATTGCTTTAGCATGTTGTCTTGCGTTTGAACTGTCTCTAGGACGTGGTATCTGAGCTAATCATCTTCACAGGCGACCCTGGAGATTCCGAAAACTGGGACCTCGTCCGTCTCCTTCAAGATATCACTCATAGCCACGCTGCTGAGTACAGCAACTATACCGAGGCACAGTTCAATGCCTTGGTTAACTTCCATCAGAATCAGCTTTTCGACTGTTCCATCAAAGCTAGGTATTACGCTCGACGTGGGTTGGCAAGTCAGGCCATTATCGACAACGCCATGAAGGCTTTCCGCATGAAAAAGCCCCTGAACGCCGACGACGACAGCAATCCTCGCGAGGAAGTGGTTGTCGTTCCTTCCTACACACCCTACACTCGTCCCCTTATGATGCCACCCAGGGGTGATCCACAAGGTGATAGAGAACAGCTAGCACGCCTAGATCCTTCGCTTCCTCCACATTCCGCGCCTTAGGTAGACGTCTGAAGTAGTTGAAACACCAGATCCATTCGTTCCCGTTGTCCTGGTACCTATTTTTATACCTGATATGCAGTCAAGTAACGTATTAGGTAGTTTTTGAGGTAATTCAGTCGATGACCAACTTCCTCGGGCATGTTGAGATAGAAATTTCGAAAGATCAATGACCGGACTCCCCCAAACTAAATAGATCTGTTGGTCTAACTCAGTTTGATGAGGAGATCCTTCGACTACGATGCGGGCTTGCCTCAGAATTGTCATCCTCAGGTGCTTCATCCTTAGAACCGGACTCTGCAGCCTTCGGATCCGGAGGATCTGTAACCTTTTCAGCTGAAGTATTGAATGTGACATCAGGATCCTCAGATATGTTGATCTTAGGGATTACTCCGAATACTAGATCCTCAACATTATCAGGGGTATCCTCGTCATCATCGACCATGGCCTCCAGTTGTTCTGGACTCAGATCTATCAGGTCATGGATGTTCTGGGGCAGATCTATTGGTTCGAAACGAGCATGATGAGGCATTACTCTGAATGCACCGACTTTGTCTTTAGCACGGTACCATCCATTTCAGCAATGATATAAGACCCTCCTCGTGTTCGTCTGATCACAACCATAGGTCCACGGTAGCGACTATACATTTTTCGATCCAAATTCTTCTCGATGGTGGTGTTCCTGATTTGTACCAAGGTCCCTGGTTTGAAATCCCAGTCCTTGATAGTATATCGGAACTTGTCTTCAAAGATCCTAAGATCTCGACGCTTATTAGCATCAATCCTGGATCTCATGTTCTCAATGAAGGAACGGTGTTTGGAAAGGGCCTGAGCACGATAACCCAGCAACTCTTCCCGAGAGAGGATTCGATTTGGTGGATTGACCAAATAGGTAGATTCGACGATATCAAAAGGGAGTAACGGTTCTGCACCAGTTACAACAAAATAGGGAGAGCATCCGAGACCTCTCCTAGGAGTGACTCGATCTGCCCATAACATCGGCTTCAGGAAGTAGAACCATTTGCTTAGATCTCCGGCACAAGTCTTTGCTAAGGCCTGCCTCAGATCATAATGAGCACGCTCAATCTTTCCATTAGCTTGAGAGTTATACGGGGAAATCTTAATTCCTCGAATCCCATACTTTTGTTCCAACCATTTCAGCATAAGCTTCATTTGGGGTGCATTATCCGAAACAACTTCCTCAGGACATCCCCATCGACAGATAATGTCATCAAAGAACCATTCAGCTATAGATCTGGCATTTTCCACTCTTAAGGCTCTCGCCTCGGACCAGGATGAAAGTGAATCTCGACCATGCACTATGTACTTACACCCATTACTGGATGGAGTCATGAACATGGTGTCAATATGTACCTTCTGAAACAGGGAAGGGGTGTAGGTAACCGTTGGAGGGATTCTAATGAGAGCCCTCTGTCGATCCTGACAGGCTTGGCACGATTTAACATACCACTCCACGTCTTTGTCCAGATCTGGCCACCAAAACCTCTTTTCCAAGAAGTCCTTCGTTGCAAAGACACCTTTGTGACCAAGGGCATCATGTGCACTGTTCAGAAGAGCCATTCGTCGATCAGGATCCACGACTAAACGTGGCTGATCTGACGATAACTTCCTATGGTACAATCGACCTTCGGCATCAATGGAGAAGGGAGTTACTTTCCTATCCATCTCTAACCGTTGTTTCTTGTCCAATTTCCCGAAACATTCTGCATCAGGGTTTTTCAGCCACTCCAAGATCTCTGGCAACTGCTTGTCCAAACGATTTCCTCCATCAGATCTGTGGGAATCCGGATATGATTGATCTGGTCCCCAGACTGCATTGTCAGGAATCGTAGTATATTGCAGATACTGAGAAACTGGTTGCATCCCATGCATAAGCAGATGGTCCCTTCGTAGTTTATGCTCAAGATCTTCTTCTCTGGCAAGTTCTAGATCTTCCTCGAAATCTGGGCAATAGATTCCTAGGAGATAACCATGCCTTGGATCTATATGATCTTTAAACGAATCAAAGGGAAATGGATCGTCGGCATCATCTGCCTTTAGAAACCTAATGTTGTTGGAGTCATCCTCGTCCAGATCATCTTCACTGGTCGACTTTCCGCGAGGAGTTGTCCAACCACCAGGTGGTCTTCGAGATAAGCCATCAGGTCCATGTGTCACACCTTTGACATGTACCAAATCGAAATGGAATTTACGGATTGCCTCAATCCAACGATTAATGGTTGCATTTGGGCCACTACTGGGGTTTTCAAGCATTCCCTGTATGTAGCTCGCATCAGTTTCCACTATCAGTTGTCGGCATCCATAAAGAAGATAATGGGTGGACTCCAAAGCAAGTTTCAGACCATAAAGTTCACGTTTAGATTGTGAAAAACGGGCTTCCCGTTCCACGTAGGGAATAGATCCAAAGTAATTGTAATAGATCTTTTCAGGGTCGTTAGGATCTACTTGATAAATGTAAAATCCCGTTCCCATCCATGAACTATCGACTGATAGATGTGTTTCCCAATCATAAACAATGACTCTAAGGGCTGGTGCATTTCGCACTCCTTCCTTTAGTAGTTCCATAGCAAGATCCTGCTCCTCAGACCACTCAAACGGTACATTTGCCGTCAATTTAGTCAAGGGGGCAGCTTTCTTGGAATAGTTGTGAATGAACATTCGAAGCTGGCCAACAGTCCCCAGAAAAGCTCTCACATGTGTTCGAGTCTCGCATTTAGGCCAAGTTAAGACCGTAGTAGCGATCTTATCATCTGGTTTCTGTCCTTCATAGGCACAACGATGTCCAACCACTGTGGTTTCCTCACAACAAACGAAGGCTTTAGGTCCTGAGAAGGTACCTCCAGCATGCTTCATTCGTTGGATGATCCGATTCACGTTTTGAAGATGTTCCCATACGAATCGACGGATCTGTGGGTTTTCCGGAATGGTTTCATATCCACCACCTGGTAACTCATATCGACTCTCGGGTCCTCGCACAGGTACATCATCAATGTAAGGAATAGTATATTCAGGAATTTCGTCTTGTAACAAGTAAGTTACATCGTCATGGAAGATTGGTACCGAGTTGGTCCATCCCATAGGCAATTTGACGAGACGATGTGGTCCATAAGGAGTTTGGAAAGTGGTGAGATCCCTAGATCCAACGTCTATATGTCTCTCATCGTAGCCCACAAAGATATCCAAGATCCCTCCACATGCTCTGCCTGCAAAGTGTCTAGCAATGTCCGCAGTAGCTGGGGGAACCCCGGAGTGCCGTATAGTAACCTTATTTAAAGGCTCCAGACTGTGCACCAATCTTAGGCTCGTTCCATCCTTTTTCACCACACAGAACCATTTGGATCTGTAGCTTGCACTCGATGGTTCGTAAACTCCTGCAAGGATCTTATCCTTGATTATCTTACAAACCTTAGGAAAGATTCCTGGAGGCACGGGAATGTTTTTCTCGACCCAGGGTTCGTGAGGTATAACTGGAATCTTTACTGGAGGGAAGAAATCCTCTCTGAAAGTTCCACCTTCGGATTGATCCCAGGCAAAACCCATTTCCTGAACCTTCATCAGATGATGAACGAGTTTTCGTTCCTCATTTGTTAAGAATCCTTCTGGATGGTTCTTGTCAATAATCTCCTTACGCTCTTGCGTGTATCGGACTCCCGGAGTGAATTCAGGTGGATGAGTCGGCAGATCTGGCAATCCTTCCAAAGGATCTCCAAAGATATGACGACGAACCCTAAATTCCTCAGGAAGTTCAGCCTTAACCGGGCGTACTTTCAACGCAACAGGCTTATATTTTCGAGAACCGAAGACAGATACATTTGAATATGATGACATTGGGTCACTATATGCGCCTATATGCTGTTCAAATGTTCCATTCTTTTGTTCCCACGATTGAACTCGTTCCCGGGCACTCCTCAAGTCGTAGGACTGGGAATTATCCGGTTGATCTGGACTTACATGGTCCAGATCTGAAGTGTAATCACTTGGCCGGGACAACCCATGAACGTCTCTCGTCAGACTCTTAGCTTTAATAGACTGATAAAATGACCGTTCAAGTTGTTCCACGTCCGGATCAGTTCGAAATCCTTCCTTCCAAGGATTGATCACACGATTTTGTTGATGGTCCACACCTTTGTTTAGGTATAGATCTATGGTTTCAGCGACTTCAGGAAGTGAATCCCTAAACGAGGGTTGGCTATAATTAACATATAGTTCGGCCAATTCTTCGTCTTGGAACACTCCTTCTTTCACTTTGGTCGACTCAATGACTACTTCTTCACCTAAAGGATCCCAATACCCACTCACAGCGATTTCAACCTCTCCCTGATCGCTACTCAGATCACAGAGGTTATCTAAAAATTTGGTTCAGCAGTTTTCTCCTCTTCTTCGGGGCTGGTCTCCTGATTTGGATCTGGAGTCTCTGTCCGAGTCTGAGCATACTTCTGCTTATCCAACTGCCGTTTTTGAGCTTTAGGACTTTGTCCTCTCGGACTAGTCCCTATGGTGTACTGCTTTCCAGTGTTCGGATCTGTTATGGTTAACTCTTGGTCACCAGATCCAAACGTATGGATGACACTTTCTGTCAGTACATCGAAAGGTCTACCCAACAGAATTTCGAAGGGTGCCTTTTCCTGCACATGGCATTGTAGATACAGTGTTATGGGTCCAAATCGGAATGGTACGTTCCTGGACAGTCCTTTGGTACGGGCCAGACCTCCATGCACATTCTGCATTTGGATGGTCACTTTCGGATCCCAACCTAGTCCTAATCCTAAGGCAACACACATATCGATAGCAACAATCTGAGATCCAGAGTCTAATACACTCTCGATGTCTAGATCATCTCGATTATTCACAACTGGCCACACAGATCTTAAGCCATTTCCCATAGTGGCTACTATAGTCATATCACGACGTGAATCATTTTCATCAACATCATGAAGAAAAGCTACCACCGGATCCAACTGAACATAATCCCCTGCCTTCATGCCATCTCGATCCTCGAGTATTTTCTCAAAGATCAATCCTTCTGACAGACTGAGATCTTCCACGGCAATGAACTGTTGCATCTCCATCCCTGTTCTCGGGATTTCCTCGACACTAGGTTCAACATCATGGGCCTCATTAACAAAGGACTTGATTCGTTCTTGTGGACGCACTTGGCGGTTTTTCATCTTCCTCATCATGATCTGCCTGACTTTGCCTGACAATTGGAATGCCTCAGCAGCCGTCAATGTGATCATTTGACGAGAAATCCGATCAGCTAATTCTTCTTCAAGGCCTGGAATGAATAATTCATTCCGAAGCCGAAATTTGGGTCCCTTCGAAGATCCTTTAGATTCAGTGACCTTCTCCGGTTTGGATTTTGGTTGATTTCGAGGTATGGGTGACACTTCCCTGGGTGGGACATGATCAAAAGGTCGATGTGTTTCGTCAGATCTAGGGGGTGAGGGCTCCCTGAAACGCACTTTGCGAGTGGTCTCACTAGTTTCCTCAACTAATTCTACTTCAGAATCAGAATCCTCTTTATCCGATTTCTCTTCGACACTAACAGATCTCGACTTCCCTAGTGAAGCATCCCCTGATGAATGATTGGATCTGTTCGATTTTCCGTTCAGATCTTTCGAATTGGATGGTTCAGGAGCAGATTTGGATTGATTGGCAACATTTTTAAAATTTGGGTGATTTCGATCTACGGGTATGTGCACTCCATCAAAACGTTTTGTCTTAGTAGGAGGCACAGTTTTCAATGAACGGGGCTTAGGTTCATCCTCATGAGTCGTGTCCTTCAGCTGGGATCTTGTTTTTCGTCCCTTGCTCGACTCAATCATCGGATCCTCTAGTTTCCCGACTCATTACTGTACACCGTTGCAACATTGTTGCTAGATCTCCCCTGGGAAGATTCAACTACGTTGGCAAGGTACAACCAAGTAGGATCCCCCAACTGATCTGTATAATCCTCTTCATCGGGGATTAGATCATTGTATAACGTCGCCAAAACAGGCCAGTTCTTGCTCTGAGCATATTTCACGATCTTTTGGTATCGAGTTTCCGGACCAAAGTTATTTGGTAACGGAGATCCATCTTTCAGCTTAAGACGTTTGGATCCTTGAGACTCCGGCATCACCCAGCCTTTCCCAAGGAGTTCCATGAACAAAGGACAGTTACTCATCATATGATCTGGTCCTCGACACAAGAAACACGTTCGATCTGGCATTCCTTGGCCTGGAGGGGGATTTACATTAAGGATCCCTCGACCCTGCCCACTGGTTCCGGGATTACCACTACCAGAAAAGCCAGGTCTGGGCTGGGGTCGCATTCCAGCATCCGATTTTCCTGCCCTAACATCATTGAGCAATTGCTGCAACGACGTCAGTTCATCCTGAAAACGCGTCTTAAGATTCCCCATTTCCTTGAGCATCAACGACGATTTGTCCACATTTTCCACAAAGGCACGTTCATGGTCCTCTGCCTGTTCCTGCTTAACACTAGATCTAGTGTCTGTAGCAAAGAAACGGGTCAGATCTGGCGTTTCCTCTTTAGCAGCTGCTGGAGTAACCACCGGAATATAGATCCCTCCCCTAGAGTTGGTCTCTGCATTCAGGACAGCTCCATCCGTTCCAGTAAAGGTCTGGTATAGTGATTCGAGAGGGGGCTGCCTAGCCACAGCCTCTGCAGCACTTTTCCATTCCGAGAACGTATATGGATCATCCGTACGTCGTTTCGCAAGTTTCGAGTTGGGGACCTGATGCTGAACTCGTTTCGAGACAGCTTTTCTCAGGTTTCCATCGAATGCTGATAGAAAGACCGACACCAATTCATGGTTTCCAATCGCCGGGGGCGGTTTCAACAACTTATTGGCCTCGACTTCGAACAACATACAATAGATCAACAGCTCAGATCCATCCTCGACTCTCAATGGTCGAAACCTCTGAACCAATTCCAGCATAGCTTTCTTGGAACCCAGGGGTTTGCCAAAGATAGACGGGAACCGCTCAATCATGGCTCGAAGGAATTGATCTACATCTTCCTTTCCCTCCTCCGCTCCAGGGAGATGCTCTAAGGCTTGCTTCGTCTGGAGAGTCATCCATCCAAAGATCCTTTGCATCTTCACCTTTTCAGAGGTCACACCCGTGGCTTGGAACGTCGTCAGACAGAACCTCATCCATTCAGGCATTTGGATCGGATCAGATAGATCCAAGATCATAGCCGTTTTATGAGTGGCAGGGAACTTCGCATTGTTGTATTCCCCTTGCTCTTCAGGAGACAACGCAGGAGGTCCCAACAGTTTGAGGATATCCACTGGAGCCTCGTTTGCACCTTGTGCATTTTGGTCATTTTGTGTAGTACTCATCGTTATATTTGGTATTCTGTTCCCAAACACGATACGTTGCAAGTCAAAAGAAATAGAGTTTGGTAATGTAGGATTCAAACTAGTCAAATCGACTGGTTCAGCAGTAACTGCCTGACGTCTACTGCTTCCTTGCACTACACCAGATCTGTTCGTTCTTGGAACTTCAGAAGCAGATCTAGCAGCAGTCCCGTTATCTGGATTGCTTTTTGCTCGTCCGAGGTTCTTCGGATCGTAGACAGGAACCGTAGGCTTCTTTGTAACACGTTTTCTTTTATCCGGGGCTTGCACCTCTGGATCAAAGTAATCTAAAGAACCTGCGTTCTTCGACGTCCGAGACTCCCTTGGAGCTATTTTTAAGATCAAACAAAGTTCGACCTAAGGCAATGGTTTGAGAAATCGATAGATCTCTCGAGTTCGTTCCAAAATATAGATTCCACCCCTCGCGGTGGGCTCCAGATAACGAGGATATGAAGGGTGCAATTTAATGCTTCGTTGGATAGATCTAATGACCTAGTGACTTTATCACTGAACACTGATCACCAATATACTTCTTATGTCGTTTGTCAAATGTATTTAAGCGAGGTGTGGGGCGTTGTCAGAGATTCCGCACGATCTTATACCTTAGAACGAACTGGTAGTCTTAAAAGATCTACTGGATCCGCAATACAGGTCAACAGAGCGAAGTGACACGGAAGTACAGATCTTTTGATCTGGACTCGAAGGGGGTGAGTGATCCACTCAAAGGGTTTACAAGGAACGAAAGAACTCGTATAGATCAGACTTTATGACCACACAAATACTATCAGAACCAGGTTGAAGATCTACTGATCACCGATCACAGGAAACCTTCCACAGCTCGTATGGATCACCGATCACCACACGTCTGCTTGAACAGAGCCACCGAAACTCTGAACGCTCACTTGGAACAACCGAGAACCAAGCCCTCTGTATCTCCACGATAGGAGTCTACCTTCGATTCAAATCTAGCTGAGACTTTATCAACTGACAAGATATCGGGCCCAACGAGATGAGAATTTCACAACCACTTTTGAAGACCGCCCGGCTTACAAAGCCTTTACCCCACACGTATGAGGGCAAAGGTTAGCTAGTCAGAGAAAGATGGGCATAAAACCTAAACTATATTTTTGTAGGCTACGTCCTTAAGTACTTCTACGAATAGATCTGTAGCCAATTTACTATTTTATGGAATAGATCTATAGATTTGAGAGAACGGAGTCCGAGATCTGATACAAATAAGGAAAGATAGGACGAGAAACGATACAAACACCAGAGAAACAGAGAGTAAAAAGGATAAAAACAAGTAAAATGTCCATTTCTGGTGGTCCTTCGTCGAGATCTAGTTGCCTGACCTTCGAATCCGGACCTGGTCTGTGCGTCCATCCACATGCTGGTGGTTAAAGGGCACGGATAAGCTCCTGCACAGGTAACTCAAACGTTTCCTCATTTGATTCCGCTATGTGAACGGTTGTATGCCTCTCCAACTGAATGGGAGTACATATAAAGGGGGGAAACCTGTCCCAATAGGTTCGTCTGGCTTCTAGCTTTCCAACGATATGCATATATCGAATAGATCCAGAGGTTTAACAATGGTGAAGTCGAAAGATCTACCCTTGCAACACTCCTGGTCAAAGCTGTACATCTCAGGCGTCTATTTCCCATTTAGGAAACGTCCACATGTAACTGGGATGATACACTTTGGTTGTTTCTCCGTTTAGTCACATTCCTGCGACCTGATCCATCCCGAAACTCGATCTAAGTGAATAGATCTGTTGAGTCTGGGCCTTGAATAATCCATCCCCACTGGTAATACGAATAGATCTATTGGTTCTAAGCTCGTCTCGGTGCAGTATCATACTCAGTTGGCCGTTAGACGTTGAAAACTAAGTTGATAATCCCTTGATAGCTCATATCAGAGGTGGCTTTGTCTTGAAGGACTCCCCGACCAAGGGACTCGAGTGTAAACTCTTATTATTCGTCAGGATGTGTTTTCCTGTCTGGATCTGACGTCCTGGCATTAACATGATACAAGTTTGACTGTCAGCTCGGGCTCACTACAGTCCTTTAGTACTCTACAAGGCTCTAATCGTTAAAATTAGGCCATTGCATGCCTGCACGCAAAATGGGCGTATTATCGGTATCGAGCCGACATTTACAATTTCGTATTAAAGAGAGTCACTCCTTCGGACTTCCATTATTTATTGTTCGTACATACTGTATACACATACAATTATTTGTGCATATCGTACTAAGTAATTCATACAATAATTTTAACTTTGTCATATCTCGCACCTCGGACGCCTCATAAAACCTGATATGTAAAATCCAGCGTGAACGACGTCAAAGCGAGGTTTATTCCCGCTACCCTTTAGGGTAAGGGTTTTATGGTTTTGGACCCGATTTTTTTCGCAGCGATTTACAACGTTTGAGCATCGGTCCGGATTTGATCCTATTGTCGGACCGCTTCTACCCGTATCATTAAGTTTCCGCGGTTTTTGTTTGCTTCTATGAAACACCACTTTTTTGCTTTCTTATTGCTTTGACAATGAAACATACTTCTCCAGAAGTCGGATTCCAAGTAATTTCAGTTAACTGCCATTGTCGTGACTTGGGTACTCAATGGTGAAAAATGCTGGACCCTGGTATTTTCTATGAATCCTTTTGGTGAATTCTCACTGGTCGATACCAGAGCTCCTGCCACTTCATTGGAAACTTCAAACAGAGGCCTTTGTGATATTATTGATTGCCTTGCTTGGAGTCTGCGGGAGTGTAACTTTTGGCTTGCAGGCTGATTTTCAGGCATGATTCTGGTGATCACTGTTGTCGCTCTCATCCTCGCTGCTTGATTCATATACAACCACCTTCTTGGACTTCCTCACCTTCTTTCCCTTCCAGTGCCTCCTCTCTTCCTTTTCCACTGCATCTACTTACATGTCATTGGACTCAAATCCCAGGACACTATCTCTGAAGACAGTCAGTCCTGTCTCATAAACAGTCTCCACACTCGGCATTGGCACTGTGCAATCAAAATCTGGATTCTTTATCTCGATTTGCCGTAGAATCTTCCGTCGCCGGTCAGCTTTGTGAACTCTTTCCCAGAAATGAGTGTTGATGTTGTCCTCGGTGAGTTTCCTGTCTGCTTTCAACACCTTGGATACGTTCTGAAACCGTTGATAGTACTTGCTGATGTTCTCCTTCGAATCGACATGGCACTTTACATTGGCCTCCATGATCTTCTTCATACTCTTTTTCATATAGCGGTGGCTTTTCTTCAATCCCAGGTAAGCATGCAATAGCTCTTTTTTGATCATCTCCCAATCCCTATTCTCATACCCCTCCAGTGTCTTCCAGAAGCTCTTTGTCTGGCTATCAATGTACTTCAAGACCATCCTGACCTTCTCTCTATTAGTTAACTCCTGGGCAGCTGCATCTGCCTCGAAATTCTTCAGCATGGACTCATTGCCTCGGAACTTCTTAGGAGCTCAAGTCGAGCCTGGCGTCGGCATAAACAATGGACCCTTTGTAGGTGAACATGGAATAGGTTGGGACATGATGATGTCTGTGGGAGGTGGGGAAGGTGTGAGTGGTTTGAGTGATGAGACTGTCAATGGGGTAGTTTCTAAAGGTATAAAATTGCCGGTGTGTTCTTCATTCACATCTTCTGTGTTTGTGCCAACGTCCTGTTGTTCCTTAGGTGTGTCTTTCCCTCTTTCATTCTTCGTTTCTTTCATTCATTCATCCTCATTTGGAAAAAGAAATTTGCGGCTTCCTGTGTTAAGAAACTGTTGGTGCGACCTCGATGGTACACGCTCATGGGCTGGTAGCAGTCGGAGTGAAACCTTCATCAGTGTGATGTTCCGACGGTTGCTTGTAATGGTGGTCTATTGCATTACCAAGTCTGAAATTTGGTTTTGTTGAATGGTGACTCTTCATCTTCGTTCTCGTAGTGTTACTTTTATCTTATCATTATCTTATGGCTTATCTCTGCTTACTAAATCATTCTGTATTGTTCCACTGGGGCTTGCTTCGTCCCTTTCTCTCTCTTCGATGTATAGTAACTAAACGTGTCTTGCTTCGTACCAGAATATATTTGTGTCTACTTTCAATAGGTTATGGGCCCCGAGCTCTAAACACTGCACAACTGCCTGCAAACAACACATCAGCCCCTTTATCACTACAACTTAAAGAGACACAATGGAACTTACCAAAGAGTCCAAAGACTGGAAACACATCGTGCTGACTCAAATCAAGGAAGCCGAGGACGGCTCGAACAACTACAATGAGTTTAAAAGAAAATCCATGTTCGAGCTCGACGCTGCCGGTTATTGGAAATTCATCGACGGTCCTGACTACAATCCTCCACAAATCCCAGTTCTACAACCAACTCGAGAGATGCAAGGTTTAGACCTCGCAGGTAATCCTTCCACGTTCAGGATTCCTGGTAACAAAGCCGAAGTACAGGCTGCGCGAGAGAAAGCGAAGACCTGGCTAGATGGCGACAAGAAAGCTTTAGCGATCATTGTCAAGTCGGTCCCAGTAGAGAAACTACACATACTGGAGGACTGCACATCTGCACACGCTGCTTGGAAGGCGCTCAAGAGCGAATACGAACCTACCAATACACTTTCTGCGTTGACCATCATGCAACAGATCATCGGAAATCAATGCAAACCTGACGATGATCCTGTGGCTTGGTTGGATGTCATGATTCGCTTGTACAGTCGACTCCGAGATGCTGATCCAAAGATGATGCCGGATTGGGATTTCGCGAAGCATCTTATCACCTTGATGACTCGAAACAATAGCTGGTGATACTGTCGAGATGATTTGAGAAATAGACTACGGATAGCCGAAGTTGCTGGACGAACCTTCTCCTCACAGACCGTTATCCGTCGACTCAAAGACGAAGAGGTCGAGCTAGGTATAGCTCCCTACGTCACTTCGCTCAACATGATCGTAGCTACCTCAAAAGGGAAGAGTATCAACCGTGACAATCATCATGCGGTACCCGGTGTATACTCTGCCAACAAGTCGGTCAATAGTGCATCTTCTTCTCGACAGAACCAGAGAGACGATAGGAGATTCAAACCTTATTCTAATCAAAGACCTGGTAATCGTCCCTCTTCCTTTAATCCCAACCTGTTTTGCGACAATCCCTTCTGTGTGTTCGCGCAAGGACACACGATTGACACCTGTTTTGTCTATGGAGGTGGAAAGGCTGGTCAATATCCAAGCAACTACAATGGTCCGAGAGACCTACACCTTTCTCCAAATGATCGAGTTATTGCACGACGAAGGCAAGTGTTGGAAAAAGCGAGAGGAGGCAGACCAACAGGTGGAGGAAATCGTTTCGCAGGAGGTGGAAATCGTTTCGCAGGTCTTAGCGTGACGAACGAAACTCCTACAAGAGATGATGAAGTCAATCAAACCGTTCCTAGTGACGATCCTCCGACTTACGCGGGAATGGTAGAAGGAGGCGGCGATGTCGAAGAAGAAGAAATTGAGAGAGTGATTGGAAGTGTAGAGGATGATTTTGCGTTTATGATGGACGTCTCAGAAGATCCAGAGTTGGAGAAAGGAGCAGATGACGAAATCCATATCGACGAGGAGGTAAAGATTAACGCCGTTGCTCTCAATCTTGAAACTCCCCAAAACGACTCGATTAACCATGATACGGGGGCGACGAGGCATATCTTCCGCGAGCGAAAATTCTTCCAGGACTATGAGGTTCTCGAAACGCTGATTCAGGTCCATGGCTTTGGTTCCAATCTTTCAGCCATAGCTGTAGGCAAAGGAACTGTGAACTTACAAGCCAAGGTCAAGAATACTCCTCGATCATTCTCCATCTCCAATGTTCTACATATCCCTTCAGCCAGGTGTAACTTGATATCCGGGTCCAGGCTCGACAAGAAAGGCGTGAAAACCAAGACTGGTGATGGAAAGATCACGTACTACAACTCCCACAGCATCCCCTTCGCCATGGGAAGCGTAGTACGCGACCTCTTTATGATGGAGGTTACGCCGGTAGAGGTGGAAGAAAAGAAAGAGGAAGAAATCGAGTTTGCCGCCATGGTGCCGGACGTGAATGAATTGTTTGGAACCGGCTCCGAATCCGAATTTGCTCAGCGGGTGGGTTTTACCACCGTCTAATGGGGCATATAGACGTAAAAGGCCTCAAGAGTGCGACCACTGGCCTTCCCGTCGACAGTGTAGAAGTCAAGCACTGTCGAATCTGCGCACTTGCTAATATCAAACGTCTTCCTTTTCCCAAACACTCTTATACTCGAGCAGATCGACCTCTTTTCCGAGTTCATTGTGACATCTGTGGTCCTCTTCCTCTCGGATACGGCAACTTTCGATATTTCATTATTTTTGTGGACAACTACTCTCGGTTCATCATCATCTATTTTCTCAAACACAAATCCGACGCTTTGGAGTGCTTCATCGAGTTTCGACTGGCGGCAGAAAAATATCTAGGTTACGAGCTAGCAATTCTGCGAATCGACAACGCATCAGAACTGGTATTCGGGAAGTTCGAAGAATACTGTAAACAGAACGGGATCACCTTCGAACGGACTATTCCAGATGCTTCACAACAAAACGGAGTTGCTGAAAGAACTATCCAAACACTTGAGTACATGTCTAGAGCTATGCTAGTAGATGGAAAATTATCACACTGGTTCTGGCCTCTCTCAACACAAGCAGCAGCACATATCAAGAATCGAGTCCCCCATTCTGCTCTACCTCGCGACGTTACACCATTCGAGCGTTGGCTACGGAAGCGTGCCAACCTTTCCCATTTGCGCCCTTTTGGTGCGCTTGTAACTGCTCGAAAGACGAACTCGGATTCTTTGAATAAAGCTGTAGAACGAGGAGAAGAGGGTCGATTCGTTGGATATGCCAGGGATGCCAAGGGATATCTCATATACTTTCCACATTCAAAGTCTATTCGACCACGACGAGACGTGGATTTCCACGGATTTCCAGTCGAACTACTCACTCCTCCTCCTTCCGAATTTTTGTGGGATGACATCCCATTCGAATTGGAAAAACGTTTCCAAGATCCTGACCAACGAATTTCTATACAAATTGAATCACAAACGAATCCTCTAGAGCAGTGAGTAACGACTCATTGTCTCAATTATGTTATACTTAACGAATCTTTGAAAACAGAATCAAATCGAATTTGTCGTTGAACCCTGCGAATCCTCCCGTGTCACCACCGAATCCTTTTGCGAATCCATTACGAACTTCAAACGAACTTCATACCAAACCAGCGTAAGCGCATATTTGAATACATTATAATGAATCTCAAATGAAAATCTTCCAGTGCTTCCAGTTCTTCCAGAGATATTGTCATGCGAGAACCATCAGACCAAAACGAATCAATCGCGACGCGAAAAGCTCCTCGTGTTCGCAGATTACCTGCACGTTATATCGTTCACGAAACTTCTGCTTCGACCACCGTGGAAAAGGGGGGGGTAGAAATCCTTCTCAGTATCCTCGAGACCGAATCAGAAGAAGAACTTGAAGTCGAGTGTAACCAAGCAGAACTTGCAGAACTGGCTCAAAAGCTTATCGAAGCTGATATGATCTATGCTGGAGCCGCTTATGCTGGAGCCGCTTTAACGGAACCCATAGATGACCCAGAAGCGAAAGATCCTGGTTCGGTTGAAGAAGCTAAAATCTCGAATTACTGGTCGTATTGGTTAGCTGCGATATATGAGGAACTCGAATCACTTCAGCAAAAGGGTGTATATGAAGAGGTTGATCGACTTCCTCCAGGAAGAAAAGCAGTTGACTCGAAATGGGTGTTACACATCAAACGGGATCGAGATGGTCTCATATCGCGATTCAAAGCGAGGCTCGTTGCGAAAGGCTTTACTCAAATTCCTGGCCAAGATTTTACCTACACCTTTGCTCCCGTCGCACGTTGGGAATCCATGCGTACCATTCTCGCTCTAGCTGCCGAGCACGATATGGAATTGCAACAGATTGACGTCAAAACAGCCTTCCTAAATGGACCCTTAGACGAAGAAATCTATATGTGTCAGCCCTCCGTTGTCGGAACGGGCTATTGGCGTTTGCGGAAAGGTCTATATGGTTTAAAACAATCAGGTCAACAGTGGTATCTGGAACTGAACTCAAAACTCGAATCCATAGGTTTCAGACGAACAGAATCGGACTGGAGTGTTTACCTCAGATCTACAGCAGAAGGAAATCGTTCATATATCACGACTAGCGTGGATGATATGCTCATTGCGTCAAACTCCATCTCCGAATCCAACTCTGTCATCAACGAACTCAGTTCTCTGTTCGAAATCACCGACAACGGATCACCTACTTTTCACCTGGGATGCAGTATCGAACGCGATAGACCAAATCGTACCATCAGGATCAGCCAACAATCGTATACTCATTCCATACTGCGCGAATTTGGGTATGAAAACTGTAATTTGGTCACGACACCCATGGATCCCGGAAAACGCCTAAACCCTCTCAACTCTATCCTTTCGAAGGAAGAAACCAAGAGAGTACAAGACTTCCCATATCGAACGATAGTCGGCAAATGCATGTACTTGTGTACGTGCTCTAGACCGGACATCGCGTATACAGTACGAGAACTAGCTTGATTCATGGCGTCCTACGGTCCAGACCATATTGCAGCAGCAAAACATCTACTTCGCTATCTGAAAGGAACCCAAAGTTATGGTATACACCTAGGCTCGACAAATGTCATGTATCCGATGTTTCGAGCGTTAACGGATTCTGACTGGGGTATGGGAGAATCCCGAAAGTCGATTTCTGGATTCCTAATTCTCCTGGGAGACTCGCCACTATCTTGGAGTTCGAAACAACAAACCGTCATTGCTCTATCATCATGCGAAGCCGAATACCTGGCGTCAACCCATTGCGCGAGGGAGGTACTGTGGTTCCGAAACTTCTTCACTGAATTAGGTTTTCCTCAGAAATCTCCCACAACAATCTTCTGCGACAACCAAGGCACCATAGCTTGTACTCATGACCCGCATGCTCACAGCAAAATGAAGCATATCTCCATACGTGAACACTTCATTAGGGACTGCGTGGCGAAACATCAAATCAATATCATATATGTATCGAACAAGGAGAACATAGCGGATCTTTTCACCAAACCTCTTCATCGAACACTTCATGCACGATGGGTCAAACTACTCAATCTCGATGCGAGTCAAGGGGGGGTGTTGAATGGTGACTCTTCATCTTCGTTCTCATAGTGTTACTTTTATCTTATCATTATCTTATGGCTTATCTCTGCTTACTAAATCATTCTGTATTGTTCCACTGGGACGAAGCAAGCCCCTTAACGTGTCTTGCTTCGTACCAGGTATATCGTCCCTTTCTCTCTCTTCGATGTATAGTAACTAAACGTGTCTTGCTTCGTACCAGAATATATTTGTGTCTACTTTCAATAGTTTTGCAGTGGGCTCCAGATGTATGGCAAGTGTAGTTTATAAGAGAGGCAATATATTGTATGTGGTGGGTCCTAGGTAAGTGGTCCGTCCTCCTTACGGTACTCTCTACTCTGAATAATGAATACTTTCTATAGGCGCTGTCATCCCTAATTATGGCGCGCTCTGAAGGTAGTCCGAAATCCTCCTCTACATTCCACTATACACTTGCCTCTGTTACTGCAAGAAATTGTGATTGGGGATAATCTGTCAGGTATCTACCAATGTGTGTGTACAACCTATATGTTCTTCTCTCAAATCCACTGAAAACATTCATGTCAGAAATACTATCTAGTGGTGCATGAAGTATATCTCATTGAATAGACCATACTCTCTGTAATTTGTGTCTCTGAATATTTTGTAAATCTTATATAAAGCGACTTTTGTATGTTTCGAATAGGTGACAATCAAACCGAAGTCGGGTAGCGGGCTCTGCCGCTGGTCGGCCTTACTGGTTATTGAACGCCAGATGGAAAAACTTATCTCGGAGCGGACCGAGTTTTCCATCTCGGGAAGGAGGGAAGTACATGAAATGACTTTGATTTGAACATTATCTTTAACTGCATTATCGACCTCAAAGTTATAATCAACACCTTGACAGCAATTACCACTTGAGCTGTGACGTCCACCCACCCCATTGATCATTCCACATTGTCGAATCTGTGTTGTTGTACTGATACCGACTACCGGGAAGGTCAGCCACGGTTCGAACTGGCAATTGGTTAAAATCAAAAAGTTGGAACTGAACATGTCAACTAAACATGAACATACCAAAATGTCCAAGGCTGAAGTCCATATCGGCATCACCGGCTTCTTGATAAACAAGGCCTGGTCCAACGTAACCAGACAGTGTGGTGGCATTTGTTGAAGGAACTGCTTGTATGTCTGGCCAACCCGGTGGTGACGGATGTCGGTCTTCGTTGAATTGAGGCTGGAATCTGATGTCACCTGGAGGTGTTTCAGACCTCCTCTTAGGCCGTGCATTGTACTTGTTCAGGAGATTGACCAAAAACCGAGAATAGAGAGCAGGAGTGTGCCTTCCATCCAATGCGACATCTTCGGATCCTAGAACACTTATCAGACGTTCCACAGTCAGAATGATTTCTTCATGTGTATGTTCGTCTAGAAGAGGCAGAAGTTTGGGACGTAGAAGCTAAGATAAAGTTAGAGGCTTTTCAGACTTGAGCTATACGTGACACATACGTTCAATAGATACGCCGCAGAAAAGGAGACATACAAGAAATTCGCTTCCATTGCATATTTGAGGTGTCCTGTGGGGTACAAACGTTCCACCATGATTTGAATCACAGTCCTTGCGGCGTCTATTGACCTTTTGAGGATGCCTGAATCGCGAGAAAGGCCTGATTTGAAGGCGTCTTGAAAACCGGTGGCTAGAACGACAAGTCTGAGATACGCTGTTATCCTGTTTCATTGGTCAAAGATAGAAGAGTAAGTTACTGAACGTCAAATCCTTACATTTCCGTCGTATTGGCACGATAGTAACAGAGCAGAAAGGCTACACAAACCATTAGACTCGAGCATTGTAGGTAGATGTTGTTGAATATCCTCACGATTGCGAACGTATTCTTCTTCATATCGACCAAACCAAAGAGACCACTCCTTCGTGATCTGTCTTTCAGTTTCGATCGCGAATTGCACGACGTCGAGACCCTGCTAACTCGTTTAGTGCTAGAACGAATAGACGAAAGGAGCAATCACATCTTGCGAATTACTTTCTCGTTGTACGACAGACCTCCATTTGGCCATGATAATGAGTATCTGTACATACGCGACAAGATGGACATCATAAGGCGTATTCATGGGTGATGATCGATACCAGTCTTGAGATGTGCGAGCCATGTAATCATCGAGGCGAAGCATAGGCATCTTCCCAAATTGAATTGCATGCGACCCGTCTACGCAATAGCAATTCAACCAGGTCCTCGTCCTATTCAATGCCTCCCGCTCGTCGCAATCAGATGGTGGCGGTAAATGGAGTTCAAGTTCTAATGCCATTCTGCAAAAGGAAAGATGAACATAGTCTCGAATCGCACTGCCTGCCCGAGTTACCTGATTGCGACGCCCATAAACAACCAACTTCTGTCTTCTGCCCATCTCTTTTTCGGAGATGGATAAACACCAAGGAGAAGGTAGGCTTGACAAATGTCTATCTTCTTTGCGCCATAAGTCAGGGCATTGCCAGCGGCATCTCGAGCAAAGTCTCTAGCTAGAGAATACAAGCTGGCCTTGTCGGGACAGTATCGTAAAGCTGTTGCGCAGACTATAGGATGTAGTAGTTAGTAGTGTGAGCAAGAATCGTCTGGATGATACTTACTGACTGTGAAAAGGAAGGGGCACGTCCAGATGAGCTTCTGGGGTGTGTGTAACTCGGGATCCAATATTGAGAAAAATGGCTAGATATCGTACATTGAGCTAAGATGTGAAAACTACGGATAATGAATACTACTCGCATTAATTCTGTCGAAGAATCTTGAGAAGGCAGAGCAATAAGGCCAATGCATGCATGAGATAATCCTGGTTGAGTACGCACATTGTGAACAAATCTGTGATATCATCCGGATATAAACAGCAATGCTTGACGATATCGGGAGGTGAAAGAATCGACAACGTGCGTTCTAGTATCGTTCAGTAGGTTTCCAATCTCACGGCTATGAAAACAAACCTGGAGAGAAGTAAGACACGACGGCCAGCTCAGGAGAATGCTCTGCTGCGCCTCTCGATTGTATGTCTGCACAATCAGTCACTGAGGCATCCATTATTGTGGAGAACTCACATTTGTGGAAGCTAGTACTAGTATCATATTCCCCAGATAAAGCATGCGATATGAAGGTTTGAATTTTCTTTTCAGTTCTCAACTGGTCAAATTGTAGTAATAATGATTGTATCTGGCAGTCTTGGGAATGTGCGCGCTCTTGTAAATCTTCATGTGTTCTAGAAGAAGATTTCAGCACCAACCGAATCCTAGTGCTTTCGACTTACGGGGCAGCTTTACGTTTCTTCCGAGAACGAGATTGACAGAGAATATTTCCTGCCTGACACCGCCGGCATGCATTCTCCCCTGGACCGAACTCGCATCTAACCTACGAAGGGTAAGTTTGAGAGCATCGATTAACATGCTTCATACAAACTTTGAGTGATTTGCAATGTACACAAGCTCCAGAACTGTTAAGCTCATGTTATTGAAGTGTTAAACCGTAATACAGGACAACCACGTACGATTTTGTGATGTATGATGATTTCCTCCTGCTCTGAGTTCTCGATACTTCATCGTCACTATCATCATCTTCCGTGGGTCGGAATCGAAAAGAGTCGGTCTCCATCGATTTGGATGTTGAGCGTGACATCGAGGGCTGGGATATTGGAGGGATTTCTACAGAGCTATGCTCAGACTTCATGACTTCGTGCAAACCGGAACGAGAAAGGATGGGGCAAGGAAGGAAGGTGATTTGATGGTATTTCAGGCTACTTACATGACATGCGCGTTTACGAACAAAACGGACAGATCACGGAGATTCGGCTCGTTGTTGTGAGAAACCTCGACGATGCGTCTTAGTCGCTCGTCAAACCTTTGCGGTAAGAGGAGAATTCAATGGACGAATTCAATGAACCTGCACGTGGACACCGTCAGCAAATTGTGTTCTCTGAACTCTTAAGAAGTTCGACTGCAACTGCACGCGCTAACCATCAATCCATAAAGACCAGATAACGGCTCCGAATCCGATTGTTGAAGGTTTGCACATCAATGTGGCATAATTCTACTTCGATGCAATTGTCGAAGCTATATCAAAAATATTGATGGGCCATGCGGATGTTGAAACGTTAAAGTATCTCACAGGTGTTTCAAGAGGGTCTTGAGCTTGAGTGATCCAAGGATGTTCTTAGAAAGAGATTGCCAGTGGAATTTCAAGGAAACAAATGGGACGGAAAGAATTCTGACCGTGGGAATCATATTTGGCTTTCACCGTAACTCGACTCAACCCCGACTCAACCTTTCTTTCCTTTACAACCACGAATTCGAATATCATATCTCCATGATTGTTTTTGCCATCTTCAAAACAATAGAACAACAAATCCAAGGGCTCAATAACATTAGTGACCGCGATGCTGCTGCACGCACAGTGCTTCTATCGGCCAATCAAACTTTCCTTGAAGTTCGACCTCCAGGTTTCTCAGGCAAGTGGCAGGTGGCGGCCCCTAGTACACAGTTGCACTCGTGCCGCTAGCCCATCCCGCCAAAAGTTCTCCAGCGTATCATAACCTACGCTCACGAACGTGCATCGTCCAACGTCATGGGACGCGATGGTTAAGCCAGTTTGTGCATCTTTCGGGGGACGTATTGCGTAAATAACAATTTGTGACGCACCTTTTGGTTCTTCTATAAAAGCTGGTAAGCTTGGTGAAGCGAGATCTGGCTTTCTGAACGTGCCAAAAGCACAAGATGTATCTGCTTGTACCTGTAACAGTATGAGTTTCACTTAAACAAGTATGGCCATGGCCACCAATCATTTAAACACGTTTAAACCTCACCAATTTATGGATATAGTATTGTGTTATTTAAACATACCAGTGATTAAACATGAAAGATTGTTTAAATGAGATAAAATTTTTAAACAACATGGATGTTTAAACAGGACAAAAGGTTTAAACAGGATGGATAATGAGTGATTTAAACAAGACGGAAAATTCACATGAGGCAACAGGTTTCAGCAAAACCAAAGAATTGGAAGACACCATGAAGTATCAATGAGACAGGCCGCAGAGAATTGAAGTCAGAAACCCGGTTGAACAACAAGTGTAAAATCACATACCACAAGGGTCTAAGTGCATCCATCTCGCCTGAGTTCAGAAAAGGGAATTGCTTGAAGTTGGGTCTTGTTGCCTGAGAACCGCGCGAGAAATAGAGCATTGAATAAAATGGTCACTACATAGAGCACACATTGACCATAGTCCTGCTGCCTGCCAGTGTTTGTGTAATGGAGCAATGAGCATCAGAGGCTAGTTATTGAGAAAACATGTAGAGCACACCTGAATCCTGTATGCTGTGAACTTATCGGTCCTGTAGTGTAGCAGCGTTGGTGGTGGACCATGGTGGTGTCGAAGAGAAACAAATTTCGAATCCCACGGTCATGGGCGGCAACCTCAACCCGCGGGTCAGAGCAGAAACAACTGTAAAAGGAAGGTACTCGGCGGCTTTGTCAGAGACCCACTTGATCCGTGGGAATCATATCTTCTCTCTTTTCGATACCACCACCACCAATGCAGCAATACTACTGGAGCAATAGTCCACAGTGTACATGGGTTCTAGGTATGTACATTGTTCCTCCTCTTACATTGCATGACCATGACTCACATTCACACAAATGCTAGCAGAAGTATTGGTTTATGGAATGGTGTACACTGTAGAGAGGAGGAAAGAACTGGTGAAGGTGTGTCCTCAGGCCTCATGTCTCTTACTTGGTTGTTTCGAGATTGGCTTGTTTAAACACATCGTCTACTTTAAACATGTTGCTATGTTTAAAACTCCTGTTTAATCCTAGTCTATGTTGTTTAAAGCATTCTTTTTGGAATATCAGTTCCATTTAAACATGAAATCTTGTTTAAGCAAATCATCCTGTTTAATCAGCATGTATATTGTTCAAAAGTCCATTTGATCAACAAACATGTACATTATAGGAACTGAGCACAGGTTTGATGCCCATTCTCTGGGGGGTTAGAATGGTTTAAACATGTTTAAATGGATGGTGGCCATGGCCATAGTTGTTTAATTATTATACAGCTTATTTCTCCTTGTACTGATCTTGCCTCTCATCAACTACTTTGCATCTTGCAAGGCCAATGTCAATCTGCTGGATAGAAATCTAGCGTATAGCTCGCCTTTTGCTGGACACTCTCAGGCATGTGTATCTTACTACCTGTGAATAGAATCGGGACATCTAACATTAGTTTCGCAGTCGGCAATTGATACTAACGAGCTCGCGAAAAAGCATACCGCACATTCCCGTCGTCAAACTGAAGATGCCACTGGATTCCTGGATGAGCACTACCCAACTTTCTACGGTGGTGATTTTAGCAACGTCAGCTGCTATACGGACCTAGTATAAGTTCCACCTGACTGGATTTCCTAGAGCCCTACCATCTGGAGTGGAGGGTTAAATTTCACGCATTCTGGTATGCTTCTCTTGGTTCTTCACATGTCACCTCATTCACCCATAAATAACTCAACTCAGTGGCTAGTGTAAGTCTTCCATCCTGACGATCCTCGTGTACGAAAGTAATGATGAATAGGGAGATCCGTTCAACACTTCAGTTTTACTTTGGACGCGCGCAGTCCCAGTCTCTCCTCCCGGGACCACGGAGTTACCAGATCAGAGTGTTCCTGCATGCCTTTCATTCAACATATCCACCTCTCCTGACCTTCAGGGAAATATCGCTGACTCTGGCGAGGCTTTCACGAGCTACGACGTCGACTGGACGCTCAAAGTGGAGGCAACCAACTTGACTCCCGAT
Organism: Lentinula raphanica; assembly: GCA_027919835.1. Taxonomy (NCBI): domain Eukaryota; kingdom Fungi; phylum Basidiomycota; class Agaricomycetes; order Agaricales; family Omphalotaceae; genus Lentinula; species Lentinula raphanica. The sequence continues at coordinate 1,096,997 of JANVFP010000006.1, read as the reverse complement.
ACCAAATATTTTTTCCAGTTTTCGGACTGCACTAATTCCTCTTACGTCAGTCCTATTGGTACAACCAGGACGCTTCCTTCTTCAGACAGTAAGTGAGCTACTAGGGTAAGCTCTCGGGGCTTGATCATGATTTTCACTTAGCTCCTGCAAACGAAGTCAATGGAGGTTCCCCCCTCACGTTAGCAGTCTTCTCCTGCTCTCAGTATCAAGCTGGCAAGACATTTATTTCTTCATGACGCATGTCTGTGCTCTTACATAAATCTTTGCGCGATAGGTTGGTTTAATGCGTACGGATATGCCGCTCACAATACTAGTGCGGAGATTTTCCTGCATCTAGGAGATTATGTGTGTACATTCTCATCCTCGGAGACTGTCTCTCAGAGTCCTATGAAATCTCAGATATATGAATCTCTCGGAAACGGAGCTTCGATTGGTCGGCAAACAGCTGGGCGAGAACTTGCTACTGTTCATGATTATCGACAAAGGTTAAATCAATACCGTACGGACGAAGGCCTTCTTGCTGCGCATCAGAGTGGGCCTTGGATAACTGTTTGGTTAGTACTGATCCTCGATCTCCGGATTATTTGCTGATTATCTAGGAACGTACTTGTAGGGTAAGGCACTTAGTTCTACCACTCATGCGATGGAGTCGCTAAGAAGGCATGGTTTTAGGATGATCACGAGGTGGGTGTTGCACATTTCCGTATTTTTTCGTCACTTGAACTCCAGAACGAATGTTTTTTTTGGTCATTTAGGTCGCGGACCAATCCTGGAAAGCAGGAACAGCAGACTCAAACGACAGGTTCATCTCGAAGACTGCTTCTGGGAGATTTAGATACTGATTTGGCAACAGTGCTATTGGTTGTGAATTCTCACCTTCGGGGGCATGTTTCACGGATAGAAAATTGGCGGCCGTCCGGTGAGTAGCCTGACAATCATGGGTCTGGTTCACCCAGCGGACGCCATGCCTTGTAGCGCATACCACGAATGGCTCCCTATCCGACAAGTCACAGTTGACGACAAGTTGAGGATCTGGCGAAATTTCGAAATTGGGAAACTACTAGATCTGACTATGCTTGACACGCGTCAGTGTTTGTTCTCTTGAAGTTTTAGGAAGCAGTGTTATAACATCATCCCGAACTCCAGGCCAGTACGACAGGGATATCACTGACGCAAGTATCACTATCGACATATTTTAGGGCTGACCTAACCGTGCGTTTTCTCTACAGCTTTATTACAATACTGGTAAGTATCCTTGGAACAAGCATTGATTCTTATCAATGGGTTCAACCATGGTCATATAGAATGTGCGTGTCAAGGTCATCTCGGGTTGACTGTTTTAGATTGAACTGCACAGTTATCAACACTTTGGCGGCATTTCCTAACCGTTCGTTGATGGGGTTCGAACAAGAAAAATGTTCGTACACTTAGTGGCTTACTACGTGCTCAAATTGACGAGGAACGTGGTCCTTTGGGTCTCGCCAGGGTTTTTCAATACGCTGTCGGAATCCCAGAATCGAGGCGCAATCTGGCGTGTAGTAGGGTAGGTGGCATTGTTTAATACCGGGCTTTTTAACCATATGGCCTCCTTATCGCAGACAACAGATCGTATTCACGCAGTTGAACGAGAGTGGGGTTTGTAAGCCAAACGGTCCAAGCTCATATTCTACAAAGGTTTCTGACATATGATCGTCTTCGCTTCGAATTCTTTCCCTGGCTTCTAGTCGACTTGGTATGTGATCTGACATTCCTCAAAAAGCTCTAATGACCTTTATTACTAATGCTAGGATGCATGGGATGGTTATCGTGCCAATCGTGAACGTGTCCTCAATTATTTGTACGAGAACAACATCAACAACACGATCGTGCTTTCGGGGGATAGCCATGCTAATTGGGTATCGGACCTTGCTCGTAAGTCTCTTCGGGTCGTCAGCCACTTGAACTTGGGATTTACCCGCTCATCACGTAGATCCTAACGACTCAACTACGTACGTTGATAGTTTTCTATAGTATCATTTCGCTCGATATGAATGATCTGATTCTCTCTTCGGCCTCCTTTCACCTCTGCCACGTCTCTACGTCTCTACAGATATAACCCTCTAACGGGCCAGGGTGCCATTGGAGTGGAATTTGCTGGAACGGCGGTCACATCAGGCTCTTCCTTTGGTACCAATATTGCACCTGCTGCAGCGGACGTAAAATCTCTGGAGTATGTCGCTGCGAATCTGGACTTGCAGTGGAGTGAAGGTTCTTACCGTGGATTCTTCACTCTCACCATCGACCCCGATACCCTCAATGCCACTTACTATGCGATGCGCAACATCAGTGAGTACTCAGCTATGCCAGAAGGCAGAAAGCGCTGACAATCTTGTCTGCTAGCGTTCGCCAATCTGAATGGATTTTCGAGTGCTCAATTTGTCGTTAACTCTGGGGAAAATAGATTGTCGAGACCTGTCGCGGGTGGCTCTACCTTGGCCGGTGCACTCAAATTCAATGGAACGCAAGGCCATTAACATTGTACATACTGTGTACTATGTACTATTACTGCTCAATGATTGTAAAACGAACTTTGAGTGCTCCTTCTGTTGTCTTTAATGAATTAACTTTTTTCAATTACTTCTGGTGAAATCCATACATTTCTGGCTGGTTCTATGCCTCCCTTCTACTGCCTGGAATGATCGCGAAAGTGAGAAAGTGAACACTGACAGAAGTGAACGGGTACCGCGATACGTCATATGACTCATAAGAGCAATACAAATTTCACGTGGTTACAGACGCTCGTGGAACAATTTCGAACACTTTCGAACGTTCTGCAACTTTCGAGGATGATTAGCTCAAATTATAAAACTTCCTTTCAACTTTTCGACACATCAGATCACATATCCTTAACATCCATCTTACCTTCATCCATCTAACACTTCGCGCAAAATGTCTTCTTCAAAATCCATCGGTATCGATCTCGGTACTACTTATTCGTAAGTTTTCTATCTTGTAGTCTCGTTATGTTCATTGTATGCTCATTGTTTCCTATGATTCTAGTTGTGTCGGCGTCTGGCAAAACGACCGAGTCGAAATCATCGCCAACGACCAAGGAAATCGGACAACACCATCCTATGTCGCCTTCACCGACAGTGAGCGTCTTATCGGTGATGCTGCAAAGAATCAAGTTGCGATGAACCCCCACAACACGTACGTACATGTCTACTGATCTCATTCCTCAATTCCACTGACATTTTGTTCTAGTGTCTTTGACGCCAAGCGTCTTATCGGTCGTAAATTCGACGATGCAGAGGTCCAAGCCGACATGAAGCATTTCCCCTTCAAGGTTTTCTCAAAAGAGGGAAAGCCTTACATCGAAGTTGAGTATCGCGGTGAGAAGAAACAATTCGTAAGTGCTTTTGTTATGTGTATCGTCAAGAGGTCTCTAATCATCTTCATCTATAGTCACCAGAAGAAATCTCTTCGATGGTTCTGTTAAAAATGAAGGAAACTGCCGAAGCTTTCCTAGGCACCCCCGTCACCAACTCTGTCGTGACCGTCCCTGCCTACTTCAACGACTCCCAACGTCAGGCCACCAAGGACGCCGGAACTATTTCCGGGATGAACGTCCTTCGTATCATCAACGAACCCACTGCCGCTGCTATCGCCTACGGTCTCGACAAAAAGGTCTCCGGCGAGCGTAACGTTCTGATTTTCGATCTCGGAGGTGGAACTTTCGATGTCTCCCTCCTTACCATCGAAGAAGGTATCTTCGAAGTCAAGGCCACTGCTGGTGACACTCACCTTGGTGGTGAGGACTTTGATAACAGGCTTGTGAACCATTTCATCCAAGAGTTCAAGCGTAAGAACAAGAAAGGTTAGTACTTTCGTTTTTCTATTCTTCGATCGTAGTCTGATTTTCGCTCGTCTAGATCTTTCATCCAACCCGCGTGCCGTTCGTCGTCTACGTACTGCTTGCGAGCGTGCCAAACGTACTCTTTCCTCCGCCGCTCAGACCTCGATCGAGATCGACTCTCTATATGAGGGTATCGATTTCTACACCTCCCTCACCCGTGCTCGATTCGAAGAACTCTGCCAGGACCTCTTCCGCAGTACTCTCGAGCCCGTTGAGAAGGTGCTTCGTGACTCCAAAATTGACAAGTCCAATGTCCACGAAATTGTCCTCGTCGGAGGTTCCACCCGTATTCCCCGTATCGTCAAACACGTCTCTGACTTCTTCAACGGCAAGGAGCCCAACAAGAGCATCAACCCCGATGAGGCTGTCGCTTACGGTGCCGCTGTCCAAGCTGCCATTCTCTCTGGTGACACCTCGGAGAAGACCCAGGACCTCCTCCTTCTTGATGTCTCTCCTCTTTCCCTCGGTATCGAAACCGCCGGTGGTGTTATGACAGCTCTCATTAAGCGTAACACTACTGTACCGACCAAGAAGACAGAGGTCTTCTCTACCTATGCCGACAACCAGCCCGGTGTGCTCATCCAAGTATACGAGGGTGAACGTGCTCGCACCAAGGACAATAACCTTCTCGGCAAGTTCGAACTTTCCGGCATCCCTCCTGCTCCTCGTGGAGTTCCTCAAATCGAGGTCACCTTCGACATGGACGCCAACGGTATCCTGAACGTCTCTGCCGCCGACAAGAGCACCGGTAAATCCAACCGTATCGTTATCACTAACGACAAAGGACGTCTCTCGAAGGAGGAGATCGAGCGTATGGTTGCCGAAGCCGAGAAATACAAGGCCGAGGACGAAGCTGCCACCGCTCGTATCAGCGCCAAGAATGGACTCGAATCTTACGCCTACAACCTTCGTAACTCCCTCACCGACGAGAAGCTTGCTGACAAATTCGCCCCCGAGGACAAGGCCAAACTCCAGTCCGCTGTTGACGACGCCATCAAATGGCTCGACGATAGTCAGCAGGCGTCGAAGGAGGAGTACGAGGAGAAGCAAAAGGAACTCGAGGCTATCGCAAACCCGATCATGCAGAAACTTTACGCTTCAGCCGGAGGAGCACCAGGTGCAGGCGGCTTCCCAGGTGCAGGAGGATTCCCTGGCGGTGCACCTGGTGGCTTCCCCGGTGCAGGAGCTGAGGACGGTCCTTCAGTCGAGGAAGTCGACTAAACAATTACTTAGATGTGACCGGACTTTGGGTATTGGACTATAGTCATCATCATCATTAAACGTTCGACCTCTACCCCTCGTCTTCTTGTAGTTCCTGCCTGCTGTATGGTTTCTCTTGTCTCTCGAATAACTTCACGACTGTACATTGTATATTACACACACATATCATTGCAAACAATATTCTACATATATAGCTAGACTCATGTAATACATGCTCTTTTCTATCTAGCACCTGTGGTTTGTGATTAAGTCACCATCTGAGTTCTCTGTTCTCGCCGGTGCTTGAATTTTGAGTGTCTACATTGAAAGTATACATTGAAAGTACTTGAGTATACTGGAATTCTGGAAGGTCACGGTTCGACCGGGCGAGGCGCGTACTACTTACGGAATGCTATACTGTATCAATTCCTGATCAACTCCCATCATGTTCTCCCACCATTCGGCATACAAAACTCGTAGCTGTTCTTAAACAGCAAAGAGCTATCTTACCACGAACTGTGATGTCTGCCATGTCAAAGCTTCCGCCAGCTAAACGCGTCGGTTCTTTCAGCGAAAAGTGGCCACCAAAGCCAACTTGGAAGGCCCCTGAAGATATCCCTGACCTCACTGGACAGATCTTCCTGGTTACAGGTGGCAATGTCGGTATTGGGTTGGAAACTTGTCGGGTACGGTCAGACTTCACGAATTCGTTCATTTCTGTATCACCGAGTCTAAGTCTTGAGAATAGATGCTAGTCACTCGGAATGCTAAGGTGTATCTCGCCGCACGCTCAGAAGAAAGAGCCCGCATCGCTATAGACGACATCTGCCAGAGCACTGGAAAATCTAGCATTCATTTCTTGATGCTCGACCTTGCCGACCTTACTTCCGTCAGGAAAGCCGCAGAAGAGTACATGTCTTTGGAACAGGAATTGCATGTTCTCGTTAACAACGCGTGAGCGTCCAGTCTACTAGCAGAATTCGTCCGATACCCAACGATTACCACTCGCAGTGGTGTTCTATACTCTCCTGGCATTGGACCTCAAACTTCACAAGGCTATGACATCCAATTCGGTGTGCATGTTCTTGGTATAGTACTAATATTCGTATACACTTGCGGTATTCATTCATGAGGCTCTCCAGGACACTACTTCCTTACTATGCTATTGATGCCCACACTTCTACGGACTGCGAAAGGTGAAGTTTCTGGCAAGTCAACACTTGTCCGCATAGTATCTGTTTCGTCGGATGCGCACGAAATGACCGCACCAAAAGAAGGCATCGTCTGGGATTCACTACAAAAGGGAGACGCGTCATTACAGGCAAGAAAGAAACTCACCGGAACTCGTTTGTATGGCCAGAGTAAGCTGGTGAGTCTGGTCCACTCTCAATGTTTTCAAGTTCGTTCTAGAAAAGTGGTCCATTCTTGGTGATTCGACAGGGTATGGTCTTGATATCCTCGGAACTAGCACGAAGATACGGCGATCAAGGTGTTGTGGCTATCGCTCTTCATCCAGGTACGTGTTCACCCATGATTCCTAACATCAGACTCACATGTAGATATCAACACGACTTTTTTCAGGAGGTGTTGAATCAGAGTTGTTACGCCACTTGCATCCCATCATCGCATGGATAGTCAAAAAAATACGCATCTATCCAGTGTCTTTGGGCGTGATAACATCTTTGTATGCGGCAACCTCAGAGGCAGCTCTTGAGATGAACGGGGAGGTATACCAACATTATATCCGTATTTCGACTTCAGTAGCGGCTGACAGTCGGTTTCAGTACTTGACTGCTTGGGCGCGACGACAGGTTCCTAGTAAACACGCCCAGGACCCAGAACTAAGGGAGAAGTTATGGAAATGGTGTGAGGCCCAGGTTGTTGGTTACTGATGATGTCGTTCTGGCTGTACAGGTGGCTCAGTTATTTGTTCTCGGTTTCGGGTTCGAACGTTGAACTTTAGACTTGATTCTAGCCACTGATGATCAGTTCACCATGTTTGATATTTCGATGAATCCCTTCGTTAAACCGCATCTAGGAACACCCAGAGCTCCCGTGATTGTTTCTGGTCGCTTTTCACTCTGAATCGACAGTCAGCGATGGAGGGCTCAGTCTCGGGAGTCTTTTCCAACCAGCCTCACAGCTCCCCTTTGAAACCTGAGCGCGCTGGCATGCGTTGAACAATCACGATTTCCCCATGCCACTTAGATTTCCGGACTGAATATATGTTGCCTTGCACTTGAAACCCCTTGACGAAGTTCTCATCATCGACCACGCCACAAGGGCGCTGTGTACATGATCTACCTCCTGCCCATACATTTCATCACCAGGGAATACAACAAATGCAGTAATTTGCTGTGAGTCGTGTTTCATCCTCAGAACTACACATTAGCTATAATAATACGATAATTGACTTATCGGAACATAAAAGGACTGTAGTCTCGTTCATCCAGAGTTTTCGGGATACTACTCATTTGGCTGGATGTCCGCTCAAGCCATTCCAACGACAGTCCAAAATCCTATTGCATTGGATCTCTCTGCCTCCTACGGTGCTTTGATCATAGCAGCATATATATCGTGCGCGTTATGGGGTATCAATGTCATCCAGACGTATGTCATGTTTCCAAAACAATTCTCCAATTGACTGACTCGGTTTACTAGTTATATATACTACTGGAAGTTAGTCAAATCTCAATTCGTCATGAAGCTCTGGTGTTGAAAACTGACCAACTAGTTATCCAAACGATCCCTGGCCAACGAAGCTACTAGTAAGACCTCGGTCCAGAGTGAATAAAACGTTGTTTGCTGATACCGATACTCCACAGATTGCATTCCTCTTGTACTTCTTTTCCATTCCTTACACTGTAGCTGCACATCCGCTCAACAATCACATTAGGATCGTTGATACTGCTCACAAGGTACTCATTACGAAAGTCCGTGAGTGGTCTGATTCCCCGTATTGACATCGTTCATTTCCTGAACAACGTATACTCTTCCTGCCCCCAGCGTGGTTCACCTTGATCCAGAATTGGGGGCGTATATCTGCAATTCTTGCCTCTCCACAGTAAGCTGACATGCACTCATAGTATTGGATAGGCCTGAACAGCTGATATTTGCTCTAGGGAAGCTCTGGTGCGTTGAGGATGTCTACTGCTCAGTTTCCAAAATCTCAATCTCCTGATTCATCTTCCCTAGCATGAGGCCTGGGTTGGGGTAAGAGTATCTCGTGTGTGGTTCCCTGGTTTGTGTCTGACATACTATCAATCGTTTCAGTCGATCATCATAGTCATTGTACAGCTGTATTATCTACGGCGACTAGCGAAATGTGAGCTGCTTTCTGATGCAATGCAACTGAGAAGCATCACATTCATCCCGTACAGTTGCTTCCACCACTCGCCACGTACACACTTGGTATCTCTGGCTGATATTTATTGTGCTAGTGAGTGACACCTTCATTGATCACCTGGCATAGCTAAGATGCGGACACCGTCCGTAACCAGGTCGCTCTTTCCGTCTTGCAAGTTCGTAAGTGTTGGCTCCTCGTAATCTTTCCGAACTACTCTGGGGTTGGCAAAATCCAGCCCGGCAGTATAAAATAGGACAAAAATGTTCCTACATCTACCACTGAAGTGCCTAGTAGGGCGATAGGAAACATTAGTTCATCATAGCATGAGCACGCTGAAATTCGACCAGCGATATTCCTATCAGCGTGGATATCTCGATGACCGCAGTGCACCGCTGATCTATTTGCTTGCTGTGTAGCTGTCACCGTAGGTAAGTTTCCCGTGCACCGATTTATTGTATGATCAGCTGTGGCGCGCGGGCTAACTGCCAGTTATTTGTGTTCATAGCATACTGTGTCTTTTCTATCAACAAACAGAATATTTTCATTCCCATCAATCTGGTTCGTGTGTCTTAGATGGTTATTTGATCACCACGAGACTGAACAGTGCCATTTTCAGGATTTAAAAAGAGTAGGACTCGTCGCGGCAGCTGTAGTCGATGTTGTTATCGCTGTCGCCATGATCATGCTCCTCAAAGATACCGATTCTGTCGATGGACCCAGAGTTAGAGGTTCAAAAAGGTCAGCTATTTGTGAGGAGAATTAACTGTAGTATATTGATACTATTGGTGATTCTTAGACTTTCAAGAACAATGAGCCGTTTGACGGTAATAATCGTTAACACCGGACTGGTGACCGCCATCGTTGCCATTATTTCCCTTATCCTCGTAAACATCCCTCTTCTTCAGTTGCGGCATTATTCTTACCAGAAGCATACATACAGGATGAGACCGCTAGTGGAACAGACTTTTACACCGCGATCGCCCAATATCCACAATGCTCCATCTACTTTTCAGCCTTTCTTGCCAACTTGAACGCTCGACATTTCATCAATGGCCCTGGAGCAGACGAGACTGTTTCGAATATCGAGGATATACGTTTTGCTAGTAGAGCACTAGAAACGCGAGACGACATAGAAACAGGCTTACAGAGTAGAATCATACTCAGTCCGATTCGCTCTGATGGAGATGTTAGTGGCTCTGGAAATACGTTGAATGTGAGTGTGGTCGGCGATGCAGCTGTAATCTTTATCGACGTTCTATCATCCCATAGGCATCTACCACCGAGAAATACACCCGCTCTGATGGAACTCTCAACCAAGACGGAGGAAATCGGGAAGTCGTCTGAGAAGTGTTCTGTGGATGGAGAACACCTTCAAATAGCATCCAAAATGCGTCGAACATCGGTGGACCGTGAGGGAGCCTTTAGTGTTCCATATCTATTCTCGCGGCCATAGAGGGCCATAGTCGCGTTTCATTTTCACTTGCTGCAAATTTGTATCCATGTACTTAAGTACGTCAATGAAGCCCCGGGGTTTGCAAGGGTTTGTAGTTCATGTCAAAGTTCTGATCCCAACATTTGTCTTCATCAGGTCTTCATCATGCACATAGTTGCATCCTCAATACGCAAGAGCAAAGTGTTCATAGCATTATACGTCGAACACGTCGACACACGAAAGAGGACAGAATTACAGTGAACAACGCAACTAGAAGAAGGTAACATGCCAAAATAAAACTCCGAAGCTACTTACAGAAAAATAAAGAAGAGGAAAGAGGGAGTTGATGTTGATGAGTAGGATAGAAATTGAAGATCATAGGAGGAAAATCTGAAGAAAGGGCGTGAAGATATGGATTGGAATATTGACTGAGTGTACTTGAACGAGAGAGACCTTCTTTATACTCTGTATATTGTATGTGGATAGCGATGTGCATCAAAGCTGCTTTCTCTCGATGACAAGCATCGTCCACCATTGACTGCTAATCATAGATCAATGTAAACCGTTCCTAGGTTCATCAAGGCTTCGATGCGCTTGTAGATCATGAAGAACCGAAGGATCCACTGCGACTTTGATGAGTACAGCGCCGAACAGAGATCCATGTGAAGCACACACCTGGTAGCACGCTTTTACGACGAACGTGGGGGCTCTGACCGGGACCTGAGCCTGTGAGATCTGTTCCTACATCGGGGTATGTTTGCTGGATATACAGAGATAAGAAAAAAGAATGAATTCTCAGATACAATGTCTCTACAACTTTGGGGTATGATGAGTCAACGTACATCAAGGCCAGGATCAGCCATCGGCACTCGTTCAATACCATGCTCGTCTAGATCTCCTGCCACGTCGTCGATCGATGCTGCGTTGAGCTCCATAGACAGATCTAGGATATCGATATCTTCGGCTGATGGAGGCGGAGGCGGCGACGGGTATGGTATCTCCACATATCCCTCAGGCAGCTTGCCTCCGCTGTTTTCTAAGGCCTTTCGACGCATCCTTTGCCAAGCATCATATCGATGAACGGCTTGTTGCTGTTCACTGTGATACATAGATAAGCTACAGTTATGGAAGGTGAATAGATTATCCACGCACTCGATCTTCCTTTGCTTGTACTGTTGCATCACTTCATCGAAGAGATCGGGATTGATCTCCATGAACAACTTCAATGCATTGTATACCATACTATGTATGGTTCTATCAAAGGGGTCAGATGTGCTGCAATGGAAAGGGAAGCTACGTACCTATTCCAGTGCGATTTGGAGTTGGTATACAAGGCAGGGAAAACGATAGGCAAGATGGTCGGAAGGTTATCACTCATCAAGTTCACCACATATTCATTGTTCCAATACAAGAGCGCCCGTTCAGCTACTTGGAAGTGTTGGCTGTTGATACACCTAGCCAGCTGCTGGAACAGTGGAACCTGTATTTTTTGGAATTCCACAGGATCGGTGACGTCCAGTACTTCTTCGACCTCGTTGAGGAACATCACCTCCTTGGGAGAATTGACTTTGGGCCAATATTTCAATAAGCCCAACATCACATCTTCCGCTAGGGAGGGATCCTTCTCCAAGAATTGTACTACACAGTATGCCAGTTGCGGATGATATAGCGAAAGGCTTTTGACCTTGTGAAGAGGGATGAGGGCACGCGTCAAGAAAATTTTGTGCTCTTCCTTGAGAGGAAGGGCGAAACCATTGATGATAGAACCGAGAATTTCCAGCAACTCGGCGATGCCGTTATGTCGTTCAGTCTCATAGACGAAGTGATAGAAGACGTTGTTGATGGAGCGTCGGATGAACGCGCGAAGATTCAAGAATTTGCCATAGATCCGGTGTAACGTGGTCTTCAAAAAGTCGCGTTCTCGAGGATCTTCAGAGTCAAATAATTCAAGAAGGTTGAGAACGAATGGTTGATCGATGTATCGCTTGGCTAGGTTGGTGTTGAATTCCGGACTTTCGACGAATCGAAGGAAGAATTCGTAGACAATTTGGAGATGGGGCCAGGCGAGTTCGAGGACCGGTTCGTCTTCTTCAGGATCGAACGCATCGCCAACTGGATTGACCGGCGGGGGTATAGAACGGAAGAGGTTGACGGCAAACTGAAACAGAGCGTGTTGACAATGAGCATCCATATGAAGAGGTCGTATGGTGATAAACGGACCATGTTCACCACCTCGGGGTATATACTTTCGGTGATAACACCACGTTGGGTGGTAATATACTCGAGCATCTCATGTAAAGTTTGGGCTTTAATTTGTTTACCTTTCAACTCAGCGCTGGCATCGTTGAAGTCGAACAAGACTCGACACTGATGCAGTTTCTTGATGAAAAGGATTGGTCGCTCATTGACAGGTGTTTCTGTGTCAGTGTGTGAGCTGAGAGGATACGTTGTGAAGACATTTCAGCAAACAGACCCATGAATGGCGGAAGTCTCTCGATTTCGACCTTTTCTGTAACGACGAAACGACTGCTCCTCTGCTTCCGCGGAGGTTTTCCAACGATAGGGATAGTATCTTTGGGGCCAGCTCTTAAGCGATTGAGAGTGGTATTACGAGGAGGAGTAGCATTCCCTTGGCCATCAAGATTTGCATGACGTTCAGACAAAAGCTGAGAACGATGAGTTGAATCTGCTGAGTTGTCGGGACTGACTACCACGATAGGAGGAGAGAGAGAAGCATCGCCTGAGTGCCTGCGGTCTGGAGTAGAGGGTTGCGAAGAAGCGGGAGATGATGAACGAGGCTGTTGCAAATTATGATTAGAGGCATTGCTGAGAGAGATGGTAGGATTCGGGAGTGGCTTTGAAGTGTTTGGCGGTGGAGGTGGTGGATTAGCAGCTGCAGAGGCAGCCAAAGCACTGGCTTTCTGTTCCTTCTTGGACGTGCCGTCCTGGGAGCTCTTTCTGTTCAGCTGGACCAGTATCAGTTGCGCATATAACAAAGAGATGAAAAGAAGATACCAAAGTCTTTTTGAGACCTTTCATGTTCATGTTGAACAGTCGAAGAGACTGTGTGAGGCGTTGATGATCACAAGTGGGAAGATTGTGCTGTCCGTTGTCGTGGTCGTCGAGCGGCTCTGAACTAAATCGATTCAACTGTGACATAAGTGACTGCCAGGCGTGACCTCGCGTGACGCTGGTGTTACTTTGTCAAAACTAACGTCAAGAACTGCTTTAATCTTGCTAAATCGAATAATACTATCTTCATCACATCTATCTCACTCGCTGTGTGTCCTACGAGCTCAGCATATACAGCGTTGTTCGCGCTCTTTGACCATAGCAACGACTGAACCAAAAATAGGCAAGTCACGGGGTTCCAATTCACTGCCAACCCGAAACTGCAGTTACAGCTATCTTACTTTGCGTCCATCACCATGGCTGGTACGTCCTCCAACTTTGACTGTTCATGATCTCACAAATTTTACAGCAATTTACGCGGTTTATACTCACCCTACTGATCCTCCAATTCCTAATCATCTGCCTACACTTATCGTAACTCCTCACGGTGAATACCCTCATGTCTCGTACCTGTTACGGTTCTCAAATCGCCATATTTAGGCCAGCCGGAGAACATTCTATACTCTTATTTGCATACAAACTTTGTGGGAGCTCTTTCCTCTATTCGCTCTTGATGTTCCTCATAACGACCATGACAGAACTCGGAGAACTATCTGTTAACACCTTCTCCCAAGGGCGATTTATGCGTTGCCAAACTATACCCGCCTCCACCTAAAGAAGTCGGTAAACGCTCCGTTTCAGAACCAGGACATTCGTCTCCTGCTGGATCTCGTGTCGCTCGATGTGAAGCTTCGCGCAATCTGAAATGGACTATAGCGAATACTGGCGTTATATCCCCCATCTACAAACTATCTCTTCCATCTCCGGACTCTCCAGATCTCCCATTGTTTCAGATTTCAAAGCCAAATCCAAACGCCGCCTTCTGGAGTATGTTCTACTTTGCATACGCCGGACATAATATCCCTCCCAAGCGTATTGAGTTTGGTAAAATCCAGAAAAATCCTAACGGTGGTGGTACTCGAATAAGCATTACTGGCAAGACACCCGAGGAGAAAGCGGTATGGCAAACCCTTGGCGAAGGCAATGAAGATTGCGTCGAATGGGTTGTGCTCTGTGCTGCTTTGAATTTGCTAGAGTGAGTGTCCTACGACCTGTTTGGATATGTATCTATCTCACATTCGTACAGTGATGAAATAATGAAAGCTGCGGAAAAATCGCCAGGTGGTATGGGCGGTCCTGCACCTGTTTCGCTTCAAGACTCGGGTCCTGTCCCTAACGGACCTATACCACCGCGCTCAGGATCATCACCTATGCCTCCAGGTGTCAATGGACCTATGCCACCTCGCGGAATCGGAACACCAGGACCGGACGCTCAGCGTCCGGTGATGCCTCCTCATAGCAACTCTCTGCCACCTGGAGGTCGTCCGGGTCCTCCTATGGGTCAGGGTTATCCTCCTAATCAGCCTCCTCGTGGACCTTATCCGCCTGGTCAAGGTCCTCCGCCTGGTCCACCTGGTCCAGGTGCCGCAGGCTTCGGACCGGGAGGACCTATGCTTCCCCAAGGATACGGACCCGGGCCCGGTCGTGGTGGACCTCCTCCCCAGATGCAAATGCGTGGTGGGATGCCCCCGCCAGGTCCTGGGTACAGAGGTCCTCCACCTCCACAAGGTGGAATGCCTATGCAAGGTCACCCACTTCCGTCGCAAGGTGGGATGCCTATGCAAGGACATCCACCCCCACCACAACAGATTCCTCCTCAACAGGCAGCGTCACGCCGATTCTGATTCTACACATTCCATGCATGTTCATGAGCACTTGGACTCTGGGATGCTGTTGATGCTTTCGTATCAACCACGTATACCCTTTTTCTATTTCCTTCCATCTTTCTAACAGTAGGTAGTGTCATGATTGGGCATTGGGTTCACATATTTATTTTATCGAGTAGTTATCGTCTGCTTCGCATGTTATTATTTTACGAAGCAGAAGTATTGAATGTATCTGTTGTACAAATGACCAGCGAAATCTGTTTGGCTTTGGAGAGAAACTTTCCAAGTCTTATATCCTCTGCTCTCTCAAGCACTACCACTGTTCGCTAACTGTTCAATGGCTTCCAATGAATATGCTACATGGGCAGTTATGTGTGAGGTTTTAAGAGAAAAGATTGCTGGATGCGCCTTACATTTTGGTCGTTCGAGAGGTAGTCCTAAAGCTCTTGCCCATACAAGCTGCGTCACACATCCCAAGGCTAATTGAAGTCTCAGCATAGAGCCACATTTCAGACATTCGAGCCCTTACCTCGAGAAACGCCGAAAATCACAGTGTAATACTAGTTACAATCATTGTGGTCAGTGTTGAGAGAGTTCAAAAGACGAACATACCTTGAATTCCGTGAGACCATAGTGATATAACACACATCCTAAGACAGAAATCAGTGATTGATACGATACAATGAAGGAGATAGCGGGAATTAGCTTACCAGAAGCCGCATCGACATTAGGATAAGGGTTCTTGGTCTAAACCCGCGTGTTTAGAGATCTCACCGAGCGATGCTTTCAGCAGCACATTACCTTTCCATGTTCTTTCAGTACATCGGGTGCAACTTCATAAGTCTGAAGAATTATTTCCCAAAGTCGGCATCATCACTCGCGAAGAAATCACACCACATTACCTTCTTCACTAATTGGATGATTGGACTGTTGAGCAATTCGGGCTTGGAGTCGCAGAACTTCTGTAACGCAATGAATCTCGGATCAGGGCTCCGGAGTACACCATGTCCGTAGCTGGGAAAGACTAAGAGTTGAATAAAGGAGTGCGCTGAGCTGGACTATCGACTTACCCAGGTACGACTTGTCCGGACTTGAGAGTCTTCCAAAGATACTCTCGAATAATGTCATGGGACACCTCCTCCCCGACTTCTTTCAACATGGATAGTTGCCAACGAAGTACCTCTTGGTTCGCCAAGCTATTTCACATAAACATCAGTATAATGTCGATTGAAGTCAAAATGAACCCTTATACCCATGGAGAGGACCAGCAAGTGCATACAGCGCCGCAGCATAAGATAAATAAGGATCAGAAAGTGTTGAACCGACGAGATCTATGGAACGAGCGGAGTTAGGCAAACGAAAGGCTCTCATCGTTCATTTTGCCACATACGAGCTGTATGAGCCGAAGCATTCCCTCCCTCGTGATCTCCATGAATAGAGATGTACAACCTCAGATATTCAGTCAAATCGTGATTATCACCATAACCTAGCATTCTAGAATAATTGCCTGTATTGTCGTTCTTAGCCAAGGAATTCTATGTATCGACTCAAATGACCCACCTACGAGGTCCAGATCCGGATCAATATCAGGTAGAGCTGCTCCAGGTTTGTAGACGTTGCGGTATATGCGCGCGGCCAATGCGGGGAGACGAGCAACTAGGTTGAGTGAATCATCCAGGGTATATGTCCAATATTCAGATTTCTTCATGCCCTTTTCGTATGCTGCCTGGAAAGAGCTGTCATGATTCAAAGCAGCGACGCCAATGCCCAACTGGGTCATAGGATGTAAGGTTCTAGGCAATCTGGAGGAAATCACATTAACATCGTATGCTATACAGTACTAGAGAAAGGCACGTACGAATCTATAAGGCTTGCGACAGACGACGGCAAGTTCCCCTTCTCTGCCAGTGTTCGGGATAGCTCCCGAGTTTGTTCCGCAGATGGAACCTGTCCTGTGAGCAGGAGCCAAAGCATACTTTCAGCTATGATTTCTTTGCCACCGGGTGCTGCAGGGAGTGCGCTTTGACAGTCCGGGATTGATAGTCCATGGAAACGGATACCCTGGTCGCAGAGAGAGATGAGCATAGAGACATCTGGATATAGTACATATACCAAGTAGCTTACCTCCTCGGGATCGAGGACAGAAGAATCCCATAGCATTGCTCTTAACCCTCGCATGCCTCCTATCACATTCCCGACCTAAAGCGAAGATATCTGAGACTGTTTAAGCACCCGAGAGAAGTATGTGCACCTTCACATCTCCGATAGACACATCTGAGTACTCTGTTTTCTGATGACGAGTTGGAACATTGAGCAACACATGAGAAAGAAGAAAGCTGACCAGTTTCTTGAGATGTGCTTGCTTCACAGGGATCACCTCTTCAATGGTTTCCTTGAGAGACTGTTTGATTTTATTAGGACCGACGCGTATGACCGTGATGGACGCGTGCAAACCTTCGTTGAGGCCAAGCGTTTGCTTGCCAGACTAGAGCGCAAAGTGAGAGGGAAGGATCGAAGGGATGATGCCCGCGAAAACATGCTAACGATGGTCGAGGCTCAGGCTCAAAGCTCAACTTCACACTTTAAATAGGAACCGGGTTCGAACTTTGACATGTAGCCGGAAGCCGGCCGGAAGTTGGAACCAGCTGACCCATAACACGGCATTTCGGCATATCGCGGCAGTCTCCGAGTGTCGCTTTGTACGACCTCCAGAGCTCCTGTCGCTCTCAGCCCGCGTATGGAGCTCATACAGCCTTCAAGCTTCAAGTATCTCAAGGGTCTCACCCGGAAAGGTTGACTTGGACAAGAAAAGACTTGATCAAAACCTGATTTTGCATCTCGCATGACTTTCACGTGACGAAGTGAAGCATTATGTAAGCTATTGCCAACGTGTTTCGCCAGTGGCCAGCTCATCGCAAAACTTCATCTCTTCAAACAAATGGCGTCTGTCCTGGTTCCAGTCGCGTACATCCTCGTTGTTTTTGGAGGCCTTTTCATCTTTTCTTTCTACTACAGAAAGCAGGCTGCCTGTACGTCTCTTTCTTCTATCTTTCCATCGCATTTCTCTGACGCGACTTTAGCTCGAGTCCTCGAACCATACTTTCCTTCACATCCAGAACGAAACACCTACGTTACTCTCCTTCAGAAAACAGATCCGCCTACCCCAGAAGTCGTTCTTAAGTCGGCCCTCCTCCGTCGTGCCATGGCGGATGTCCAACGTGTTATACGCTTACGGGAAGACAAACCAGCCGTACAAAATCTTATGCAAAAGGGTTCTGTCGGTGATGACTTGTGGAATAGCTTGCTCGCAGCAGAGAAGGAGATGGAGGCTGAGATTATAGAAGTCATGAATGAAGCCAACACCTTTGTCGAGGGCTGGGGTCCTGTCATCTTCCCGTCAGCCAATGAGATAATCGCCAACGAAAAGATGCGTTCTGTTTTCGAACATACTGCAGATAGGAAGGCAGAGCTAGGTATGTGTCGTCAGACGAATCGCTACGCTGATCATGGCATACTCATTGTGTCATTGAACAGAGAGAAGATATGGTCGGAAGGCTCAAAACACACTTACTATGGCCCCTGTGACTGTCAAAATGACCCCTTCAAATTCTGCTTCGAATACCATTGCTGTGCCAAAAGCCAACCATACACCGAAAGTCAATGGTCAGACCGCCAGTACAGAGTCAGCAATCCCTAGTGATGGAGAAACGAAATCTGTACGTTGTAGCATTGTTCTCCCACTGTTGGGTCATACTGATTGATGTGAACGCAGGGCAAGAAAGGCAAGAAGAGAAAGTAGTTCTAGTTGACCTTTGACTGGTTCCCTTGCATAACTTATTTATTTGTATATGACCCTCTGCCACATAATTATCCATGATGATACATATTGAGCCAGTGGTAAAAGTAACTATGATGGAGGGAAAAGGATACAACTGATGAGAAAATGGATGTGGATTCTGGAACGATGGTCAAAAGATACAAAACTGTCTTGCAAAGAATTAGCCCCGAATCACGATTGCCTTCTCTGCTACACCTGCTTTTGCCCGTCCTGATTTATCAATGTGGTCTAAACCCAGCACGTCTTCTGGTGCAAACTGGTGATCATATATAGTGTCATCTAGGGAAAGGAGGTAGTCAGTGTTGTTATTGTCATCTAGCGAACAGCAGAACTAACCATCCTCAATATAAGACGGCTGTTTGAAAGTAGATGCTTGTATGAGAGCAAACCGATACTTTGAGATATCTTTGTCTGATACACCCAATCGGTTCTGAAGCCGCTTCTTGGTATCGGAGAATTTTTCTCCCTAGAATCGAAAACGTGTTCAACCTTTAGCAGCACATAAATTTGACTGCACATACCCGTTTAACCACAAACTTGAAGGGCACACCATGTGTACGCGTCAACTCCTTCGAGAAATGGAATACACCGATGACTTTATCGGCATCATCAGCTTCCAACTCTTCACGAGGTACTTCCTGAAGGGATATATTAGCTCACGACGTTGATGACCACAAGAAGACAATACCTCAGCGTATAGCTCTACAGGATCCGGTATGTTTCCAATCATTTCCGAGCCTGTGAACTCCTTCTGAGTTTTACCGTCCCGCGATATCTCGAAAACGCGAATCTTCCCGCTTCCTGAAGGCGATAAGGTAACCTGTTTCGCGAGATTTTCCGCAAGGTCGTATACAGAGCTGGTTTTTGGTAACAGGAAGGGGAATGTGCCTTCTTCCTTATTGTGGATTCCGGTCCATACGACCTTGAGACTTCGTTTGGTCTCCAGCTCGACGATACTGACATCGAGTTTCTCGTAGAGAATGACGGCGCTAGTGGTGTAATAAGGAGCCATAATTTCGGCGATACTAGGATTGAGCGACCGTTTGAGAACAGCTTTTGCGTTCCCATTGTTAGCGTGAGTGGTCGTGAATCGTAGCTTGATTGGATCGTGTCGTAAGTACTCGCCGGCCTTCATCGACATCTGTAGGCCAATCGTCAGAACGTATCGAGGCTGGAAAACAAATGGGTATATACCGTATCATAGTTCTGCTTCTTGCTTAGGACAAGACTGAACTCGGGATGATCAGGATCAGGATCGTCGAACTTGGGTCGGAATATGATCATAACGCGGTTTTGAATGAAGTCGTAGAAGTGGATTGGATTAGAATGAAGACCTTGACTGTCTAAGTCATGGATCCTAAGTATGCATGGTCAGCGATGAAAATTCTGAATCGACGGACGTTCACTTACTCCTTCTCTGGCAAGTCGACTTGGAAACAAATGACATCACCATCCTGAATCTCATTCTGAGCGAAAGAGAATTTAGGCTTCATCAACTCAATCATTCCAGGTTTGATTTCCTGGAAGAACAAACAAAAAGTGGTTAATGATGGTTATGAGAATACTCTGAATGATGATGTACCTCATACAACTTCAAAGGCGTCCCCGGTGTCCACCGCATGCGCTCATTAATAATTGGCACCAGATCACCAACTTTGGACGTCCGTTGCATATATACTTTGCCCACTCCTAATAGATTCTGCTTGGATGTGTCGAAGTGCTTCAAGAAAACCATGATTGATTGGGGAGGTGGATCGGGCTAACACAAAGATGAACGAACAGAACATTACGAAGAAACTGACCAAACCTCACCTTAGAGGGATCTGTAATGACATCTAGGTACAACCTGAGATCATTTTGTCTTGCTGCCATGTTATTTCGAATGACCTCAACAGCTACAACCAACCATCTATGAGAAAAAGACGCTTCGACAACAAGCGATATACTCACTCAACGCAGGGTCATTCTCAGGAATAGCAGTATCTGGTCGGACAGTCTTGTTTTGCCGATTTACTAATACCCATAACCGTATCTGATTTTCGGGGTAGTTGAAATGTTGCGCGACCCGACTTTTGAAAATGCTATACGTCTCTGTTTTTAGAACGCGGAAACTAGGCAAATCAGATGGTGGCCAGTTCTTTTCATCAAAGGTGGCAAGGTCGAATCCTTCATGACGGGAGAATGTTTCATCTGTGATGACCTAGAACATCCACTTGAGCATTGAAAATCCACGGGCGTCTATATTCGCACCTTAGCAGTCAGAAATAGATGTTGTTCCTCACGTTCCCTCTTCTTAGCTTCAATTTGAAGACGCTCTTCGTCTAATCTCCGCTCTGAAGTAAGATGTTTTGTGAGACAAAATCAAGGAAGAGATAAGTCGTTACGCACTCAAATGCGGAGGTGTGTCTTCTTCAGTGAACGGCGCCAGGACTTCGTCCATTGCGGATTCCCTGATATACACCAACATGTATGCATTGGTGAAACGCTTCATGGCTCGAACCTGATTGCGCTGAGCAGTGGGGGACAAGCCATTCAACGGCTCCCCACCATAATTCTCCTCCAACACCTCTTTATCAGTCACAGGCGTCACCCGATCATCATCAAACTTCAGCCACCGCGTTTCGCGATCAGGTTTGATGAGAGCAAAGTAGTGCCCGCCGTGGAGATCGCCTGAGTGGACTAAAACACCTGTGAGCTTGTATTTCCACGGTTTAGAACGGTCTGCATTGGCGTCCAGAAATTCTCCGAGATCGATTTCGAAAGGGAATTCGTGGCGGTCGTTGATTTTGACCATAGCATCTCGTTGGATATCATACTCAAAACGTTTGAGCTGGAGATGTAGGACTGGGGGAAAGGACTCGAAGATGATACCCTTTTTGGCGTCTTGTAAACCGAAACCTTCAGCTTGGTATTTGTTCTCTCCGTCCATGTTTTCCACCGCTACGTAGTCTTTGAAAGACTCATAAAGGTTTCGCATGCCCTTCACATTGAGCTGAATATCTGAGTTTACCGATTAGCAAATCATTAATGATGAATTATGAACCTGAGGAGTACCATTGAATTCTTCCGTTCGTGATGATTCATATTCAACGTTGACGCATTTGATGTAGCTCTTCATCTTCCCGACGAAGAGTTTGGCAATCGCACCCTCTGCTTTCGTCCCCTTGAAATGCAGTCAGACAATTTGCATGCAATCAAAGAGAGGGTAAACCTGCCTTCATTTTAGACTCCAGCTTATCTTGAAGGACGCGATTGAACTCTTGAACGTCATGTTGTAGAAAAGAGTCAAGTGATTTCCAGCCGAAAGATTTTGTTAGCTCGGTGGTTCCTGTGTTGTAGTTTCAGGCAATGATTCCGTGAATTGAAATGTAGACGCACCGACTGGTTGATCAGACGTTTGTAGATGGTAGAAAACCCTTTGTAATGCCAAAGATACACTTTCTGTCGGTAGATCATCCTCAGTTGGGATCTGATATACGGCCTGCAACGGAATTATGTGAGCAATTCGAAAAAAAGCACAGGAAGTAAGATTGCGACCTTTCGGAAGTATCGTGTGCAGAACAAAGATTGAAGTAGAGAGTTCATATAACATGTCGCTCCCTGATTCTTCAATCCAACGAAACCGGTCTCCTTCTTGGAGTCGTAGCTAGGAAATTAGGTGAGCGCGGTTCGAGAATGCATTATCAAATGACGCACTTGACAAAATTATGCCATAACACACCGGTGGGATCCTCTAGCACTCGAACAAAGACTGATATATCGGCAGACTCGTTTTCTATTGTTGGCCGAGGCTGGCCTTCTTGAGTGTGAAATAGCTTTCGTAGTTCGCTGAAACGCGTGAAGCCCCAATCACATTCCTCCGCAATGAAACGGTGATGAGCATCTGAGGAGATGAGAATGAGGATATCAATCAAGACAAATCGATCATAAACGCACGGCTGACGGTGAAAACTGTGGGATCATGGATGTTGGAGATTACCAACGCAAATTGGGCACAGGCGTGCCATCCCTCTGGTGCTTTCTTGGGTTCTGCATAGTCTAGATAGACGGATACTGTGTCATTTGGAGGCGCATTTGAGTTGCCAAATGGAAACAGCAATATTCGCCTGGTGGCAGGCGTGGATGCTCATTAGAAAGCAGAGATAGAGACGGATTTGACACACCATTTGTGACCACCACACTCGAATTCTGGACTGGTAAGTTTCTTATCCAATTTCTTCCAGTTATCCAGTCTCCATGTATACACTTGAAAATCTTTGATATCTTGACCGAGATCGGGCATATGCTTGGCCGCAAATGCTTCGTCTAAGAGAAAGTGAGTGAGACTCAGATTGAGTATGACTTTGCTGGGATACTGACGATTTCTGACTGATACTATCTCGTCGATTTCCATTGAAGGACCGCCATTTGCTTTCTCGTCTAGGGTATCCATAGTATCATTCTGTAGGGGAAAGATAAATTTAGACTGATAAGCAAAGTAAGGTAGCGCGCACCATTGGCGGGGGCAAATGATTGACGTGGTACTAGGATAAAGAGTTTCAAGATGGAAATAGTGATAGAGGAGTAGGGTACAAGTGGATGACGCTCTGTTGGTGAGGACACGAGTCTGCGGTGAATGACTAAGTTGTTGCCGAGATGCCGGAAGCCGTGACTTGAAAAAGCCGATTCTTGAACTTTTCTCTTTGTTCTCTCTTCTCCCAAGCCAATGACCTTCGACGATTCAAATACTCCAATTCGATGTTGACCGAAGCCTGCCCGAAAACCCTCTATCTACGATATTTACACAACTACACGATCCTTAAATTGTCTCGACAGGAAGATGTTATTCTTCAAACAGCCTTTTCGCTGTCTACTGTCGGTAATGAGTCAAAATCGTGTAAGATCAATCTCTTATTGTGTGGAATGCTCTTCGAATCTCGTTCTGGGATTTGGATTGCTGGAGAAATCCCCACATAGCTTTTGATTCGCCTCTCTCGCGTATACGGCATTAACAGGTCAGATTTCTGACTTTTCATGTTATTCCCTTGCGTTTTTGGCAGACACGTCTTCCAACAGCAGTGTTGTAGTAGGTAGTTGTACAAATAGACGAATATAAGCCATGTTTTTGCTTGAATCAAATGTTTCAATTCCAGAAGCGCGCTCGGTGCAACTTTCCATTTCGAGCATCCATCAGGCCAAGTACTCAATCATCTTTGCCTCATGTCCGGGTACTCCGCTGCACAAACCACACATACATAGTCATTTCAGTGGAGGAGACACTACCTTTTGTCCTGTCTCCTTCTTTTCTTTCTACCATCATCCGCTGAATGAAGAGTTTCTTCCAGCGCAAGAATGATTCACAAACGGCCTCGTCTAAATCTGCTGCAGTCAAAGATCCTTACAAAATATGGATGCCACGGCAGGAGTCAGATTCAGCACAAAAGCCACTCGGAAGGACTGAGAGGCGAGAGGGCAGGTCCAGCGCTCGAGATGTGTCCCAGAAACCTCGAAGTTCAAGCCGAGCGCCTCGACCAACTGATGCAACTACGACGACGTCTGCCGCTCATAGAAGTCACAGGCATGCTCCTGCGACCAATACGATCGTGACCAACAAAGAAGATACCGCCAAAAATACCGTCAATCCATCCGCTATAACTCCTACACCTGCTTCTATGCAATCACAGCGTGTGGCACAAACTTACACCAACTCTAAACCTACAGTTCCCGTACCAAACCCTACTTTCATGACTGCGTCATACAATCCTCCTCCAGTACAAGCTGTGAACGTGGCAAAGACGTACGCTGGTTCCACTTACAACGGCACCTATCCCACGGCCTCCACCTCTGCTTCTGCTGCTGCTATTCGACCTGAAATGGCGAAAGCATCTTCCTCATACTCCAGACGGGAAAGAGAATCAAGCGACAGGCATGGTGAAAGACCGAGGGATAGAAGTGAACGAGACAGAGTTCGAGAAAGAGAACCTGATAGGCCCAAAGAGAGGGAACGAACCCGAGATAGGGTGGAGCGAGACAGAGGCATGGAGAGAGAAAGAGATCGAACGAAGGAACGGGATAGGGAGCGTGAACGAGATCGGGATAGAGAACAACGAGTCAGAGAACGGGAACGCGACAAGGATAGAGATAGGGACAAGTACAGGGACAGGGACAGGGACAGGGACAGGGAGAGAGAGAGAGGGAGAGAAGGAGATAGAGACAGGGACAGAGCTCGAGATCGGACCAAACTCCGAGCAGAGCCGTTACCATATGCCGAACCAATTCCTATACCAGATCGAGCTCATCGAGAACGGAACAGGCAGCGAGATACCGATAGCATTTTCCGTGCATCCGGACGAGACAAAGAACGTTCACGGCATCGGGAAAGAGACATCCCTCGTGTCGATGAACGGACGGCAACCTATGACTCGGGACGAGAGAAATCAGCACTCAAAGACTCAAATCAGTATCGAGAAACTTCCCGGCGACCTGATTGGGACCAAGAACGCTTGATTGATGCTGGTCGGTCTTCTAGACCTCGGAAGGCAGAACGGGAACAGGATTCTGTTAGGAATTTCGCTGTTCCTCCTAAATTGGCTGGCAAGGAGTCGAGTGACGAGGCAGAAAGTTCAGACGCCTCAAAGTACAAGTACGCCTCAGCTCATCGGCGGACAAGGGCAAACGATACCGTTCCCATTTCAACTTCAGTGAGTATCATTGATTCCTGATAAACGCCTCTCGAGCTAACTTCTCACTAGGCGCTTCCTGCATCTGCCGCCCAGTCTTATATGCCACCATCGAAGGATCCGCCAACATACAGTGGTTTCGCTGCCCCGTCAGTTAATCACGATCCTACATCTTATGGTCATCCCACTTCTTCATCTGTAAAAGCAAATCAGGATCCTCCACGCTATATTCCGGCCCTAGCGGCATCGAAGCCCAATCAAGAGTCGGTATCCTATGCTGGACCTACCATTACTCCAGCATCGAAACATATTCCAGACTCCAAATCCAATCAACCCTTATTCAGTCCAGAGCCGTTGCCGATTCGCTTGCCCACAAGAATCACAGAAAGTGCCCTCTTTCGTGAACCGCCACCTCCCCCACTCGATAACACAGTTTCCACGTCGAACGAGATGAAACGCTCTGAGAAGGTCTGCCACTTATTTCATTGACATTGTCGTCGATCTGAGCATTGTTCACAGTACAATACAAGCACTACAAGGTCTCAAGATAAAGTTCAAGATGTTACAAGTAATGTACCTTTGAATCAACAGCGAGGTGCAGAAGGACAAAGTATGCGGCCAGCCGCTGTGTCCTCGAGCGTAGGTATTCCTCCTGCAACGGAAGCTTCAGTTTTTGTACCTAGTGGCACGCAGGGTCTCGGATACAGCGGACAGAACGCATCGACGTATCCAATGAAAGCCCAGGTTTCGGAAACGGTCTATCCTGACCCACAAGCTACTCGTGCAAGTTCTTCCCGTCATGAGCATACAAGTCATCGGCATCGACATACGGAACAAGCGAACAACGGAGAACCTGTGCTTAACAGTACTAGAACGCGCAAAGTTTCGACTTCATCGCAGCAGGCAGTACCGGTAGCATCTACTACTGCACCTTCTGCCACAACTGTCATACCTCCCTCGATTGCCACTACCACTAGTCGACGCGAACGTGATAAGGGATCCAAACGCCATGAAACTCCATACATTCGAGAACCTCGAGTTCAGCACGTAAGTGGAAGTGTTCTCAGCCCACAATATGTACTCACTCAAATTCAGGATATGAATCCGGTGCACGATCCACTACCGCAGAATGCTGAAAATCCTGCTTCCCTCCTATTCCAAGGATCTCAAACGGCCAACCCATCCATTCCACCCGCTGCGACAGTCAACAACTCCCCGCATCCTTCAATTCGTTTTACTCCCCCAACTCCGATGCAGCGCTCACCGTCGGTTCTGGAAGAAAGACCTGTAGTTAATACGAATTTCCTGTCAACCTTGAACATGCCGACTCCTAGGTCTCAGACTGAAGCTGCCAAAGCGGTGAGCAAGGAGCATGAGGTATGTCATCATTCGTTCGAGTGACTTTGATTTGAACTCTTAATCATGTAACAGCACACTCCGCCATCAATGCAGAACGTACAGCCAACAAAAGAGGTCGTTGCAAACTACAACCCAAACCCGCCGACCCCCCAATCTTTTGGTGTTGTACTTCAATCGAGTACCAAAACTCATGAGGTATGTACTTTGCTCTGTGGCGTGCATGTATGCTTATCGATCGTGAATGAAGTATACTCCTCCTTCGATACAGACAGTGCAACCAGCACGAGAACCTTCAAAGGATTCGACAAAAATCAATGAGAGCCCTTCATATAGAGCGATTCAGTCGATAGCAACCCATAATTCTCGTCCTTCTCCAGTCATAGCGAATCCCAATGTTCAGACCTTGGATTCTAAGACTAGATCCCCGCTCCAGTCTAAGGCGCCAACGCCTTTAGGCACTCCCCAGATTTCAACAAATGCTTTCAATACGTCCCCATCCAATGCTTCTCCGTCGTACAATGTTGCTCTTTCAAACAATGGACGGGGCCGAACTATCTCTATCTCTGCTTCAAATGAAGGTGGTTCACCCTACAAAACTACGAATTCCGGATCCCACGTAGGACATCAATCACCCTCTAACCTACCCCAAACCTCACCGGATACCCCTAGTTCCAAGCGTAGTATCCAAGCTCCTTTCACACCGTTGTCTCCGTCTGTTCCTGTTACCAATACCTCGCCTATCCATACTTCGTTGGCGACTGGCTCACAGAGCTTTAACAACCCAACCAGCGGCCGTCGTCGGGACGATTATGTGGAACCTTACATTCGACCAACAGCCAGCAAACCTGGCCATCCAAATCCTATAGCACATGCACCTCCTGTAGCTGCTGTCACTCAGACACATCCTGTACTCGGAAATAACAATCCTTGGCCGGCTGCTCCCTTCTCACAGACGGTCAACGATTCGAACTTTCCGCGTGCTGAGGTTATCGACAAGACAGATCGTACAGGTGTATACAAGGCGTCAGAACCACTATCCTCGTGGCCTGCCCAGGCAAATGGTGTTCATAATAGTACTCATGCTGGATGGAATGATCGAAAGGCAGCTTCGTTTCAGAGTCCTCCCGACATGGGCGGGGCTGGATGGACGTTACCTGCTGCTCAATCCAATACGATGACTCAGCTCTATTCCAACGGTCCGCCGCAGGGCGCTCAAAATGTGTCTGACAGCTTCTATCCGTCTCGAGCAAGTGCGGTCCCTGAGTCTGTTGCTCGACAGATCTATTCAAACCTCACCCAAACAAATCGTCCAATTGCTGCACCCCGTCCAGAACCTCTCGTCGTATCATCTTCCGCAGGTGCTTCTGTAGTAAATCCATCAGCCAAGAGTATGCTCCACCACAATACTGTCGATCCGATCGAACGTCCTGGTAGTTCTGTACTATTCCAGCACCCCAAACTGGCAGAGTTAATGTCAGATGTTGCTAGTCCTGCACGTCGACCACCTGAACCTGTGATACAACCACTAGGGACTGGATTTTTGCCTACAGGTCAACTGCCCTCCGTTGAGAAGCGAGATGACTGGACGCTTCCACCACTTTCTAAGTATCAGGATGGGCCATCCCCAGCAGCAGATGCCTTTACGACGCTTTACCCTTCTCAGCTACCTAGTAAGGATGTTCCTAATCCTGCAATTAGTAAAGGATCCCCGCGAAACAATTTCAACCCCGGTGCCACTTCTGTAGCCTCAGCGTCAGGTTCCAGCTATCCTGTGACTACCAATGCTTCTACCACAAAACCAATGAGTTCAGCAATGTCATATGCGCTCTCTTCAAAAGCAGAGCCCGCTAAAGATTCTGGTAGAAGCAATAATACCACAGCCCATATCCGCGTCAGCTCGCAACCAGAGGCCTTTGCAGTACCCCCTCGACCGCCTTCGAGAGCTATGCAGACCTGGTCTAGTGGTGCACCGACGTATCCGTCTAGTGTACATGCCAGTAGTCGGAATCGCGCTCGGTCGAAGATCACGGAGCCTGATGTTTTCTCGAATCCTGCCCAAGCTCAAGCCCCTGCTTTCTCTTCTCATGCTCCTTATACATCCGATCAAGCCTATCGACGACCAGCGTCCAATGTTCCTTCGGAGGAGTCCATACTCAAGACTCCCTCATCTCTGGCCCCCTCAGTGCTAAAGCCTACAGTATCTCGCACATCTATACCTGCGTCTACCAACTCCCAGCAGGATTCGCGGAAAAAGGGGCTATTTGGCATATTTAAATCCAAATCATCGTCAACTCAGGCTGCTGAAAACCCCTACGAGGTTTGGAATCCTTCAACAGTGGAAGATGACCGAGGCAAACACGCTGTAACGATCCCAGTAGGGTCCGAGAAGCCAGCAGAGGCAAAGAATTCGCTTTCGAAAGCATTTTTTAAACACAGAGGCTCCATAGATCAAACACAGGCGGTTACCGGTAATCCGTATGAGGTATGGCATCCTCCGGTGGCCATCGAGAAAGAAAAAGCTATGACAGGTTTGACCTTGGGTGCCGAGGTGAACGGTCCTGTTGATGTTAAGCCTTCTGGAATATCTAGATCAAAAGTCCCTCCTCCTATTACCGTTCCCATCTCCATCCCTACCAACGGCATCTCTGAAAGAAAAAGTCCCAATCACAAAGTCTTTACGCCATTCCGCTACCTGACTACGAAGCGTAACCGTACAATGTCTGCTGCTTCTGTTGAGGCTGTAGACGGAACCGCAGTGAGTTGACGTTCTGTCTCCTGGTTTGTGTTGCTCATATAACCGTACCACAAGCCGAATACCGTCGTGGGTTCCCCGACTGCTTCAATGAATAGTAGTCAACCACCCATTCAACCTCCACCTATGCGGGACAGCCAACAGGCAACTCATGAATGGCGTGACCGCAAAGAGTCGGATTCAAGGAACAACAGGCTTCGCGTCTTACGCCCCGGTGTAGTGTTCGATGTTCCTCAAGATCCACACCAGGATAAACAAAACCTGAGATACAATAAGACGAATAGTAGGAGTACTCGTGCAACTAACTCACGATAGACGGTTGCCGAGCTGTGTTATGCTTTTCTCTTCCTCTTTCTTTTTCTTTCTATACTGGATAGGATAATGACTGCTATGGTTTGTATGATATGCCTACCGTTTTTCCCGTGTATATCCCGCTGCAATAATCAATAGGCTATAGCTGCTGTATCTGTATCATAACTTATGTATGTACGCTTCCTGTATGTATCGTTGATTTGGAATACGTTGGAATGCAATGGAATCTTTATACTATGTGTGCTATCTACAACTATGATTATCTAGTGACCTCCAGTACTCAGTCACTATTTCTAAGGGAACGCGCGCCTAAGCGCGCCAAGGCAGGCGGCAGAGGGCGGCAGGCCTGCTGAGGCGCGTTACCGTGACGTGACAAGTCGCGTTTTTCCCTGTTTTTCCTGTTCTTTATCCGTCTTCCATCATCGTCAAGTTCCATTGTTCATTGCAATGTTCCAGGCAGCGAAACAACTCAAGTTACAACGAAACAGCAGTGATGATATACATTCTGTGGACAACGGTAACACCTCATATCGCCTGAACCTGTTCGTTGTCTTGCTTCACGCGTTCTTTGTTTCTCATTACCCTCTAGCTACGACCAGCCACCGTTATACGATGTAACAGTAGAAGATTTTGAGACTTCGGCACTGGACCGCCTTCGTATCCTCGCCGAAATTGAGTCCTCAGCGGCGCGCAATCGGTCTTGGGATGAAACAAAACAAGTGACAATCACACAATGCGGAAAATACCTTCCTCTGAATTCGAATTCAGCCTTAGGAATAGACGTTCAGGCAGAACGGAAGAAGGATCAACTGGGTCACTTTGTGTTGAGGCTTGCTTTCTGTCGATCGTGCGTTGTTGAACTAGCTGCTATCTCGATTTTTCGCTCATATTTATTCCTTCGAATTCAGAGAAGAATTACGACGACGATTTATAAGAGCTGAGACTACCTTGTTCAAAGTACGCTTCGAAACGGATGATTCAAACGAACGACGTGCTTTCCTGAATTCGAAAGAATTTAACTGGATATCTGTCTGCAGCATACTTCGTTGGCTCTTTTTTGGAACTAATTGATTGCTTTCAATCAGGTCAGTGACGCCGAGAAAACCAAGTACGAGTCACAGTTGCAGCACTTCATCGGAAAGGGTGATCTGGATAACGAAGCCTTCTACAAAGTGCGCTTACGTCTTATATCTCTGGTCTACCACTCATAGATCAGATAGGTGAAATGGACAACTATACCTGATCTCGTAGAGAAGCGCAAAGTATTTCTAAAAGGTGGTTATGCTTATGTTCCTGCACGCGAGCAGGCAAGTATCATCTACGCGGCTTTCGAAGAGCGGTTAGAAGCCGCGTTGCTGGTGAGGCACATGGGATCGCCGTACTACGAGCATGCTCTCATGTCGATAGGCAACGTCAAGGGCCATTCCTCTGGTGGACGAAGATACACGCTTGAATCCTATACTCGATAATTTGGCTCAAGGTTTCATCGCGGGCGTACCATCGGATTGGGTGGCTTCCGCAGAACATACTGGAGACGGAATCACGGCGGACATGGTAGATTCATTAGCGAAGAAGCACTTCCCGCTTTGCATGCGAGTCTTACATCAAAGTTTACAAAAAGATCATCACTTGAAGCACTTTGGACGCTTACATTACGGGCTGTTCCTCAAAGTAGGTCACTTGCGCCGCTGTACATTGTATATGGGATTGAATGAATTGCAGGTCCTGGGTTTGTCAATCGATGAAGCGATTGCTTTTTGGAGAAAGTCGTTTGCTGGAGGCCCTGGCTCTGACAAGTTCGATAAAGAGTATAGATATAATATTAGACACTCGTTCGGGCTGGAAGGACGAAGGATGAACTATCCTGCTAAAAAGTGCGTATATCTCACCTGAGCTCTGCATATCAGAGTTTAAAACAAGACTCGTAGCTGCCTACAGCTCCACAGTGCGCATGAAGCAGGTTGTCCATATCGCCAACTCGAGAGCTCACCAGAGAATTTACAAAGCGCATTACTGTCCTCGTACTCGGCTTCAGGTCTAACAATTAACGACCTCCCTGAAATCTTGGCACAAGTCAAGAAGAAATCCTATCATGTAGCTTGCACACGAGTTTTTGAGATTACACATTCTCGTTCGGTAAAAAAAGGGGAAGGACTTGGAGACGGGGAGTCTGTTACACACCCAAATCAGTACGCTGCGAGGAGTATTGAGCTCGAGAAGGAAGGCAAGGAACCGAAGATGGAGGTAGACTTGGTATGATGTGTGTTGTTGCATAAGTAATTGTAGAGAGTTGTTGTAACTAAAAATTGAACATTCCCTGGCAGTGTATTTCTCACGTGTCTTTCCTGGTACCTTACCAGTACCTTCCGAGTGTTTTGTCCTCAACTTCACCTTCAATGAATCAACGAAAAACATATACGAAGCCCAGTAATGAACACGGTCCTGATGCCCTGCACCAGTACCAAGATACAGATGGCCATTTCTCTCTTGTGAGGTATGAAATATACATCTTTCGAATCATCATAGCTCTCAAAGAATTAATAAATCCAGAAATTTTCGTTTGGCTGATCTCGTCACCATCATGAACGGTGTCTGTGGATCGTTTTCCATATTCTCCTCTGCAAACTATCTTCTGTCAAACGACCGCGACTATCTTTGGTCTGCACTTGCTTTCCCATTGGCAGGCTTGCTCTTTGATTTCTTCGATGGAAAAGTGGCGAGGTGGAGAAAGTCTAGCAGTCTAGTTGGTCAGGAGCTAGACAGTCTGGCAGACCTGGTAAATGGAAGCGTCGTCTATTCATATTCTAAACTAACTGTCATTTATCTCTTAGATATCCTTTGGAGTGGCACCAGCATTGTTGGCATTCACCGTTGGCCTCAGGACTTATTTGGATACAGTCGTCCTCACCGGTTTCATATGCTGTGGTCTGGCTCGACTTGCAAGGTTCAACGCTACCGTTGCACTAGTGCCCAAGGACGAAGCGGGAAAAGCCAAATATTTCGAAGGCCTTCCTATCCCATCTTCATTAGCCCTCGTCGCGATTCTCTCTTACTGGACAAAAATGGGCTGGATAGAAGGCGAAGAGGGAATTCCTCTGGGTACAATGACCTTGTGGGGTCCACCGAAAGGAAAGGGGGAGATACATTTGGTCAGCGTGATTTTTGGATGCTGGGCAGCCGCAATGGTGAGCAAGACGCTGCGGGTACCCAAGATCTAAGAAACAGATCTATTTTCATGGACTTGGATGAATACATTACAATGACTTGTGGTACTTAGTAGAACTCGAGATAGTATCTTCCGTGAATTTCTCATTGTTATGGGACGTGACCAAACTGCGATGACCGGTCTCCTTTGTCTTCAATCAGAACATCCATCATGGTTCAATCAGCCGACGTTCAGAAGCTCTTTCTTCAGGCCATATTTTCTCGTGGTATCCTCTCAGAAAACCTAGCCAAAGTCTTGTGGAAAAAAAGCATTGAAGCTGTGAAAGGTACCATATCGTGTCGCTCTCACTTTCTTACAAACATCTGAACTTTTGAACGTTTGTGATAGCTGCAGATCAAGATTTGGAGATCGCCTACTCCAATGACCCAGAAAGATGGGATAATTTTGTTGCAGATGTGAATGTATCGTTGAATGATCTTGATTTCGAGTTCAAGAGCATTCAAGACGAACTGAATGGCAAAAAGCTTTTCGCATTGGTGAGCAGTGATAACCTGACGCGTCTTTGAAGAAAATTCGACGTACAAGCTCAAATTTAGGTCAATCGAAAGGACGATGAACTGGCACAACTCGCCACAGATTACAGCGCTGTCGAAATCGCGTTTTTCAAAGCCGTCGTGAGTCCACCCGCCAAAGCATGATTAGTCGCGTTCATTCACGCTGATGACACGCGTAGGTCGAACAGATTATGCTAGCACGTAACGAATCCTACTCAGTTTCGTCTCTCGCCGCTCTTCGCGAGGTGTCTGCAGGGAAGGAGAAAATCAACCTCACGAAATCTCAAGCAGAAGTGCTACTTGGTAGTTTCGTTGCAAGTGGTTGGCTTCTGAGAAGCAAGTGCGAATTTCTCTTCAACATCATTCTCAAAGAATGTACTCATGCACTTGCGTTGCTAGACGCGGAAGGTACTCCCTTGGCCCTCGATCCTTGCTGGAGCTTTCTCCATATCTCAAGTCTACGTACGCGGAGGAAATTATCGAATGTACGATCTGCCATGAGGTACTTGTCCTAATGACTCAACTTTCCTTTGCCGCAACTGAAAGATTCTTCTAGACTATGACGAAAGGCATAGCTTGCAAACGCGACAACTGCAAAACGCGCATGCATTATTTCTGCTTTGAGACTTATCGGAGACGCCATTCGACATGCCCTGCTTGTTCTCTCAACTGGCCACAAAATGCAACGGATGATGGGTTACTCTCTGTCGGTGAATTGGCTGTTCGCCATGGAGCCACTGAAGACCGACAAACGAGAGGTAGTCCAGATAGTGAAGACGATCAAGATATGGAGCATGAACCATCTCAAACTCAGACTAAGTCCCGTCAGCCTCGACGTTCCCAGTCGACTAAAAAGCAGAATAACGCAAGGGAGGAAGAGGAAGATGAAGAGGATATCAATGAAGAAGAGGAGGAAGCTGAGTATACGCCGCCACCTGCGCAACGAAAGAGCAGACGATGAGTAGGAGTGCCAATTCTTGCAAGGGTAAGTTATATTATGGTATTCTCAGCCCGACTATATACATGTATGTGCACTATCTAATATCTATCATCGAAACGTTCAAAGCCAATTGTTCGCATTAGGCGGCAAAAGGTCCAAGAAACATGTCAATCGTGGATCGAATGTCCTGGATCATTTCGCCGGTGAGCGTGTAGTATCACTCGATGGTGCAGGTAATGCAGGAGGTGTAGAAACGACCCTTCCCTCCTCAACCGAGAAAGGTTCTTTGTTAGTGAATCCAAACCTACCGCGGCCCCATATCGACTTCCGCTTACGCTCTTTTCTGCCTTCACCGAACTCTTCATTCCACTTCCTCAGGTCTGCAAGACTACCCAGTGATTCAGACGATGACGGGGTGATTTCCTTCAAGGCTTTGTCAAAATGACGCCGAGCAAGAATTCGTTGATGAGGGGCAGAATCTGACGGAGGTGTGAGCTTAGACGTGGGTTTCATGGCTTCTGATTGTTGTGCATCATCGAGTGACAAAGGTGTTGTAAGCTCTGCTGACGTGTTTTCTAAGGACGACGGTGGTTCTTCGTTGACCTTGTTAGGCGTTGCGGGTGCATCCGATAGATTTGAGGAGACCGAGACCCTCCAAGGAAGCTTGACATGCTCCTTCACAGCGTCCAATGCAGCTGCGACACATAAATCTGTAGGGCTAGTCAATGATACTTGCAGGAGGTTGTAAACAATAGCGACGAACGTTTGAGGTCTGAACCAGAAAAGCTCTCGGTCTGCTTAGCAAGGACGCCTATGTCCACATCATCGCTCAGCATCTCATCTCGTAAGAGGATTTTCAAAATCTCTGTAGTGATTTAGGATTTAGTCAAACAATGCTTGCATTGCTATTCGATATGAATGCTCACCATGACGTTCAGCGACTCCAGGCAGATCTACCAGCAACCGCCGAGGAAGTCGTCTGAGGACCGCATCATCCAAATCAAATGGCCTGTTTGTCGCGCCTATCACAATCACGTTGTCATCTCGAGAGGTCTTGAGTCCATCCATTTCTTGCATGAATTCGGTGATGATCCCACGTTGAGCGAAACCACTCCCGTTTTGGCGCGTGGACATCCGAGCACTGAAGAGAGCGTCGATCTCATCCAGGAATATGACACATGGTGCAATCTTCCGAGCGAGCGAGAACACAGCGTGCACAAGTTTTTCACCCTCTCCGACGTACTTTGGAAAACAGAAATCAGTAAGAATTCATGAACCAGCGAATCAGATCAACATCCTACACACCATATCCATGACATCAGACGGCGAAATTACCATCATACGACATCCTGCCTCCTTGGCGAGAGCACGGACGACCAAAGTCTTACCAGTACCGGGAGGACCAAAGAGAAGACATCCGGTCATTCCGTGTTGTTTGAGAATACCGGTTTGGAATGCTCCAGGATGGAGAAGAGGTAAGGAGACGATAGAGCGAACAGAGTCAATCGTATGTGCAGGTAAATGAACTTGGCTGAACGTTGTGGTCATCGTAGCTACATGAAAATATCAAGCTTGAATCAATGGAAACGAATGATCATCACTCGTACCTGCATCTACAATGGATGATAGCAACCGCTGCTCGTGTGGATCTATATCTGGGTCACTCTTGACGTTCTCTATGACCTCGTCGTAGTTTGCCTTAGCTGGATCCTCAGCTCCGGGCTCGTCTTCGGGTTTACGCAATACAGGGACAGAGTCCTTCAGCCACGTCTTCCTATACTCAAGTGCTCCATGCACAGCGCGCCAAGCGTAATGCACGTCGGCCCACGAAACATCCGTATGATCCAACGTCGGTCGCTTTCCAGGTTCCCGGGAAGCAACGACACCGCCGATTGTTCTATGAGCTATATCCTTCACGGTTAACCAAGGTTCGAGCTGATTACCCCATGCTTCCCACATCTTGGAATCGTCCGCCATACGCGTTGCAGAGGAGGTGGATGAAGCTACGACTCCATCTGAAGCGTCCGAACCATGGTTCACTGTTTGTGAGGAAGTATCTTCGCTTTGTCCAGATTCGTCTTCTTTGATAGGACCGGTCGGAGTAGAAAATCCACCCTTATTTGAAACGACGTCTTCAGATAGTCTACCACCTACTTGTCCGATAGCCATACGCATAGTCAGTTCATTGATCTCCCGCCGACGAAGAACGCGGTAGTTGTGTTCGTCTGATGTAGAACGGACACTGGGTACCAGCACGGAACTTCGGTAGAACGAAGGACCCTCTATCTCCTCAACAGGAGCCGAGCCTGCGGACATAGGTATAGGCATTGCAAATCCAGGTTGTGACGCGACACTCCCTTCAAGGACTATCACATCCGACCTGCGACGACCAGTACCATCGGAAGGATCTTCTGAATACTTGTTATGCTCGTCCATCGCAAGGTTTTCCCCCTTCTCCCAGCTTTTGAGCCTCTGTTGTAAGCGTTTCTCTCTGGCCTGTTCAGCAACGGGACTTTCGGTCCAATCAGGTTTCTCAGGCTTCACACTGGAAGCTGAATACACTGGCGGACCCGAACGACCCATCAAAAGGCTGAGAACACCGTTCCCACTGGAATGTCCTGGACGCTCCGGTGGAGGAAAAAGCGGAGGAGACATCCCAAAGACGATCGTGATCGGATTTGAGACTGGGGAGGTGGAACGCGCCATGGGACCTTTACGCCTCTGGCTGACAGCATCGCGTAGGTAGGGATACCAAGCTGAAGCAGTTGACGCGAGTGTCGGAAAATCACGTATATATATCAGTCTAGGTCGAGGAGGTGAGCTGGGTGAGGTTGACGGAAGGTTGACTAGAGAATCGAAGAAGACCTTGACTTTGCTAGGTGGAGCGGGTCGTTTGGATTTGATCACGGTTGGACTGCTTCCCCTTCGCGAGGGAGTCAGTACTGTGAACATCATCTGTCGCGGCGGTGCATATTCTGGCTCATCATCATCTACGTCCTCCGAGTAATTTGACATTGCGTTCGATTTCGTTGAAGACGCTGAAGATCCAGAGGAACTAGCAAAATGCAATGGATTGCGAGGAAGCTTGAGTGAGTTTGCGGCTTGTCAAATCGTTAGGGTACGTCTTCGAATGGCATAGAAAGACATACCTGGTCCGAAACAACCCCATTCTCCGGCTGCTAACTGGACGGCATCCAATACGAGCACTTCTGAACCTGTCCTCCGGGCCATTTCCACCACTGTTGAATCGATGATGTAGTCTCCGCCTTCAATAGGACAATAGAGCGCAAGGGTGGGCTCTTCAGACTGTGTAAGTGGTGGAGGGTAAGCAGCACGGTGCTGGGTCTGAGGATGAAGAGTCACAAGCAAATTGTGAAGGACTTCCTCTAGTATTTCAGGAGGAGGTAGAGCGCCTGGATTTGGAGGTTCAGTAGGAAGTTCATCTGGATTCCATAATATCCGCAATCCTTCCGGTAGTTCTATGCTATCCTGCTCTTTGGAAAGGACCCGACGTTTTCCTTTTGATTTGTCAGGATCATCGGTCGACGATGTTGGCGGAGCTTCAGCTTCAGAACCTGTGGAGGGTTCTTCTGGTGGTAATTCCGATGAAGAAGAAGCTGAGGAGGCCTCCACTGGTTGATTGTCAGTAGAGACGAGTCGTTTTTCGCGAGAGTTTAGGAGGAACCGTTTGGGAGCTGTTTTTCTGGGAAGACGTGGAGGTATCGAGCTTGAGTACAAAGATACAGAGCTTCTTGTTCTGAAGAGCCCTCTCGACCTGCGTAGAATATTTTGGGAACGCATCCACGTCTAACAGAGAAACTTGGAATTTGGAAAGACAAAAGTTGTAAGCCGCCGCGTCACACGATAAGCGCCCATCATGGCGGACGCGCCGATTTCAAATTTTGACTTCTTTCACTGTTCTCCGCTTCGCTCTCCTTGCACCAAAGGTTATTGAGGCTTTGGATTCCTTCGCAAGCACAAAGACTCCCAAATAACGCATTGTATTTGTGCCAACTGATCCGCCTTGCAAATTAAAACCATTGTTTTTGCTTCGCCATTGTCCTCAATCTAATCTTATTGTTCTTTCGGACCAGCGTCGCCATGTATTTAAACTCCCTCGCAAAAGCTAATTTCTTTTCTCCTCAACGGTGTCACTGGTGGTCTCCTCTTTCTCTCTCTTCCTCATTCTCTCGTTTAATCTTCCCCTTTCTATTGTATTTTCTACTGTTTTCAACTCTGAAACCCCTGGTCTGGTGTTCAATCTATCGCAACTCTTAGAATTCTCGATGACCATGCGCAATCCATTCCTAATCATCCGATTCATATTCCTCTGTGAGTGGTACAAAACTTGCTACACATCTACAGATTCTAACCTGTTTCATCAACGTAGCACTCTTGACATTCTTGAATCTTCTTGACTTGATTTTTGCGTCGTGGAACGCGAGTGCTGCCATAAACGCCGATCTTCATCGTATGTTCCCATCCAATTCGTTCCCTCTTCTCCAGTTCTCACATGAGCCTGACAGTTCCTGGAGCATCCATTTTTCTAATCTTCAACTCCGTTGTCAGCATCTTCTTCTTGGGACTGTAAGAATCAACTTCACAATTCTAATTCTTCCACTCAACTCCATTTCCAGTGGCCTTGTGGAACTCTTCGCACCCAACTTCGCCGGTACCAGTGTTGCTTTCGAGTCTGGTTGGTCAGCTGTGCTCAGCTTGTCGCACATTGGCGCTGCCATAGGCGTAACACTCAGCGCAGCCGCCTTCATCACACAGACCACCGACATATCCGTCACCGCGTCCTCATTCTTGCTGATACCCACGACATGGCTCTCCAGTCTAACCATGCTTGGATACTTCTTCGTCCTGTTCGTGTCGGCCATGACTCATGCCCGCTACGAAGAAGAGATCTGGACCAAACCTGTTTGCCAGGTCAAGTGGTTCGGTTATACCAACTCAAGACTGAAATCCTCAGATGTCAGCAATCCCCGTCAGTTACCTGGTTTCGAAACCGACTCGTGGACTCGTTATCTTGACGACATCGAATCCGCGGGTGCTCGTAAAGCTAGATATCCCATCTCTGACAACGAAAAAGCCCCCTGGGCACCTACGAACGTCCGTCGCGGCCGTGACTCACCTTTCCGTGGCCCTATCAAACGAGAATACTCCGACAGCACTGATGGGTCGAGCGAATCCGCTTCTTCTGCCGGTGTTCGTGATAGCGCACCTTTACCGCCACTTCCTCTCAATATCCAGGTCAAAGGTGGTAAACCTGTCGGCGGATCGCGTTTCATCGAACGCTTCCGTGAATCACAAACACTCTCTCGACCGACTGGACCTGGGTCCGCCGCCGTCGACTTTCCTCACGAAGTTGATGATCACGACAAGCCCATACCGTTGACGCGTCTTTCGCAGTGGATCAGGGCAGACGCTGTGAAGGCCTTTACCTTGCGTCGTTGACCATCAAAATTGGAGCTGAAGAACTGCATCTTACTACATGAACCACCACACATTACGACCAGCACTAATTATCTATCATGATTGGGCAGGGACCCTTTTAGGACAACTTCATGCATCTTATACATGATCCATGGACTTAACAGTTGTATCATTAGCAATTAC
Organism: Lentinula raphanica; assembly: GCA_027919835.1. NCBI lineage: Eukaryota > Fungi > Basidiomycota > Agaricomycetes > Agaricales > Omphalotaceae > Lentinula > Lentinula raphanica. The sequence goes on along the minus strand of JANVFP010000006.1, from coordinate 1,057,084 downwards.
ACAATAGTTCATCGAACTGTACCCCATACATAGTGTATCTTAGATTAATCATTCTCGCTCTGCCTTAGGTTTCCCAACCTGGAGCGAAGTGTTTTGTTTTCTTCCTGCATGTTGTATAGCTCTCGCTTGGTTTGGTCGAGCTCTCTGCTGAGCGCCGCGAATTCCTTCGCAGTGTCTTCCTCCAGCTCTCCAGCTCCAACAGCAATTCCTGTAATAGGTTTGTGTGTCAATAATCCGATATACTTTCGAGGACAGACTACACTATAGTAACCTCCCACCAGTTTTACGAGCCGCCACAAACGGAGGACGATAAGCAAGCCCGCGAGTTCCCTCTGCTTGCCTTTCAAGAAGACTTCCAAAATAAATGTCGTTACAATGATGATAGCATCAAAGTCATGAAGCATCGCATGAGGAACAGTTCCGATTGGGTTATAATAGTCTAAGCCAAAGGCGAATAAAGCAAGTGGTATTTCAAGCAGGAAGAACGCAGTAATTCCGAGAGAGATGTGAGTAAGGATTTCAAGCCATTCTGGGCCTTCTGGACCTTCCTGGGTACAATTTGGAGAGAGGAGTGTATAGCCAAGGTCTGTAAGAACTATTGCAGCATCTATTGTAATCTAATGCGTGAGGAGAATGAGATTTCTGAGAAACACGTTGGGGTAGACTCTGTGACGCACCAAGGCAATAACGATCTTGTGAAAGTAAGGGGACTCGAGCCATTCTGCGAGTCTTTCTCTGTGAGATATCGAGCGTGAGCCTGAGGATGAGCTCTCTGCGGCTTCGGGGTCATGCTGGAGAAGGGGTTGCTGTTCTGACGATGACATCGTGGCTTCAAGATTTAGGCGCCGATACATATGTTCGATAAATAGATACTTAGCGCCCATACTCTTCTCATCCCGCTACCGGTACATCCACGACCACGACTTGTCCCAATGTTCACGCCTGTCTCTGTCTCTGCCATGGTCGGCGAATAATTCCTGCGAGTTCTGGTTAAATACGTCTCTACGACTCAGTGGACTATATGAGGGCAAATCAATAACATCTCATGCTCGCCGGATAACGCCCATCGTTGTGGTCTGTCAATTCCTTCAACTTGATCTACATATTTTTCTCCCAATCACCGCCCTCAAGTCAACTCTCAGCCAACTACCTTTCGACTGTGTTATCACAAGGACCATACGAGCGGCGCTGCTGCCGCTGTGCACGTTCTGCCTGCGACATTTGAACTTCAATTGAATAGTATTACTGACTGATGGAGTCGCACAGCTTGCTAATAACTTGTCGATCTGTCAGTCTATCCTTGAGTCTGGAAGTGTCTTCCTCGAGCTCGATGGGTTTGTATTTAACCACGTTGAATGTAAGGCTTCGACCTCATACAGGCCCCCCTTTCCTCCCTTCGATTTGGCTGGCCAGTTGATTTTGTTTCTGGACGTTCTTTGTTGATCCACGAGTCATTCTTTTCTTCTCTTTTCTTCGACTCGTAGGATCGTGTTTGCTTCGTTCGTTCGTTCAATCGTTTGCCATTAGACACAATCTACAGTTTGCGATACCATGTTTCTTAGGATAGTCACCATTTTCAAAGCTGTCAGGGCTTTCATTTTCGGTAAGTGTTTGCATTGAAGCTCACTCAATTTGTGCTAACGAAGTGATGTTGAACAGCTATATGCATGTTGCTTAGCATAGGATGCGCTACGATTTTGTCCATCTTCCTTCTTCGTCAATGGAACGATTTCGATCTCATCAGTCGTACGCCAATCTGTTTCGTAGTACATGGCTGTTCACTCACATATGATGCTACGATCAGGAATTATAGTAATTGTACTAACAGTAGTACACTCTCTGGGTGCAATCTTGCTTTATCTCATGTGAGCTAAATTCATTTCCGAAGCTCATGTGTACATACTCAAAACTCCTTTCACAGGATCATCGTTCAGTTCAAAGTTTGGTTGGATGCTGCTCGGGTCTCTATTTTCCTTGTGTTTGTGTTGTGTGAGTACTCAGCAAGATTCGTCCAGCGAACTAATACACTAATACAAATCCAGGCGGTGCCTTACTCATGACTCTTGGGCGGGCAAAACTACCTTGTTCGAGCTCTGGTATGTTTACACATTGCTCTCATTTCCTACTTTAATCTCATATGCAATACAGGAATTGAGGATAGTTGTACCCAATCCACCTTGTTCGTTGTGTTATCAAGTTTTGTGATCTCAGGACTTTGTTAGTACCTTCTTTCAACGAGTATTTATTCGCGGTTATTAACTCCTTCTCTGTACTAGTGATTATTTATTCAGTAGCTCTAGCGGTCATAGCGCACACTATCCCGAGACCTCTCTTAGCGAAAGCGCCCTCAGATATCGACGAAGAAGGCCTGATTCGTGTCAATTCCAGAACTCAGTTGATTCCACCTATAGAGAAATCTGAAGCTCGCGATTTCAACACAGACGCCGCATATCCTCAGATGGACTTCAGCAGGCGCGGACATGGCTTAGAGCGTCATGCTCCGCGTCCTTTAATTCTGGCGAACCCTTCAGAGCATACGGCCCAAACCCCAGTCTTTCATTATACCGTCACTTCTTCTCCAACTACGAACTCTTCGCTATCGACTCCAATGTCCTCCACGATTGGTTATAAGCCTACTCCTTTGACCCAGCACCCATATGCTGTCGCTGAACCTTTCTATGGCAGAATTGATTCCCCTCTTCCTTCAGCGTATTTTTCACGTCCAACTACCCCGCTCAGGAGAGATGCCCTCTCTCCGAGTCCGACTCCCGACTTTTTACGTGTAGGCTACCGAGAAAGGCTCGGGTCAAATGGCGATTCATTGACGAGCAACCAACCGAGTCAGGTATCACGAAGTATGAATGGAAGACCCGGAACTGCTCATGATGTCCATCTGACAATGGGACGTCTTGGTCGCTCTGAGAGCGCCCAAAGCGCACCACCAAGTCTAGGAGCTCCGCGGATCCGCAATTCTCTCGATCGACCTCTTCCCAATCCATTCCAGGATCCTCCCAGCCGTATCACAACTCCGAGCACATCTAGCATCGTCTCTAGTGGCACTCATGTGCCCACTGGAACTCCTACCGTGTCTTTGTCATTTGGTAGCCGTGGTTTCCCCCTTCCACCTTCTTACAATGCCACCTTGTGGTCTCAATACACGAACGACTACCTCAAATTGCATACACCTACATATCAGGCTCAAACACCACCTTCCACGCCTCTTTCTTTGAGGCCAGGAGTTCACGTTCATTCGAAGAGGATCTCACGTCCCGTGGTAGTACCACACCGACCTCTGTCATTTGGTTCTTTGGCAGCCAGTCTTCATTCTGCACAGTTACCGAGTCCTCCCCAACCTGCTGCACGGCTTCTGCCTCATCCACGGCTTCAAGCCCATCTTGAGTCAGTGTCATCCCAGGATACACCAGCGACCAGATCCAGAGGATTCGTCGTAGCGATGGGTTCCGCGAGCACAACGCCTACGTCAGCGAAGACTTCCAGGTCTCAATTTCTTCCCACTGATATACCTGATTGGCTGGCTTCAGAGCATAGAGGATGATATGGAAAGTGTATGCATTTTGCATAGATTGATATTACGGTTAGCACATAGGGAACTGTCTAGACAAAAACTATCACATATTCGTATACGTGCAAAGACAATAGCAGGCGAGCATGTAAGGTAATCAAGAACTATCTTATACCATAAACTAGAACGAGCAAGGAGCATTAATAATACATACGTTATTGAGACTTAGCAGTTACATGACGAGCATCAGCAAAGTCATTCACTGCCCGCTGCATCGATGATCTTTTGGATGTTTTGCATCTCAGCTTGGTTATCTCGATGAATTTCAAGATGACGCCGCATGGAATGAATGTTGTCTACCGGGAATTTACGTTTCCATCTAGATAAATTGAACACTCAGAACAAGTTGGACAGTGCTCCAACATTAGAAGACATACTCTTTTGCTTTCGAGATACCACACAGCATACACTTCCTGTGGTCTTTCTCTAGTTTGAAGAAAGAAAGTATTGTGTCGGCTATCACGATCATATCAATGTGGGCTGAAGATGAGATGTCTCGAACGCAGTACGTACCGTCGAGAAGCGGGTCTTCAGAAACTTGGCCATGCCCACGTTGTGCACTCTCAGCTATACTTTGACTACCCCTTGGCGCATCCTTCGTATCAGCTTCACCCACATCCTCCATTTTGACGTCATCATCTTCGATAGGAGCGGGGGCAGGAGCAGGCAAAGGAGGTTCGTCCTCAGGATAAGTGAGCTCAAAGTCGCTGTTTGCCATATCTTCATCGTCAGAATCCCTGGAACGATCGCTCGAAGTATTGGCAGTAGCGGCGGCAATGGATTCACAAGAAGTGGTACCAGGAATTTGAACATTTTGCGGTTCCTCCTTCTTTGCAATCGACGTGAGTGGCCGTGGGAGCATCTCGCTCAAGGCGCGCATATCAGTCTGGAAAGTGTTTGGTCCGTTGGACGACTCCGTGGCCTTTCTCTTCCCAGCCCTCACACTCTTGCGGAACTGGTTAGGCGTGATCTCGAGGATATCATCATCGTCCGAGATAACTTCTGCAGTCATGTTTGGCTGTGTATGCTGAGAGGTAATAGTGGGGATGGGGTGTTTGCTAGAAGTTGGTTGCGGCTTGGACGCATGGAGATGTTCGCGAATTTTACTGGATAACGGAGTCCTAGAATGAGCAATGGAAGTAACTTTCTCGGGACGAGAAGATGATGTCGCTCGAGGAAGACGAATATTAGGAGAAGGAACGGGATGAATGATAGACTTTTTTGATTGATTGTCGTTATGTGCTGTTGAGGAAGATGGTAAAGGAGTTGCCCTATACGAGGTATGATTGACGCCATGCGAGGATTTCTGCACGGGCTGTGAGCTATTGGAAGGTTCTTCATCATCAGAAAAAGTCAGATCGATATACTCCTTTTTCACGTCAACCGTTGCTGGACCTGAAGCTGGCACAGATTCGGATTTAACGTAGATGGTTGGTTTTTTGTCCTCAAGCTCGTCCTCATCCTTGACATTGAAGTCGGTACCAACGTCCTCGATCTCCATGTTCGAAGAAACTGATTCATAGTGATGAGAGGGGGAAGGATGGTGGTGATAGTTTGCATTTGGTTTCATTGGCATCGAATCAGTATTGTGGAACAATGGCCCTGATATGGGAGATATGGAAGGCGTCGGTGGAGGGGATCGAAGCTGCGGCTGACGAGAATCGTCTTCATCTAACTCAGACAATCCTTCCTGAGGGTCAGGCGCAGTGGTTGAGGTGGTGGCCTACATATGACAAAGAGTTACATTAATATTCAGCATGAAACGAAATCAGGTATTCAGCTCCTACTTGGGTGGCTTGGCTATCCTTCGCCATTTCTCTAGATATTCGAAGACTGAGTCGCAACTCTTGAATTTCTTTTTCCAAAAATTCGTTTCGTTCTCGCAACTGCCTGTCGCTTTCTTGAGCTGGCGGAGACGCAGTTTCAGAAGACCGTCCATTTGCTGGAGGAACTGCGTTCGACAACGAAAGAATGGAAGGGTGCGGAACAGTGGACGAGGGAGAGGCTGAAGAACTAAAAATGGAATGTTGGATAGGAGTGACGGATGTCGTTGGTATGCTATAGCGGACATCTGTGCCACTGATCGACTCTGAAGGTGGTTCGATATTGTTAAGACGTCCTTTCTTGCCATTTCTAGTGTTAAGAGAGAATTCAGATCGTCGTTTGCGCGAAAATGCCTGTTTTTGATTCGACGAGACCATAGCTTTTAGGAGGTTCGTTTTATCTAGACAGTAATCAACGCAAAAATGTCAGCGTATCGAAATTTCAAAGTAATTGAACGTACTCAGGATTTTGAACTTCTTCAGAAGACTTAGAGGGACAAATTCCACTTGTGGTTGTCTCGATATCTGCATTATCCACAAGTATCTGTGCGGATATTGAGGATGCGCAAGACGAGAGCTCGACGACGTATCCCATTTGACCCATGAGGTATCGACTCGCAAAAACATCTTATAAGATTCGGTATTGAGGAAAACATCCCCCGTCTTTCCCAGATCCGGGGAGGCTTGTGAGGAGCTTGGTATTCGATGAAGGATTGGAACACCTGTTTCTTCTCTGGCTCATCGAAGGCCCTGAATTTTCGGGTTCGTTGCACAACGTCCGGGTGCGCTTCACCTGTGGGTGAAAACTCCATATTACGATGTAGATGGGTAGGATTTGAAGTTGAGAAACAAAGAGGCTCTCCTTAAATTTCCCACGTGTTCTGAACAAAGACTTTTTTACCAGTTTCTGCGAAAATTCAAAAGGGAGATACTATTTTGAAAGAGAAAGATCGCAAATTACGCATTCTGCAGCCTTCTACAGCTCGTACTTACAATGTTACATACAGAACGATTTGTTTAGAATGATGATTTTTTCGTGCAGATCCCGCGATATCCAGAAAGGGAACTTGGTACCAATTGACTTTGTGATTTGTGACAGAGCTCATGCGAATGTGACTGGTCGCGGTGAGGGATGACGTCACACTCTGCAATGTCTTCACCAATCTTCAATCTATCTCGTCGCTGCATTGGTCCACAGCGATTCAGCCAGCTTTTCCCCAGCCATCCTCGACTTTCCAGTAACATATCTAGCTTGCAAACGTCCAGAAAATCGTTTGCTGCTACCATTCGGATTCCTTCGTCCGTGTTCAAAGCGGTTGGGTTGAGTGGACTCGGACTTGGTCTCTCCCTGTACTTCCGGCCCTTTATCAGATGTGAACGTGGGTACTTGTGATGTGAACGGTGGCTGTCTGCTCATATTCTGCCTTCGCTCCAGCTACTGCTGCTTCTCCATCGCCAGCACCATCCACCCAATCTGATTCTCTGCCCCCGCCTCCGCCTCCACCAGAATCCTCGGTGTCACTATATGAGCTTGGTTTTGGAACGGTCGCTGGTATATGCGCTGGAGTTTTCATCAAGAAGGGTGCGAAAGCTGTGGCCTAAGTTCTTCCTTGGAGGCGTGTTTGTCCTGCTACAGGTGTGTCTAACGTTTGATACCATCGAAGCGCATATATGGAATAAACAACTAGTATCTCGGATCCTTCTCTCTTCTGCGAGTTGACTGGGCTCGTATGGGGCAGCGATTCGAAAGCTTGTTCTACACAACGGATGCGGCTGGTACCAAGAGAGCTCCGACAATCTGGTCGGCCTGGAATTGGCTGGTAGATTTCTTGACTGCAGATTTCCAACCTCGAGCATCTTTTCTGGCGGGGCTTGCACTGGGATTGAGGATTGGCTGAGTGGTAACAAGTGGTACATACAGAATAGCCTAAGCTTCACGGACTGAGGCTACTACCTCGTCATAAAATGTTCTCGCGGACCGAAGTTTGTCATCAGAGAAAATCTTCACACGCTTGATTTTTCTGCGTCTTCACCTGTCTTCACTTTTCCGTTCGACATGGGTCATCGTGCAAAAAACAAACAGCCCGCGCCGCAACCATTAGATACCAAGCAGAATGCTTCTCCAAAAAAGCTTGGCAAACGGAAAGCCGAATCTTTGGACGACAAATCCAACGCTCGACCGACGAAGAAAAATAAAGAACAGCCTAAGAGCAAACAGAAGGGTGACAAGAAGAAGAAGAATGCTCACTTTGAGGATGATGCATCTGCAGATGGATGGGAAAATGTAGCTGACGATGCTGAACTCAAGGCACAAGCAAAGTATGTATTACAGGGAGTTCACGATACCGAACTGCTCACGTCGAACATGTAGATCTCTATTCAATAACAGCGACGATGAAGGGCTAGATGATCTGGATATAGATGAATTCAATGAGTGCGTCTACTATCCCATGTAATACAACGGTATACTAATACCTATCACAGCGACGAACTTCGTGGACCGGTTCAAGCATTCGATTTCGGTTCAGACGCAGAAGACGACGAACCTGAACTCGTAACAGGCAAGGCCAAAAAGTCAAAACAGTTTGAACGACCGTCAAAGATCATACCCACTGCTTCAGATGATTCTGAATCATCCTCTGATGATGACGATGACGAACGAATCACGATGGCTAATATGGCTGCTCGTTCCAAAGCCTTAGATGAAGCGGCAGCCGCAGAAGCTGCACTGGATGTTGAAGAGATGCAACAAGCAGCGTTCAACCAGGAGGAAGACGACGATCTCGACATGGATGAGGACGAGGAAGAGACTGACGGCGAGCCTTTCCGGTTACCAACGCAGGAGGAAAAGGAAGCAGAAGCCAAGGCTGGTGGTCCCGATGTACATGTCGTACAGAGACGTATGAGAGATTGTGTGCGTGTCCTAGGGAAATTCAAAAAGTTGGCTGAGAAGGGTCGGTGAGCAATAACACAAGTTTAATTTTCATTTTGCTCCTTTTGCTCAAAAGGACATTTAGTTCAAGATCTGAGTATATCAGTCAACTGTTAACAGATATATCAAGTTATTATGGCTACAACGATTTCCTTGCGGAAAAGCTATTTCAACTCTTCCCTGTTGCAGAGGTTTGTCTGTCTGTCTTGGCCGTGATTTCTCATATGTGGCATTGAAATGCATAATTTGCAGGCTATCGAATTTTTCGAGGCAAATGAAGTTCCCCGTCCAGTCACCATTCGTACCAATACTCTTCGGACCAGACGACGAGACCTAGCGCAGGCACTTATCAATCGCGGAGTAAACCTTGAACCTATTGGAAAATGGACCAACGTCGGTCTCCAGGTTTTTGAGAGTAGTGTACCAATAGGTTCGTTTATCTCCATGCGTCCTGATGCCTGCTGAACGCTCCCTAGGTGCTACGCCTGAGTATCTAGCTGGTCATTACATGCTCCAAGCCGCCTCTTCCTTCCTCCCTGTAATTGCACTTTCCCCACAACCACACGAACGCGTTCTTGATATGGCCTCCGCCCCCGGAGGCAAAACCACACATATAGCTGCTCTCCTACAAAATACAGGAGTTGTTTTCGCTAACGACGCAAACAAAGCACGAACGAAGAGTTTGAGTGCGAACGTTCACCGGCTGGGCTGTAAAAACGTTGTAGTGTGTTCGTATGATGGTCGGGAATTTCCCAAAGTCATCGGCGGTTTCGACAGGGTTTTGCTCGATGCCCCATGCAGTGGTACCGGTGTTATCAGCAAAGATTCAAGTGTCAAAATCAATAAGGTTTGTGTGCTTTCTATGATTGGCCGAGTCCAGCTAATAACTATTCTATCTTAGTCTGAGCGTGATTTCACGCTCCTCGCTCACCTCCAAAAACAGCTCATTCTATGTGCTATTGACAGTGTTTCTCCCGATTCAAAAACAGGAGGCTATGTCGTCTACTCGACATGCTCTGTAACCGTAGATGAAAATGAGTCCGTCGTCGACTACGCTCTACGCAAAAGACCGAACGTCAAGCTCGTAGATACCGGTCTAGAGTTCGGAAGAGAAGGATACACAAAGTACCGCGGTAAAATCTTCAACCCCAGTCTGTCTCTCACAAGACGCTTCTATCCCCATGTGCACAATATGGACGGCTTCTATGTCGCTAAATTCAAAGTAGAAAAGCGAGGCAAGGCTCCGAAAGCCGGAACGGAGTCAGAAATTGGATTGACTGGTATTGAGGAAGAGGGCGAACAAGTTGCTGTAGAAGAAGAAAAGATTGCCTTCGATGATGATGAAGATAGACCTTATCTCGAAGGTTCGTCATATCTGTATGAGTACGAATCAGAATGTCTGACCGAACCCCTGTTATCAGAGGCCAAACGCCGACGTATGAAGGCCAAAGGACTTAGACCTCCTCCGAGGACAGCGATAAAAGCTGGTGCATGATTTTGATCATCTGTACGCTTGGATATATCGCTTGGTCGAAACCTGTCGAAACTTCACGTTAGCAGACGTTAGTCTAATGAAGAGAACGCGAGGGCTGTCCTGTCCTCCTGCTTGTCCCTACGTTGAATGATAAGAATGTATGTGTACGTTGGTCATTCCAGCCGACCACAGCCGACCACTTCAGGTTTCAAAAATCAGCGTTCCATGACCATCAACGATATGTACATCAAATGATTTACAGGAATGTGTCAAAGAACAGCAATAAGAAATGTTTGTGGTAAAATGATACAGTCGTCGTCAAGAAAGACAATATGTAACTGGTATGCTAGCTTCCAGTGATTGACCGTTGTCACTGTAAGGTTGTGAATGATACAAGATAATACAATGAGAGTCCATTCAGTAGAAACGGTTGTACGTCCTGGTACACGCCTCGTACACGTATGAGCTCGGAAGTCGTTAGCGTATATCATCGTCCAAAAAAATCGGGTAGGGTATGGGTATGTGGATCAGGTATAAATCAAAAGGCGATCTAAAACTTCTCTGTGTTCCGGCTGGGGACCATGGTCAGTTTGTATACGAGAAATAATATCATGTACCAACCGATGACGTGAACCGCATCCGCAGACACCCCCACAAGTCCCGACCATGGCTAACCAAAGGGCAATAGTGGCACCCAAGGCCATCCAAACCTGAATTTTGATTGTGGGTCACTTCAAACCTTGAGAGAAGAAAATAAACGTACGGCGTTACCCCAATTGAGCATTACAACGCCGTCTGTATCGTCTTTGACATGGTTGCGAACGACCGCGACGACTATAACGTCAATGAGGAAGACGATCGTGGTGAGTAGAGTGGCCAGAATTCCGACCCCAAGTGTGATCAATGAGGGTAATCGAGCCGTGCCATTGGAGCTCCGGCGGAGCATGAACAAGGATACGAGCAAGGTTAGAAAAGTCAAAGCACAAGCTAAAGCAAAATAATGGTGAGCTTGACCGAACAAACACTGCCAGTTCACTAACCGATTGGATGGAGCACTAGCGCGGCAGTCGTAGTCTCGCTAACTACGTTGACGAGTTCATTTGAATCAAGGTCTCTTCATCGTGAAGATGGAGTTAGTGAATGGTCATCGATCAACCGCAGCTCATGTCGAGCTTGCGATGAGTGTACTTACAGAGCCGAAGCGACCGTGCTGTCGAGTGTGTATCCTAGATGGGCTTTGGAACATTCTGGCGTGATCACGCTGCTGTCGGAAAAGATCCCACTTCGATTGCGGAGGAGAAGTTAGGATAATGAGAACATTGAGCGGGAATGACTTGGAAGTACGAACCTAACGCCAACACCCGAGATGCAGTATCCCCAGACACCAAAGTTGACGCTGCTTGATGCGCTTTCCAGCAAAGATGACACGCTTGCTGTCAGGGTGAACAGGTATATAGTCTTGATGATCGGAACTGAAAGGGTGACGAGTAGCAACAGCAAGAAAGCAATGAAGAGCAAACAAAGAATGATAATCGTCGCGAGCATGAGTTCGTGAAAATGAGAAAGAAAGGTTGTTTAAAGGCTGCTTTTATGGGCGCCATTGTGAACAATGACGAAGGAGACTCCATTTGAGAACAAAGCTGCCAAATTCCAATGCCATCAGCGGACATCATGAATGTTCGGACATTGGCGAGATATCATAATAAGATGAATTGATGGTCAATTTTTAGGTGTTGAGGCTGTTAGTCGCTGGCTACAGCAGGCTACAGCCTCCAGTTTTGCTTTGTACGAACGGAGGCGGCTACCAGAGAGATTCGTTTGATGCATTTGAGTACATAAAGCATCAGAACGGCTTTTTAACGGACAATAGAAACGGAGTTGGATGTTCTGGACAAGAATTTTTTTCAATTGAATTGAAAAGTGAATATATAAGAATCAAAGCACGTGGTGTCATGTCAGCAGATAAAAGGTGCGTTGAACGGAAAAGGTTCTCTCTCACACCTTACCTTTTTCCTCTTTTTATTCCCCCAGCGGGTTGTAGGTTGCGCAGACGCACTTCCCCTCTCTCTTACAAGCTAATACCCTTTTTGTTCGTCTTCTCACCTTTTATGTCTTTTCTTCGTGTCGCTCATCTTACACGTTAAGGCCACTTTCAATAATGTCCGCCACGGAAACCGCTGCTGCACCTGTCGCTCCTGTTGAGGAGGTCAAAGCCGTTGAGCCCACTACCGAGGCTGCTGCACCTGCTGAGGCAGCGCCTGCACCGGTCGAGGCTGCTCCTAAGGTTGAGGAAACCACTACCGTACGTCTTATCTCTTCTTTTTCATATGACTCTTTGTTCACAGCATCCTTTATCAAATTCACAGGAAGCACCGAAGGAGGAAGCGAAGGCCGAGGTTTGCCACTCGTGAACGTATCTTTTTTTTTTTGTATTGATTCTGTTTCTTCTTTTCTTCAAAGGAAACCGCCGCCGCCGCGTCTGAGGAACCCGCTGCTGCTACCACTGAGCCTGCTACCGATGCAGCACCTGCTGCAACGGAGGACGCTGCCAAGGATGAGGCAAAGCCTGTACGTCATCTTTATCTCTAGCATAATCTGTCTTCAAGCTAAACTGTGTTCGCGTTTCAGGCTGAGGAATCTGCCAAGAAGGAGGATGCTCCCAAGAGCCCTAACCTGCTTGCCAAGTTGCTTGCTCCCTTCAAGAACGAGAAACACAAGGCCGAGAAGAAGGTGAAGGCCGCTAAGAGCCCCAAGAAAGAGAAGAAGAAGGAGGAGAAGAAGGACGACAAGAAGGAGGCTGCCTCTGAGGTACGCGTATCATTATTTCGTTTTTTACATTGTCTTATCGTTGGCTAGGCTGCTGCCCCTGCTGCTGAGGAACCCGCGACCACCGAGGCTCAGCCAGAGGCGCCGGCTGCTGAGGCTGCCAAGGCTGAAGAGACTCCTGCAGCCACCGAAGAGCCTGCTAAGGAAGGGTATGTGTCATTGTTCTATCTGCTGAATGACGAAACTAATGGTCATTACTATGCAGTGAGGCTCCTGCTGCCACCGAGCCCGCTACTGAGGCTGCTGCCGAAACCGCGGCTCCTGCCGAGGAAGCCAAAGAGGAGAAGGTAAGTAGTTATTCTGACCGACGGTGTTTTTCGTTCTTATATCTCACAGAAGGAGGAGAAGAAAGAAGAGAAGGTGACGAAGCCTGCCAAGATCGGCCGTCGTCTCTCTGCTCGCGTCGGTGACTTCTTTAAGCCTGGTGACTTCTTCAAGCCCAAGCCAAAGGAAGTCTCTTCTTCGTCCAAGGTTGCTGACCAGCCACCTACCATTGAAGAGCCCGACCCTGTTGCCCCTCTTGAAAACCCTGCTTCAGAGTCGGCCGCTGAGGCTCCTGCTGAAACCACTGAGGCCAAAGCAGAACCTGCTGCTGAGGCTGCACCGGTCGCTGCTGCTGCATGAATGCATGTCGATGTCTTTTCACCTGCATGACCGCTATGAGCTCTTACATATCTCTTCTTGATCTTTATACACTCCCTTCTTGACCAGCATCACATCTCTTGGACTAGGTCTATGCAGCCCATGCGTCCTTAGTTTTCCTTTCGCTAGTATTCTACTCAAGGATCTGGTCGCGTTCTTTTCTAGCCTTCACGACATTGTTGACGACGACCGTTTTCTCCCTCTAATCGTTCTATTCCCTTGGTCTGATATGAATACCCTTACTTTCTTTTATCGGATTCTGCTTCCATCGCCCTAGGTTTCTTCTGTAATAAATTCACATTTTGCGATCTGCATTTGACCTGAGAATTGAGTTTGAGCAGTGATGAGAATTTCAAACTCGAGTCATAGTAACTGTTGGTGTGTACTTTGCCCGTATAAACAAAATGTCCCAAGTTTTCTCTTTCATCTACTCTTCCAAGTTCCAAGTGTCGCATTGTGATGGGACCCAAATCCAATACCGGCAAGGAAAAATTACTCGACGATGAAGCAGAGGTGCTCCAAGCTGTGATTCTTGCGGACAGTTTCAACAAAAGGTTCAGACCGTTGACGACGCGTAAACCTCGAGTAATAAATTTACCAACGTTCAGACAACAATGCTCAAACTTGTCATTCATTACAGTGTCTGCTACCAATCTGCAATGCGCCTTTGCTCGACTGGACATTCGAAAGCCTCGCACTCGCGGGTGTTCAAGAGATTTTTGTAATTTGCCGTTCACATCCTCAACAGATCAAAGCCAAGATCGCGTACGCTATGGACCCTAATCAAATAGATCCTTGCTCAACCTCCTACTCTACAGCGAATCACGATGGTCAAAACCAGGCTCAGGCATCAAGATCGTACCGATTCTGACCGCGAAAGAGACGTTCTCGCCAGGAGACGCCATGCGTGATATATACACTCGCGGATTAGTAACGGGGGATTTTGTTCTGGTCATGGGCGATCTGGTGAGCAACATACGGATAGACGAGGTTGTCAAGTTGCACAAGGAGCGGCGAAAAGAGAACAAGGATGTTATTATGACCATGGTCGTCAAAGAAAGTGGAGCCAAACATCGGACGAGGCATGTACTACAATCTGGGATTGTCAGCATGAGCTGACATTATTCTAGGTCAAAAGCTGATTCCGCTGTGTTTGCTTTGGATCCTGTCACTTCCGAATGTCTACATTACGAACCTATCATGGGCTATCCACCCTCCACCGTCGCGAGTATACCTCGTGAAATTCTGATTGAGCATCCAGATATCGAGATACGCAATGATTTCATCGATTGTTCTATCGACATATGCTCAGTAGAGGTTCTTCCGGTTCAATCCTCTATTCCATTGCGGCGAGACTCATACCGTTACGGCAACAGGTCCCTTCATTATTCCAGGACAACTTCGATTACCTTGACATCCGTCGAGATTTTGTCCACGGTGTTCTTACCTCGGATTTGCTGATGAAGAAAATCCACTGCTATGTTGCAAAGGACGGGTATGCTGCCCGTGTGCAAGATACAAAAAGCTACGAGTCAATCAGGTTACAGCTATGATCTTCATCCTTTGAGAGCGGTGGTCTGATTTCTACTACAGCAAAGATATCTTGTCTCGGTGGACATTTCCCCTTGTACCCGATAACAATCATCCAGCCGGACATTTGTATGAACATAGACGAGGTAACAAATACATTGACAAGGACGGAACTGTGATTCTCGCTCGGTAAGCTGCGAATCCCTACCTCCAGGGAGAAATCATGACTTACCGCGTTCGATTCAACAGAACCAGCACTGTCGGGAACAACTGTCTTATTGGATCTTCTACGAAGGTTTCTGATAATGCCCAAATCATTTCTTCCGTTGTTGGACAAGACTGTTTTATCGGCGAAGGAGCGATCATTGATAATTCGTATATCTTCAGTGGAACGACAGTTGGGCCTGGATGCGTGATTGAACGCAGTATAATCGGGTCTGATGTGAACATCAGGGAGAATACAAGAATAGACAAGGGCTCGCTCATTGGCGACGGTGTGATAGTAGGCCCGAATGCTCATCTCGAGGCATTCGGGAGACTGTCAAAGAAACGCGCCTCTGGCCCTGAAGATGGAGATGAAAACGATGGCGAAGAGGATGATGAGGATTATGCTGATTCTGATGAAGAAGAGGTCGAAGCTGGTAATGATACATGTGCAGGATTGTCGTTTTGCGTATACTATACTGATTTGCGATATTTTGCATAAACAGCCCAGGACTCAATCACTGTTGATCTAGGGACGGACTCTAATGCTATCGTCTGGCCACATGGTGTAGCAGATGAAGATGAAGATGAAGACGATGTCGAGAATGCGAAGAACCAACGATTCATGCGTATAGGTGCGTTCTGAAAATGCTTGGTTCAACCCTTCATTATGAATTATAATTCTCTTCAGGTGACAGCGCCTCCGATTTAGCTTACTCGGACGCGGGTTCTGAATCGTCAGGCCAAGAGAGCGAAAGCTCAGACGACGACAGTGATTTCGGCGAACGTATCAAACTACCTACTTCATCTTCAACTTCCTTGGATATTCCAGATGGCGCGTCACCTGATGCCATAGCAGAAGAAGAGTTCAGAAACGAGGTTAGACTCTCACTCGAGCGTGCATTTGCAGAAAATCACTCTGTGGACAATGCAGCCGTCGAGCTCAAAACGCTTAGGATGGCGAGCAATGTCCCTCTTTCACGCGTCAGAGAAGCGGTGGTGGCTGCTATCGTTGAGCGTATAAAAATCATAGATGGTGGTGGTGCCCCTCAACGGCAGGAAATATTCCATGTCATATCCCGTTGGGGACCTCTTATAGATAGAATTGGTGGTGTGGATCCAGTGGAAACAATTAGTGCTCTTCAAGTAAGTTATGATTCATGGTTTTAGATTACTTTTCTCATGCTTGCATTTCCAGACGCACTGCTCGTCATCCACACGGTTACTCCTCTTCGGCCAAATTGTGGCAGCGTTGTACCAGACTGATATCGTTGAAGAAAGCGACATTCGAAAATGGCACGAGTCCCCGGTGTCGCACGGCTTGGGTTTACCACCTGGAGAACGAGCCGACAATTTCAAAAAATGTCGAGAGATCGGGTCTCGTATGATCCAACAATTCGACGAACAAGACGAAGATTCTGAGGAAACAGAAGATGAAGGCGAGGAGGGAAGCGACGAGGATGATGATGAGGACGAAGATAGCAGCTCAGAGGAAGATGAGGGTTCGGACTAATACTCAAATTTCCAAAGCGAAGACGAATTGAAATTTCGCGAGGCAGTTAAAACGTGTGAGCATTACAAACGTCAATACATGTAAAATATAACAAGGTATCGTTTCAGTGTCCAGAGTGGCCAAGTCGTGTCTGAGACGTCAAGATGATGTGCTGTGCTTCAATACTTTAATATAATGTAGAGAGCTGGGGAAATGTAATGTGTCAATCCCAGTGTAAATCGTTGTGGGTGTTCAGTGCGTACCATGTATGATTCCTGGAATGTAACCAAGGATGGTGAGCAAGATATTAATCAGCTGGAGGAGGTTGATGTCAGGGCGCGCGCAGAGTGAGAGATTGATAATTACGCACGAAATCCGCGTTGCATCCTCGTTCCAAGAATACGCCCAGAGGGGGGATAAAGATTGCAACTAAGATCTGCGAAGAGAGATAATCATTGGAAGACAGTAAAGCTCTGGAATCAGCTTGTACAAACTTTGCAAATATCTGAGGTAGTAAAGGCCATCTTTGAAGGTGGAGGACAAGTGAAGGGAAATGATTTCACCCGTCTGCCTCGCGCAGCTTTTATGAAGGTGTTGAAGGCGGGGTTGACGTCATGCAATAAGTAATATCCGTGACCTCATAATTACGCTTACATAATTACTACTTTTCCAAACCTGCTACTTGTTTACCACAACCTCGATAATGATTGAGCTAAAAGATATAGCCTATCACCAGAGTCCCGTTCGCGACTTATTCCGTGAATTCGACTTGTACTACCAAGATTCCTCTAGTCCTGCAAAATCTCCCTTAATATGTTTTGTTCATGGCGGTGCTTGGCGTTCGTGAGTTTTGTCATCTCTATTGACTGCTGTATCGGCCTCAAGGCTCTTCCATTTCCATATAGCGAGGACAAGGCACGTCTATGTTTGAATTCGCTCTTTTGTTTTCGCATTCATTCATAACGCTAGTCTTCATCCTAGCTTGACCATTGTAATCTAGCTCGCAAACTAGTCACTGCAACTACTTTTCCAGTGGTTGTTCCCAATTATCGCCTCTCTTCTAGATCTAATTCTGTCCGTCATCCAAATCATGCCGAGGATATTCTCCAACTCCTTGTCTTTCTCACAACAACGTCTAATATCCCTCGAGTGTTCGATCCTTCTAGGATTTACTTGATAAGTCACAGTTGCGGTGCTCATATGTTGGCATCCATTGTGCTCGACTCGTCTAACGTCTCTCCTACGCTCACACCATCATCCACAATACTCGCTGCAATCCAGGGTATCATCTTGTCTGAAGGAACCTATGATATAGATCGACTGTTACTGGACTTCCCGGCCTATCGCTCGTGGTTTATTGTGGATGCGTTCGAGGATAAACCTTCCTATTCGGCTTTCAATACCACGACACTGGGTCTGCGAACACAGACAAACACTAGATGGCTCATCATTCACTCCAAAGGCGACACTTTGGTGAATGTTGCACAAAGTGAAGCAATGCTTGCTCACTTGCAGTCTCTATATAGGGGACGTGAAAGCCAACTCGTTCAAGGCAATATAGATGAATTGGATGAGGAACATGATGCTCTTCTGACTACGTCGATTTATCTGCGCATAGTGGCAGGTTTCATCAAAGGTGTAGATTAGCTTGGTACACGTTACGCTCAAATGACTACCCACACTATCATATCAGATTATAAAGGATATATTCAGGCAAGTTCATCGAAAGCGATATCCAAAAAAATAGCTGCCTTCTCACAGTCAGCCTCGTTGTTGTACAAATGAACTGGGGCGAGACGTATCACATCAGGCTGTCTCTCGTCCCCAATAACGCCATGGCTCTGCAGCGATTCAAATATCTTCTGCATCACGCCGGATCCCGAAGGTAGGAAGAGCAAAGACAATTGAGCCCCGCGATCCTTGGGTTCGTGAGGGGTAATAATGGTGAACCCGGGTTTACCTTGTCCTTCTCTATACTTTGTGCTAATCTCGTCAACAGATACAAAATACTCTGACTGGAACAATAATTGCTCCAGAAAGTTTGTTAACTGAATGGATCGTCTTCTCAGTGGTACCATCATACCGGCCTTCTTGAACGTTTCAAGGGAACCAAGGAGTGATGCGATAGCAAATATGCTTGGATTCGATTGTTGAAAACCTCCAGCACCTTCGATAGGTGAAAATTCAGGTGGCATGACAAACCGCGTTGAAGGATCATGGCCCCACCAGCCGGCGTATCTAATTTATGATCGATGAGGAAAAAAAAACCGATTGAAAAGAAGGAAAGGAAAATTCAGGTAACGTACTTTGGCTGCAAAGAATCATTCCATTTCTCGTGAACGTAAAGACCTGCGATGCCTCCAGGACCCGAATTGAGGTATTTATACGTGCACCAAACGGCAAAATCCACGTCCCACTCATGCAGAGAAAGAGGAACGTTTCCAACTGCGTGCGCGAGATCCCAGCCGCATATACAGCCCTTCGGGAGAGAGAAATAAGCGTCGAGTTTGGGAAGCATTATCTTCCCGTACCTTTTCCTTCGCCTTCCGAGTGATGGACTGCATAGGGAACCATTGCCCGGTGTAATATTGCACTCCACTGAATATTACAACAGCAATGGAAGGTCCCTCTTCCTCGATGACCTTGAGAATATCCTCTTCACGGAGGCAGAATTCTCCTGGCCTGGGAGAGAGCTCAAGAATGACTTCCGCTGGATTGAGGCCATGGGCTTGTGCTTGAGAGGTAAAAGCGTACTGGAGCCGAGTAAAGAACAGTTTGAAAATGGTACTTTCCAAATTTTGTTAAATGGCAAACCTGATCCGAGGGAAATGCTTTAGCTTCACAAAGGATTTTGAAGCGTTCAGCAGTCGGTTTGTAGAACGAGTTCAGCATGAGATGGAGATTCGTCGTCAATGTGCTCATACAAGCGACTTCTCCCTCCTTAGCTCCTGTCGTTCAAAACTATTCTCAGGTCATCATCATACATGAAGGGAAGTTGGATCAACTGACCAACTATTTCCGCAAGGAACGACCTAGCATGGTCCGCGAGTCCCACCCAGTCTCTCTTGAAAGGGTGATCAAAATGGCCAATGACGCCTCTACAGAGAGCACGGGGAGAGCAATCATATTCAAAATTAAGCGGTACTAGGCGTGACATAAAAGAACACACCTTGTGGCCCACACGTTCATTTCTTCTTCCATCAACTCTTTCGACCTCTTGCTCATGAGCCCAAGAGAGTTTCCACAGAGGTATGTGCACGACTTGTCGCTTTCTGTCACATCGAGGTCGACTGATATGTTAACTAGCATGCATCAATTGAAATGCTCACCGTTCTGCAATTTATATGCACCAACTTCGCCGTTAATTGGCAGAGAGAACTCATCTCTGAGCGGCAAGTCTGTGGTCGTCGTCATGAAAGAAAGAAAGAGTGTTGATGGCGGATCTTGAGTTTGGCAGACATAGCTTACTTATCGCGCCTTACGCATCGATGTGGTAACACGATGATCGAGTACGATTTTCCTTTTTCGGACAGGGGTTATGTTTACTAATTATTCCTCAAAATTCCGTGCTCATAAAACATAGCACTTGGTTTGTACTTCCATGTTTTCCACAAACGACACAGAAAGCAAGCGTCACGCAGTAGTAGTTGGTGCAGGACCAGTCGGATGTTTGGCTGCACTCATGCTGGCTAAGCGTGGCTGGGAAGTTTCGTTATATGAAGGACGTCCAGGCGCGTTTAATTTCGCTTTCTTGAATTGGGATGTTTATCTGATCTCCACCTCTTTAGATCCTCGTATTCCTTCATCTCGAGCTGCCAACAAACAGCGCTCGATCAATCTCGCTATTTCTCATCGCGGAATAACCGCCATACATGCGATAGATGGTTCAATGGCTGAACGATTCATGCAAACCGCTATTCCCATGAAAGGACGTATGATCCATCATTTGAACAACAAAACGGACAGCCAATTATATGATAGAGATGGGCAGGTACTATGTCCCCTCCTGAATTTACGGGCATTTCTAAGCTGCCATGAAACTAATTTCTGCCTGCGTTTCAGTGTATTAATTCCATCGACAGAGGGTTGCTCAATGAATACTTTGTGGACCAGGTCGTTGCCTCGGGAAATATTCGGGTCTTTTTCCAGCATAAGGTTCTAACCGTTGACTTCGACTCCAAGAAGATGATATTTGAAAACACGATCACTGGTGGTAACACCACCGCTAGCTTCGACTTTTGTGTCGGGGCAGACGGCAGTTATTCAGTCGTTCGAAGGCAGATCATGAGGGTCGTTAGGTTTGTCGAAATATTCCGTATATCTGACCGCTTTGAAGTGATTCTGGATTTTTTGGACGTAATTCTATGACTAGAATGGACTACCAACAGGAGTACATCAAGCATGAGTACATAGAACTCAAGATGCCGGCAAGAAAGGACCAGGAAGGGCATTCAGACTTCGCACTTGATCCGAACCATCTTCATATCTGGCCTCGTAAATCTTACATGCTCATTGCGCTTCCAAACAAGGTACCCTACAATTTTATTTTGTCTTCAAGCTCCCCTCTGATCGCAAGCTCGTGGTATTTTTACCCGGTTGCCAGGATTTCACGTTCACTTGCACTTTATTTGCTCCCAGCGAGGAGCTCGACCGGTTAGACAATCAAGACGTATTTTCGAACTGGTTCAAATCAAACTTTCCGGATGCCCTCCAGGCTATCGGGGAGAAGAACCTAACGAATGATTTTACGCACAATCCCCGAAGTCCCTTGATATGCACGAAGGTTGCTCCTGTTTCCTATCAATGTTTCTGATTTATTCTGATCTCTGGAAATTTTCAGTCAAATCCATACCACTACAAAGACCGAGCGATCTTATTAGGAGATGCCGCCCATTCGATGGTTCCATTTTACGGGCAGGGTCTTAATTGTGGGCTTGAAGACGTCAGAATATTAGATGTTTTATTCAGCCAAGAATCTGTAACGTCTACGGTTTCAAAGCGCATGGCAGATCGGGAGGACGAACGACTTCATCGGGCATTGACGCGATATTCACAAGAACGCCATCAAGATCTACTCGCTATCAATGAGCTGGCTATGGCCAACTAGTGGGTCGTCGTTCGCTTTCTTGTGTTCGTTTTAACCAAAGAACTTTTTTGTGGTTTTGTTTCAGCGTTGAAATGCGGCATCTGGTAACGACCCCAATTTATCTGGCTCGAAAGGCTCTGGATAATTGGCTCTATAAATTGAGCTCACCACAATACAGGCCTCTCTCGTATCTAAACGCATTGTTATCGACTAAATTATACGACGAAAATGAACCGAAGGGATGGCTTCCCCTGTATACCTTGGTGACCTTTCGCCCAGACGTCAGCTACGACACTGTACGCAGAACGGTGGCCAAGCAATCAGCAATATTAACGGGTGTAGGATATTTTGGGGCAGCGACACTCATCGGCGTGGCGGGAGTATGGATGTCTTTTGCAACGAGATCACGGTATAGGTAGTCAACTTATCCCGAAATTGAATGTCAAACCTTGTTTCCCAGAATAACGGACCAAAGTTTAAGGGCTGTTGCGATAAAGAATAAAAATGGTTCGTGAGTGCCCGGTCATCTAGAAGGATGTCCGTAGAGGGTTGACTTTGTTCCTGCGTTTCAGAGTGTTACAACTTCATCCTAATAATTATCCAATCCTATGACAGTAATCTTATGTAGAGCGATAAAAGTGAAATGTAGATAGCAAACATGACAATAGATATAGAGAGCGAGTCCATAAAACGGTTCCTGTATGAGAGGTACTTTTTGGAGATTGGTATACAACATATGGGTCATAGACTTTGGCCAGCAAGAAAATTTATAACGAGAGAAAGAAAAATCAAGCCAAAGCGAAAAAAAAACAGCGCCAGATCCGCACAAAGAATGCAAACAGTCCGAGGTCCAACGTCAGACTACGTGGAATTCTTTTTAGGCCTCCCCCGTTTTCGTTTCCCCGTAACAGCCTCTTCTTCCGCGCCCTCTGCGCCCTCTGTTGGTTCAGGCTTCTGCTTCGGAGGCCTACCTCGCCTCCGCTTCGGTGCAGGTTCAACCTCCGACTCGTTGGGGTCCTT
The DNA here is from genome assembly GCA_027919835.1 of Lentinula raphanica. Classification (NCBI taxonomy): domain Eukaryota; kingdom Fungi; phylum Basidiomycota; class Agaricomycetes; order Agaricales; family Omphalotaceae; genus Lentinula; species Lentinula raphanica. Next base: position 1,034,472 of record JANVFP010000006.1, on the reverse strand, counting down.
AGCCTACCATGGAGGCAGAATGAGCAAAGAAAACGCGTCGGATCGCGGATTGGCGCGATAGGAGAGCAAGATGGAAACGAACCTTTGGCGGACGACCCCTCTTCTTCTTCGGGGCACTGTCTGAAGTCGACGGACCTGCAGCACTAGCAGAGCCAGATTTCTTGTTTTTGCTGCCCTTGGGTCTTCCTCTACCCCGCTTAACAGGAGCGGACGAGCTCCCTCCTGCAGCATTATTCCCTGAAGATGGTTAAGATGATACACAAGGTCAGCGACCGTTCTTCTCGCCATGAGCAGCACCATCAAATCGATTCGAGCGATGAAACGAAGGAGGGAAACTCACCATCACTTCGCTCGCCGCCGTCTTGTGGTTCGTCTAGTTCGTCATCGTCCTCAAGTTGTCTGGTTGGATTCTCCGACGGATCTGGGGGGGACGACATTTATACCCAGTGGGGAAAAGAAAAACCAAGAGGGAGACGCAGGAAGAAGCGAAGAGTAGATGGTTAAGAGAAGAGAGAGAGAAAGTGGGGGAAAAGCAGCGTGCTTCGGCTTTAATGAACAAATTCCTGCCGAATATAGAAGAATTCGAAAAAAATGAATTGTTCTCTCGCGTGCATTTTGGATGGAAGAAGGTATTATTATTATCATTCAGAGGCAATCTTCCTGTTCGTAGACTTTTGTCCCTCGTTTTTTGCAGGGTGTTACTCACGTAATTTTACTTGAAAACCAATTTTGTAGCATTGCACTCACGCTGACAGGGAATTTTGGATGTTTTGCGCTGCATAGTTCACCGCATGGACTAATTCTACATCAGGTTCCGTTGCAACTGTCGACTGTCGGTTTCGATTTCCTCCCTTTTTTCTCCTGGCATAATTTATATTTATTTTTACGGCTTAGGAATTAAATCTCACTGCCGCCGATCTACACAGAGGGCGAAGAAAAAATAAAATCAACGAAACGAATATTCCAGATCCAGATCAGATTATGTAATATAACATTCACAGGTTTTGGTCCAATCGGAGTTTGAATGCTTGCCCATCTCCATCTTTTCAGGTAACTTACGTGGCGCATCTCACTGATGTCCAAAACTCTCATTGTCCTCGCTTTGGTATCTTCCGCTTTGGAGGCTGTTACTGCGAGATTACATTCTCTCCCAGAGGACCCACATGCCTTTCCGAAATACAAGGTCACCTTTTTGAATAACCTTCCGATTCTCAACGAAACTGCCCAGAAATGGCTCAGCCAAGGAATTCCCGGAGGCGAACTCGAATTCTTGAATCAACCTTGGGAAGCCACCGAAGAACAAGTGCCGCTATCTCTAGGTTTACAAGGAATTGATGACGGTGCTATCGGCGAGTCAGGACATTCATCAGTATGTGCTTATTGCTGGACCTACACCGTGACACCCATCGACCTACCTGTTTCAATTCATTCAGCCATTATCCACCGATAGTCATGCTCCTTACACTCTCGAACATATGAAAATGGGACCACGAGACTCCTACTTGTGTCTGATTCCCAAACCTCTCAATCTTTCTATGTCGTCAGCAGATGATGATCTAGACGAAGAAATTACACCAGCCCGCAGTTGGTCACTCTTACAACCTCTTTCTGGGACATGCCTATATGTGTGTACATGCTGTGTCCTTTGGTACCTGCTCATGTTTTGATCTGCAAATTTTCCAGCACCGACAAGGATGGTTCACTTATTCATACTGCCATAATGACCAAATTCGACAATTCAGAGAACTTCCCCAGGCGCAATCAACTGTACCAGGTGGGCACCACGTTTACCGTTGACTTCAAGCATCACCTTCTTTATCCCTCCAAATCAAAACACCGTTCTCCATCCTAGGGTTGTACTGGAATTTTGAGCGCAATTTACTGATATCATTTTATGATAGAGGAAGACCACTCAGTAAGCTATGGATGAATGACGTACTCAAATCTCTCATTCTGAACATTCATGTCAATTTCAGTGGGAATCATACACCCTCGGGAAAGCACCAGCTGCTCCAGAGCCAGGCGCTGACCTTTCTGTCGCAGAGCAAAATGCCGCAGAAGCCAATTTGGAGCTCGCGCGTGGAGCAGGTTCACGCTATCTCGTTCAACGGTGGGGTGATGGCACAATCTGTGATAAGACAGGCAAAGGTCGCGAAGTGGAAGTGCAGGTATTCAGGATTCCTGCATATTGCATGACTATAACTCTGACAAGCCTGTGTCAATAGTTTCACTGCTCGATGACTATGTCGGATACCATCTTATTTGTCAAGGAAACCAAAACATGCTCCTACGTCCTAGTCATCAATACTCCTCGTCTTTGTGGTGAACCTGGTTTCAGGTCGCATCGTGATGCTGTAGAGCAGGCACAGATCCGTTGCCGCGAAATTGTCCACACACAAACTGAATCCTTTCACGAGGTGCCCGAAACCGATTACCCCCAAAAAATTCCCCGAATCAAAAAGGCTTTACCTCCCAGAGTTGCCGAAAAACTGGAAAGGAATTATGGTGGTGCATCGGGTGACAACCTCTTGCTCAAAACACTTGAAGCCTTATTCAGCGGCAAAAATGGGCGGGCGGTTGTACAACAACTCAATGACGACGGAGAAATGATAATCGAGATAAGGGATGACTTCCCGCACGAAGATGAAGAAGGATACGGAGGTGAAGATGACGAGGTTATGGACACCGAGTTTGATAGGCTCATGGAGGCTTTGCGTGGGGCTGCTCATGATCTCGAAAGGGACATAGAAAACCATAGAACTTTCGTTGAGGATTCAGACGAAGAACCAGAAGAGGAGCCAGAGCAGGTCGAGGGGCAAGCCCACGTTCGAGATGAACTGTAAGTTTCTGTTATCCAAATGGCATGTGCTTCATTTCCTTGCTTCGTTTCTCGAGCGACACTTTCGATCGGCGTACAAGGAAATTCAGTTCCAGCGTGATGTTCTATCTTCCCCAGCATACCCTTGACAACTTCCATGATGATTCAATATCACGACCTGAGAACTTAGAAGAAACATTTTGCGTTTTCAGGAACAGTCATTTTTGAATGCCTTGGACATCTTTTGGCATATAAGGACAGATAAACCCATATGTCAAGCACGGCTGCCAAACCCGGGTGCTGAAAATGAAAATTTCTATGGCCATGTAAGGACGGAGACTTGTTGAGGAGTTGTTGTACATAAATATTGTTTGTACAATTCATCTGAAACTTGAAAGGGCTTTAGAAGGCTTTATACATATGTTCTATCCGAAGAAGAATCTTCTCATGTGTAAAAACTAGTGGGAAGAGCAATAAAGAAACCGGTTCATACAGCAATTTTTTGGGCGAGCACGACGAAGATCAAGGTGTTGTTGAGACTCGGAGGAGCTTTTACCTTTTCTGTCCGGCCAAAGCGCAATATACCATCAGTGATCTCAAACGGTCGCGGAGTTTAGTTTCGCGTGGTTCGTTCGGCTGAAGGAAAGTTTTCGAAATCTTCACCGATCTGATGGGGAGGCCGTAGAAGGCTGGATTGATCCAGTAAATAGGGTATATGTGTAGTACAACTGCACAATATATGTGTCTTGATCTTGGAGAGATTCCAGTAGCATGAGAAGTAACAGTATACTGTATGAAAAAGAACGTGAAAATGCAGATAAGGAATGTTCGTATCATGAGTGTAGTATGAGAGGAATTTGAGAAGGATTGTCGTCGATGAAGGCTTTCGTAACGAAGACTCTAAAAAGACAACGCGAATTTGCACAGAGACAAGCAAAGGAATAAAGGTGCTGCCAAGTTTAGTTAATTTACGCATGAGCGAAGAATTATGCACCGGGCGCGCTAATAGAAGTATCATACATGTCTAGACATCATAGATAATAGCAGAATGAACTTTAACTATGCAGTCGGAAAAAATAATATATATACTGTTAGGGGAAAAAGTAGGGGAAGAAGTAGAGAAATCGATTGTACTTGCACGGTGTCGAACTGACCCTAATAAGCTGTAACGCAAGCCAAACAACGAACGTGAGAGGGTGCCGCAGTAGAGAAGGGAAGCAAAGAATGAGATGATCGATAGGAGGTATGTAAGCCCAGACAGCGGCAAATACCATGTACATTGAACAAAAGAACGCAAGGGAATGTAAGTCAAGCCTTCAAAAAAGGTTCATGAATGGACGAAAGAACCCGTCACGAGGTAGTGTGGGATGCTGAAGGCTGATATAGAGAATATCAGGGTACAAAAGTTATGGCCTGGGCTGACGAGCACCGGTAGCTGCTCTTCCGTTAGAAAAGTTTTCTCTTTCCTGCCTTGACATCAATCGCCACCTTGATATGAACATGATCCGGTTTAATGCCTGGTGTTGAGCATGGAACGATACTCGTCAGCCAAGGATCACCGTTATCTTCCTCTTCTGGTTCGCAGTCATGATCAACACAGTAAGGCTGGTGGAGGGTGCTGAGTGTAGAAGTGCTCGAATTGGCAGCTTTATCTCCATTGATGCTGCCGTTGAGGCCAGGTTCCTTGCTACCGCCGTTGATAGTGGCAGTCAAAGTCGACGCACTGCCGTCAATGTTTAAATGCGGAAAGCCAGCTAAACAACCGCAAAGCAGATTGTCGTGCTTCCCCCGACCTTTCAACAGATCAGTCAAAGTACAACGGGCACTGGGCTCCACGTGCAGCATCCTTCTCAACGCCGGCCGTGTCTCTCGCGGCAGAAGTCGAAATATTGACTCTGCCCCTCCTCCATGGAAAGTAGTCACGCTATCGCTGCGTTGACGCTTTTTGTTTGCCTGTTCACTCGCAGCGTGTTCTGTTGGAAGTGCGTCTTCAGACGTCGCTACGTTCGAAGGCTTGGGGGTAGGAGAGATGGGTGAGGCGGATATAGTCGCGTCGATGACAGATTCTGGGCCTGAATGATCCTCCTTCATGATTGGTAGAGGTTCTCGCTGAGCTCGGATGCTATTCAGGGTCGCGCTCCTTGCTCGAACTGTTCTAGAGCTGAGAGCAGAAGCAGGAGGGAGCGGAATAACCCCATTTGCAACCTTGGGAGTCAGGAGCTCTTCTTCACTCAGCCCTGGGACGGCAAGATGGTTGATAGGACTTGTAGGCGAGCCAGCACTTCCTGGAGTAGGAGGAGCAGTACTAATCACCCCATCGAAAAGTCCGGTTGCTAAGCCAAACGTTCCACTAGGACTCACAGGCAAACTTTCTGTAGAGTTACCTGGTCGACCAAACCTGAGAACAGATGGGTCCATGTCGACCTTGCCAGTAATAGAGAGTCCGTTGTCAAGGTCGTTTTGCACTCTTCCAAGAAGGAAGGCAGGAAGGGTCGCAGTGCTACGAGAAATGCGAGGTGAAGTGGCAAGTGCGAATTGTCGTTCGGCGTCGGTTTGTTGAGCCGGTACAGATGGTGTATGCGATAGCTGAGAATCTGAACGGTCTGACCCACCGTCTTCACCAAATTCTGATGAAAAAGAACTCGATGAAGGAGAGGGAACACGATAAGAGGAGGTAGTGGGCGATTCAGCTGTCGTTTCTCCTTCTGTTGAATTCGGTCGGTCTTTCAAGGAATCCGCATCAGCAATCTTGATATCTGACGGCATAGTTGAATGACGAGTTGGTATTGGTGGCTTTACGGCGACCCGCCCAAGTCCTAGTTCTGTTTGTGAAATTGACGTCAACGCCTTCGGTTTGGAAGCTTTGGGCACGCTGAGATCTGGATGAGCGTTGACAAATGCGCGGAAGCTGGCGTCGTTTTTCACGTCCGGGCATTTCCAAGGGAATCTTCTCAGTACCATGCATAGAAAAATGACCGCAACACTCCAAACGTCAGTTTTTCTGGGATCGTATTCGTCGTCCGTCAAAACTTCGGGTGCCAGATATGGATCTGAACCGACGATGCCTTTCGCTTTCGTGTGCGTTGTCTTTCCAGGGTAGTGGAAGACGGTCGCGGTGCCAAAATCAATCAATTTAACGACGTTGTCGGTGGTCATAACACAGTTATCGAGCTTGAGATCTCGATGGGCAAGACCTAGAGAGTGTAGATATTCGACGCCTTCGCATATTTGGCGGAAGACGCAATAGATTTCGGGGCGACACATCTTGCCAGACATGACAACGGAGAACAGATCGTATGGAGCGTATTCCATGATCTAAAGGATATTAACTTTGAACAAATATTTTCGTGAAGTCAACTAACCTCGTAGTAATGGCCGTTCTCACTAACGATATCCACAGTCTCGATGATATTTGGATGTTTGAGTGTACTCCCAACACAGAACTCTGCGGTGACCTTCTTCTGGTATTCCTTTTCACTTTCGCCATTTCGCTTGGGACGAAACTCTTTAACAGCAAAGATGTTTCCGCCGTTCTTGTGAGAGGCCTTGATGAGGCGAACGGTGCCGCCTGCGCCAGAACCAAGAACGCGGCCCCATTTACCGTATTTCTTATGAATGTGAGCATGAGTAGCATCCTGCAGAGAATGTATCGGGTGCGACGATAGTTGGGGTGCATGATTAGGAGGGTGATAGCCAGATGAACGTGCAGCAGAACGAGGCTCGGAGTCGGAGGCCGAGGCAGACGTCGGCGAGTGGGATCCAGAAGGAGAGGGCGTACGGTCCTTGCCATTGGGTTTCTCTTTGTGAATCATAGAAGAAAGCTTGCCTTTCTCTTTATGCGGGTCTGGAGATGGCGGTTGATGAGGAGTGGCAGAAGCTGAGGCACGAGTAGTGCTATGAGAGCTGTGATGAGGAGAATGTGGAATATGGTGATGCAGAAAGCGCTTCAGGTCATGGAGAGGACCGGTATGATGGTGTTTTGATGACAGAGGTACCTCTTCTGCTGGCGTGGCCGGTGTATTACCGAACGTTGAACTTTTTCTTGAGCGAAACCTAAAGCGAGACGTTGCAGTAGGTGTCGAGTCTTGAAGCGTTGGCGAAATCGGCGGTGACACCAGGTCATCTTGCGATGACTGAGGCAAATTCTGAATATTTGGTGAATTATTGCGAATGACTTATCGAGATAGGGAAATTTACCAAGTGAGGAACAGACTTAGAACTACTGGAGCGGGAGTTCGGTGAAGGCCACTGCTCGTTGGGAAAGAGCAGAGAATTTGAAGATGAGGCCGGCGACGGTGGCATAGTCGACGGTTTAAGCCCGTTGTCGTTTACTACAGCGACTGGGCGAGGCGGGTGTGAGGACAACATATTGGGGACGATGACAAGAGGAGATTCGGGGAATCAAGCGTTCCCTGAGTGAATAATTCTTTTCCGCAATCGGACCGGATCGTAATGCGATGCCGACGGCTTTACTCCAGCAAATTGACATCAGCACATTCGTGGTTTCAATCTCCGCTAAAACGCGAAACAGTTTTTTTCACAAATTCTGCTTCCTTATTCGCCAGTTTATTCTCTTCTGTGCTTGCCAAGCTTGAAGCAAACCAACTTCTCTCCCCAACTTTCCATTTTCTTCAGCGTTGAGCCCATAAACAACGCATTGCTGACATGTCCTCAAGTTTTGATTGGCGGCGCAAGAACATTGATCAGTAGGATCAACTCCACCCGATTGTGATAAAATTCAATCCGATTTTCCAGAAAATCATGCCAAAAATGATTTTGACCATCCAATTTACGCCTCTCGTCCCCTCTGCTTGTTTCTCAGCTTTTTTGCTATAGCACCCAGCGAAAGACAACTTTCAGAAGTCTTTGAGAAGATTTTTTTACTGGCCCTGATGATATCATCTCTGTGGGGAAATAGCATCCGGGCCTCGACGAATCACGATAATTATTCAGCTCGGGGTAATTCAAAATTAACCCCTTCTGTGTTCACATTTTACCCGAAGCGACAGTCCTACTCGGCATCCTCTATGCACCATCTATCTCCATCGCAGTGCGCACATTTCTCTATACTATAGTTCCACGGTCTTGAAATTTTCAGTGGTCTAAGCGTCCACCCTCGCCGCATTGCGTATGTATTGTAATCCACCCGATCTCGGCGACATACGCCAACTCTTACTCAACGGGCTGTGACCCAACGTTTGTTGAATGCTCGACACATACACGCTCCAAAACCTTCCAAACGTGCTCGCACGAGCAAGTATCCATTCACGCCCTCCGTTGTACATAAGGCATGGATAGGCATGGATGTGACACCATGGATAATTTATCGTAGGTATACCCGGCATTGGGCTGTGCAACTTCTGCATTCTCGTCACACCCTTCTGCGGCCTCTTCCATAGGCTATAGCCTTCCATGCATTCCGCTCGCAGCGCCAACGTTTTGACTCAACAAACGGAAATATCTGTAACACCCTCAAGTTTCCTCCCTGTTTGACGGAAGCTTTTTCAAAAAACACTCATGTTTTAGGTATGTTCTCAGAGAAGTGGCCGCATTAATGCCATTTTGGCACCTTTTTTGCACTGCACATCAGGATTCCGATGTGTTACGCATGCGCTGTTTATCCCAGTAGGTGACACAACAGTCCACTGTTCCACATGATGCACAAGCGGTTCAGATCGCAGCTTGGCATGAATAACCATCTCGAATCAAAAGCCTCCACCCAATCAAAAGCGACTGCAGCTTGAAGATGATACGCTGATACAAGACGTGTCGGGCGAGAGTGGTATGTAGTCTGTGTTATCATTGTGTTACCATGACTTCGTTCCACCCGGGCCCACGAAAACATGTGCACTGTTATTTTGCTCAAAATGTGTTGCGTTCTCCCGTCTGTGTCTGTTTCTGTCGTTTGAGTGTACCAATGAGCTTTTTGTAGGTTCATTTGTCACTGAATTATCATGAGGCATGCAATACGAATGATGGTTGAGACAACTGTTTGGGCCCACAAGGGGCTTCATCAGTGCGTCGATGAGTAGAGCTGTTTGAGTACTCTCAGAACATAGGATTTGACTTGGGAGCAGAATCTAATTTCATTGATGCACGAGCACCCTCAACTTGCAGGAGATAGTATCAGAACCAGAAATCGAACGGCGAAAAAACATTGACACTTAGTATAGTGTACCATAGCTCTGGCGGCAGTCTTGTCTGTAACATCTTGATCTCAATTCTCATGGCAGACTTCAGCCTCAATCTTAGGCCGCGGCCGCGCTGGTGATTCAACCTATTCCGCCCTCCTTACTGAATATCTGACATAGCAAGTGGCATTAGAATTTCTATGTGCTCTTATGTCCAAGCACGCACTACAAAGTTTAGACAGGTTCAGGCCTGTTCAGGCCTGCGCTCGACAGGTACTCTGTCGATGTCAGTCCTAGTATACCGCATGCCTTTGAGGACTAACATTCAATGCACCATATGGGTGGCGTTTGTGTGGACTGCACTACGGTCATGGGTATTGAATAAAATCAGCTAAAATCCTGATTTATCCCAGCGACAGTCGGCGACTTGACTAGTCTTCTGATGATTACTTTTCTTACGGACAAAAGGCAAGCAGCGGGGTACTGACCAGCGGTTTGTCAGTATTGGAATATTGAACATCTGACTTGGGATCACCCAGCTACAGAGATCGATGAACGTTTGAACCTTGGATCTGAATGAACAAGCCTACGATGTTTTATCCTTATGCCGCTCGCTGCCAATTGCATCCTGTCTCAACGTTGAACGCCGTCCAGTGTCCACACAAAATTGTCAAAATTCACAAGAATATTCATCAAGAAATTCTCGCGAAACGAACGGCCAGAGCCTGAGGGTATATCGCTTAAGCGAGACCCCGAACATGAAAAACGAACCATAGACACAGTGTCAAGTGATACCTCCAGATACCGAAGCCGAAGCCTAAAGTTTGAACAGTGAACTTGTCCAGAAGACAGACGGTCAACATCACAGTTTGACTGACGCAGCGGTGGTTGGAAAATGTTTGAATCGATCAGATAATTGACTAAGTCGGGGAGTACGCGTCCTCTTTGATTTGTGTACTAAAAAATTATATCCATAATCCTCAAGGGAGTGTCGTAGACTGTGGAACGATTTGTCAACCAAAGAAGTTGCGAATGACGAGAGTACTCAACCTCTGAATGGGCCGCAGTGTGGACATCTCAAACGTCAGATCAGACGCGTCTTTCTGGGACATTCTGGTTGAGAATTATGGCGAACGAATGCCACGATTTTGTATCACTTCCGTTTGGTCCCGAAGTCATTCAAGCAGTGAGATATTAGAGCTGTTTGTGGCAACCTTTGGACAGACCACCTGCCTGATGAAAAACTCACTAGAAATTCGATCAAATAGAAAGGTCAATATCGGGATAGCTGTTTCCTTCGGTAAATGCCTGTGACTCGTAATGAACTTTGCGAGAACCTTGAAAGTTGACAATGAGATGGTGGTGGTGATTGTATGGAATTTGTTTGGTCTTCTTTGTTTCAGTCGCCGGAGTTTAGGGTGGCCTCGAACGCGCCATCCGATAAGTTTGTCGTGAACTTCCATCATGTCGAACTCAACCATGGATTGGGAAGCGCAGTACAATTCTGGCGTGTTTGAAGCCAATACTGCGGCTTTGGCTCGATCTAGCAAAACCAGGAAGTCAAAAAACGACGCGTTAGCATTGGATTCCGATAATGAAGACCAAGATGTTACGATGGCGTCTGCTAGTGCCAGTGCACACACTTCTACTCGCGCCCGTTTACCTTCAGCAGCTCCGGATATCTATATACCGGAGGACGAAGAGAGTCTGGTATCGCAGCTTACAAAACATTGGTTGAATGAAAGACATGCACCGGATATTCTACCTGCACAGGAAGAACTGCTTGCGTCTTTGTTGGATTATATCCGAAGGCAGGCATGTGGTTCTCTGTTTCTGCCTCGTCTCGATTTCAGACTAACCTCGCGCAAAAAAACACGCTTTCCTCTGTAAAAGTCTGATGCCGTCCAACTCTTGCGTGGGGAACCATCTGCTTCGGAGGAGGAACATATCCGCATTATGCTCGTGCAGATGGAGGTAGAAAGGGTCAAATTCATCGTCAGATCTTATGTTCGCACTCGACTATACAAAGTGAGCTTCGTTCGATCGCCTTACGGTTATAGGAATATACATTGGACTGACTGTTCTAGTTCCAATAGATCGAGAAATTTGCGCGGTTCATCATGGGCGACGCTACTATTCAAACCAGATTAACAACTGCCGAACGAACTCATGCTCAGAAACACGCTGAGCTGACGGATGCTCATTTCTATAATTCTGTGCTGCAAAGTTTACCGGAAACCCAATCGCATCTGGACGATACACCTATCTTTATGCCTCCCATGAGTTCGTCATTCCTGTCTTCCGAGCTTCTCACCTCTCTCTCACCGTATAGCCTTGGTTTCCTTTTCCTGATTCCTCTCGTCTGGTTCCACTTATCTCGACTAGTAACCAAACCCGATGAAAGCCGGCCTGTGTTCGTACATGCTCTACGGGATTGTCCTCCTATCAGGTTTCATGAGTGGGTATACTTTACTCAGCTCTCATTTTGCGTAACAATAATGCTTGCCCCTTTTCGTTAGAGACTTAACTCTGGAAATGAAGCGCGGCCATATATCGCTGATGCCCTACTCCTTTATTGAACAACTCCTGCTGCGGGGAGACGTTGAATTAATCTAAAGGGATTGCTGAAGCTGTTCCAAAAATGTAGCATCACTGTCTTTGTATTCCTGCAGCGCCCTCGGCCGTGTCACAGTCTATCTATAGTATAAACTCCATCTTCAGGCTGGCAAGGTCCTCGCCAGTTCACGGATCAGCCTCAAGTTGAAGCACCAGCGACACTAGTTCCTCCGATGAGTTTTCCTTGGACAAAGACCGCAGATACATTCCTATCGTCACCGCAAAAAACGAACTTCTCTAGCATCCCTTCCAACATAGCCCGAGAAGACATATGCGAGCTCATACCCGTCGTCGATGCATTTCGTGGATCTTGATTCACATCTGCTTGTCGTTCAAGATCAGTGGACCCAATACCAGTCACGTCCACGATCAGCGCATCGAAGCTCTTCCCAGCTTCTAACGACCCAATCTGCTTGCCTAGGTCGCACACCTCCGCGCTGCCTTTAGTTGCAAGATAGAACAGCGTCGCCAATGGCAGCTGACGATTCGTAAATTTGCCTTCGTCAATTGCAGCATTAGTGGGATTATGTTGTAGAGCGATGACACTGGAAGTTATACTGGCATTTCGCATGGCAACAAGCATAGAATGCGAGAAACCTCCAGAGACATCCGTGCCTAGACCAACCTAAAGGAAAGAGAATTAGGAACTGAAGGTGTGACATGAGGGCAGACGAAGGTCAATTCACCTTCAAACCACGGTCCAAATATTTTCCAATCGGTGCCATACCACTTCTCAAGTTGAAATTGCTAGTGGGACAATGACTGATCCCTGCTTTCCTCTCCTTCACAAGGTCGATTTCTTTGTCTTGCAGCCAAATCGCATGCGCCAAGATCGTATTATTCCTCAACAACCCATACAAGTCGTACACCCCGGCATAATGGTCACATTCTGGATATAACTCTTTCGTGAATTGAATCTCTTTGAGATTTTCGGAGATGTGTGTTTGAATGTGGAGGTGGGTGTCTGCATGTACGAGCGATTCGAGGGAGGATAAGAGCTCTTTAGTACAAGAGATGGCGAAGCGGGGTGTAAGAACAGGGTATATCAGTGGTCTATCTGGATCGTCTGAAGGGCCTGGAGGGAGAGAGCGAACGTAGGAGATGAATTCTTGAGTGTCGGATATGGATTGACTGGACGATGATTCGATATAGTAGGATGGGCAATTGCGATCCATATTGCATTTCTAGGTGCGATCGTGAATATGATACGCTTGAATGTTAATCGGATGCTAGGACGCAGACCTACCCCAATAAGTGCTCGTTGTCCTATACGAGCCGTCGATCAGTTAATCGATAGCACTGCCATGAAAGATACGACACACAGAATCACTTACCCAGAGAATGAACGATTTCAGCGAGGACCTTGTTGGATTCGAGATGAAGCGTGCCGTAGTAGCAGCACGTTGTCGTCTTTGATTTGAGAGATCGTTAATGGATTCGTACGGAGCGAACGTGGTGGTTCACCCACTCCTGCAGCAATGAATTTCTTGACAATAGATGGATACATTCGTTTGGCGAAAGCAACATCTTTGAAATTTGATTCCATTGGGAAAGTGAATGTCTCCAGCCAGTCGAGCAGTTCATATTGATATCCACTATCGCAGAAAGTGTCTATTTCTCAGTTGGAAATAAACACAGACATCAACGTACGTTCCGAGATTGGGTACTTGAGGAGCATGCTACCATGATAAACAGTCATCCCAGTCCAATCTATCCAGGGCAGGGCATTTCCACGTACTGTATGCGTATCAACAAGTCCAGGCATCATGAATTGTCCATCTTGAAGCGCAGTGAATGTGATATCGTCTATTAACAGACCTTTCTGGAGTAACGTTTGCTGAATTGCAGAGGGTTCGACATCGTGAACAATCCAATCGATATTGCCGTGAGCATTGACAGCAATCAAGCAGTTTGTATTTGCTTCATACGAATCTAAAGTGGTGGGATTGATGAGAGAACCGTAGTACACCGTTACTCGAAGAGACATCGAAGAAACCAAGTTGTTTGTTTGAACTCTCGGCCCGCCGACGCGTCTTTCCACGGAGCACCTCGGAGCACCTGCCACCAGACCAGCACCTGCCACCTACCAGCACACCGTTACGCCAGCAAACGACTGGCCAGCCGCCAGGTTAGTAGAGCGTTATTTTGCTCTGATTGGTAGGTGGGGCTTATTGCTTTCTCTTTGGCAGTTGCTATGGTATACACTGAGGTCTCATAGATTCGAACCATGTGGTCCCACTCGGCAAAGCGTCCTCGAAAAGCTTGAACACCTCCACCTTCTTCTTCTTCTTGTATTGCCCCTATGGTCCTTAATGCCTAGCAGGCTGCAGCACATGAGAGAAACGGGAGACCCAGAGTTAGCCAGAATTTCGCCTCGCATTCAAGTTGTTCGAGTCTCAATTGGTGGCGAATTCTTCCATCTCTCAACGGGCAATCGATACCGCATTCACATATGGCAGTGTCTTAGCCATGATTGATTCGATGTTCAACAATGTTCAACGGATATTATATTCAAACATTCGCGAAACTACATAAAAAGCGCTAGGATCAAAACGAAAAATTTCTCAAGCTACCCGGTCCAATTTCGACCTTTCTCTCTTTCCTTGCTCCTCATGTTCTTCTGGACCCTCCTCAGCTTTGCTTCCGCTGTTGCAGCCAGCAACATCCAATGTGCACCAGCTGTTAACGGAACTTTGCAACTGGTGATGCTCGATAATCCTAGCATTACCCGTACTGGGGCTAGTCTTCATTCGCCTGACTATGTGGTGAACGGTGTGGAAGCCTACCTGCTGAAGATCTTCAACCCTACACCTGCACAGGTTTGTCTTCTAACTCTCGTGTTTCGAATAATGAAAGACTGGATTGAGAGTCTACCTTTAGTTCGTTTTCAACGCCTGCAACTCTACTTTCATGGGCTTGCAGCAAACCTACAGTGATACCGGCATCACGTTTCTCTATGGACAACTCCAGGACGTCAATACAGGTCTTTGCTTAACTGCATCTCAGCTTGGCGGTAAGAATGTCCACAAGTGTTAAGATTTTAATCCTGATCTTCATCAAAATAGACTACGTTACCACTGAATTCTATGGTTCCGACTGTAGCGTCCTTGATGATACCAGCCAGCTCCGTCAATTCTTCCGTATCGAAATCCAGCCTACTGCAGTGGGAGATACTGGTCGAGACCCTCTTCCCTCTATCAGCTTCTTGGGTGTGCCACAATCCGATGACCCGACTGGAGCTGAACGATACAGTTTCACGTATTCGAGAGATGATCTGGCCACTGGTGATTCTCTTCCGAATGTTGTTGCTTCCAATCCGAGGTCAGACAACTCTGATCTGGGATTCTATGCGCCTCAGTACTATTTCTGAGGAATGCAGGAATATCCATTTTGTACTCGTTAATATGGACCAAAGTTTTGAGCCTTGTAAATCTATGTTACGTCTCATATACATATCTAATGATGGATGTATGGATTGTTGAACACAATGTTACAACATGTTGATTATGAATGTTCATACACGATACATACAATAAGGTAGGTAGAGATACAGGCTGTGGTGGAAGGGAGGGCATAATGGATTGCTGCATATCGCAGTAGGATCGATTCTGATATCCAAGGACATGGATACACCGAAGCTGCATTTATGTCGTCTGCGTTCTACTTGTTCAGCTCAGCCTGTCGAGCACGTAATTCATCGCGGCTCTGCGAGTATCTTTCACTTCAGGATAAGTCTCCTGTATCAAAGCGATCAACTAACCTTCACTTCCTGCTGTCCCAAAGCCTCCAAGACTTGCGGATCCTGGGGAACATGGGGATCGCGCGGATGGAAGGGAGCCATTTGTTCATTATTGTTCAATCCCATACCAGTACCGGGAGCTGGATTCTGGAGATCAGCCGGGTTGTTTGTTTTCTGTCGAGTCCAAGGATGAACATGAGCTCTGACAAAGTGTGATGGACTGTCATAAAACTTACAGCAGGGTGAGGTTGGATGGTAAACTGTTGCTCCTCTTGGCCGTCGTGCCTTTCCGAGGAAGAGACCTTGGATTTCATCTTGTTGAATAGATCAGACATTGGTTGTCGTTGTGAGAGGTGAAGCTGTTGAGAGGAGAAGAAAGCCTTCGTCTGTGGTTTATGTATGAGCAGTGAGGATCCTCTCCGATGTATCGATAGATATGACGCGCAGTTCTGCAATGTGGCGTAGTACTCCGCAGTGGAGTGAAGAGAATGACGAGACCAGGCTCGGAGACCTGGACGAGACTCAGGCTTGCCGCTTAAGGCTGGAGAGGAACCGTGTCATTCTCGGCATATCCCAGCCGAGCCATCGGCTGCTTTGATCGCCTCACGCAGCCGCTGCAGCCGTGCTCTTAACCAACTGTATGTCATCATCGAGCGACCGCCGACGAGCTCGATCATTATGCCTTCATTCCTGAAACAGACGAGGAAGACGCGGAAGATATAGTATCGGCCGCTCTCAACTGATGACCATGATCCTCTCTTCATCACTGTCCTCATAGCGCTCTTGTTGTCGCGCCATACTCTACAATCACCTACATTCAAGGCGCACGCGCATGAAGCTGCCTCGGTCTCATGACACTCAAATCAAGGTAACTTACGTAGCTAGTGGTTCCTTCCTGCTGACACCACCGATTCGTTCGATAGTTTGAGTGCTTTGGGAGTCGTGCCAAATGATGACAGAGAGTGTAGTTGCACCGCAGTACGTGTTAACAGCTTCATGAGTACTTGATTCTGAATATAACCTATGCGGATGTCTAGAAGCTTTACTGGCGCTTCAAATTTCGACATAGCCAACAGCGTCTTCATCGCATCTACTAACACTACCCTCACTTCTGCATTGCCACAAATTTCTGATGCCTCACGATTGTCACCCAAACCTTCGCTGTTTATTCCGCCGTTACCAAGTGACGAGTCAGAAGCTGAATGGGAGGTCTATGCCCGTCTGTTACTTCCAAGAAAAAGAGGCTATCCGCTTTGGGACCCAAAACCACGGGAAGGAGGGTTGTTACCAGAGGAGTACAGACAATCAGGCGTCCAGATTGGAGATGTCGGGATCTTGAACGACTCTGGCGGGTTTGATTATCTCTTCAACGTGTGTCTTCCTCCAAGTCATCCGGTCAATGCTGGTCGTGTTCCTCCGAATTTCGAACAGCTTCGGGGAATTGTTGTACGCGATACTGCCGGGGATGCAGAAAAATATCGGCCAGGCGATTATGTACCCAGCGATGCGTCCCATATTCACAAAACCAAAATTACTTATCGCGCTGGGGAACAAGCAATACTGTACGCCGCACTCCTTCATTATCCATAATCGATCTGGCTACTCATTCACCACGCCAGAGGTGTGCACAAAGATTTTGGTGCTGGAGTATCGTTCAAATCGTCGGCTACTAAAGGCGCATTCCTCATCCTCCCGGAAGGAGCGAGTTCAATTGACCATCAACAACATACCTTGTTCTATCAGTATGCGGCACGTTGCGCCCGATCTTGGTATACCTACGTGAATGGACCTTTGGCTCGCGGGGTACACAATGGTTCACTCTATCTTGTTACCGGATGTGACAAGGCACGCGCATGGGGTGTCGCATCATTCATTGGTGCGCAACCAGACAATGTAGCGTTGGAGTTCGTACCACGAGAGCCTGACCGTGCAGGAGGACCACTGGAATATTGGTTTAGTACATGCACCTCCGCTCTATCCTCGAGTAACGCCGACAATGTCTACAAAAGACAATCCGGTTGTGTGTTTCTTCGTGGTTTCAAAATCGCCGTCAAGAATCCGGTGCTTGCTCCATTCTCCAAAATTGCTGCCAAAGTGACACCTCTTTCACATCTCAGTCCCGATGATTTGTTGTCAAAACCAAGACTGTCAGCCAATCTTGCCACTACAAACGCTACCTCCAAGCAAGGGTGGTTGTCATTTCTATCCCCCGGCCATTGGACTTCGAATTTGGCTGATAACGGGATAAATTCAGAATTTCCTATCAGATATGAGGTATATGCACGTCGAGTATATCATTCTCGGTACTAAACTGACGAACATAAAAGGAATATCACCCATCCAATGTCATCAACAACTGGATTCTCAGTCATGTATGTCTCCTCATTGGCTCAATCTTCTCGGCCTAAAGCCTCTCACAGAGTGACGTTGAAGTTTCCATTACTCACGATGACGACTGGGCCTCGTTGATTCACGATGTGAGTTTTTGTCTCTGATGCATGTCAGTATATTAGGTTAAATCTCAATGTAAATCCCCACCATCAGGGCGAAGCAGAAGTACCAGATAACGAGGAACTCATCCATCGTATTCGCCAGACTCACAAACTCATCAAATTTGGAAGTACGTACCTATAAATCTTTGAACGAACGTCCTTTGACATTATCCCTAGCCTATGCGACCATTGTTGGTCGAATTGGTCGGAAACAATCCAGTGTCTTCCCAAAGTCCAATGTTGAATTTCCAGTCCTCACAAGAAGACATTCTGAAATCGACCTGGCTTTCTATTCCCATCATCATGACATGCCTCAACACGAATCTGAATTGTATGTCTCAGCGCTTTCTCATTGGTTCAAGCATTGACTTAAGATTGGAATCAGCAGCTCCAAACGCATTGGATTGCATCCTAATAATGATTCCTCTTCTGACATCGGCGCGTCTTCTGGCTCAATCACTAATATTCGCGGAAGCTCTTCGCATCCTAACATGGACGACATCGATTTGATATGGTCGGAGCGCATGAAGTCTTCTTTAACCAACAACGCATCAGAGCCTTCTACACTAGGTCTTGGATATGGAAATAGGGCCCTCATGGAACCAAAGGAATTGAGCGACGCTCTCGCATACGAGAGTCACTTTGATCTTTCAAAACACGCGCACAAAACTACCCGTACCAAGAAGCAGATTCGCATGGCTTGTACATTTTGTCGTGCGCGAAAAATTGCCTGCAGTCCGGGAGATCCGGATGTCGAAAATGGTCCGTGTAACCAATGTCAGAAACGTGGGCAGGAATGTGTGCCATATTCCACCAGGGATTCGTCTCACGGGAGACAAAAGGACATTGGTATCAAGGAAGCTGTCGTGGACGCAGGCGTCAAGATGGCTATGATGTCCATTCATCCAAGGATCTCGTCCGATAACATCAAAGACAACGACTCATATGTATCTTCCTCCAAGTGGGAGCCATTGAACGAATCGTAGTTCAGAGAACCTTCATCCGTGCGTACTAGTAGTTCAAATAATTGTACTTACAGTGCGACCGTATTGTCACCACAGGCTGTATTCGTAATCATACACTTCTCTGATCCATCACCACTACTGTACAACGTTAACATTACAGAATGCAGTTGGCATGACTCCTCAACGTTCTGTATACATCTTCTTATCCTTGAAATCACCAAACTCCCATTTGAAGCAATCCACGCAGTCAGTTTCTTCCTTTGCCTCAGGAACCCGTCTCGTCATTTTCCTTGCATCGCTCGGCCAGTCTTCTAATCCCAACACCTGCTCAAGCACCGTGCTAGATTCTTGATCCCACATCTCCATCAACCCAATAACCTCCCGAATCGTGTGTCTCCGCACATCTACTTTCCATCCGAGTTCGGTCACAGAATCAAACACGATGCTCTTGCCTAGATGACAATGAGTTTCAAGTGCATATCCTACTTGAGCGCAAGGTGAGAAAGGGCCAGTACACGTTCCCTGTGAGTAATAGAAGTTCATAAGCATTAATACCAGTGGAGAATGATTCGTCGTACCTGTGGTATAGGATCAGCAGTATGGTAGACATGGATTGTTGGTGACAGACTGGGGATCAGTCTTCCGTCACGCATATCCGACTCCGGTGGTGATTGAGGTGAAGATGGAAAAGGTAACCCTAATCTTGACGCTGCGAGGCGTTCGCCCGGACTTTCGAACGCAACGGCAGGAAGGCCGAACGTCGAACCAAGCAGTGAAGCAAGGGCACCGCCAAGTGAATGGCCGACGAGCCATAGATTCGCTGAAGGATAGAGCGCCTGCAGATCATTTACAAGATCCTGCAGGAAAGACACGGCCACAGGTGAGGCTAAATACATGCAGAGTAGACAAAATGGATACAAACTTACCAATCCAACTGTGTAAAACAGACTATCCTCGACTAACGCATTGGATAGACATGTATTATCACATCTCCAGCTTCCAGAATAGCAGTCACACACTTGACGGAAAACCCAAGAAAAATCTACCCGGGCGCAGCAGCAAGAGAAGAGTCTGTGCGATAGATTGTACAGTCAGTTCAACTGATGAGTGTTATACAGTGGACCCTCTGACTTACAAATTATCATTGAATTTGTCCTTCTTCGATGTTGGGCCTTGTATAGTTGTGCCCTTGACAGCGAGCACGATCGTCGAATTGTCGGAGGAGAGGAATACATGACCCCGGAAGCCGTCCTGCGCGTCCTCGTAGCCGAAAGGAAAACTCTGCAGGAATGAGGAAGCACAATAAGAATGCAAGTGAATCGAAATGCATTGAAGCTCAACAGGATGATAAAACGCACAATGTTCCATGCTCCATCTAACTCGTACCAATTCTTCTCGCTCGGTCCAAGAGCATACGCATTCCCGCTCATTCTAGCCAGCTGTGCCAGAGTATGAAGATCCTGAACGTCAGGACCATTGAGATGGACGATGTCCCAGTCGGAGTCGACGTCGCTTGGATCATCATTAGTATAAACATTAACCTCATCTACGGAAGCCTCAAGTTCTTGATTCCGGGCTGTTCTCCGTGTCGCTGTAGGTCTTGCGTGATCGATACCCTCTAGCCTGCGTGGCCTGTAGACCGCCGTTGGTCTTGTCTTCAAGTTGAAATCTACATCTAATTTCGTCGGTGATGAGATATAACCACTGATCGTGGATTGTGCTGAAGCTAGCGATGTATCCGTAGATAACGAATTGCCATCTCTATGAGGAAGCTCGTGATGGTGTGTGAAGGATACTTCGCTTGATGTCTGCTGAGGATTCGTGAACACGCCGGGTATTTGAAGGAAGGTGGTCAATAAGAGGATAACGAGTATTTGAGCTTGGACAGTTGAATGAAGAGGTTCAAGCATCTCACACGACTCAGTTTGGAAATCCGGCGTCAATCCGTCGGGAGCGGTCGGGATTCTCAGTAACTCTCTCAGTCATCTTCCTTCCTCTCTAAGTATATACAATGACAAGTCGAGTCGTCGACTCTTTCCACGACTTTGAGCGACATCAATTCAGAGCCTCCCCATGAAGATCCTCTCTGGAGTCATCTTTTGCCTGAACGCTAGCAGACGATATCATCGACAACCTCAGGCTCCGTTGGAACTTGGTAGCCACACCGCCGCCGGAGTATTTCTCTTGAAGGCTGAATAGGCTGAAGCGATGCAGCCATTTTATGATCATCAGACTTCAGCGCTTCAGCGCCAGCGCTCAAACTTCACCACCCAACCTTCATCTTCCCTGTACTCTTCTGTCCCTACTGCAAAGCCGGTCTTTGCAAAATCTTTGTTAACAGCACTTGTCGAATCATCTATCCTCATACTAGTTGTGCGGCTCATACGAACAAGACGATGGCATCCTTTAGGCGATGTCGACTCAGAAACAGTGCTGGCATATCCTGGAGAATCAATTTGTTGTTGTTACCACTCTTGTGTTCAGCCATCTTCAATTCTTGCGAGGCCCGTCCTGTCGCTATCAGTCTGTCAAACTGGTTCAACCAGCCGAAAGGTTCGAAACTCTACGATTCCAAGAGTGAAAAACTCCTTGGCTTTGCTTACTATGATTCCAGCAACGTAGGTCATATATCCTTGCTCAGCGCTCAATCCTCGTTCCTACGCCCGTAATCATAACTCTCGCACTTACCCATAATTAGTACAGACCGAACAAACAGACAAGCTGTCTGCCCTTTTCCTTCCTCAACAAGACATAGATTTCGAGAAAACTCAGAAGAGAAAAGCCGAAGATGGTATATCAGTCATATCCTTGCTGCAAAAGGGTAATTCTGGCAGCGAAATATCAGATGATCGGGTGGGTTTTTTTTTCGGGGTTGAAACGAAGAACGGTCAAGAGTACATCTGACGGTTGCATGTAACAGGCTACTTACAGGAAGGTTGACAAACTCCTGCATCTTGCTCCTTGCTATATATCTGATGAAGCCCTATCAGTGTTTAGTCACATTGAAGAAGTCCGCGTTCAAAAAACTACTCCCCAAAATGGTAACTGATCAATTCGCATTCAAGAACTTCAGACATTCACATTCTGAATATCGATTTACAGGTTTACGTCGAACTAACCTCATCACTCCCAATATACGAATCACCAGCGCTCCCGACCTTCGAAGAATCTCTCAAGCACAGGAAATTCTTGGAGACCATCAATGTCTCACTGGGCGAGGGAGGGCATCTCGTTATGAGCTATCCTTACCAAACCATCTGGCGTGATTTGCATGATCAGTTAAAACTGACCTGTATCCCAACCAGTACGTGTTGACAACTGTGTATTTCGCCATGATTTTCACTGTCGTGACTGACCGTTGAAATTCATTGCTAGCTGAAGAATTCCCCGAGGATGTCGAAGATGCACATTGGGAGAAGTGGGGAATCAAAAATATGCCTAGTAGCAATAAAGGAAAGCTCAGGAGTCCCTAGCCAAACTCTATAGCTCCCAAGCCAAGTGCATAAACTCTTTTGGGGGGTACTGGAAGCGATAGACCCTGATGGAATGATGAACCTTTACAAGTTCACGGCCGAGACTGGGACATTGCTCGTGGTGGCAGTAAGTCACCTCAGGTATTTATGTACATTTCACCAACATGTACAAGACTGTACAAGGTAATTGGTTTCCTCCTGATCCAATTGGAGAGCAAGGGCACCTCGAATCAAGATGGTCACTATAAGCACTGAGTTTGAGCGCATCTGCCAGTGGATGTCAGCGGCTCAGCGACATCAAGTTCCGTCGGCAGCGCTAGCCTAGTCAGTGGTCACAGAATCAAGCAGAAACAGCTCGCGCTGAGTCGCTGACCTTCCCCCATCAAGTTCTCATAACCTTTCCGTCCACTCTACTGCAAAGCTGGTCTTGCAAAATCTCTGCTAGCACCGTCACATTTCTGTCTACTCTATAAAGTCAGTCTTCACAAAATCTCCAAGGCTGGCCCCATTGACCACATCTCAAATTCCAAAAACTCCTCGTTCAGTCCGACCAAGCCCCAAATTTCCAATCATCTATCCTCGTAGTCGTCGGGCTCATATGAACAGTACGATGACATTCTTTTGGCGTTCAAGTCGACGAATTAGTGCTGGGAGAACCTGGAGAACCGCCAGCACTTCTTTGCTGTTACTACTTCAACGGGGCGAGCGAGGGCACCTCGTCATGACCTTACCTTACACAAGCATCTGGCATGATTTGCGGAAGCAGCTGAAAGTGACCTGTATCCCGTTAAGTGGGTACTGACAACTTTTATACCTCATCATGATATTTCCTTGTATCTGACTGTTTTTATTCACTACCAGCGGAAGATTTCCCTGAGGGGTTAAAGGATGCACGTTGGGAAGACTCGGGTATCGCCTGGTATCGCGAATCTGCCCACTAGCACTATTGGGAAGCTCAAGCATCCTAACCTCCCAAGTCAAGTACATAAGCACAAGTTACGAAATTATTGGAACCAGTTGATCGCAGTCTCGCCAGGATAGTGCATACTTGATGCTGTTTGTAACTTCATATAGCCTCTTTCATGAACCGCCGCACACGAAAAACTACAAGCCTTGAAGCGTAAAGCTTAACTGCCCGATGTCTATGACTGCCAGTGAGATCTATATGATACTTGAAGCTTGAGGAAGCCTCAGTAGGACGTTAGCGCTTTAGCAGTCACTACATTGGCAGGTACGTATGCCCACGGTTCCGACGTTACCTGTAACCTCTTACAAGTACACTGTACTATAGACAGGGAAGCAGCCTACCACCAGTTGAAAAGTTCCCGGCAAGTTTCGCTCGTAGGCCTCTATTCAAGTTTTACTGGAGATGGACGCATCTTATAGAACGTGAAACCAATATCATAATTGAACAACTTTGCAAACTTCATACCGAGGTTGAGGACACTGATTGACTGCACTTCAGCCAATGGACAAATCTCCAGAGCTCCCTTCGTTTGAAGAATCACCCCGTCTCGGTCAGAGAGCAAGCCTCAAAGAAACTAAGTGCTGTACTTCGATGAAGAACGCGAGAGTGTGATCTCCTGCATGGTGATGAAAGCGGTGAGCATCTATACTCCATGATAAATGTAGATATACAAGAATGTGAGCGGCAGATCATAAGATATGCCCATGATCATTTGATACCTCCAGCGACCGCCGCTCTTCTTCTCTTATTGCCTCTTCTTATCTCTCCCAAATCGGCCTCAATCTCCGGTTCCTTCGCTGTATTCAGCATCGCTAAACTCTTCCCTAACCCTCCAATCGCCTGACTCTGGTGCGTTCCACTACCCTTGGGTCTCCTCCTTCCTCCTGTCGTACCAGCATTCGCACCAGGGCCATTGCCACCAGTACCACCTCCGCTCGCCGCGCCACCCGAGACACCATTGCCACCGCTCCCGCCACTGGTTGATGTGATGGTGGTAGATGTGAGCGAAAGCGGGAAGGGAGACGGTATCTCGTCCACGGATAAAGAGTGAGGATTAAGAAAAGGACCAGAAGTGATAGGAAAGCTGCTGATTGATCCTGGGAGCCCTGCGTTGGGTTGAGCAGGATTCCCAGGTTGACTACCGAGCGGTGTCATTGGAGGTGGAGTGCCCATCTTGTTTCGCAATTTTCTCGTGATATGTGCTCTGTTCTGTGAGTCGAGGGTAGCATCTGCGGAGATCCCTTCGCCTTCCTTGTCCTCTCTAGCTCTTTTTCGTCTTTCTTCGATTCCTTCGAGAAGCCGTTCTCGAACGCGATCCCGACCTTTTTTCCATTCGTCTTCGACTTTGCGTTGTTCTTCGAGGTATGCCGTTTGGGCACGGGAGAGAGAGTACGTTTCGGAGAGCTCGTCTTGATACAAGAGGGCAGAACGCACGAGGGTGATGGGAAGAAGACGAAGATTGTAGTAAGGTACCTGCGATGGCTCGGTGGAAAGAGAGACAGTAGTGTTCACTAAAGCTGTGATGTTCTCTGTATAGTGTCTGGTGCTGTAGAAACTATCAGATATATAGGTCCAGCGTTGAACTGGAGCTGGGACATTGAACTCACTCTTCTCTGCGTTCACTGATTTCTTTCCCGGCCTTCCCAGTGAGATCTCTCCGTCTCTTTTCCTTTTTCCGTCTTCAAAAGGCCCATGAGGTTTGGTTGAGGATGGACCAGGAAAAGAGGAGGATGCTGAGATTGAATAACCGTAGTTCATCGTACTGAGCAGAAAGACAAAAGACAAAGCTTGCCTGCCAATACAAATGTTTGAGCGCTTATGTAACGTTTAACTCTTTCCGAACATGCCACCGTGACAATCGAACTATCGAACAAGGATAGACCGTCCCACCTCCTCATTCATACCCTGGTCGCACTTCAGTCTTCAGACTAGGCCCAAATTGCTTCGGTGGACCTTCACGGGGCTAAGCCAAGCTCCAAAAACTCAAGCTTATAACCTCAAGCTCGAGTGTCATCCTCCTACTAGCTAGTTCCATGCCCTGGCTTGAAGAAACCGACGGATTTATCTGATCCATCTCATTGCACGCAAATACACGCAACTGACACGTATCGTCATGCACGCTGATTGTCCTATGTATGCCCGCTGCGTGGTTTCTTAGGATTACGGTCTTCTTCCTCTGGCTGTGTCCAAGCGTAGCAACCATCATCAGTCAATACAACACGATTCGAATCGACCCGAATTTTCACAGAATTACCGCATTTCTCTGCGGTATATAAACCTCGCTGAAATAATAGCTCTACCCCCAAGTTGATTCTTCCTTTTTAACGTTAAGCCGCTGGTCGCCTTATCGGACAACCCCATAATCATTAAAAATTTCTCTTGCCAAAATCCACTGTGATGGTTCGTTCACGTCCTGTGCTCATCTTTGTCGCTCTAGGAGCCGCTTCGATTGCTACCGCTGCTCCCCTCCGGCTTGCGCCTAGCGTTGAGCATGCCAGCCAAGAGGCAGCCTCATGCGCCCACTTTGACCGAGATACCCCAGAATCCGTGAATCCTCACGATTGTAGTGAAATCGAGCTCAACGTCTCTTCCGGTGAACATTATGTTCTCGACATGGTGAGTCATCAAATGCAGGTTCCTAATGTCATATCCTAAACCCCGATCCGCGATTTTTCGCTTTCACAGAACTCCTTTCCCTCCAGACGCGATCCCTCTGGCATCAATCTGCTACCTCCCTTCAACTACCCCTCGAGCCAAGATGACGATACTAGTGTTCTCAGTATCGAGTCTCGTGCACCCCACCCTTATGGTCCCTTTCACTCCCCCTCGAGTCAAGAGCATGCAGACGCTGATACTGCTAGTGCTCCCGGTATCGAGTCTCGTGCCCTGCACCCTTCTGGTCCCTTTGTCTCCCCCTCGAGTGAAGAGCATGCAGACGCTGATACTGCTAGTGTTACCGGTATCGCGTCTCATGCGCCCCGCCCTTCTGGCCCCTTTCACTCCCCTTCGATCGAAGAGCGTGTAGACGATACTACTGCTAGTGTTCCCAGTATCGAGTCTCGTGCGTCCCGCCCTTCTGGCCCCTTTCACTCCCCTTCGATCGAAGAGCGTGTAGACGATGAGACTGCTACTGCTAGTGTTCCCAGTATCAAGTCTCATGCACCCTACCCTTCTGCTCCCTTCCATTCCCTCGCGATTCAAGAGCGTGCAGATGCTGACGATGCTGCTAGTCTTCCCGGTGTCGAGTCTCGTGCCACTTCCACTTCTGGTCCACTTGAAGTTATCGGTAGTTCATTCAGCATCCTTTCTTCGGACACTTCCAGCGCGCCCGGAGCTCATCGCCCTTTTCGAACGCGTACAGACACTGATATCGCTGGTGCTGATGATACCGCTCCTCTTGCCCTCCATATTCCCGTTCCACTCCAGCCAACCAGCGCGGCCGCATTGCCGGATCAGCATAAAGATGCTCGAGAACAGGGAGACACTATCATTGGCGCTCTCAGTATCGCGTCTCACGTCCCCGATTGTTCTGGTCCACTTCATCACTCTTCAGTATCTGTCGCTCACACCCTTGTTCAAGAGCGTACTATCACTGACATCGCCACTCTTACTATTGAGTCTCGTTCCCCAAATCCTACTGGCCCACCTGTTGTCAGTAGCGACCACTACGTGTCTTTACTCCCTGAACGTGCATCTGCAAAAGACGTGATTAATGTGATCAATCGTTTCACCGGGTCATACGAGAGGGATATTCAGGGTATTACAACCTGGATGCAATTTGTCGAAACCAACAGCGGAAAGCTATGGCTGGAGATAAAAGAAGCTCTGCCTCAGAGTCGACCCGACATTCACCGACTTGGGGTGAAAATAGAAATTATCTCGGATATTATTCTAGCACGCCTAGGTCCTGTGTCCAATTGTATTCCGCAAGTGTACGAAGAGCTCAACTTATGGGATAATCACTCGTGCGACAGATACATCAGGCGTGCCAAAACTTGGTACATATTCGAACACAAGGAAATGGGGATGTTGGTGCTCAGACTTTCCACACGGATAAATTGTGAACAGCCTCCACATCTTCCCGCTCTGCCGACTCTCAAAGATATGGTTTATGAAGATTTTCAAG
Organism: Lentinula raphanica; assembly: GCA_027919835.1. Taxonomy (NCBI): domain Eukaryota; kingdom Fungi; phylum Basidiomycota; class Agaricomycetes; order Agaricales; family Omphalotaceae; genus Lentinula; species Lentinula raphanica. The sequence continues at coordinate 1,007,145 of JANVFP010000006.1, read as the reverse complement.
GCCTCACTGCGTATACAAAAGCTCAACATCGAATGGAAGCAATATTCACCAATGGTGCATCTCAATTCGCAGCTAGTCTTCAGGCTGCTCGCGGTGACATGTCAGAATTCCGCAAACAAAATACGGAGTGTTACCAACGATATCACTACATGGTTCAAAACTCACCACAGGATGTAGCAGATGCGCTACGTAACAGAATGGAGCAGATACTCAAGACATGGCGTTAAGACTAGAATGAGCCAGCGGCAGGTGCAGCTAGATGGAACCGGCATTAGAAACACTGCACCGGCCGATTGCCACGACCGTAGGGCCTGCGCTCTGACATTCGTTCTACGTATTGTCTGCCAACTCCTCTAAACTCCTCTAGCCAACTCTTCTGTGATGAACACGCTCCACCTTCGACTATCCGACCCCAATGCTTCCAATCCATCACCGGCACCTTCCGTTACTATCCACGACCTACACCGTATGTGCTTGTGTACGGTGGTAGGTTTGTACTTTATTCCTTCGTTTTTCTGCTCATGGACATTCCTGATTCACTGTACTTAGTCTACTTTAGTTCTCTGCCTTTGTACTGCTCGTCCAACGCCTTTGTCCAATCAGAATCCATTTGTAGAATGGTGAAGATGATGAGGTGTGGCAAGTTGTGGCTTGGTGGTGCGGATAAGTTCCCAAGCGTAGTACTACATCACACAAGACTGTCGGATTGACCCAACCTTTGACAGAAATACCAGGAAATACCGCATCACATTTCTCTATGGTATACAAACCTCGCTGGAACGAGAGCTTCATCCCAAAATAATAGTTCAAAAAGGTTCAAAAATTGCCGTAACTCATCCTATCACAATGCTTTACAGATTCGACTCTAACTAGTACTACCCCACCATTTTTCAAGGAACTCTCGAACTCCCATGGGCTTCACATCCACTAATCTGTTCAGATTCATAGGATCCTTGATATCAAATCCTCCGTCAAGAACTGCAATGAATGACTCTGTGAAAAAGTTGGCCATAGCTTGCTCCGGAGCAGGACTCATCCTTGCAACAAGTTCCTCGCGGGTGTTGTATTTAACAGTGAAATTCGTACCTGCAAATCAGATTGCCGTTGAGCGGGTGCTATGTACTAACAGACGGTCAATCTGGGCCAATCACGACTCCACTCACCGCATACGTCTTCGCACAACCGCACCACCTCGTTCATGGACAATATTTCCCCTGCCATATTATTGTACACCTCCCAGCTGTCAAGCTGGGTGGCTGCAGCAACAAACTTGCCGACATCTTCTGCACGTGTGTACCATAGTTGCTTCTCTCCGTCCCCAGGGATGTCTGCTGACTGTGTCGACAGATTGAAAATGAGGGGGAAACGAGCCAAATGTCCATGGGCTTCGTCGCCCCCCGGTTTGGTATTCCCATATCCAAGGTAATTCATGAATATGCCGCATTCGAAGAGACTATATTCGAAAGAATCTGCACGCTCTTGTTTGACTCGTTGAAGTAAGTCAATAATCGGCAGCTTGTTCTTGTAGAGACTGACAAATGCTCCGACTTGTTTCGAATCGATAGCAAACTCGCTGGGAGCGAATCGACGAAACGAGGGGACTGATAAGGCGGCGCGAAGGAGGTTTTCCTGTGCAGCGATGTACACCAACTCAGCAGGTCGACCAGCCAAAGTAGAAATGATAGTGTCGATTTGGAACCGATCTAGGACCTCCTGCAAAGAGGTCTGGTCTTGGTAGTCTACTGGGATGACAGGTGCCTTGGCTCCTGCGTATTCAACGTCTGGTGACTGCGAACGAGAGAGGACGATAATTTCGAGCGAGTGCTGATGTTTGATTTCAAGCAGGCCTTCGACAATGTGTCTCCCGATTTTGCCAGTTCCGCCTGCGACAGCGATGCGTTGAGACTTCATATCGTATGTCGGAAAGCCTCTGAGAGGACGGTTGGTGCTTTATATGTATGTGGTTTATGGTCATTATTGTTCACAATAATGTAAGCACCATATTTTACATCCGAGTTCCCTCCGCAGCGACTCATCACGATACAGACACCATAGAAAGCTACCACGCTGGTAGTCGTAACTGGCCATAAGCATACGTGTGCAGACTTAAATAGTGACTGGTGATAATTACTAAGTTAACATTCGCAGTCAGAACTGAGAAGTTGCGAAAGAGTTGATGTTCGAAAGACTCAGATGAACGTCACTGGTCAGAGATAATACGATTAATTACTATTTACTAACAAGTTTCAAGTACTAGTTCAGAAAAGACGAGACTAATCATGAAAACCTCAGCAAAAAAACACAGTATAAGTCAACGGAAAGTGCATGATGAAGCATATAGACCAAAAGAAGAAAACACAGAGTGAATCGGGGAAATAAGAATGAGTGTGTGCGCGATCGAGTATTAAGTACGTACGTAGATTGCAGTGGATTGTGGATTGGTGATGGACTATTGTGGATGGGGGAGCGGAGCAAGGACAGAAGAATGAAAGACAAACGAAAAAGGGAAAACAGACGATGGAGGAGGAGAGCAAAGGAAAGCGCAGGATAAGTGAGTGTTGGTCTTGTCTGAACTAGTTGCCAAGTTCGGAGGGGGAGATGAAGCAGACAAACAATTACAATTTAGAGGAGAAGGTGAACCAAAAGCGAAAGAGAGGGAAGAGGGAAGAGGGGAAGAACATAAGAAAATAACTCGTATGACGAAAACAAAACAATGAGGCTGTTGAGGAAATCAGGTCATAGAAAATAGAACTAAAGAGTGTATGGGGGGTATAATGAATGATGATGTTAATGAGTCTGACGAGAATATGATGTGGACTTGTTATGCGTGTAAAACGATTGTGTGAGTGAGAGGAGGAAATCGAATGTGAAACAGGAAACAGAGAAAGGATAGAATAGTGAAGAAGTGGAGGAGTGAAGGATATCAGAAATAACGAAAGAGATGATCGAGACCATCCTCTGACTCGCTCTTACATACTCCTATGATTTGTTCGTCCACTGATACAACTCTATCAACATCAATCTTTCACCAACCCCTGCACCTGGATTTGCCTATACAAATTGAGACCTACACCCGAATCTTCTGACGGGGCGGGGGACACCGGAGTCGATGTCCCTAAAACACCAGAAGCTTTCCCGGCAGCAGAGGCAGAAGCGGAGGTCGAAGTTGAGGTCGACTCTCTCGACCGAGACGGGGCTACTGATATTGGTCCTGGTACGGGAGTGCTTGAACTGGGATTCGGAGAGGCAAGGGAAGGTGAGGGAGGGACTTGGGATTGATTTTTGGCAGCGCTGGCAGAGAGGGTCCCCCTGCTTGTCTGGGAGGTACTTCGCGAACGAGCGCTGGTGCTGGGAGTCATTCGAGGAGCAGAGAGGGAGTTGGAATTTGTATCTTTGGAGGTGGCGGTTGACCCTGTGGTACCGACAGTTCGACGACTCGCCGCTCTTTCTTTTTCGGACCTCTCGCTCTTCTCCTTCTCCTTTTCCCGTTCCCGTTCCCGCTCCTTCTCCCGATCGCTCACCAGCCTCGTACCAAATTTGGCATTTGCACTGCTCTCTCTCGAGTACGCGCTCGGCGTGAGCACCGCATGTCCATGAGCCGATCCTTGACCATGTCCATGGGCGCTGCCTTCGGCGTGGCCGTTTCCATTTCTATGTCCATGACCTCCTCCGTGATGACCATGTAATCCCAGTGGGCTTGGCCCAACGCTGTATCCAGCCTTTCGTGAGGGTACGACGACTCGACCTTGGGGTGCACCGCCGCCGGCACCATAGAAACCTTGGGAAGGGCGATAGGATGCCGGTGTGGCTGATGATGTTGAAGTGGACGACGTAGGCGTAGATGTAGAGGTTGAGTTCAACGCACGTGAGGAACCGGTCCCGCCGGGACCTAACATCCTTCCTCTACCTAGACCGGGACCTAATCCTCCTCCCCGTCCTCTAATCACGGTTTTCTTCACTTTCGTGCCTCCTCTCCCACCATTGCTTCCTAAAGAGGTTGTACTTCCCCCTGTGCCTGCACCGGAGGGTGAGCTCAAGCCAACGGGCCTTTGCACGGTAACCTTGTCTGCGCCCCAGTAGGAGAAACTCATCTTGGACTTCCGATCAGAGTCTGAAGAATCGGCATCCGAGTCATCTGGGTCGTTTCCATGTCCATTCCCTATCATGTTGATCGAGTACGATGAGGAGGAGGAGTTGGTGGTGATACGAGCAGAGGAAGTGAGGCCAGGTCGTTCGTCGTCTGCAGGCATTGGGATGATGCGCGGTTGGTTAGATAGTTGCTGGGGTGAATGAGCTGGAGTGGCATGCTGTGGTTGAATGCGGGTACGAGATATACTATAGAAATATATAATGTGTTCATTGTCAAAAACGACGAGAAGAGGACAAGATGAACGCACTCAGCCATGGTAACCACTCCTTCCCTTACGATGTCTTCCATAACCCAAGTCTCGACCTACGAACGAGAAAATTGAGAAGCTGGCGGGAAAGCGAGGCTGAAAAAGATACCTTCAAGAATTTATACAGATTTCGCGGTTTCGCTCTTATCTGCCTCTTCCCCATACCTGCTTTATCCTTCTCCTTGTCCCCTCCCCCCTTGGTCAGATTCTCTCCTCCGCTGCTCCAGATTGGCACAGTTGTCACTCCTGTCCTCTGACAAAGCAAGACGACATCATTGAAGACGACCAACCATAAATCCTTCTTACCAAACGGCTTGACTGGCTTCCCCGTCGAACCTCCGATACCGATCCCGGTCTTGGACGATGGAGGGGAAGGCGACAAGGCATCGGATAGTCGACGGAAGGATGATTTCGACTTCTTGGTTTGGATTGGGGTGTTGAATGCTGACGGAGGGGGAGGAGGAGGAGAAGTAGCACCCCCATTTCCGTTTGTAGAAGGTAACTCATCCGCTGGGGGAGTGTAAACCGTCTCCTCAATCAACACTCTCCCAGGCTTCGGTCTCCCCACCCATCCCATTCCTGCACCTTTCCCAGCTTTTGTTCCCTTAGGCCCTCTACTCCGGCCAAATCCAGAACTCAACCCTCCGCCGCTATCCCCGTTCCCATCGCCCCACTCGATTCTTCCCAATGCATCCCTAGTGCGTTCTCTGTCTTCCCACTCTACCTTCTCATCCTCTATCCCTCTCACCATGACCTCGATCTCAGCTACGAGCTGTAACGTACTTTCGTACTCTGTCGTGCTGGGATCTGTGTTGTAGAGCAGATTCTGGAAGAGGAGAGGGTATTTAAGCAGCCGCTGGAATGGTTTGCTGAGTGAGATAGATAGGGAGGTTTGGCCAGAGTATGAGGAGAGGGTATCGAGTGTTCGTAGGAGGGTGGGAATTAAGGATTTTTGATGAAGACTATCTAAGGAGGAAGATTTAGAGGATATGTTCGTCGTAGTTGTGGATGTCGAGCGTGAGGATGAGGAGAATGTTGGTTTGGAGAGCGAAGAAGGGGATTTGGAGGACGACTTTGGAGAGGTATAGGAAGAAAATGAGGTGGATTTAGATGACGGAGGATGAGGAGGCGACATGTCGTTTATTGCGTTGTCTACTTGGTCCAGCGCGCGCTCAAGGTGGAGGACATACGTTGCGTATCCTTGGAAGATATCTGACTGCAGAACCATTAGTAAAGTATGTCGTTGACAGAAAAGATACCCTACATTCGCGACAAACACATCCGCCAAACTTCTCACAAGCGGATACTGATCATCGTACCTCTTCCTCAGCGCCTCAGCTAACCTCTTGTGTCCTTCAAACACCCCTGAATCAATCACCTCTAGACAAATTCGCAAATCTGGTGGAAGGAGGTGAGGGGGATTATCGGCAAAGGCAGTGCATTTGGATTATTCGTGTCAAACGGATCCTGGTTGCTGTTATTATTATTCGTCGAGGTCCTTAATTTCTTGAACATCCCTTTCGCGGCCGAACTGCTCCTTCCCTGTGACTGACTCTGCGACCTTTCCCTCTCCCGCTCTCGCTCGACACCAATCGACTGTCTGCCCAACGACTGCGTCGACACCGCGTTGGGGTTGTTTCCCGACCTAGACTGTTGATTACCATGAGGAGGAGGGGGTAAAGACTGATGTGACCGTGCACCAGAAGCGGAAGGAAAGGGTATGATAGTCTTCTTCTGTGAAGCCGAAGCTCTATATGGAGACCTTGGATGAACATTCTTCTTCTGTCGTTCCTTCCTTGCAGCTTCGTCTTCCTCATCGTCGTCCATTAAGTCATCTCCCGAGTCATCTCCTTCCTCTAACATCTCGTTCTGCGGTGTCGGAGACATGAATCTTGCAGCTATGGGCGGTAAGGAATCCGATCTCGAGCTGAGTGGTGAGCTTGGCTTTGGAGGGATTTGTTCTGGCGTTTCTGTCACTGACAAAGGTTCGGGAGATAATACCCTTCTCGGATAATATGGATGCAACAACGGTTCGATGAACATTTCCTTCATCTTTGCCAACTCCCCCACATACCTCTCCTCGCTCGATATAATCTCGAACAAGACCTCTTGCCTCGTTCGTTCTCTCGAACCCAGGTTCAACACCAGATCTTCCTCAGTGACTTCGCTCCAGGAAGTCGCAGACAATATCCGTGAGCCACTGGCAGCAGTGGATGTGGAAGTCATGGACGAGTATTGGGACACTCCGCTCATTTGTGAATACGGTGTTCCCGAGCGGAGACTTTGTTGACTTGGGTTTAGGTTATTGCTGTTCTCGTGAATAGACTCTAGAGGAGCAGGGGAAGGCGATGGTGAGGTGGGAGATAAGAAGGCTACTTTCTTTTGTACATCGCCCACGATGTTGGTATTCAACGAGCCTGCGGTGTGTTTTCGGTGGACTGGGGTGGCCGTGGCTGACGCGTGTTCGTCTGTTGGACCAGCTGTGGGAGTCGGTGTACGAGCAGACGGTGTTGGTGTTGGTGTCGCCGTAGAATCTGACCGTGTATCTTCATCATTGACACCTCTCTGACTATCATCAACCACGTCGTCAGGCCCGCTCTCTGCTGGAATAGGACTAGGCAACGGTTTGTACACCGCGTAGCCAGATCCAGAACCTGTAGCACTCGCTCTCTTCCCGACTCCAGTCCCCGTCGTCATACTAGATTCCTGCGAGTCCGTCCTCCTAGCCATCTTCTGCGCTTGTGGCATCTCAGCAGAAGGTTGCGGAGGCCAAGTTTTAAGAGGTGGTAGCTTTCCTATCTCCTTCTCTCTCATCTCCTTCGACGACGAGGACGATGATGAGACTGTCCCACTCCCACCTCCCAAATGAAGCCGAGAGAAAAAAGCCTTCATCCTTGGTCTTTTCCTGGATTTGATGGTTTACAAGTGGAAGGAGTTTTCTTGCGATAGTTGTTCGCTACCCCGCGCGTATCCTAAGGCCGAAGCTCTTCCAATATCCAGTTTGAGTTGAAGTTATAAGGTTTCCAGCGCAATCGGTTGAATGATTGAATCTTTCTTGAGTTGAATTCGCGGTTGAGAACGAAGACGGGGATGATTGCTCCTTCCTTTTTGTGAGTGAGATGAATTGTATGAAATAATAGAGTCACTTCAGCCCACCGGTGGTCCTTCACAACTCCCAGCTGCAAGTTTTTGCAAATTGCGACCTCGCGAAGATTCCCGTGTGCCGCGACGATATGGACCAAGAGGGCTGCGGATGAATTTGCTTTCAACAATCCGGATTGGTATTGTTGATATGATTGATAGAAGAAGGATGAAGCGCAGAATGAGAATCGAAGAATGGGTCAAGATTTGTGAATCCAAAGTTAGGCCTCGTTAAATTCTGACGAGTTGATGTTTTTTCGCCCAAAAAGTTGACAGAACTTCGCCAGCGCCACTTACAGCTACTTAAACGGCGTTTTGCCTCGTGGCAACTCTATTGCAGATGGAGATAAGATAAGATAAACCATGGTACGGGTACAGGAGCCATATATGTGCTTGAGCCACGAAATCGCATTTCTCTACGTACTTCTTGTACCCCAGATCTCTTGACTCTCATTGGACTTGATACCCGGTACCACCGTATTTACAAGGCCAATCACAGTATGTACTTCCACCGCGCTCATACATGAGTTGTGTCCTCATGGGATGAGTATGTATTTAACTACTTCAAGTTAAACCTGGCATCGCTCTCGGAATTGTCATGGAAATATTGCCTGAGAAACTCTTCCATACGAAATTCCTGGAGCAGAGCATGCTCACGATTGCTGTGAACCTCTACATCTCTCCAACTGAGCAACACACTCGGGACAAACCTCATATCGATAGGCTGCGAGATAAGTTTCTTCCCGAACGGCGCTGAGCATGGTATTTTTGGAGGAGAATGTTGAGAAAGATCATCTTGGAAATCTTGGAAAAGTGGCTGCCTTCCAGAAGGAAAAGACCGGAGTAGAGCGATAATATGTGAATCATGTACAACACCACTCTAGAGATGTTTGCATCAAGTGCTGCAAACACATATAGAATCTCACCGCAACAGGAGCTACTTACAGTAGACACCATTCCAACAGTCAGGCCCAGGGGAAATCAGTATGCAAGAGTGGATAGCATATATGTAGAGCTGTCAATCTGGAAAAAGAATGCGACGATGTGAATGGAGTGTCGGAAGTCCGAGACAAAGTGACATTGAAGAGAAAGTAATTTTCGATACATCTCTGGCCAAAAGAGAAAAGGTTTACTGGAGTTTGATGATGGAGGCTTTCGACCGTGACAACGTCCTTAATCGAAACCTCTTGAGTGGTTAAGTTCGTCCTTCATTTCCGGCGGAATTCAGTGAATTCGAAAGGGAACGGTTGCGAATGTGTGCGCATTCCATTAAGATTGAATGACTCAGGGGATCGAAAGCGTGGAAGGAAAACTCCTCGTTGCGGGTTTGATCTCCTTGCACGACCTTTCCCTCGCGGTGTAGAAGGAAAAGCGCGTCGTTTGACAGAAATTTTGCAGAAAGGAAAGCTTCTAGATAGTCGAGAATATTAGTACAACATGTTACGATACTTATGGCACTGTTAAATATATAGGGGGATGGTTGATTTGGCTCTCTATGAGTGAAGTTTATTGATGAACCAAAAGGAGGCAAAACCCAAGGTTCCTGCGCCAACATATATCACTAGTCGTATATCTATTGGATTGTTTGTCAAGAAAGGATAAGGAACTAGATAATCGTTAGGCAAGACCTTCTACAGGACAAGCACCACTTACATCTTCCGCCGTTGAATGAAGCACAACGCTCTACCCACCAAGCATAAAAAGTCGTGTACAAAATCGAGACAGTCGATGCACCATAGATCAATTCGGTTCGACTGTACTTTCTTTCGAACAGTAGAAAATCTACCAAAAGGGTTATTGCTGGAACAGCGTGCAAGGCAATATCCAGATGGAGCGGAATCCGTGTAAACTTTGGAGCGTCCGAAGAGGACGAAGGTTCTCCATTGCTTTGTAAGATCAATTGGGTAGCGAGAAGAAGAAGAGGCCAGTAGATTGATGTTACGACGATGGAAAGCTGTAGATTAAATGTGAGAGGGAAATGATAGGAGTATGCAGGAGACATACTGGCATAGAAATGTAAAGTAGGATACGTTTAAGGGGTTTGAGTGCTGCATTTAAGGGTTCAGATGTTGCTCACCTCCCGAAGAACAGACTTACCACTCGTTAATGACGGAAGTAGATCCATAGTCAAGCTTGTGAGAGTCGTTGCGCAGGCAATAAAAAGGCTAAATTGAACTGTCTGAGTTGTGGGAACGGGGAGACGAAGGACGACGCACCCTTGAATAGTCAAATACTGAAGATGACCACCGTATTGAGCGCTGATAAAGGCATTTATTGGAAGCTTGGTAAGTCCATAGTAGCCATTTATCATGAGAGCTGCAGCCGTAGAGTGGAGGAAGATACGGAAAAGACGATGAGCCATGAGGAGAAAGTAGGAGTACAAAGAACGAGGAAGTAAAGTCGTGTGCAGCTGCGAGCGCTTAAAAATCTGAAGTGCGTCATGATCGGGTTGAACGGCCCGCCAGAAGCCGCTGACTTTCTCTTCGTGACTCACGCGAATTGGCGCGAATTGAACTCATCTCTCCCTACGATGTCCAATCAGCCTACAAAACAAAAGCTATGGGGTGGTAGATTCACTGGAAAAACTGATCCCTTGTACGTTTTTACTGATATCGTCAAGATCAAACTCATCTCCATCAATGCAGAATGCACACCTTCAACCAATCCTTGGCTTATGACCAACGGATGCACGCTGCTGATATCAAAGGCTCCATTGCCTATACAAAAGCGTTAAAGCGTGTCGGTATCTTGACAGATGATGAGGAAACCAAAATGATTGCTGGCCTACAAGCAGTCGGTCAGGAATGGGAGAACGGCACGGCAAGGCGCAAATTTCTCTTCCGCAATATTCACGTCTGAACAATAATATTAGTTCAAACCTGCACCAGACGATGAAGACATACATACCGCGAATGAACGTCGCTTGAGTGAGCTTATTGGGCCTCTTGGAGGGAAACTGCATACCGGAAGATCTCGAAACGACCAGGTCGCAACTGACATGCGGTTATGGCTTCTTGAAGAAATCAAAGAAGTTGAAAATGGTTTGCGAGGGCTTATCCGAGTCATGGTGGAACGGGCAGACAAGGAAAAGGATTATCTGATGCCTGGTTACACACATCTTCAGGTATGAACGTATGTTCGGACGCGATCTCAAATTGATTCGATACTGCTCTTGTCTCCACACAGCGAGGACAACCTATCCGATGGTCTCATCTCCTCCTTTCTCATGCGTTCTCATTCCGGAGTGATCTCGAACGTCTACAACAGCTCATTCCCCGTATATCTGTGTTACCATTAGGCAGTGGTGCTCTCGCTGGGAATCCTTTCGTCGTCGATCGGGAATTTCTAGCTAAAGAGCTAGGATTTCAGTCGGTTGCTGAGAATAGTTTATGGGGTGTTGGAGATAGGGATTTCATCGTCGAATTTCTTATGTGGTCTAGCTTGGCTATGACTCATATCAGCCGTATGGCGGAGGATTTGATTGTCTATTCCACTGCAGAGTTTGGATTCGTCACTTTGAGTGATGCGTACAGGTGCGAATTTTTATTCCCAGTCTTCATCTTCCTCCCTTTTGATCTTTGTCGTCTTGATGATCGCAGTACTGGTTCAAGTATAATGCCACAAAAGAAAAACCCGGACTCACTCGAACTTCTGCGAGGAAAATCTGGTCGCGTCTTTGGCAACGTACGTTCCATCGGCGTCCCGTTATTGTAGCTTATCTCTTTGCATAGATGGCGGGCTTTGTTATGACGCTCAAGGGTTTACCTTCGACATACAATAAAGACTTGCAGGAAGACAAGGAACCATTATTTGATGCATTGGTCAACGTGTCCATGTCCTTCAAGATAGCAGAAGGTGTTATTGCTACTCTAGATGTAAGCTTTCCGTTGGTTTGTTGGATCTCAACCGTACTCACCACAGAATATTCGAAGGTCCACCCAGAAAAGATGCGTCAAGCTCTGACCATGGATGTGCTTGCAACAGATCTTGCGGACTATCTCGTTCGCAAAGGGGTCAGTCCACACGATGATTTGGTTTTCCACTCTAACCAAATGATTACTCTTTGCAGGTCCCATTCCGAGAAACTCACCACATATCAGGACGCGCCGTTGCTCTTGCTGAATCCAGAAAATGTCAACTAAATGAACTTTCGTTCGCTGACTTCAAAAGTCTCAATGAGAACTTCACTGAAGATGTTCATCAAGTATTTGATTTTGAGGCTTCCGTGGAACGACGACAAGCTATTGGGGGACCTAGTAGGAAAATGGTAGACAGACAGATTGCTGTTCTCCGGGGAGTCTTGGAGAGTTGATAATTGATTTTGTAGACTTTGATGTATGTGTCTGTACGCATAAACTACCCAATAACAGGAAAGAACATAGCCTGTGGTGCAGAGTATAAGTGAGTATACGGCCCGAAAATCCATATAGGGACATAGGCCTCACAGCCACAGATAATCTGCTTTGACGTTACCTCTTTTGCTGCTATCTCTATTAGTAATAAAATCTTATCAAAGCTATCACTTGACTAGTGCCGAGGAGCGCCGAGACTCAGATGTTGAGTAGAAAGGATTCAGTGTGCAGCCAAGCGATATGTGCACACATTCACTTTGAGCAACTGTAATGTGAGCATGCGCTCATTGCCGGAATGGTTGCAACTTGCGGGATGCAATCTCGCAGAAGATTTTTTTTCAACACAAATTACTGGGCAGTGAGGAGGATTGTTGCAGTGGTTTGTTCGAAATTTGAGGATCTCAAACAATGGTCATTGGATATCGAGAGAGAAAAATCTACAGACTATGTATATTGACTCTGGTAATTTTCCAGCAGATTTTCAAGCCCTATGGAGCCTCGAGAGTGCATGCAAGGCTGGTATAACAATGGCAGTGGAAATAAGCGCCAGGGAGCGCCCAAGACTCGTGATAAATATGAGCAATCTTGAAAAAGTCTTATGTCCAGACACGGCAGTAAACTCCCACATGCCTTATCAGGACATAGGACATTTTCAAGATTAATAGAGGCGCCTCCCTGCAAACTTGATAACTTGAAAGTTTTCCAGTACAGTTCAAATAAAAGCTGTTTGCATGGATTAGACTGGCTAAATCAATGGATATATGTCGCATAATAACTTAAATAATCTCTTCCTTCTCTCCTTCTTTTTCTTCTCTTTTCTGAACTTGAAAAACTTGAAAACTGTCGCTCATCCACAGACATAGGACATAAGCCCGAAAATCAAGTTCGAACGTTTCATCACACGATTCAGGTTGCCGGCGGAGCCGGCGTTGTTTGTTTCTGCACTGCCATCACACGGTCTGACACCGCCATAAACTCCAAAAAGAACTTGTTTCAACCCTTACTACTAGGTTCAACACCCTTCGTATTCTTCTTCTTGAATCTCCCCGCACTTTTTTTTGCTCAAATTTGCCTTAATCTTTGACCAAACTCAACCTTTCTCGACATGGCAAGAGACCGCTTAGCAGCGCTGAGGGTTGGTTCCCGTCAAATCGAACCATTTCCCCTTGTCTTATCTTTTTCTCCTAGGCTCAACAACAAGGAGGTGCTAGTCAAATGAGCTCGTGAGTATACAGGGCATAATATTCCATCGTCGTGACCAATTTCTGTTGTCAGCAACTCCTATCCGACGCAGGCGTCTGAAGGAGGAGGAGGATACCAATCAAGGCGAGCGAACCCATATGCGCAGCAAGATAGTGCATACGAAATGGCAGACGTCAAAGATTCTTCCGCCAACCTTTCAGGTGGCTCAGACGACATGTCATCTTTCTACGCAGAGGTCAGTACTTCTACCTTTTGGCCACCTACTCTTATTTACCTCGAAATTGAAATTTCCTCCCAGATTTCTTCCCTACAAGACAGTATACGAACTTTTAACGAGAATGTGTCCCGAATTGGAGAATTGCATTCACGGTCCCTCAACAACACCGACGACGTGGCAGCACAGAGAAACGCTGCGCAGCTAGATGAGCTCGTTGCCGACACCTCCGCATTGAGCGCAACTCTCAAACGCAGAATCAAAGCATTGGAGAAACAAGCAGGCTCAGGGAGAGATGGTCAGATTCGCAAACAACAGGTACGAGTCATCTCTTCTTCTACAGTTTCAACGAATGATTGACTGTTTCATTCAGACCGCCCTTGTGAAGTCCAAGTTTGTGGAAGCCATTCAGAACTATCAGAATGTCGAACAGCAGTACCGAACTCGTTACAAGCAGCGTATGGAGAGACAGTTTAAGATTGGTCAGAGCTTATATGATCTTCCGAAAATCTTATTCGTGTCTGACTTGGGATTGTAGTCAAACCCGATGCCTCGCCGGAGGAAGTGAAAGCAGTTGTGAATGATGACAGTGGGGGCCAGATATTCAGTCAAGCTGTGCGTTGTGTACATGTCCATGTTCTCTCGACCGACTGCTCACTGGTCATCATCAGTTACTAAACTCGAACCGATACGGCGAATCACGAGCGGCATATCGTGAGGTTCAGGAGCGGCATGAAGACATTAAGCGGATTGAAAAGACGCTTGGTGAACTTGCACAGCTTTTCAACGATGCAAGTACTTTTTCGCAAATGGCTTTACCATCTGTTGACACGTTCTCTGTAGATGAGTGTTCTTGTTGAGCAGCAAGACGAGACCATACAGAACATCGAAACAACAGCAGCCACTGTCGAGAAGGATACAGAGGCTGGGTGAGTATTTTTCCTCCGTAGTCTTCAGATGACTGAACCTCCCGGTCAGACTAAATTACACCGAGAAGGCGGTAGTGTCGGCTCGTGCGGCACGAAAAAAGAGATGGATCTGCTTCATCATCACACTGATCATCCTTGCTATCATCGGTATTGTTGTTGGTATTGAAGTTGCTCAACACGTCTCCAGCAGCAAGAGTAATTCTTCCTAGTCCCGCTGCCCCTCATGTATATATATTCTTTTTCAATCGTGCTTCGGACTTGGACCCATTCTCAACCATTCCTATCTAAAGATACCATCCACTCTTTTGTCCGGCTAAGGCCAGTATTTTGCATCTAACTTTCTTCCTAATACTGCCTCTGGCTTTGTTATTTTCATTTTTTGTGGAGTGCCACGCAATGGACAGCGATTCTTTATACCATGAGTCTCACACGGGTGGTTTGATAATAGATCTCTGGTGATTTGCTTTAGGTCTGGGTCGTTGTGGAAAGTCCGAAGTTTATTAGCTGAACGGTACAAAACCTTTTCTGGGATAGAAAAAGGCGATGATGAAACGGTGCCACGTCGAAGTGGTGAGGAATCTGCGTGTCTAGAACCCTCGTATATGACTCGAGACCCTATCTTTATCTGAGCTGACCTATCCTGATCTGTGAAGCTTGAGAAAAGATGAGGTAGGAAATAAATCATTCTGAGGTCGTATGTTCATTGTTGTCGGATTCGGACGCAGACCGAAGAAGAAGGCACCTTCCATTTCAGGTCCGCACAGCCACTGGATATTGATTACCCCGCACGTGGCGTTTTCAGAGCGATTACGCGTCCACCATTTATAAAGGGCTATGTAGTCCGACACTCTTTCTGCTACACCCCACTTTCTACCCCCCTACGAGTGTTGTAAGTCATCCTCAAAATATTCTTTCACCCGTCGCTCATTTTATCTAAAGACTTTTCTGCACTCTTGTCGTGAACCCCCACAATCTTACGCTCTACAAATCAAATTTCCTGTATTTACATCCGCAATGGGAGCCAAGAAGCGTTGTCAATTCCAACTCGGCACTGATGACCAGTGCAATCTCGCAGCGTTGAGAATTGTAGGACAATGTCCTCATTGTAGAGCACAGTTTTGTGGGGATGTGAGTAGTCGTGCTCCGTTTTCGGTCTCGGGATTAAACAAAGCTAATTTCCTATAATTCTTTTAGCATCGGCTACCGGAACACCACAGCTGTAATAACTTGGAGGATTGCCGTCAACAGGCTTTTGACCGGAACAAGGTCAAGCTCGAAAGTGAACGGACTGTTGCTTCGAAGATGGCTACAGCTTAGGTCTTCTCTCCCATCGGGCTACCTCACTATTCCTCGCCCTCGCTTC
This sequence comes from Lentinula raphanica, assembly GCA_027919835.1. NCBI lineage: Eukaryota > Fungi > Basidiomycota > Agaricomycetes > Agaricales > Omphalotaceae > Lentinula > Lentinula raphanica. The sequence goes on along the minus strand of JANVFP010000006.1, from coordinate 991,546 downwards.
ATATGACCCTCCGCCTATTCACGATACCATCTCATGATAATTATTGTCCATGTCCTTTTTACACCGGCCTCCCTCGCACTGGTTTCACTGCATAATTTCTGTCGGACATTTCATTACTCCCAGTTCATACATGCCCTTGGCCCTAGTACGTGTAGTAAGCACACTAGCTACTGGGTTGCATTACTCCACCCTCCATGACAGACATTCACATTACTATATGGCTTAGATGGGTTACAATCTATAATATGGTGGTAGTAAATGCATTATATGTTACACACGAATGCCGTTGCAAAGGCTGGAGTGATCCAATCTGCTGCAGACAGTACTAACAAGATGTTCTCCAGCTGAGCTTTGAAGCTAAAACCTTATGTCCGCCCTTGTCTCACCGACTGAGCTGGATCAGGCTGAATCTTGAGCTTGAGATGTTGAATGGAGCAGAAATCTTCCAAGTTCCGGGGGAAAGTTAGCAGCGATATATGAGATCTCGAGAGACAGACGTTATAAGGGAATTTATCAAATGGCCATAGGAGTCAACATCGTGGTCCAGGTCCAGTCCAGACTTTGCGTCTATTTGGCTTCCAGTATTCTTGGCGGTTGTTGCGCGTAAATACGCTGGAAAATACGTCTCCAGCATAAAGATCGCGGGTTGGCTCGCAGAAATCCTCATTCATTGTTACCAACTACACTACCATCTAGAAATCGCCCGACTATATCCAGTGAGTTTTTGAAGTATCACTTCTTCCTTCATGTTATTTTATCTTGAGTTCGCCGGTCGCATCTGATTTCATCGACCGGTCACATCGTGCTGCGATGCGATTCTGCTTTGTCCGATTTCGCCTTTCTTTCACTCTCTGCCCTTGATATGACCGATAGATTGAAGCAAATTTACAGCCAACTGTCCTCCTCATTCAAAATGTCTTCGGGTACGCTGTGAAATCATTCACCTTGACAAAGAACGATCTCGAGTCATGATGCAGAATTGTGGCAGAATGTCCCTTTGGCCCCTCCCGACAGGTGCGATACTCCATCAAACCTCTGTTAGACAGTTCATCAGAGCTCGAGCAGCATCTTCAAACTCACTGCCGCGTACAAGGCTGATACGTATGACAAGAAAGTCAATCTCGGAGTTGGCGCGTATCGGGACGACAACGACAAGCCATGGGTTCTACCTGTCGTAAGGAAGGCCGAAGAGATCATCCTCAATACGCCTGCTCTCGATCACGAATATCTGCCTATCACTGGGCTTCCCGAATTCACCGTCGCGGCTGCTAAACTTATCCTCGGTCCAGATTCACGCGCCATCGCAGAAGGAAGAGTCACGACGGTCCAAACTATCTCCGGAACTGGTGCGAACCATCTAGGCGCTCTCTTCTTGTCGCGATTCTATTCATGGACGGGAAACAAGGAGGTCTACTTGAGCGATCCGACTTGGGGTACGCATGGTCCTCTCTTCGTAGGACGCAACACTCAGATCTGATTTTACCACAATCCGCAGCGAACCATCCTGCCATCTTCAACAACGTTGGAATCAACCCACTGTATTATCCTTACTACGATCCAAAGACCATTGGCCTCAACTTTGACGGCTTCTTATCTTCGCTCAAGTCCGCGCCCTCTGGATCAGTGTTCCTCATTCACGCTTGTGCCCACAATCCGACCGGAGTGGATCCTACTCGCGAACAATGGGGCGAAATCGCAGAGATCATGCTGGAAAAAGGTCATTACGGCTTTTTCGATTGTGCATACCAAGGCTTTGCTAGTGGTGACCTGGATAACGATGCCTGGGCCGTTCGCTTCTTTGTCGAGAAGGGAGTGAATATGCTGGTCTGTCAGGTAAATTCTAATTGTGACCAAGAATAGATGAAGTGCAACGTTGACCGCTGTTGATTCTTATTTTACTACACAGAGTTTTGCGAAGAACGCCGGACTGTACGGAGAACGAGTCGGGGCTTTGCATATCGTCTCACCGAGCAAGGAGGCGGCTGAACGTGTCAAAAGCCAGCTGTCTGTGCTTCAACGCAGCGAGATCAGCAATCCGCCCACATATGGTGCTCGTATCGTGAGCCTTGATATAGTTGTTTTTTGTCTGGGTTAATCTCGAACTCTTTGCACTCAGGTCACTTTGATCCTCAACGATCCCGCACTGTTCGAAGAATGGAAACGCGACATCTCGACCATGGCTGGACGTATCATCAACATGCGTAAAGAGCTTCACAAAATCCTAACCGAGGAGCTTCACACCCCGGGCAATTGGGACCATATTGTGAACCAGATTGGAATGTTCAGGTAACTCTCCTGGGCCGTTTCGTACACCGAGTGATGACGGGTTTGACGTGTGTTTTAGCTTCACTGGAATTAATCCCGAACAGAGCAAAGCTCTAACGGAGAAGGCTCATATTTATCTGACCACGAATGGAAGGATAAGTATGACCGGATTGAATCATAATAATATCCGGTATTTCGCGACCTCGTTGGATGCGGCTGTGCGGGGTACTCTGTAGGTTGGGTAGACAAACTGTCATAGATTGAACTTTCGAAATTTACCAAGGCTGTCACAACTCTATCGCTCCGTGCTAACTACGAAAGAGAAGTCCTCCTCGTTGGCTCACACAGAGCCATCATGCCATCGACTCCTCATCCTCGCTACCCCAGATATCGAAGGTCTTCCATTGGATCAAAATCTATGATTGATGGTAGCTATACCACACTGTCTGTACTCTGAAAAATTTCTTCTGCAGCCGTTATGGAGATCTTAGAAGACTGAGCAATTCGTTTCAAATGTTGGCTTTACGCCTCAAAGATGCGCGTTGCATGGCCCCGATCAAGTCTTCCATTGAAGAGGAAAGTAAACGGAGGTGTAATTCATGAACAGCCAAAAGTCGCCATGAATGATATCTCCGCTACGACTGTCTCAACCTGTTTACAGACAGTATGATTAGATTCTACTCTAGCACAAACGGATAACACCTATCAACGCACAGGATATGATCCTAGAGAATTCAATCTCGGCCATGGAGTGTTTCATGCATCGGACATCCCATTCGCAAACATCATCATGATCGTTTCGCCATCGATGGGAACGTTGGTGCCACACCTCTTTACCAAGTATGCTAATCACCCATTTGACCTCTAACTCCACTCTCAATTCCGTACTTTCTGGATTCACATAACTTGATCGTGCGCTGCAAACGCCTGGATTGCCGTATGTTTGGGCCTCTTGACTTGGGTAGATATCCTGATATCTGTCAGGCGAGTTGTTCTATGATCATCGATAGATGAAATGACATGCTACGTTGTACTAGCAGTTGTCTGCGTAGGCCGTATTGCGCGGAGAACGAGCAATAGTTATGTACTAAAAAACCAGCAAGCAATCAACCCGCGGAATTGAAAACCAGCAGTGTACTTCCGGCATAGCAGCAACATAAGCAAGATATGGTATCATGTAGGTACTGTAGCTATTTTCAACGCTTGACCGATCCCGCAACAAAGAAATGATACGTTTTGACTGTGGCTAGGATGCGGAAGAGTGTTGTTAACGGAAATTGCTGGAGCGGGACCAAAAGGTACGTTGTTCCCCCATCCTGATCGGATTACCACCTTCGCCGTCTCCGAGTCTGTAGATATGTACATAGATTGTATCAAGAATTGAGCATTTTCTTTGGAGAGAACTCGACTCGGAGGAGGAGAGCTCGTTGTGGATACAGTCCTGAGTCTAGACCAATGCTTATGTACCTAGATAGTAGAGATTTGGCGAAATCTGATTGGCTCTAGAATCTGATTGGATGCTCTATAAATTGAGAAATAATTTGATTGGTTGGTGAACCTACGGCACCGCCTAAGAGCGTGGGAAATAAGGCGTCATATCTTATCAAGCGCCCTGAGCACATGAGATGAGGTCACTGACAAATTTCAATTTTCCCCTCCGTTCATCAATTTTGGAGCCTGAGTATGTGTTGACTTTTTCTGCCGTTTCCGCCGCCGTCCTGCTCATTCTTGGACAACTAACAAACTTTTGTCGTCCTCTCGACAGTGAGCTCTTGTTTTATTTTTCCTCTTTCGCTTCTGAATTTTGCAGATCAAGTTTATGTTGTCCAGCACGTTGCCTTGCTGCCTCCTACCTGCGTCATAGCCCGTGTTTATTTTCCAGAGTACTGCTTTTAATCTCTCCCTAACCTTCTGATTTCTCATGGGCAATTTAGTGTCAACCTTTGGCTCATCCATTCCTCTCTCGGATGAGCCTCCTCCAACTTCTACTTCAAATAATCCAGATAATTCTGCCACCATGAATTCAACACTCTCTGCTCGTCCGACACATATTACCATGCCGCCTTCTCCGTTCTCTAACATCAACATCTCATATACTCCTTCTCCCTCTCACAGGCTTGACGACCCGTTCGAGAGTCCCATGTTTTCTCCTGCTCTTGTCTTTTATACTGCTCCCTCAACGCCAATCGTCGAATCACCTGCTTCTCAGGCGCCCGCTCAACTCCAGAGCCAGGTTCCGCACTCTCCTCCACTAACACCTGTCACGCATATTGCCATACCTCACGTTCTTGCACCGTCTTCTCAATCTCCTTTCTCTATTCATACACCACCCAATCCTTACCCTCCTACTACTTCATATCCTTCGCCTGGCCCGGTGCCGTCGCCTGAAACTATATTGCCTCATCCCTCTCCATTACAAACCACGGATGACGCTTTTCCGGAGCCTTCTGAGCCTCCAGATGATACTTCATTGAATGATGAGGGTTTGAACACTTTGGAAAGGATATATCTTTACGCTCGGAGCAAATCGTCTTTCCATCGTGTCTTTGTCGCTAGTGCCTTGCCCGAGCTACTCGAACAAGTGACTCCACATGAGGCGATCGAGTACGTTTTGCCGCTCTTGACTACTCTGGCGACGGACGAGGGTACGTTATATCCCCTTTGGTCTCAATTGCGTCTGGCACATCGCTCTGACGTTTGGCTTTCCGTTTAGACGAGATGGTCAAGGAGGCCTTCTCTTCCAAATTGGTTTCCATCATCTGGTGGTTTTTCACTGTGAGTAACGTCACATTCACCATTTTCTTATTGGACCAATGTGTTTTATTACAGCATTGTCAATTGGTCCCGGGCGACATAGTCGACGAGAACAGTCTGAATCCCCCCAAATTTCTTGATCACGAGGGCATACCGACAATATCTGTCCAAGCATTCACTCCAATTCTTGGAACCCTCCTGCTCAGTCCCAATGTGCTAGTGGGTGGAGCCACCAGGTATGCTGTCGTTGCTTTGTTAGGGCGGATAAAACGAGTCAATGACTACGAGTCAAAAATCGGATCGAACTTTCCGACCGTCCGCGTGCAAAATGCTCCTCCTCTAGAAAACTCGCACAACCTGTCTGCAATTGCTTTCTCAGAAAGTGATGACGAAGACGATATCGTCATAGGCCTTTTCGGAAAGGAAGAACGCGTACTGGTTGAGAAGGAAATCCTTTTTCAAGTCGTTGTGGGGATGGGTCGACTCGAATCGGAAGATGCACTCGAAGAGCAGGGACAAAACGCGTCTACTCAACACTTGACAGAGTCTGCCGTTGAGCAGGAGACACAGGAGACTCCTAGATTGACTCTGGAACCCCAGGTCGAGATCATTGTTGATGAGGATGACTCTTCTCCTTTCCAGCAGCCCTCGCAGGGTTTCCAAATCCTGAGTCCCCAGCGCGAGGTTCCAGAACCCGATAAGCCTCTCTTTAGGTCAGAAACCAAGCAACTATCGCAAACTAACAATCCTTATTTTCCATCCCTCCCATCGTCGGCCTATGTTGCTCCCAGCAAGGTAACGTCCAGTGGATCGCCGATGAGCACATCTAGTTCAGGCTCTTCGAGTTCTACGCCAAGCTCCACGACGGATATTAGCACTAGCGGCTCTGAGGCGAGCATTTCTCCGCATAGCAATCCTTCTCCTCGAACTTCTCACTCATCTTCCGATTCCACTGTTACAACTCTGAGTCCCTCTCCTTCATCCTCTCTCGCCGATGTTACACCACTCGCTCGATCTTCGTCTCCACGTCCCCACCAAGCTGACACCCCTATGTCTTCCACTGAAGGCACTTATTCTCCAAATTTTAATTTCCTGCTGCAGCAAGATCGGAATGCTCATGGTGAGCTAAGGCTTTCACCGAGTAACATAAGCGAAGTGCCTTCATATGAGGCTTCCGAGATGGATGAAGGTGAATGCGACCAGGCCGCTATCGGGCGCCTGAGTAGCATGAGTCTTATGGCTGCCGTAGCCGCGAGTGGTGAGTCTCTTATCCAGAACCGTTTAGCATTTCCAATTAAACTATTTCACCAGGATATCTCGACAATGAATACACCAACGCTTTTGTATCTGAGATTGAACGTGTTTCTCAAGATACTGTCTTCTGGGTTCGCCGTGAGGCATGTTTTGCTCTCGGGGCATTGGCCAAGGTGGTTCCCGAAGAAATGGTCCAGCTTATCTTGGTACGTATCAATCAGGATCTATGACAGGTATGTTTTCGTAACGGCTGATTATGTTTGACTAGATGCCCACGTTACAAAACCTTGTATCAGACCCTGTACATCACGTCCGCCATTCTTCGTTGTTTGCCCTACCTACCATACTTGGACGTCTGCCGCTCAAACAACGCCGGCAGATGGCTTTGGAGATCATGATACCTATGAGCATGGACGAGTGGGCTGACGTACGCGCTGGTGTCCTCGAAGCTCTTGGGGAAGTTATTTATACATTCCATGAAGAAGGCAAGCCAGAAATAGTTCACGATTTCGCGGAAACCGAGATGAAGGAGAGTCAAACACCGCCCGAAGAATTATTGAAGATGTTTCTCGGTCGAACACAAGATCGCCGTGTCATAGACGGTCAACAGCCACTTGGGTTTGAGGAGGAGCAAGTCAAACCGACTCCGCGTATGTCTAACAAACGGGAAGCTCTGGAAGCGTTTTATACCGATCCCACACGACCTCTCATATGTGCATTTAATTTCCCTGCGGTAACATTAACAGTTGGACGATTGCGCTGGTCATCTGCCTTGCGCGATACTTATCTGTGGCTTGCTGAAAGTTCAATCCCTGGAGTCAAGCGTACGCTGGCGGCGTCATTAGGTGAAATGGCCAAGATATTGGGGAAAGAACGTGCACAGCAGGATCTCTTGCCTGTTTGGCATAGCGCGTTCAGCAGTCCAGAAGATGATGTACGGTTGAAGCTGGTTGACTGCCTTGTGCCTTTTGTTATCGCACTTCCACGCGACGGTCAACTAGAGGTTTTCCGGACATTGTTGGATGCATGGGCATCGGGTGTGTTCACTTCTTGGCGTGAAAGGGAAGGAATTGCGAAGAGTCTGAACGACCTCCTGAATGTCGACGGCTCGGAAGTGATGGATATAGTCATGAAGCTGTTGTTCCACGCGCTAGCGGATGCAGTGAACACTGTGAGGACAGCTGCTATTTCGATTGTGAGTTTTATCGCATTCTCCTAACTACGTCACTCTTTGAACTCCTAACTTTTACTAGCTACCTAACCTTTGGATGACGTTCAAGGACAAAAATTTCCTAGAGGGTTTACGTATAGGTTTCCTGTCTTTGGCTCGTTCCGAGACGTCGCGGAGGAGAATGACGTTCGTGTCTTTCCGTTATGAGTTTGGTCTGCGCATGAGCTGATCGGTGGCTTGATTTACAGATACATTGCTTGCCACCAAGCCCTTCTCCTTCCCAGACTTGAGGGAACCGGTCCTTCAATGGAACTTGATGACGAGCTATGCCGTACTCTGTCATCTCTTGCTTTTGATCCTATCGTTGGAGTTCGCATTGGTGTGGCCAGAATAATAGAATCCATCTGTGGTATGTTATCTCATGAACCACTGATCATACCACGATAGCTCAAAACATTCAACAGCCGAATCAAGGAAGAACGCCAAATTTGTTCCTTCACCTCTCCTAGATGTGATCCCCGTTCTTTCCCAAGACAGCTCACATGAAGTCAGGTCATATGTTGCTGATTGTCTCAGTCCTTCTGCAAATAGCTATCAGGGGACGGACAAAGTAAGATCCGTGTCCACCTCATTGGCTGCATCGAACTTTTCCAAGCCGCCGCCTACTCGGGCAGTCATGTCTTAAGCCAGTTAACAACGAGCACCTTTCGATGAATATCCCTGATGCTCTCAACAGCGATCTCGATGTTCACTGGCTCACCTTCGACAACTAGAAAACATAAAGTCTCCGCGGTCGTGCATCATCTGGACTCAAGTGACAAGGTCCGTTGCGTAGGATGTTTCGACAAGGTGAAGGCGCGGATGTGTATCGATGGTGGTATTTTGCTTAGAGCTCCCTTTCACTGCTTGCTTGTGCTCACTGCTATGCTTGTTATTGTATCCTGTTAACGTAGAACGGATCTATCTATTGGATCATGGATTATTATTTTTACAATATCACCATGCAAGTAATATCAACGTTCACAAATCAGTCTTTAATCAACAGTTCGTACACCTGGGTGTTACTGTGTGCAAGTGCGGAAGTCTATGTTTGTTCGAAGTTGTTCATAGACCTCAAAGTTCAAACCTTCTACTCAATCGCAGCCTGTCCTTGTTGTTGGGACTCAAATAGGTGACCTGATTGGGAGCGAAACGAAGACGCAGCCACTATACGCTATCCGGCCTGGCATCAGTGAGAAATGGGATATACATACACCTTTATTAGGCTTTAGCTACATGATTTACTACTAGTATGTAGTGGCAAATATTGATCAATCATGTTGCCAACGGCCATGACCTGACAGCAACTTTGGACTTGTAAATTTTCAACACGGTACGAGCTACATATGTATTACATACGGTAAGTCCTGGAATGAACTTCGCTGTTAGTGATTGAGCAAGCTATGGCAATGGCATATCTGATATCAGCCATCTATCACACCTGTAAGTATCACACTTGACCGGAATTCAATTCGGACTAGGTGCCGAAACGCCAGAGTGCCGTCGTCGGGAGTCGATGTTCCTAACGTTCCTGATGTGAAACAGATTTGGATGATGGGAAGACTCTTTCTTCTGCTCTCAACCATCCCATTCCTTTCCTGAGCGGAGCTTCAGTCTCACCGCCGTCGAACGGTCAAGAAACATACCAGCATCAACTCACCCTCACATTCTTTACTCACTCAATCTCATATGCCAAGTTGATTCAATATACCATGCCCAATTCTTTTGTTTGGTTTCGCTATCTTGTATTCGGTGCGTCTTGTGGTTTTTCTACAGATGTTGAGCTGAAATTGGAACAGCTCTATCCATCATATGCAGCGCTGTGATTGCTAGTGTATCGGTGTGGAACCTGGGTTTTGCACAACAATCCTCACAAAGTCTGTCACCTTTCTCATCCTTCGCCGCTCTAACACCGATGCGTTTCACAACCAGCTTCAAGTTTGGCTCAAGTCATCCAAGTAGACAGTTTTGTGATTTTTGTTGGAGCATCTTCGCTTGTAGCGGTCTTCACGATGTGAGCATTCACTGTTCAGGCGACTCCTTCAAATCAGGACAAGAAAATTTGTGCTGATAATTATCATTACAGCATCTTCGTTGAAGTAGGTCGTAGGGAAGCTTTTACCTGTCGAGTATGGTTCGACTGCCTTTGGTCCGGATTTCTCTTCTTGCTGAACATCAGTAAGGACCTCGATGCTGATTATTTACGAGAACTCTACATCAACTAATAATCTTTCGATAGGCGCTGCATCCGTCGTTACTGCTCTCATGCCGTCCCAGATGTGTAGAAGTATGGTCTTCAGTTGCTTGTAACTGTTATCGACTTGACTTACGCATTTGTGCTTAGGAACAAGTAAACTCTCTAGCGAAGCCTGTACGTCCACCAAAGTCCTCCAAGGGTTCACTTGGCTTTTCACTATCCTCTGTGAGTGCATATATCCCAAATCTCGAGAATCACTCTCATTTCCCAAAAGTATTCTCCTACTTTGTTACCATCTTCATCACCGTCTTCATCCGTTCCGGAAGTGATTCTCGATTGTGGTATTATAGCATCTACGACATCTCGTCCTATAATCGACACAACAGCAACGCTCGGCTACAATCTCCGCCTACCTCACCGATGCCGCGCATGTCATCCCTCAAACGTTTCATCAAACCGCCATCTATCTCTTCAATCATTGCACCGCGGCCTCAGAGACCGAACACGAATGCTGTGGAAAATATTATGCCCTATGCCTATCGTTCTGGGCTGAGTCCGGACTATCAAATCGAGCATTTTCAGTTCCCTGCTAGGTTACCGCGACAAGCGCCAGACTTGCAACGTCCACCGATTGCTGCAGGCGCAGGGCCAAAGAACCTTTACCCAGAGTATTTGCGTTCCTCTCTCACGCCGAATCAGCCAACTCAACCACAGAACACCCATCGATCTTCCATTGTCTCCGGAGATGGGCTTTCTCCACACGAATCACCACCGCCTCTAGGTGTTTGGCCAAGGCCTGATATCATGACGCAAGCATCACGGCGTTCTCACCGAATAACACCCCAGGCTCAGACGGGTATCACAACTCGTGTTGCATCTATGAGACTTGTTACAGAGTCTGAGGCAAGACCGGGAGTGTCCATTCTTGATGCTGGTGACCCGCGCTCTAGGCCTACTGGTCCTCGTACACGTGCTGGTTCGAACTCGATGGGGAACAGCATCAGTGTCAATCGTCCACCTGATTTGGATTTGTCGAATCTCAGTACCCTTCGGCCAAATCGGTGATGGAACCGTTGGTCAGTCAAAAAGGTTAGGCGCAGGCGCAATGGATTAAATGACAGTGTGGAAATAGTACTGTACTGTACTGTACTTATGGTTGGAAGTAGTTTTTATTGCCGTGGCGGCTTTTTGTATCACTATTAATTGGGTGTCTTTCTAGGAATTTTGTAGGTACATGTAAGCATTGGAGAAGCGTTTGAAACATCGTTGATCAGTCTACCTGAAGGTTGTGGGAGCTCATGGGTCTATAAGCTCTTGCACCATAAACGTCTCCTCTATTAGCGCGTCAAAGACCCGTCGATTTTGACGTCCGCCTTCGTTTCTCTCTCTGAATATACTCCCCGACTCTTGTTACTTCATCGAAAGTCCTTTTCAGGATCCGTCCCAACTTAGGATGGGCACCCTGGGGTTGGCGTGCAACACTGAGTAAGAGCTCAAAGTTTTCCTTGCTCTCCGGATAGTATCCTCACTGAAGAATATCTGGACAACAAATGTCATGTTGAAATGTCAGAACATGAAGATACCACTTACACGTTCAGTGCCCTCTCCCTCTTCGTCGCTAGAAAATGACGACGAATTGTCTTGTGCACCCGGTGCGGAGGGACCCGACAAATTTTCTTCCTTAGCTATCTCCTCAGTTGGTGTAGTAACTTCAGGCATATCCAAAACGGATACGTCGTGGATTCCGGGAATGTCGTACAGAGTGGAGGAATGGTTCGAAGGTGAGTGATGCTGCATATCCTCAATTATTTCTTGGTGGGCTGGATTACAACCAACATCATAGGGTGGATGATGCTGGTGCGTGAAACGGATACGTGCTTCGCCAGGAGTCCCCTCTCTCATAGTGATGGTCAGCCATCCTCCACAACTGTGCCGAATCATTCTATCGCGCGAACGCCGTTTGTGGACGTCTGCATGGAGGTTTGACCCTCCGACCCGTGCTTGTTCTGCATCAAATTGGGCACAGAAAAACTGGAACATCTTGATATCTTTCTCTGAGTTGTGGTGTCTGGAGCTCTTATAACTGAGTCGCATGAGCAGTAGGACATATGATGTCCAATATTCACGTACATGAAACGGAATCCTGTCTGATCCCATATTTTCCGCGCGACTTGACGCGCTACTGCACCAATGGTAAGGCTGTCTTTGTATCGTTCTGTATTCTCTATCCCCGATCCAGCTTCCTCATTCTGCTCCTCAAAAGCAGCCTCCATGTCAGAACACAGGGTGCCTAGATCCACCATGTAATCAACGCTAAGAGATGCCGTGTTGGCTTCGCCGAGAAAATCCAAGAACTCGCCCCAATCGACGCGTTTTCGTACTTTTGGCGTCTCCGAAGGAGTACTGGCTGGTAAAGCTATGAAATTTCCACCATTTGACGCGTCTCTTGCATTTCTCTTTGCTGTAGTCGCCTGATTGCGTGCATGACATTCAAGGCATTTCTTGAGATAAGATAAGTCCCCCGGCTTCTTCTTGCCGGAGAACATAGGAATTGAGGGATATAGTTTATTGAAAGGTTTGCCTGGGGCTTGGCCCCGCGAGGGTGGGCAATCCCACCAAAGCGGTCAATTTAAGCCTGGAGTGCCTACGGCACTAGAATGTTCAATGTTACAGGGAGGTGGGAGGGTCTCAAAATTCGGCGTTCAAGGTCGACGGCGATGATGGCTCGGTTGGAAGGAGTTAAGCGCTCAAGGCGCCGGGACCGGCCGTCGTCGCCTCGCTTATCTTATCCTCCGAGAAGCTAGCCTTGCTAGCCTCTCTCCTCAATAAGATAAGTCCCCCGGCTTCTTCTTGCCGGAGAACATAGGAATTGAGGGATATAGTTTATTGAAAGGTTTGCCTGGGGCTTGGCCCCGCGTTACCCACCCATGAATGGGAGAGTAGCCGGGACACCCCAGACAGAGCCCAATGCTCCACCGAGGCTACTCGACCCCCCAAATAGAGCGAAGGGCGAATATTTTGAACATGATCACACTGATATGAGATCAGAGGAATTGGAAAATTTGGAAATTTATGGAATTGGGAGTTATCATAGGAGGACAGAGTTGAGGAATTAGTAGTTAGAACTGAGGAGTTGATGAATTGGTAGTTAGGACAGGTGAGTTGAGGAATTGGGAGTTAGGAATTGAAGAATTGGGAATTAAGAATTGAGGGACTGGGAGTTAGGAGTCAAGGAATTGAGAAATTGGGAGTTCAGAGTCAAAGAAATGAGGAATTGAGAAGCTGGTAAGTAGGGAGGTCAAGGAACTGAGAATTAAGAGTTCAGGAATTGAGGAATTGGGAGTTGAGACTCGAGAGTCAAGTAATAAAGGAAGCAGGGAGTCGGATGTCGGATGTTGAAGGGATTGAGTAGTTGAAAAGCTGGGAGAGCGAGGAACAAGGTTTTGAGGGTCGAGGACTTGGGAGTTCGGAATTGAGGAGTTAGAAGTTGAGGAGTTAGAAGTTGACGTTGAGGAGTTAGGAATTGAGGAATTGGGAATTGAGGAATTGAGAATTGAGAATTCAGAGTTGAAAGTCGAGGAATTGAGGAATTTTGAATTTAGAGTTGAGAATTGAGGAATTGAGGAATTAGTGAGTCAAGGAGTTAGGAGTTGGAGGCATTGGGTCGTTGCTAGTTGGAGAGCTGAGGGAGCGAGGAATCGGGATTTGAGGGATGAGGAATTCAGCGATGGATTGGAGTTGGAATGAAGTTGGGTTGGAGGTAGAGTCGGGATTGAGGTTGGATTCAGAGTAAGGCTGTGAGGCTGACACTCCAGCCACAAAGAGATTGTCATGGCCATCGTCGAGCCGCGCCTCGTATACGTGTGATCTTCTTTTCCTTATACTGGATGAGCTTGAGTTCCGTAGAAGACTGAAGTGGCCGCTTTGTTCCTGTTCTGACGACTTTGATGCATGTATGCTAGTCCAGTCCGTTCTAAGCCGCGTAGTCTACTCGATTGATGCATATAAAGGGAAAAGTGGTCGAGGAAATCTCAAAATTCGGCGTTCAAGGTCGACGGCGATGATGGCTCGGTTGGAAGGAGTTAAGCGCTCAAGGCGCCGGGACCGGCCGTCGTCGCCTCGCTTATCTTATCCTCCGAGAAGCTAGCCTTGCTAGCCTCTCTCCTCAGTAAGTCAGATTTTTCTTGATCGGAAATGAGTTCACTGGGCCTTTGTACTTGCAGTGCGAACATTTCCTAATGCTGTCTGGCTCTATCGTAAATCGGATACATCATTATGATGTTCTTCTTTCGAGGTTTGCTTGACATACCTTCGATTGGTGTTGATACAGCTGAAGCCATCACTGTTGTTGTCCAAAGTCCATAAGCGCCTATAAGCGCCCGATATAATCTGCAAAATAGCCGCTCTCCTATGTAGATCTCTCCCTATCTCTCCCTCCATCAGCTTCCATCTGGCTTTCACAATCAATCAAATCCTTCAAGAATATACAAGACCCGGCGCAGAGTTAGTAGTGGACGACTCACGAGGTAATTGTACTCTAGTACATATACAATTCAACATCGACGCGATCTATAATTGAAATCTGGACAGCATCTCTTCCACATTAGCAACCACCATCTACTCACATCTACTTGAGTCTCACTGCCCACCGAAGAAGACGAAACCATGGCCTACCAACGCGACCATCATGACCATCATCAACATCATAACTTGAATCCCAGCAGTTCTCCAGGTGGTTTTGTACGTTGAGCTTCAACAGCTTCTGCTCTCTCGTTTTCGGGATGATAATCATCTTTGCCACAGAGAATGCCAGAGGCCCAGGGAGCTCCAGGATATGGAGGAGGATACGGTCAAGCTTATGGACAAAACGAGCAGTTCCGCGATGGTTATGTGGGTAAACCTTTGCCAAAAACTCATCGCCGTTCTTGTTTTGCGAGAGATTGCAAATTTACTCGCACTCTTCCGTGAAGAGTTGAGGCAGGACAACTTAGAATTTGCGTGCTCTTGATCGTTCAAATATCTAACAGCTTCCCTTCTTATTCGTAGAATCCTTCTTATGTACCTGCATACCCACCACCGCCCGGACCACCGCCGACTTTCGGTACAGGGTACGCACCGCCATCAGGCCCTCCTCCCATGCCTGGCATGCCCGGTATGCCTCCCGTATCAGGCTTCGCCCCTCCTCCTGGACCGCCACCGATGAACGCGCACTCTTACCCAGGCAATCCTGGACAGAGTTATCATCAGCTAACAAACGTTATATACTATCTGAATACGCCGATCCCTCCCCCCAATGGCCCACCAGCCCCACAGGGTGCACCGGGGTATGATGCTCAGACGGACGTAGAAAAACTCAGGGAGGCGATGAGAGGTGTTGGGACGAAGGAAGGACTTTGTGAGTTGTTTTTGATTCGTCGAACGAGCGGTTCCTCTTTCGATATCATGATCTGTATTTTTCTTGTCCCTCTGCTTGGTCGCTAACAATATCATTTTATGCCGTTACTTACATTTCTCTTGTTCTTTTAGTGATCCAGACTTTGACGCCGCTTTCTGCAATGAACCTTGCTGTTCTTGGTGCCACATATCGTGCTGCAACAGGGAAGGAGTTGCTAGCAGATGTGGAGAGTGAGACCAGCGGAAGATTGAAGTAAGCTCATATAATGTCTTACGATACCGTCGAGCGTTCATGACTGACTGTTGATTTCGATTGCAACGGTAGGGACGTCTTGAGCGCTCTTGTGCGTGGACCAATTGGCTACGACGTGAAACTGCTGCACGAGGCATTGAGCGGAGCTGGGTAAGTCCTTCCCATCTTATCCCCTGCTTCTTCTCATTCATTAATCTTTGCCCCCGCAACTACAGCACAGATGAACATCTGCTCACCGAACTCATCGCTGACCGGTCACCCAACGATCTCTATCATCTTGGACAAGCGTACCGAGCAAGATACGGGCGCAACTTGGAGGAGGTCGTCAGAGGGGAACTCAGTGGCAAAACAGAAAGAAGTAAGTCATTTGATCCCCTTATTCTTCTCGGTGTTTACAGTACACCTGAATCAGTTTACACCATGATTTTATCTTCCAACCGTCCTCCGGACAACACACCCGTTGATGCCGGCCTTGTCGAAGCGGACGTCAAAGCACTGTATAAAGCTGGACAAGGGAAAATTGGCACTGACGAAGTGTGTTTTCTGACATACTTCTCCGTACAGATAGCCTACCCAATCCGCATGTAGATCGCTTTCTGCAACATCATCATCAATCGTACGACGCCCCATTTGACAGCATTGTAAGTACCCACTTCTCTCTATGACCCATTACCTCTTATCACTCTCCTGACCCAGATGGGAAGCTTACCAGCGTCAGCACGGAAAGACGCTTTCAAAGGTTATCAAGAGCGAATTGTACGTTTTTGTCTTCTCTGAGCTTTGTCATTTGTTCAATCACCGCGATTGCACGTTCTATCAGCTCTGGCCATATGAAGAATAGCCTATTGTATATCGTGACAGCCGCTAATCCGAAACGAATCAACGAAGGGCCAGGTGTGTGGAGAGACGTGAAGCTGTTGGAAGCGACAATGAAAGGGATGGGTACAAAGGATGATCTCCTAATCCGGCGGTAAGTCATTTCCTCTTGTTCACACCCTCCAGCAGCACTTGAACCATTTCGCATCCATATGGTATGACTGATAATCATGCTCTCTCTTCTCGCGTAATAGACTGATACGCACTCATTGGGATCAATCTCATTTTGCCAGCGTCAAACGCGCCTATGAGCGCAAGTATAAGAAGACACTGGAAGCTCGTGTGGCCGGCGAGATCAGTGGGGATTATAAGAAGGCTTGCGTGGGTGTTGTGAGAGGGTCCTGATCTGTCCCGCGAATGTATGTGTACATCATGGATTATGGTACGTGTCAATTTCCAAGTTGTACTTTATGTTAGGGTTGTATGATTCAATTTTCGTCTGACACCCCGATGAACGTTTAAATCCAATCTTGTGCTCCTTCTCGATGAGCATAACGAGGATTTGTCTTTAGTTCTCCGGAGAACGGCGAGCGAGGCCAGGATTGTGACCAAGGGGGTCCGCTCGGAAAACATCAACGTTTCACTCCTGTGACGCGGTTCAGATGATAATGGTCACAACGACCTCTATCTACCTTCTCATGTCTCGGATAGCGCCAATCACAACACTGGCATATTATTGTGCGGCGGTGGCAAGTTTTAGATACCTCAAAGGAGACTACATGGCATCTTCAATATTACACTGAGCATAGCAGCCAATGCAAGAGCCTAATTCAACGCTGTATTCAGCGCTAGCTATCTATATCAATGTTTGTTTTCATTGCAGAGTCCTTGGCAGGTTTGTGGTTCATATCGTCAGTTGAGGAACTAACAGACAGTGAGCTTCGCCAACAGTTCAAAAATCAGGTGTGAATATGTAAGTAGCTGAAACGAGTTGAGGAACTGCAGCTCCTACAAAATTCTCATGATCCTACACCCGCGAAAGATTCCAACGGTCGTAGGACGAAATGTCAGGTCCCCTCGACATTCAACAGACTAGGATTCCAACCCCTGAAGTTCTGAGAACCTTTGATGCACGTGGATCCTTATTCTACTATACCCAGGCCCTCGTCCATACCTCGAGTATTTTTAAGTTTCCCCCTGGAGCCTACAACAATACGACATGCTGAAAGAACCCCTCATAATTCTTCCGGTCATCCAATCTGGCCTATCTCATGCTTTCTGTCAAGTCCCCACTGGGATTTTGGATGCGGCAGCCTAAGCGAACTTGGATATGATAAGTGATGTATCTTCGTAATAAGTTGAACTTTGAATTACTTATCCTCTAGTGAACTGCTCTCTTCCTTCGTGAGAGAGAGAGAGACTTTTCTGGATCTACCATACTTCCTGTAAGAATCTGTGGTCTCTGGAGTCCGACTCCGGTGTGGACGTATCCATTATCTTGCTCCTATACTGTATAGTTTTGTGGTTCCAAATTTTAGTAGCACGGCGCATGTGCGTTGCAATCACAGGTGACGGGGAACTCCCACCTCTGTCTACGTTTTCCGCGCGTAAGGGACTGAGGGGTCAGTAGTGAGTGGGAATAATCAATGAGATGACAGAGGGATTCTGGCATTTTGCTTGCCCTTGGAAGATTCGGAAAGGGCCGTGAAAGAAAGGGCCAAGACAGCTGAAGATGAACTTCTTCTCGCACTAAGTTCCCCTTTTGAGTACAATACTTGCCAGATTCTCCCGGCTTGGTCCCTTGAACATTCCCGGTGCGGAGGACTGCAAAGAGGTTGCAGGAGTGTGCCCCCATCGGCATCTTTAACTTCGGTTCCTACCATTAAGCATGGATGATTTATCCCACCAGATTGAACCGGAGCAGACCTGAACTCAATTGAGCTGCTCCCGGTCCCGCTCCTGAGATATTAGAATGGGAGTAACGCCCATTTGCCTCGTTGTTCAGTACCTTGTGCTCATTAGGGTAATATTGGAGTTGCAGTTTGAGTCCAGATGTAGAAAGAAAAAACTAAAGATGGTTAGGATATTGTGTTTGTGTGGAGGGGAGTAGTAGTTTCTAGTCGGAAGCTGATTATCGGCGCACCAAAAAAAGACAGCAGAGAGAAATGTGGGCTCGGAGAGTAGATATCGGGAGCCCAGCAAATCAAAATCGGTGGAGGTCAGCGGCATGGGCCACAGGGTCGTTCTAGAGTTCTAGAAGTCTTACATAAGAACAGGGCATGAATCGGGGATGAGTTTTTTTCGCATCTCCGCTCTCTCCGCCCCTCCCGCAGCCTCCCCAACAGGGTCAAACACTCCCCCCGCTCTGCTTTTCGTCTTTTACTTGTCTACTGCTCTTTCTCTTTCCTGTACTGTCATCTTCTCCAAGAATTGTAGTTCAATCTTCTTTTCTCTTCCTCTCTGCATCCAAAATGGCAGCGATAGACAAAAGAGGAGCGTTCACGGACCCTTGGGGGAGAGAATTTCTCAGCGATGGCACTCCGTTGGATTCAGGGAAGCAGGGGGAAGATCAACCTCAGGTTGGTTTCTAACTTCGGGCCGTTACACTCATCGTGCTCATTGTGAGCTCTAGGTGGCAGACGGAGACGAACTTAGTGAGAGTGAAGATCAACTCTCAGACGATAAGGATGAAAATGCGAAAACGGGAGCTTCGCTTTCACAACCAACGACGACAGCTGGCACCAGTGGCAAAACACTTCCCAAAATCAAGCTCAAGCTCACGCCCAATTATGATGGTCCCGAATCTGAGGAGGAAACAGGAACGAGTGGAATGACCAGGCCTCCTCTTCCTCCACAGAAGACAGGTGCCACAGATACGTCGGCATCCGAGACGATTTCGACGGCGGCGGTTTCGACCTCACCAGTAGTCGTTAACACTCTCGGAGGTAAAACGGTCCCTATAACCAAGACGAAAGCGAAGGAGGTACTCAGTATCAGAGTATGTCCATTAGTTATCATCATAATCGTCGTATCTCATTCTCAACTTTAATACAGGACCCACCCTGCTGGAGGTGCAAAACGCTCGACAAACCTTGTGAATCATCTTCTCTTAGGTTTTCCTGTACGATGTGTTACAAGCGCCACTGGGCTTGTTCTGTCAACCCACCTCCACCTAGACAGAAGAAGGGACATGGAGGAGGAGGAGGAGGTACACATTCGGCGCCACCAAAAACAAGATCGTTGCCGGCCACAACCACTCCGGGTGCCACTGTGGATCCCTCCATGAATGATGTGGCTGGTGCTGAGAGTATCAGCACTGGTCCCGTGTTCCCTCATCGCAGTGTGTCCGCCAAAACTGTAACCGCCAAACGGCCCAGATCGCCTACTCCGACTCCGAGAGAAGAAGGCGACCCAGGGACAGTTTCTTCAGGTATCTCGGCTCCTCAGAATAAGAAGACGCGGACCAGCATGAGGACGATTACGAAACCTCAGCCTCAGCCTAATCCTCAGCCGATTTCTCAACAACCCCGGACTCAGCCCCCTAGGTCGCAGTCTAAAGTCAGCGGGGGATCATCTACTTTTCTCAATCAAGGCTCTGTTCGACCGATATCTATTTCGCCTGCTTCTCAATCTCAACCAACCATACAATCTCATTCACCCTCTCAATCGCATAGTCAACTGCATCTCCAATCTAACTCTTCAACCATAGCACTCGGCCAGCCACAACCCCAAGTTCCGTCGTCACAATCTACGCAGACCATAGCTGTCTCCAACATCCCTGAACTCAAATCTCTTCAAACCCAAGTTGACGTACTCGTCCAGCGAAATGAGCAATCCCAATCGGTGCTCGAGAAGCACACCGCAATGCTGGATGCTTTATTGGGTAATATGAAGGTTTTGCTTGGGAGTAGATTCATTGACGTCGGCGAAGAGAGACCAGCAGGCTTATCACAGTCTACTTCTACCCTCACGCAGCTGCCTGCAAAAGATAAACGAAAAGAGAATCCAGAAGTTGCCACTTTCACATCGTCATCGCACAGAGCTGTTGCATCTGCATCTCACACTCAAGATGCAGAAATGGAAGAACTCGACGAGCTAGACGAGTTGAGTCCAGTTGAAAATGCCAATCAGTCACTGTTGTTACCCAGTGTCTCTGCAACTCTTGGTGTGAACGGACACGGACATGGTCTCTCCCATGCCGCTCCTGCCGGTTCTAACACTCTTGAGGCTGCTGAGGCCGTCGATGCTGGTGTCAGTCATCCATCCAAATCGTCATACCCTTCTGTCTCCGTTCCTCCTTCCTCTTCCTCGTCCGCTGCTGGGTTAATGGGACCTGCGGTCTCGGGTTCACGACAAGCTCAGTCATCGCAGCGCATAGATCAACCTCCCCGTGTCATCTCTGTAGCTCCAGTCCGGACCATATCTACAGGTGCAGGCAAAGCAACGAGTCGTGAGACTCCCCCAGTTTCCACTAGCCGGGAAACAACAAGAAGCAGCCTTCCTTCATCTGCTTCTCTTCCGTCGTCTGTTTCCACCCTTCCCTCTGCCCAGGGCCCTTCTGCATCTTCGTTGAACGTGGATCACTCACATCATAAAGCGAAGCCGAAACCGAAAGGGAAGAACCCGTATCCTAACATCCCTGCTATCCCTGCCACAAATTTGCCTGCGCAGGCTGTGCCCCTGTCCACTTTGATACATAAGGATCATCCACCACAGACACTCAGCGGATCCTCTGCTCCTGTGTACCCGTCGACAGCGATTTCACCTGGTTCATCCAACGAACCCTCTCATAGTAATTCGAATACGAATATTCCGACTATCTCGACCTTACCAATCCCCACAATTTCCTCTATTCCTGCTACCACAACTCCAGTGACCATGGCGGCTGCGCCGTTATCCCCTGCTTCGACGGCATCTGCTATTGATGTCGAAAATGACAATGATGCCGAAAAGGTGGTACAGGGAGGGGAAATACAAGGTGTGGGTCTCTTTTCTTGATCCTCTCTTCATTGTACTGGGGTTGAAGTCTTGAGTTGAATGCTGATATGAAATTATTCAAGTTCTAGCTCCGTCTTCACGGAGTTATAGTCATAGTCGGACTGGTCATGATATCGTCGATGATCACAAAAACAAAAGTCACACTCATGATTCTCGTAGACCGCATTTGGATCCGGAATTTTATGGTTCAAGAGCTGCATATACTAATTCTTCCTCGCATTCTGCTCATCGTCGACACCTCTCACATACATCACGTTCTTCTCATCCTGCGCATACAGTACAACCGTCTCATCGCTCTCATCACTCGCATCCATCTTCCCAGACATCCCGTGCATCGCGTGGTCGATATCTGTCACGTTCTCCACCTCCTTATGGATACAACTCATACGATAACCCTGACGGGTACCACGGTTACAATAGGAACGTCGGGCATGACGGATACGAGAGCCAAGGGAGATACAACGGATATGTCAGGTATGATCGGCACGATTCGTCTGATGGATCGGACGGGTACGAAAATATAGACGACCGCGAAGGTTATCGAGACAACGACAGTAGGATACTCAGACCAGCTTCATTCCCTCGACACCAGACCGAAAATCAGCCGCGACCACTTACAGAGTCTCAAGCGCGATCACGACCTCTACCTTGGTCCGAGTCTGAAAGCCGACCGAGAGTGATCGTTTCTCCCGATTCTCCTCGTTCTCGATCTTCATCGCGAACCCAAACTCGGCGTGAGCTACAAGCTACCGTGCCAGCGCCACCAGCAGACAGATTTTCTTCCATTCGTCCTGTTTCTGAGCGATTTTATAGACTCTCTCCTCTACCTCATGACAACGGCACCCCTCCTCCTCATCATCAAGATCTTCCTCCCCTTTTGCGCGACAGTTCAGATATGCATATCAACAGCCTTGTTGGCAATGATAATCGTTCTCAGTCGCGTCCTCGTCGAGAACGCCAAGACTTGGTCGATCTAGATTTTGAAGATTTCAGGCGGGATGTGCCGACTGCGGATGGTAAAGGGCATGTAGCTCAGGGAAGTTATGAGGATACGCGGCATCGAGGCGACAGGTTGAGCGCGGAGATGAATGACGAATTTGGTGTGGATACTATACTTATGGATGGTCGTGGCCGGGAGGGGTCTGGAGGAGAGGGAGAAGGACACAGTAGAGACCTGAAGTCAGGCTATCAGGCTGGTGATGATGCAAGAGATGAGCTTGACGTCCGGGATGCGATGTCCGAAGAGGCGTATGAAGCAAGCGAGGTCAAACACACGCTAGATCCTCGGGAGCCGTAGGGAATGCAGGGAAACTAGATGCATGAGCCGAGCAAAAAACCACGACGTGTATCAGGCCAGTGCTCGACTTGATGTTATTCCTTTTTCTCACTTGGACCGACTTGAACCGGACTCGCTTTTTTTCTTGTTCTGACACCCCGCATTTGATTTCTTTTCTTGATTCTCAATCTGTGTTGTGTGTTTACGGCCATTCATCTTCTCAAAGAAACAAATTGGGCTGAAGATTTTGTGTTTCGTTCCATTTTTATCGCTGTTATTAGCTTCAGTATTTATTGTTGTGTTGTCTTGCTGTCATATCCTGTGTTAGATGTATGCATGTACTTGCTATTATCCTCGTTGTTGTGTTCTGAAGACTCTTTCAGTTTGGTGTCCTGGCACTGCAAATCATATTTGTTCTTCATTTTGAATGTACAAGGGATACAATGACTTGCCGCTTTCAAAACGAGATTGTCTTATCTCATGACTTCTCACTCATTCTATGATTCTACGAATGGCTTCCTGATTGGACAAAGACGTCAGGTCGAACATGATAGCAAAAGGGATGTCGAATTCATCACGGAATAGAGCAATACAAAGGCA
The DNA here is from genome assembly GCA_027919835.1 of Lentinula raphanica. Classification (NCBI taxonomy): domain Eukaryota; kingdom Fungi; phylum Basidiomycota; class Agaricomycetes; order Agaricales; family Omphalotaceae; genus Lentinula; species Lentinula raphanica. Next base: position 968,529 of record JANVFP010000006.1, on the reverse strand, counting down.
GTGTGAACTGCAGTACACTAAGTACAAAACAAGGATGTCCAAGCATAGAAAAACAAAACGTCACAGTACAAATTTAAACCCACCGCATACATGGCAAGTGCATACGGAGCAGGTTCAAATGGATGACGGAAGGTAATCAATTGAAGGCAGAGGGTAGGGCGGTTCAATCAAAGAGTTGGTCAGAGGAGTTTGCGGACCAAAGAACGTGTTCGAATAGCGGAAGGTACGGATGCAGCAAACAGCCTTCATGTACTGATTCTAATGTTGGCTCTAGTGCTGTCTGGCTGCACCTATTGCTCGATTCGAATTGCTATATGTCGCCACTAACCATTGTGTCATCTGTTCCTGCAGGCAAACTTGAACATCCGTGGTTGACCAAAGATACTCATAGCGATAGATAGCAAAGCAACGCGAATTTTGTTGCACGAATAATCCCAAGTGACCACGAGCATTGGTGGCAGCAGTTGTGCAGCCATCGTAAGTGCGGAGCGTTTGCATTTTCTGATCCGCTTTCCGCGCTGGAGAAAGGTGTTCTATATCTTCATCGACCAGCTTTCGTAGATATTTAAGCTGATGAAATGGTGCTTTATTTTCAGGCCCGAGCAGGTCGTAAACCCGAAGCAACAACTTCCCAGTGTGCTTGGTTAGAAAGTTGTCCCAGTTTCCAGAGACCCCGGTGGCATCCCAGTACTCTAGATCGTTCCACACCCTGAATACACTGTACACATTGCGTAGGAAGTATTCATCAGTGGCTCTATAATTTTTGAGGCGGTCTAGAATGATATCTGCCTTGATCATGATTTGAACCGAATCTCGGTCAATCGTGGGCCGATTCTCTTTTAGAACTCGATCTACTGCCAGCCACGACTTTCCGGTATTCGTGTCGAGGAAGTGGGCCCAGCTTGTACGACCCTGTATATCCGTGTCGTATGACCGAGTGTCGAACTTGATTGCATTGACCACTTCTTCAGGAGATGCATCTTCGTGAATTTTCGACATAATATAATATGCTTGCATGTCTGCACTGACAACAATTGGGGCACCAGAATGAGGGCCAGGAGGATGAGGGGAACGAGACTCAATACTATGAGCGCCGGCGATGTCAGTGCCTGTATGCATTCGAAGAAGGGGGTCAACGATGGACGCCGAAGAGGGATCAAGTGGACCAAGCGAATAAGGGACGTCAGATGCGATGCTGTGAGTGGTCACGACATTGCCTTCCTCATCTAGAGCATCCTTACGCGGATCCGGGGACGCGACCACAAAAGGAAAACTTGTGGGAAACGCGCGAGTTGGCTGGAGTGGAACAGTGATACGGCGAGCAGGAGAACCGGTATCATCAGCACCAGCGATATCAGTCTCAGCACGATTTCGAAGAAGGGGATGAGCATCGGGCGTATGGGAAGTGCCCGAAGAAAGTACGCCGTTTGAGCGACCAACGACTTCAAGTGGACCAGAAGGGTGGAGGGCACGAGACGCGATACCGAGAACGCTAGCAGTATCGACAGCGTCTGCGTGGTCTTGGCTCAAGGGGGAGTCGAAGGGAAGTAACGGATTGATGCCAGAGGAATCGCGTCTAGAGGGAAAGGAGTTCTGTGAAAGCGGAAAACGGCGGATCGAGAGTTAGGATATGACATTAGGAACCTGCATTTGACGACTCACCATGTCGAGAACATAATGTTCACCGGAAGAGACGTTGAGCTCGATTTCACTACAATCGTGAGGATTCGCGGATTCTTGGGTATCTTGGTCAAAGTGGGCGCATGAGGCTGCCTCTTGGCTGGCAGGCTCGACACTGGACGCAAGCCGGAGGGGAGCAGCGGTAGCAATCAAAGCGGCTCCTAGAGCAACGAAGATGAACACAGGACGTGAACGAACCATCGATGTCGAGTTTTGGCAAGAGATTTTTAATGATTATGAGGTTGTACGATAAGGCGACCAGCGGCTTAACGTTAGAAAGGAAGAATCAACTTGGGGGGTGAAGCTCTCGTTTCAGCGAGGTTTATGTACCGCAGAGAAATGCGGTATTTCTGTGAAAGGTCGGGTCGATTCGTATCGTGTTGTATTGGCCGATGATCGTTGCTATGCTTGGACACAGCCAGAGGAGGCCAGAGGACCGGAATCCGAAGAGTAGTCAGTGATCACCCTAAGGGGTTGCGTGTAATTAGATGCAGATGACTTCGTCGGTTTTTTCAAGCCAGAGGGTATGAAACTAGGTTAGAGTAGGGTGAGCAACCCGCCGAAACAGTTTGGCCTCGCTAGAATAGGCTAGAATAAAGAGGTGGGACCGTCATGGTGATGATGGCAGCCTGCGAACACTCCTCTTTCATCTATTGCTACCATTTGAGAACATCAGATAATGGTCGTAGACGCGGGAATGACAGAGGTGAGGGTTCCTGAGAGCACTCATAGACAGTGCAAGACTAGTAAGCCATTTGCGACTCGGTGTAGGTGTAGGAAAACCAGGAATTGAGTCATTCACTCGGAATGAACGTAACACGTTACGCAGGTACATCTTCATCGTCCGAGTCGTTGAACAACCCAATGTCGTCTCGGCCGCGACGCCAAACTAGCTTCATAAATACATAGCAGCAGCCCTACTATTGGTATATTTTTTTGACGTGGCAGGCTGTTGGATAGTGAATGTGCTGCCCCTCTGCCAGATTCTCATAAGGCTCGACCATGTGCTAGATATCGTTCGTAGATGCCAATGACGAGAAGGATAGGGAAGCTGGTGAGTTTGATGGGGAGGACGTTGAGAGAGTGTAAAGCCCGAGGGGAAAAAATCCAGCTAGCTGGGTTTGAGGATGAGGAATGCTAGAATATTGAAGGGAGGTTGATAAGAGAAGAGCGCATCAGTTTTGACACTATAGAGCGAGTTCAAGGAATGATGATGATAAGGTAGTGGTGCCTCTCACCCTGATAGTGGATATCGTAAATTGGAACAGATACTGAAGGTTCAAGGTCAAGGATGGATATAATCGCGAGGATCAAACAAATGCACTTCTTGAGTAATGTTCTGTCATCATGCTGTAAGAAACTCGCCACGAACACAAAATACGTTGAGATCCACCTACAGCATCAATCCGGACAGCGGTGTTGGATGGGATGGATATAAGAACTGGCAGATAGGAAGCTCGAGCAGAGGGACATCTCTCCAGTCGTAGAACTTGATAATATCAGCCTTGGGCCACTTTCTCGTGGAGAGTTCATATCCACCTGGATACTCCGATTCTTGTAGTTATCCGCCAAGACCGAGCGCGTGGCTGCAACTGAAAAGACGACACGTCCGGTGTATATCGTTCACCACTTTCTGAGTTACAGGGGAAGCTTTGTCGAGATAGCCGTCTGGAAGGTTCAGTCTTGATTAGACGCGTCACACACGGATCACAATCAGCAACTCACCTTAAGCGCACTTTGTGGTCAATTCAAATCCTCCTGGTCACATCTCGAGTGTGACTTAAGTACAGGGAGGAAGAGGGAGGAAGACTGAAGAATCAGAATTTCACCAAGACAATGATGGCCGATCTCGGCACCTTTGAGCGCTTAACACTCTTTCTGTGACTTTCTACGTAGTACGGACCCAGAGAATTTCTCAGCGAAGTCACTCCATTGGATTCAGGGAATCAAGGGGAAGACCAGCCTCAGATTGGTTACTAACTTTCGGCCACTACGCTACAATTCATGTTTGTTGTTCATCTTGACTGTACGAAGGATGTTTCATCCAACAATTACTTGCCACTCAATGCTCATCAATCTGCTTTCAAAACAGGGTTATCCTTATCTTCGCTAATGACTTCAGCTTATTCTATGACTCTACAAATGGCTTACTGATTGGACAAACGTCGGGCGAGCAATACAAAGTCATTGAACTACAGAACACTACATAGTAAGTACAGTAAATCAAGGATATCCAGGCATAGAAAAACAAATGTTCGAAGTACAAATTCACCACCGTACACAAGCGCATACTACGGAGCAGGATAATGGAAGGTGATGGATAACGGACGGTGGTGGATTGGGAGCACTGGGGGTGGATAGTCGAGGATGGAGCGAATCAAAGAGTGAATCAGAGAATTGGCGGACTATAGAACGAGTGTCGAAGTGCAAAATACGGTCGTAACAGATGGCTAGTGCACCGGTAAAACCAACTTGTCTATTGCTGCCTCTTGTAACTTTTTCCTCATTTTTTGCTCTAGCAAGTTTGCTATGTCAGGTGTTGACATATCCTTCCAATGTTTGAATCGAGTGAGGCAAGGCGTGCTCTTTGATCGGAATTGGTCCATGCTCGTTTGAGCACGGCGAAGAGCAGCGGCAACGTCATCATATTCCTTACCAGTGCTTGTGAGGACTTTTTCCAATCTACTGTTCGCTTTCTCATCCGCTGAAAGACCACGTATATCTTCACCAAACAAAAAAGAAACCACAGAACGATCGATTGGCCGAGGACTCGGAGCGCAGGTTATCAGCTTTTCAATCTTGAGGTACAATTTTCCAGTGTCTTTGAGCAGCCAGTCGTCGAAATCGGTGGAAGCCTTAGTGTCATCCCAGTACAGATTTAGGTTCCACGCCCTGACCTGTTGGTATATAGAGATTGGTAGCTTCCAACTGGATACATTATCAAGGCGTGGCACAATGATATCTGCCATAATTTCGATTTTGACCGAGATTCTGTCAATATTGGGCCGTGTTTGTTCTAGAATTCGATCGACTACCAGCCAAAACTGTCCGGCTCTTGTCTGGAGGAAGTCAGCCCAGCTTGTACGACCCTGTATATCCGTTTCGTACGACCCGGTGTTCAACTTGATCACTTGAACCACTTCTTCTGCAGATGTAGTTTTACTGATCTGAGAGAGATAGTATGCATCCATGTCATGACTGACGACAAGTGGGCCATGAGGATAAGGAGAACGTGAACGAGACTCGATAGTATGAGTACTGGCGATGTCAGTGTCAATACGTTCTCGAAGAAGGGGGTGATCGAGGGTATTGGACGCCGAAAAGGATTGAGGTGGACCAGAAGAATCGGGGACGTGAGACGCAACACTGTGAATGGTGATGATCTTGTCTTTCTCGAGGTCGTTCTCCTCATGAGCATCCGACATATCGTTCTCTTCACGAGCATCTGGCATATGCTGTTCCGAGAACGCATTCACAGAAGGAAAGCTCATGGAAAACGCACTAGTTGGCTGGAGATCATCAGTACCAGCAACTTCAGTGTCTGTACGCTTTCGAAGAAGATGACGAGGAACGGGCGCATTGGAACTGCGTGAAGAGAGTACACCGAGTGAACGACGGGAAATTTCAAGTATACCAGAGGGACGGTATGGGGCACAAGAGTCTGCGCGCTCTTGACTCGAGGGGGAGACATAAGGACCAGAAGGGTGTGGAGCACGAGACTCGATACCGGGAACATCAGCAGTAATGGCGTCTACATGCTCTTGGCTCGAAGGGGAGTAAAAGGGACCAGAAGGGTGGGGTGCACGAGAGCTAATACTGGGATCACTGATAGTATCGGCGTCTTCATGCTCTTGACTCAAGGGAGAGTCAAAGGGTCCAGAAGGGTGGGGGGCACAAGACTCGATACTGAGAACACTAGCATCGTCATCTTGGCTCGAGGGGGAGTCGAAGGGAGGTAACAGATTGATGCCAGAGGAATCGCCGCGTCTGGAGAGAAAGGAGTTCTGTGAAAGCGGAAAATCGCGGATCGGGAGTTAGAATATGACATTAGGAACCTGCATTTGACGACTCACCATGTCGAGAACATTATATTCACCAATAGAGACATTGTGATTGAACTCACTTTCAACACAATCTTGAGGATTCACAGATTCTGGGGTATCTCGGTCAAAGTGGGCGCATGCCAAGGCTGCCTCTTGACCAGCAGGCTCAACACTAGGCATAAGCCGCAAGGGGGCAGCGGCTCCCAGAGCAACGAAGATGAGCACAGAACATGTATGAACCATCGACGGTGGATTTTAGCAAGAGATTTTTAATGATTATGGGGTTGTACGATAAGGCGACCAGCGGCTTATCCAAGATGTTGTTAGAAAAGAAGAGTCGACTTGGGGGGTGCCGGTGAAGCTCTCGTTTCAGCGAGGTTTATATACTGCAGAGAAACATAAGCAGGCTGGCAGTCGATCCGACGGTCTCGTGTGATGCTACGCTTGGACTCATCCGCGCCATCAAGCTGCACCCTGCCGTTCCCCGTATCAGGGCGTATCCTGGCGTATCTCAATAATGATCTCTTTACTTCTACAAAGGGCATTCTGATTGGACAAAGGCGTCGGGCGAACAGTACAAAGGCAATGGACTGGAGTACACTAAGTACAGTAAATCAAAGATGTCCAGGAGTAGGTAAACAAAGGTTTGAAGTACAAATCCCCCCCATACGCAAGCGCATACGGAGCAGGTCATGTATAATGGTACTGGATAACGGAAGGTGATGGATAACGGAAGGTGATGGATAATGGGAGGTGGTGGATCAGAAGCATTGGGGGTGGACAGTCAAGGGTGGAGTGGTTTAATGGAAGAGTTGGGTAGAGGAGTTGACGGACCGAAGAACGAGTGTCCGAAAGGCGCAGGGTACAGCCGTAGCAAACAGCCAGAGAATTGATACCGGTGCTGTTTGGCTGAACCTGTCGCTCTCCCATTCCTCTACTAGCGACCTGCATCTCTTATCGCTTTTTTGACCTTGTAGTCAAACCATTCTTGTACATCCAAGGTTGACCAATTACGCATAGATCGATACTTTCTGAAGTAGAGCGAATCTTGCCTTTGGAAATACTTGAAATTACCACGAGCATTGCGAAAAGCCTCTGCGGAGCCACTCTCGCGGAGCTCGTCCATTTTACGTTCCGCCTTCTCCTCTGAGGTCAAGTGCTCTATATCTTCAGTAACCAGCCTTTCAAGATGGCGAATATCATGGATTGGTGGTGCAACGAGATTGTAAACTCTGAGCAACAACTTCCCACTGTGCTTGTTCGATAGAAAGTTGTACCAGGAATCAGTATCCCTGACGTCATGCCAGTACTCGGGACTGTTCCAATCCCTGAATACACTGTACACATCGCGTAGAAAGTACCGATCGGCAGTATTATGATGAAGGAGTGTGTGAATGATATCTGCCTGAATTATGATTTGAACAGATTCTCGGTCAATTGTGGGCCGATTCTCTCCTAGAAGGTGATCTACTACCAGCCAAAACTGTCCGGCTCTTGTCTGGAGGAAGTCAGCCCAGCTTGTACGACCCTGTATATCCGTTTCGTACGACCCGGTGTTCAACTTGATCACTTTAACAACTTCTTCTGCAGATGCAGTTTCACCGATCTGAGAGAGATAGTATGCATCCATGTCATGACTGACGACAAGTGGGCCAGGAGGATGAGGGGAACGGGACTCAATATTATGAGCACTGGCGATGTCAATGTCAATATGCTCTTGAAGAAGGGGGTGGTCGAGAGTGTTGGACACCGAAAAGGATTGAGGTGGACCAAAAGGATCGGGGACGTGAGACGCAAAACTGTGAGTGGTGATGATCTTGCCTTGCTCGAGGTCGTTCTCTTCTTGAGCATCCATATGCTGTTCCGAGGACGCATTTACAGGGGTGCTCGTGGAAAACGCACTAGTTGGCTGGAGATCATCAGCACTAGTGATCTCCGTGTCTGTGCGCTTTCGAAGAAGAGAATGAGCGAGGGGCGCATTGGAACTGCGTGAAGAGAGTACACCGAGTGAACGACGGAAATATTCAAGTAGACCAGAAGGGTGGGGGGCACGAGACGCGATACCGGGAACGCTAGCAGTATCGTCAGCGTCTGCGCGCTCTCGAATCGAGGGCAAGTACAGGGGACCAGAAGGGTGAAGGGCAGGAAACTCGATACCGGGAACATCAGCAGTGTCGGCGTCTATATGCTCCTGGCTCGAGGGGGAGTCAAAGGGACCAGAAGAGTGGGGGGCAGGAGACTTGATACTGAGAGCACTATTATCGTCAACGTCTGCACGCTCTTGACTCGAAGGGGAGTCAAAGGGACCAGAAGGGTGGGAAGCAGGAGACTCGATACCGGGAGCACTATTATCGTCAACGTCTGCACACTCTTGACTCGAGGGGGAGACAAAGGGACCAGAAGGGTGGAGGGCAGGAGACTCGATACTGGGAGCACTAGCAGTATCAGCGTCTGCATGCTCTTGACTCGAGGGAGAGTCAAAGGGAGGTAATGGAACAACGACAGAAGAATCACGACTGGAGGAAAAGGAGTCCTGTGAGAGCGGAAAATCGGGATCGGGAGTTAAGATATGACATTAGGAACCTGCATTGATGACTCACCATGTCGAGAACATAATCTTCACTTGAAGAGACATCGAGCTCACTTCTCCTACAATCTTGAGGATTTCCAGATTCCAACCCAGCCTTGTCTTGGTCGAAGCGGGCACACAGTGAGGCTGCCTCTTGGCTGGCAGGCTCAGCACTAGCCGCAAACCGCAAGGGGGCAGCGCCAGCGATCGAAGCGGCTCCCAGAGCGATGAAGATGAACACAGGACGTGAACGAACCATCGATGTTGACGTTGGATTTTGGCAAAAGAAATTTTTGATGATTATGGGGTTGTCCGATAAGGCGACCAGCGGCTTAACGTTAGAAAGGAAGAATCAACTTGGGGGGTAGAGCTCTCGTCTCAGCAAGGTTTATATACCGCAGAGAAATGCGGTATTTCTGTGAAAAGTCGGGTCGATTCGTATCGTGTTGTATTGGCTGATGATGGTTGCTACGCTTGGACACAGCCAGAGCTTAGAGGAAGCTAGAGGACCGGAATTCGAAGAGCAACATGCAGCGCGCCTCATCGCTGTCAGTGATGGCACCCTGGGCTTAAGGAGCCCTAAGGAGAGATCACTGATAATAAAGGATAATCAGCGCGGTGATACGTGTCAGTACGTGTCAGTTGCGTGTAGTTGCGTGCAATTAGATGGATAAAATAAGTCCGTCGGTTTCTTCAATCCAGAGGGCATGAAACTAGTACGACACTTGAGCTTGAGCTTGAGCATTTGGGGATTCGCCTGGAGCTTGGCTTAGCCCCGCAAGGGTAAGGAACCCACCGAAGCAGTTCTGGCGTAGTCTCGAATGAGGGTACGATGAATATGGAAGTGGGACGGTCTCAAAAATTAAAAATCGTTGTTCGATTGTTGACGGTGATGAGCTGTGATGAGATGGCAGGGAAAGAGCCGGGAAAGAGTTAACGTTAAGCGCTCAAGGACCGGCCATCATCATTGTCTTGCCTCAGTAAAGCTATAATCTATTCTTGTCGATGCTGTGAACACCATTGGCTTGTTCAATGACACGGACGATGAAGACGTACCTGCGTTACGTGTATTTCAAGTGTACGACTCAATTCCTGGCTCTCCTACACCTACATCGGGTCGCAAACGGCTTACTAGTCTTGCACCATCTACGGGTGTTCAAGTTCAAGTTAGTAGGGATCATTCACCTCTGCCATCTCCCAGCATCCCCCGTCTATGACCACTAGCTCATAAATTCAACTTGTTGATTCTACAAATGACATTCTGATTGGACAAAGGCTTCGAGTATACAGTAAAAAGGCAGTGGACTGCAGTACACTAAGTACAGCAAATTAAGGATGTCCAGGCATCATAGAAAAACAAAGGTTTGAAGTACAAACCCACCACCGTACACAAGTGCATAAAGAGCAGGTCCTGGATAACGGAAGGTGATCGATTGAAGGCAGAGGGTGGATAGTGGAGGATGGAGCAGTTGAGTGGAAGAGTCGGCTAGAGGAATTGACGGACCAAAGAATGAGTGTCCGAAAAGCGCGAGATACGGTCATAGCAAGCAACCAGGCAACTGTTTCTAGGACTGGTTCCACCGCACTTGTTGCTCGCACATCCCTCTAAAAGCTTTGATTTGCTTTCAGTAACTGCGTCAATCTGTTATTTAGCGCAGCTGCTACATTCGGTGGTGAGTTTTCAACCTCGGTCCGAAATCGTTGGGCACAAGGCGAATTGTGTTTTTGGTCGAGGAATGTCGACAAGTCACCGTTAGCAGCCCGAAGACTAGCTGTATCATCCCGTGTGATCATTCCTTTCATTCTACGAAACGCTTCCCGGTCAGGATCGATGCAGTCTAAATCTTCACCGACGACACCAAAGAGAACCGATGACTGTTGATGTGTAAGACCTAGTCGTTTGAGAAGTGCGGACAACAATGCCCCGGTCTCCGTTTTATTGAAATCGCGCTGATTCTTGGAAGTCCTGGCGTCGTCCCAGTACTGATGAACGTTCCAATTCTTGACCACTTTGTACACATGGAGCGGATCACCGAGGGTAGCAGGATCCCGGTGTGCTAGGATGATATCTGACATGAACTCGGCGTTGACTGAGAGTCGCTCAAACCCTGTATGTGACTGAGCCAGTTTGAGAAGAAGTGTGGACAACAACACCCCGGTCTCCGTTTTGCTGAAATCACGCTGATCCTTGGAAGTCCTGACGTCGTCCCGGTACTGATGAACGTTCCAATTCTTGACCGCTTCGTACACATGGAGTGGCTCACCAATGGTGGCAGAATTCAGGTGTGCTAGAATGATATCTGATATGAACTCGACCTTGACTGAAAATCGCTCCAAATCAGTATGTGCAAGACCTAGTCGTTTGCGAAGTGTAAACAACAACGCCCCGGTCTCCGTTTTACTGAACTCGCGCAGATTCTTGGAAGTCCTGGCATCGTCCCAGTACTGATGAACGTTCCAATTCTTGACCACTTCATACAAATGGAGCGGATCACCGATGGTAGCAGGATCCCGGTGTGCTAGGATGATATCTGACATGAACTCGGCGTTGACTGAGGTTCGCCCAAGCCCAGTATGTGACTGAGCTAGTTTGAGAAGAAGTGTGGACAACAACACCCCGGTCTCCGTTTTACTGAGATCGTGTTGATCCTTGGAAATCCTGACATCGTCCCGGTACTGATGAACGTTCCAATTCTTGACCGCTTCGTACACATGGAGTGGATCACCAATGGTAGCAGAATCCAGGTGTGCTACAATGATATCTGACCAGAACTCGGCGTTGACTAAGAGTCGCCCAAACCCTGTATGTGACTGAGCTAGTTTGAGAAGAAGCGTGGACAACAACACCCCGGTCTCCGTTTTACTGAAATCATGCTGATCCTTGGAAATCCCGACGTCGTCCCGGTACTGATGAACGTTCCAATTCTTGACCACTTTGTACACATGGAGTGGATCACCAATGGTGGCAGAATCCAGGTGTGCTAGAATGATATCTGATATGAACTCGACCTTGAGTGAAAATCGCTCGAAATCAAGACCTAGTCGTTTGAGAAGTGTGGACAACAACGCCCCGGTCTCCGTTTTACTGAACTCGCGCAGATTTTCGGAAGTCCTGGCGTCGTCCCAGTACTGATGAGTGTTCCAATTCTTGACCACTTCATACAAATGGAGCGGATCACTGATGGTAGCAGGATCCCGGTGTGCGAGGATGATATCTGACATGAACTCGGCCTTGACTGAGAGTCGCCCAAACCCAGTATGTGACTGAGCTAGTTTAAGAAGAAGTGTGTTGAACAACACCCCGGTCTCCGTTTTACTGAAATCGTGCTGATCCTTGGAAGTCCTGACGTCGTCCCGGTACTGACGAATGTTCCAATTCTTGACCACTTCGTACACATGGAGTGAATCACCAATGGTAGCAGAATCCAGGTGTGCTAGAATGATATCTGATATGAACTCGACCTTGACTGAAAATCGCTCAAACCCAGTATGTGATTCAGCTAGAAGTCGGTCTATCTTCAGCCATAACTGTCCGCTATTCGTGTTGACGAATTGGTACCAGTTTGTGGGGCCCTGTGTATCCTGTGCATAGGACGCCTGCATTTTCTTCATGATGAATTCATGCACTTGACGCCCAATGTCTGCTGGTTGGAGATGAGAGACAAAGTAATGCACATCCGGGTCTGGCGGGTGACTACTAGCAACAAGTGGGCTAGAGACTGGGGGCGAGCGAGATTCAATACTATGAGCGACGCCAATGTTAGTGTTGGTGTGCTCTTGAACAAGAGTATGAGAGATGGATACTGCAGAGGGATGAAGTGAACCAGAAGAATTGGGACCGTGCGACCCGATACTGAGAGCGGCGAGGATAGTGTCTTCCTCTTCTCGAGGATCCTGATGCTGTTTCACAGATGCAGCTACAGAAGGGAAACTCGTGGAGAATGTGCTAGTTGGCTGGAGTGGAACAGAGATACGGAGGGTGGCAGGAGGATCGGGATCATCAGCACTAGCAATACCTGTGTCTGTGCGCTTTCGAAGAAGAGAATGAGCGAGGGGCGCATGGGAAGTGCGTGAAGAGAGTACACCGAATGAACGACGGAAAGATTCAAGTTGACCAGAGGGGTGGAGGGCACGAGACGCAATACCGGGAACACTAGCAGTATCGTCAGCGTCTGCGCGCTCTTGACTCGAGGGGGAGACAAAGGGACCAGAAGGGTGAAGGGCACGAGACTCGATACCGGGAGCACTAGCAGTATCAGCGTCTGCATGCTCTTGACTCGAGGGGGAGTCAAAGGGAGGTAATGGAACGATGACAGAAGCATCACGGCTGGAGGAAAAGGAGCCCTGTGAGAGCGGGAAAACCGGGATCGGAAGTTAGGATTTGAAAATTGACATTAGGAACCTGCATTGACGACTCACCATGTCGAGAACATAATCTTCACTTGAAGAAACATCGAGCTCACTTCTCCTACAATCTTGAGGATTTCCAGATTCCGACCCAGCCTTGTCTTGGTCGAAGCGGGCACACAGTGAGGCTGCCTCTTGGCTGGCAGGCTCAGCACTAGCCGCAAGCCGCAAGGGGGCAGCGCCAGCGATCGAAGCGGCTCCCAGAGCGATGAAGATGAACACAGGACGTGAACGAACCATCGATGTTGACGTTGGATTTTGGCAAGAGAAATTTTTAATGATTATGGGGTTGTCCGATAAGGCGACCAGCGGCTTAACGTCAGAAAGGAAGATCAACTTGGAGGGTAGAGCTCTCGTTTCAGCGAGGTTTATATACCGCAGAGAAATGCGGTATTTTTGTGAAAAGTCGGGTCCTCATCAGTGATCACCCTGGGCCTAAGGAGCCCTAAGGAGCCAGGACAATCAGCGCGATGATACGTGTCGATTGCGTGTAGTTGCGTCCAATTGTTTGAATGAGACAAGTCCGTCGGTTTCTTCAAAGTTCAGTACGTTCAGACTTCAAGCCAGTTGGGCATGGAACTAGCTAGGAGTATGACAGTTCAGCTTAGCTTGAGTATTTTAGGATTTACCTGGAGCTTGACTGAGCCCCGCGAGGGTGGGTAACCCACCGAAGTAGTTTTGGCATAGTCTGAAATGGGGGTATACGGTCTATACCGTGTATTAGACGGTCTTAAAAATCGTTGTTCGATTGTTGACGCCCCTGGTTGACGCCGAAGAGAGGGAAAGAGTAAGTTAAGCGCTCAAATTTGGCGGGACCGGCCATCATTGTCTTGCCTCCGAGAAGCGTGCCAGTGAGCATCAGTGGTCTTTCTCGCGTATACATACTCTTCACTCTCATCAGCAATGGACCAGGTGCATGGGCTGTTCAATGCCCCAAGGCTTCTAGCTCCTTCTCCAGAATACCTCAACTCTATCAAAGTCTTTCCTCTTATTCCGGCCATTAAGAAGGAGATAATTGTATGTTCCTTTTCCAAATTCTATACTCCATCAAACGGGGCCGGCCTTCAACCAATCTCAGACTCCGACTGCATGCTAATGGAAGAATGTGCACCAGAAAACCATAGGTGATTTGTGTGAGGCTATGCAGAACGATGAGGGAGTTGACTTTCTATTGGGTTTATAGACAGCCCTTTGTCTTGGGAGTGAGTATTCTACAGAATCTCTTCGTCACTTTCATCACTGATTGACTTCATAACAGACAACTCACTGCGTCAGACATCAGCTTTTCTATAGTGAGGCCTATTGTGTTCAAATTCGCTCGCCTCAAGAATCTCGCAGTCGTGTATGCTTGTTTGGTCGTACGGTCGTATTTCTTGGGTGAATCAGAAAGTATGGGTAATCTTCAACCTTTCAGTGGCTTGACTGATCGTGGTCTTCGCATGGCTATCAGACGACTTGGCTTATGCTGGAGGTCTGTTTTTATCATACCATCATTCTCCTCTCTCAAAATTGATATCCCCGTCAAGTGAATCTCTCGCGGGCGAGTCTATGCGAACTCATCGCCATGAAACTCCTAAGCCATTTTGCTGCAAATCACATGCAGCTCGTAGCTGCACTCACAACCAGCTGGAACCCTCTTGCAGGAGCGACCTCGAGTTTTGTGGATGAAGTACAACATGTTCTGAAATGTGACGAGGAAGATTTGAATTACCCACAGAGTGCGCTCGAGGTGAGTTGTTGATTGCGGCTCGTGCGTGCGACGCGTCTGATCACTTCAAACCAAACCTTATAGATGGCTATTTCGACAAAATCCACCAGATTTCTCGCTTCCCCTGTAACTCAGAAAGTGGTGAACGATATATATACTGGACGTGTTGTCTTTTCAGTCGCAGCCACACGCTCGGTCTTGGCGGATAATTACAAGAATCGGAGTATACAGGTGGATATGAACTCTCTTCGAGAAAGTGACCCAAGGCTGATAATATCCAGTTCTACGACTGGAGAGACGCACCTCTCCTTGATCACTACAGGTGCGTCGTCGTCCTCAAATGAAGCTTCCCCTCACTCAATCTTACCTGCCAGGCTTCGAGTGCCAAAATATGGCGCGATCCTAGAATTCCTAAACTTTGCAATTCTGTTGCTGACTTTTATCCTCTGTCTGTCAAGTGGGTCTTCAACTCCTCTTTCATGCCAGCCTTTACTCATTACCCTGCCTCTGTCAATCATCCATGCTGACTAGATCGAAATCCGGGAAGTACCAACGTTTGGGAACTGGTCTTCATTTTGTTCGCTGTTGCGTTTGCTCTAGAGGAGTACACCGCCTCGACTGAGCACGGATGGGGAAGTGAGTGTTTTTGGCACTGAACGCTCTTTTGTATCTGATGTTTCGAATTCTATATAGTATACATCGCAAATGCAAGTCAATCCTCCTCGAGTTTCATAGTAGACAATACATTGAACTTCGTTCGCTCAGATGTGGAATGTTTTCGACACCGCGTTCTTAGTCATTTTTGGTGTATACCTTGTCTTGCGCCTCCGAGGTCTTGTGAATGGAGATGGTTTGTTGATTCATTTGTTATCGTTGCTGTTGAAGTTCCTGTTGACCTGAGTCTCTCTTTCGACCAGCTGCTTTATCCGGGATGGCCTTTGATATCCTATCGTGTGGCGCATGTATACTTCTACCAAGGTTTTCGCGATATATCTTCCCGGTCTTGTTGAGTTCATGACTGACAGCTCTCAAAATCTATCCACAGACTCGCATTCTTCGCCGTATCGAATACAGTGGTTGTACTGTGAGTGTATAGTTTTACCTTCAATGCGCAGATGTTTACATTGTCTTAGGGCGCTCCGGGCAATGATAGCAGAATTCGTGTTCTTCATAGGCATCGCTTCGATCTGTTTCTCTGGCTTGCTTTTCACTCTATGGACGCTAGGTAAAAACTTTATTCGTAGCTCAATCAACATCAGTAATTGTCCTGATCGTTTTTGCTATTTGTAGCTGGGACAACAAACCAATTCGAGGAAGGAAAGAACAAATGGACGCTGAAGTCCATTTCCTGGCTCATGGTGCAAATTTGGTTTGGCAACACGTACCTCAGTTTCGGAGAGGCCAGCAGCTTTCATCCTGTCCTAGGTCCGATATTGATGACGTGCTTTGCTGCGTTGTCGAATACTCTGCTTCTGACTAGTGAGTGAAAGAGTGATTTCTCCTTATTCAGATGTTCGAGCTTCCTATCTAGTTCTTATATCCATACTATCCAACACCGTTGCCCGGATCGATGCTGTAGGTGGATTTCAACGTGTTTCGTGTTCGTGGCGTGTTTCTCACAATAACTAAACAGAACATTACTCAAGAAGTACGTTTGTTAAATCCTTGCGATTATACTCATCCTTGACCTTGAACCCTCAGTATCTGTTCCAATTCACGATATCCACTATCGAAGGGTAAGAGGCACCACTATACGTTATTATCGTATTTGAACACGCTCGATAGTGTCAAAACGGACGCCCTCTTCTCCTATCAACCTCCCTTCAATATTCTAGCATTCCTCATCCTGAAACCAGCTAGCTGGATTGTTTCCCCTCGGGCTTTACATTCTCTCAACGTCCTACTCATCAAACTCACCAGCTTCCCGATTCTTCTCGTCATCGGCATCTACGAACGATATCTAGCACATGGTCGGGCCTTACGAGAATCTGGCAAGGGGGCAGCACATTCCCTATTCAACAGCCTGCCACGTCAAATCAAAAATATCCCAATAGTAGAGGCTTTAGTTGGGTCTACGTCAGCTGATATATATGAAGCTATTTTTGACGTTGAGGCTGAGAACGACAGTGGGTTGTTCAATGACTCGGACGATGAAGATGTGCCTGCGTTACGTTCATTTCAAGTGAATGACTCTATTCCTGGTTCTCCTACGCCTACACCGGGTCGCAAACGGCTTACTAGTCTTGCACCGTCTACGAGTGCTCTAAGGGATTCTTCACCGCTGCCATCCCCGCGTCTACGACCAGTATCTAACTTGGAACTTTCATCATCCGGAGAAGTACCTTCACCTCAGAGTAAAAGCCCACTCGCGAGGCTTTTTGTGAGGACACCCTCAGACAATCCGAACTCAGCTACTGCAGGCTCGATGGAGGCTAGTTTGAAGAGGTTCGAGGGTTTAGTGGAAGAGATGAAAAGTGTTCCATTGCAGCGCATGCGAGAGGAGGTGAAAGAATTGCAAGTGAGAAAACTCCCTCTTGGAACAGGTCCAGAACTTTCAAGATTGCTGATATCCACATTCTGATTACAGGACCGTCAAGCACGAATCGAGAACCTTCTCCTGACTCTCACACGCGGGATGCGACAAAGCGACCTTGATCGGTCACATTGAGGACAAGAGTGGACAGTTGGATGATTTTGGTGATATATTACTCTGCAACACGCGCAGACGATGTTCGTAATTCTAGCTATATACTAGAGTATTATGAGTGCAGGATAATATACAGCTGTGAAAACATTCCGAAACAACAAAGCGGTTTTTTATTTTCCTCTCTCGGCTTTGATCCTTCTTGCCTCGGCTCGCTCCGCAAGATCGACACCCACGAGAATCTTGGATGCTTTCCACAGCTGTACAACGTTGATGATATTCTTGAGCAGACATACAGGGCCTGTTAAGCAGGCGACTGCCTCTGCGTAAGTCAGGTTTGCCAGGAAATGTCCAACGTAGGGCAAGGAAATCCATGAAAGGTCGACAGGTACCGGGGCAGTGGTCCATTTGGCGACATAAAGCGCGACAAAGAATAATTCGTTTCCTGCGCATACTAGGAACAATGTCCGCTGAGAAACCCTTAGGAATCCGCACCATGACCGAGAACAATGAATGAATGCTCACTGCATCATTGTAATACAGCCATAAGATCCTGCTCACATCACTAGTCACTTTCTTGTGACTTGCGGAGCCGGTGGCGAGAGAACTATCATCCGGAAATGGTTGAGGCAGAACTTGCGTAGAAGACGATGCTGGACACACACCTGTACATATGCATGTAGTGGCTACTGAAATCGAGAGCGATAAGGAACTGAAACAGAATTGCCCATGTGGGATATGCAATGGCGAGATAGCAGAGTAAGCAGGAAGTTGTACATCTACAGCTTATTAGATTCAGAGATGGTAAACCTTGTAAAAGACGAACCGGTCGGTGACCATGTCCAGAACAGCGCCAAACTTGGAAGTCTCCCCGCGTGCGCGTGCAACTTGACCGTCCACAGCGTCAAGCAGACATGATATAGAATATGTGATGGTGCAGGCAACTGGATGATAGCTCATATAGTGTAGAGAGAATGCTGCGAGGATGACCCGAGTATAACCTGCAAACCATTAAGAACAGACAAACATATACGACCTCCAACCATGTACTGACCAATCAAGTTTGGCGCGAAGAGAAAGACATTTTCAGGCTGTGCGGTAGCAAGGTCTACGGCCTCTTTCGCGTCGACATGACTGATGGATTCCGGTCTTCGTCGATGGGCATTATGTTGAGGCATGATGGAGAGAGGGGAAGGAATATAAGAATAAACTTTTTTCTCCGTCCATCGACGCGTTGAACACGTAAGGAGAGCTCTGTCACCTTCCGGTTATCTTATCTCTGATATGATGGATATTTCTGGGCGCTAATTGTTATCTATGATTTTTTTTCCGTCTGTATCGAGTCAGAGATCGAGAACTCATTCTCATACCTACACTTGTTCTCGAACCTCCACCACTCCAGAATGTGTGGAATATTTGCGATACATGGAATAGACCAACCTGCTAATTACAGAACCCATGCCATCGCTTGCTCGAAGAAGCTTCGCCATCGCGGTCCGGATTGGTCAGGCTGCTATGTCGGACGTGAAGCCATCCTTGTTCATGAACGTCTTGCTATCGTTGGCGTTGGTATGGCATACTCACTCTACCACTTACTCCTTCACTGATCACTACTATGTCCAGATACTGGAGCTCAACCCCTTTTCAGTGAAGATGGAAAGATTATCATGGCCGTCAACGGGGAAATCTATAACCACCTTGCCCTCCGCCAAAGTTTAGGATCTGGTGTCAAATTCAAGACTCATTCTGACTGCGAACCTATACTTGCTCTCGTCAGTTCTTTCTCATGCATGGACGGATGTGTTTTTGACTACTTCATAGTATAAGGAGCATGATACAAAGTTGTGTTCTTTGCTCGATGGAATGTTCTCTTTCGTTTTGCTAGACGAATCCGTGACACCTTCACGAATCATTGCTGCTCGGGATCCGATCGGAATCACTACTCTATATCAAGGCTGGAGTTCAAAAAAACCTGGAGCCGTATATTTTGCTTCAGAACTCAAAGCACTCGCCAATGATTGTGACAAGATCATATCTTTTCCTCCTGGACATGTGTACGACAGTCGGGACAACTCAACAACTCGTTACTATACGCCGTCGTGGTGGGATGGCGATCTCGATGGGGATGCAGCTACCATTCCGACAACGAAAGCTGACCTCGAGCTCATACGTACCACTCTAGAAGACGCGGTACGCAAACGATTGATGTCTGAAGTGCCCTATGGCGTCCTCCTCAGTGGTGGGTTAGATAGCAGTTTGATTGCATCGATTGCCGCAAGGGAGACGGAAAAGGTTGCGCAAGCACAGTACGAGCTCAGGCAGAAGAAACTCAAAGAACTATCGAGTGGCCCTTCAACTCCCGTTCTTGCCTCAGAACTCAGTAAGCCTCGTACTTTCCTTTATGGGCCTGATTATCTCAATTCCTTCTTACAGCAACTGTGGTGGCATGGCCTCAGCTCCATTCCTTCTCAATTGGCCTCGAAAATTCCCCGGATCTGATTGCTGCTCGAAAGGCTGCGCATTTTCTTGGAACTGTACATCATGAATACGTTTTCACGGTACAGGAGGGCATAGATGCTATACCAGATGTTATCTATCATCTAGAAACCTTCGATGTAACAACTGTACGGGCAAGTACACCGATGTACCTTCTGAGTCGCAAAATCAAGGCGATGGGTGTCAAGATGGTCCTCAGTGGTGAAGGCAGTGATGAGATTCTCGGCGGTTGGTTGTTAAATTGATGGGACAATCCCGATGCACTAACAACAGTTGTTCTCAGGATATCTTTACTTCCACGCTGCCCCGGATGCGAGATCGTTCCATCAAGAGTGTGTCAAACGGGTCAAGAATCTGCATACCTCTGACTGCTTACGGGCCAACAAGTATGAATTGTCGTTCTGTTGTCGTCCTTCATGATTTGCTCAACTATTGTGTTCATCTCATAGATCAACAATGGCGTGGGGACTCGAAGCTCGAGTACCTTTTCTAGACAAACAATTTTTAGAAGTTGCGATGAACGTCGATCCAAAAGAAAAGATGTTCAGCAAGGGTAGTGCTCAGGAGGTAGACGAAGATGGTTGTCCCAGGATGGAAAAGGTTCGACTCTTACTCTCTTCCCTTCTTCCAATCTCAATCATTTTCCTTTAGTACATCCTTCGAAAAGCATTTGATTGCTCTCCTGACGGAAAGGTAATCAAATGAACCTTCACTATCGTTAACCCAATCAGCTGATCTCAACCAAAAGCCTTATCTCCCTCGCTCTATTCTTTGGCGACAGAAGGAGCAATTTTCAGATGGCGTTGGTTACTCTTGGATCGACGGGTACGATGCCTCTCTTCCTCCTTCGATTCATACCCTCATTGACATATGCTCACAGAATCAAAGACCACGCTGGAACAGTCGTCTCTGACGAAGCATTTGCTGATCGCTCTTCGAGGTGGCCGAACGATACCCCAGACACGAAGGAAGCGTATTATATCAGAGACATCTTTGATGGTCTTTTCCCGACAGAGGCAGCGGCAAGCACTGCTATAAGGTTTGTTTCCTTTATTTCATGGTACGGAACTTTCTCATGGCGTCCGCAGATGGATTCCTAGAGGCGATTGGGGATGCGCGTCGGATCCCTCTGGACGTAGTGTGAGCATCCACACGGCTGCGTATGGAAACACAGAATAGGGCGCTTGTACTTGACACTATCCAGTTCCCTTGCTTGCCAAGGGCTTTACCCTGTCTTACAATACTCGCTTGGGCAGTCCAGGTATATGAGACCAACAATTCAAGGGTTCCCTTGACTATGTACCGCAATACTGCCGATGTGAGGTCACCAACTCTATAACTACTTGGGCAGAACATCGGACGACGGAAAGCAAAAAGACATACATGAGGTTCAAACATGCTCCAAAATGACCCTTAATTCATCGTGAACCCAGAGATTATGCTCCTGCAGTCAATATGAATCGAGGAATTGGCCCACATATACAGGCAACTTGGCACACCTTGTATGAAGCATCAAACTCGTCCACATTGAAATCAGGCGGAAATGATAGATTGAACGAGCGGATCAGTATAGAGGTCAATAGTCTGCGTTGAACAATCAGAGCCATGATCATTCCAGACAAAAAGTACACACTTCATATTGTATAGGGCCACCGGTTTCCCAATGCACACACCAGGACCATAGCAGAACGGAACAAAGGCCTCGACATTGCAGGGTTCATAGGGAGTTCCTTCCAACCATCGTTCAGGAAGAAATTCATCTGGACGGACAAAATTACGGGCTATGTTCGAGTCTTCAGTATCTGATTCGAATCTTCATTTTAAAAATCATCAAAAGTCACTCACGGTCTCGAAATATTGAGTAATTAGGGCACGCTACTGTTGTTCCGGCTGGAATGACTTTGTCAAGGACTGGCGTCTCCGTATCACGATTCCATCTTGGCGGACCTAATCATCCATCATGAGCACTCATCCTCGACAAGACAATACAAACAATGACCTGCGGCAACTGGAGGTACCAAACGCAGTGCTTCTTGTATGCATGCATCAAGATAGGGAAGCTTCAAAAGTACTGATGAATCCATATCCTCAACCGGGCCATCAAATGCTTCCGTGAGCTCCGACCTGAGCCGATCCTGGACTGCAGTATGTTCGGTGAGATATCGCAAGAGGGCGGTCATTGCCTCGCTAACTGTATCGGATCCAGCCAGGACAATGAAAGATGCATCTGCATGAGCTTGTAGCTTTGACAGTGGCATTCCCCCCTCTATGTCATTTTGCTAGGGAGCGGCCATGAAGGACCATTGTTTTGAGATGACGAAGAAGGACAAACTCACTATTATAGTCAGAATGTCGTTTCGCATCCCGTTTGACTTGGATTTTGTTTCTTCGACTTTTTGACCAGCAAACTGTAATAAAAAAAGGTAGTACCGAGAAACTACGTGCATCAAAGTCAAGCTCACCTTCTGGAAAGCTAAGATAGGTCCGGGGGCGGGGGCAAGAGCTAATATATCCCTTATCCAGGGAACCTGACCAAGGACTTGAACAAAAGCGTTAGATATGAACCTGAGGCTACCCAGTAAAATCTTACCCCCAACAAACAAAACGCCCATATGCAGCTAAAACATGGTCAAGGTTGGACGAGTAGATATAAACAGGTACCACACCATTTCCATCCATCCCTCCGTATCTTGACCTGCAGCCATAGTTTCAAATCCACCTGAGAACGACATATCTCCCATAACATCACTGATGTGGTCCGTGGATAGTGAATCCCTCAAAATCCCTCCGATGTGGAAAACTCACATTGCCCAAAGTGAAATCCAATGAGAAAGTAATACAACGCCTTGCTTTTGAGAAAGTATTTGTAAGAGTTGCAGAGTTCGAGCCTTGAGATTTGAGTAAGCGAGAGAAGAGCCGTCATATAGCGTGTGCTATACCTTGGCAGATGTGCGATAATTTTTGAGGTTCCGTGCAGAGAATGCACGCGACCATGCCTATGTACGCTAAATCCTTCAATGTTTCGACATTGCTGTTACTACTCGAAGACACGTACGACCAAGCGAAGAGCATGTTCGTTCTTGTCGACCGTGGTTATAAGCGCATCAGCATCCTGAGGTGCACCTGTATTAACCCTGAGTTCCATGCACAAGATGGATACAAAATTCACGACCCGACCTTGATAAGAAAGGGAGCGAAACATTTGACTATAAATTGGACGAATAGCGGACGGTTCGTCAACCGAAAGTTCGTTTGGTCCTGGGTAAACTTCCTCAGTGCAGAACGACATGTCAGCAAGTAGGTCCTTACCGATGCGAATCCAAGGACCGTAGATGCGATGAAGTCTAGGTAAAATCATGGGAAGTGAACGTGAGGTATAGTGAGCAACGCACTCTTGTAGTTTGAGATGACGGCTTCCTTTAGCAATCCAAAAGGCCATGTACCATTTTGTGATTTTAGCTGGGGTGGGCCCTGGGTATTGAGAAAGAGGATGCCAAGGCGAGAGGCGGTACAAAATGATCGAAGAAGATAAGCCGGAGAGGTATCCACTGACGATCAAACCGGCGAAGAGGATGATATCCATGATACGAGAGGTCGTAGCGTATGTGTATGTTCCAGCGGCAGCGTAGATTCCAAGAACGAGAGCAAGGAATGAAATTACGCTGGGTTCGACCCTCTTAAAAAGAAGATGAGATGTCTGGGCCATGCATTAGGAGAAGGGCCACGAGTGAGGATTGGGGCGACGCACCACACCACCTAGGATAGAATATACCAGAGACAGAGCATAAGAGAGTGTCATCTTTGTGGTTGGATGTAAAAATAAGGAAGGGAGCCATGCTGGTGTGTATATGTGGGCCACTCGAGAAGTCGATCAATCTTATGAAAGTTGATAGAAGCTTTGTCACTTGTGTACATACGAAGACGTTTGCACTTAGCGAGATGAGAGCCTCAGTGGCGCACAGACCATTTCCATCCTGGGAATTAATTACCGAAGCTAAGCGCTGCCTTATCAAGAGATAAGACAAGAAGCTGCAGGCCGCCCCGTTCCAGGCTTGTTTCGTACGTCTGTGGTAGTGTTGCCGCAAAGCGAGGTACCTCCAAAGGTGAGGTACCTCAAGTTCGAAATTTTCGAACTCCGCTACCTTAAGGCAGCTTAAGGTCGGCAACTCGAAATCTGCCTTGAGGTCCATCAGATAATTCTTGATCTCTCCTTCTGACTCAACGACGTTGTCAGTCAATGCCCATTGCCAGATGGTTATGCCTACCTCTTTTCGTCGAAACCTCTTTCTTCATCGTAGAAACTTCAGCCACCTCATTGATAATAGTATGCGATGTTTCGCTCCATGGCCAGGGCTAATCCAGGGCTCCAAATGTCCGATGTTAGCAATGAAAAGTTTTTTTCCATCCTGTCCTGCACTTGTTGAGCTTCGCATGGGACCAGGTTTTCCTCCCGCTGATTTACCTCATACTCCTTTGCATCCTCAATCAACTCAAAGTCATGGACCCTATACCCCGGCCGTACCAGGTCAACCACAACAAATACATCAGTATTACAGTCCCGGATACATGTCGATGGCACCTCCAGGTCCTTTTCCGATGTATCAAATCCCTTTCCATGCCCCCACTCAACCAGCTCAGCAAGCTCAGTACAATGTTGCTCAAGCTTCCTTGGCAGACGCTCATCCTCCACCACCTGGAAGATTTCTTCAGCCAGTACAAAATGTGAATGAGCTCGTCACGGCGGCGCGGACTCAAATTTCTCAACCCGACAATCCTTCGGATACCGACCGTGAACAAGTCGGAGGTACTCGCAAAAGACGTACGCGTGGTAATGGAACTACACACCGGGCACGGCGCGCACGTTTGGACGAAAACGGTGTTGCGGCTTCAAACACTATGACTTCCTCGGTGTCGGGTAACGCTACAGCTCCTGCCCCTGCCGCTGCTTCAAGTAACGCCGCTACGGCTTCAGTTACTGCAGACACCTGTGGTGTTGGTTCTATCCCAGCCCATAGCCGTAGATCTGCATCACCGAGTAAAAATCCAGTACTGAGCTCGAAGATATTCCATTCAAAACTGAAGACTCGGAGCGATAAGAAGAGATCGAGTCATATCGCATCTGACATCTGGTTCAATACATGTCCCTGCGAATCAAAGAATCGACCACCGACACCTATTCAAGTTAGTGGAAATAGGACCAAAATACGACCTCGTCTCCATGAAGTACTATATCTTGCATGCCGCTTCTGCATGTAAGTTCCGAATTCTCCTGTGCTTGAGTGAAATGGCTTACAATATGATGATCTAGTGCTCATGGAGATTGGCATGCTTGGAAGAACGCCAATGGTCAGACGGAGACCATACGGGATCACCTTCAAAATGAACACTGGGAGGAATATCGCCAGGCCGTTCTGTCTGAGCAACTCAAGGGCTGGGAAACCATTGGCAATCAGTCTCGCGATAACTCTTCGACCCAGAACGAACCATTTTCGCTTGACACCTTCCATGAAAAAGTCATTCGTTGGGTTGCTGTAGATGATCAAGTATGTGAATGTTTCCTATCACCGTATTCGTCCATGTGCCAATGCTCAACATGCTTTTCAGTCAATAAACGTGATAGACTGTCGAGAGCTTCGGGACATGCTCCTTTATATAGGGAATAACCTGCGTGAACGTGATATACCCCACCGTACCCGGCTAAGAGAGCTGATTCTGGAGCGGTATAAATGTCATTGGAAAGAGATTACCTCAGAGATGAAGGTAAGTCAGTGTCACTTCTCGTACTATATTGACGCTGATGAGAGATACACAGGCATCACTTGGCCGGATATCATTTACCTCAGATATGTGGTCTAACAGCGTTTTGAAGGGATTCATGGCTATCACTGCGCATTACATGATCAAGGATCCAAACGGCCGTCTTGTTATGAAATCACGCTTGATTGCTTTTCGTGAAGTTCATGGCAGCCACGATGGCCCAAATATGGCGCGAAGCTTCGTACAAGTTTTGGATGAGTATGGTATCGCTGACCGGGTATGAAATTGAGCTTGGTTTTCCGATCACATCTTCTGATATCATAGTACAGGTTGGTCAAATCACACTCGACAATGCTTCGAATAATAACACCATGATGTCTTCAATCGAAACCAAGCTTGCTGCACGCAATATCCGTTTTGACCGCAACGGGAATCGAGTTCGGTAGGTAATCTCACTCATCGTGTTAAGTCATCTCCTGATTATCTGGTCTCAGTTGCTTCCCTCATGTCATCAACATTGCTGTGAAGACCGGTCTCTCTGTGGTCACCACGCTTCCTCCTCTCCAAAATGGAAATACTGACGACGATGGTGTATCTGCTGACGAAATCTCTGCTACTCCTTTCGATAACCCAATCAACTCAGAGGAATATCGGGATGCTCTCGCAAGTGATCTTATTTCAAGAGTACGGCATGTCGTGAATCTCTGCCGAGCATCAGGTAATCGTCGCGAGGATTTTCGCAACACTGTACTGTCTATGCGCGAAGAAATTCAGAAAGCTTCTGTCGAGAGATCTCAGGATAACGGAGGAAACATTATAGGTGACGCACCTGGATGTGACGACGATGTTCTCCTCAACCGGGTGGTTGTTCTTCTGCGTGATGTAGACACTCGTTGGTCATCCACTTTTTTCATGGTTGACCGTTTTCTTGAATTGTATCCGGTACGTACTAAGTACTTTACTGAGCTACAGATTGCTTCTCTAATCCTTCCTCAAGGCCATCCGTCGATTCATACAAAACGATCCCAAGCTTTCTGATGATGAACTATTCACTTCTGTTGAGCTTCAAGTTCTCAATGACATCCGAGATTTTCTCTACACTTTTCATTCGATCCAGGAGTTGGCCTCCGCGGAGAAAACTCCAACATTATCAATTGTTCTTCCACTTTATGAAGGTCTTATCGAGTGCCTTGGGCTCTTGAAATTCTCGCTCCCAAATCTTTCACATGTAATTGAAATTTCGCTCGAGAAACTTCATGAATACATTGGAAAAGCACGGTTAACCCATATATATGGGCTAGCAATGGGTATGCTTTTGTCCTAGTATCAGCGCTTTCAAACTGTCTGATAAATTATGCAGTAACCAACCCAACAACAAAGCTTGACTGGATCCGTGACAACTGGCTTAGGGACGATCGAGAACAAGCTCGCAATGCACTGAAAAATGCGGTATGTACTATGACATCTTCACTGAGGTAGCTTTTTGTATTGACGGACACGAATAGATGCTCGAATACCGTCAAACGATGACTTCAACAGTAACCTCAACCTTATCGGTCACTCGACAACCTGTACCAGGTCCTGTTTCGTCAGCGGCGCGTGCTCAAGGTGCTGGAATGCTTGCCATGCATCAACTCAAGAGATCTTTGGCCCGAACATCGAGTTCGTCATCTGTTGGCTCAAGCTCCTCAACCCCGGAGGTCATTGAGTTAGCACCTTCCAACGAAGAGCTTGTCAAAGAAGAGCTTCGAAACTGGCTCGATGCGGGCGTTTTGATAAGCCCAGAGGAATTAGCAAACTTCGACATTGTTCGCTTTTGGGACCTCGTAAGTATGTTTGATTCTTTATGTCGCCTATACTGAGCAACAACATAGAACCAACACAAGTATCCATGCCTCTTCCGCATTGCTCTCGATGTACTTCCAGTACAAGCATCAGCCGTGCCTTGCGAGCGTGTTTTCTCCTCTGGAAAAGAGACTGATACTCTACGTCGCTCGCAATTGTCTTCGGAAATGATGGAAGTGCTACAGTTCTTGAAGCATATATATCATTCGGATCGCCTTGACTTCACAAACTCATGGATCGCACGGGCTGATGAAGATGAAGACAGATCCACGGTGCTTGACGTCGATGTTGATTCTTCAGTAGTCCACTCAATCCTTGCCTCGGGCAATGTTCATGAGCTTTGTCAATCATCAGAATTAGTGTAGCAAGGTACTCGATACTACTATAATAGCTATATCCTATTACAGATCGTCTGAACAAAACTTGAATGAACATCTGAACTTTGAAGAACATGAGAAAAATTCCGTCGGATAGTACAAAAATCACTTCGTTTGTCTCTTCCATGTCCACACTCAAACGGACGAACGACACATTTTATATTGACTCTCCTTCTTCAAAAAGGGTCTCATTAGGCAAGAGCACTCAACGAAAGCCACTGGGCACATTTGCGTGAGTTTCACTTTCTACTTTGCAGTATGTCTCTCACTCCTGCCACAGCAACGGTCACACACACCTTCCTCCAACTCCGTTGTCCACTTCAAAGGTCAAAAAAGAATACTACTCTGCTATCAACAAGGGGCCCGAACCTGCTGAGAGCAAAGAGCCAGAGGAAGAGGAGGAGCCCGAGAGTCAGTTACCTATCAATGGTGTGTAGGCTCAATCTCAAGGATGTCAATGTTTCTAACTGCGCTTTACACATGAAAAGAACGTGCTCAGATTCAACGGAACTTACGCCAAGAGTACGATGAGCTCATGCTGGCTTTCAAGAAACAGTCGTATGAAATCAAAACTCTCGAGAACAGGGTCCAAATCACTGAGGCGCAGCTTGCTTCGAGCCAAGAGCAGCTTCAACTACTTGGAACGAGTCGGCAGGAGTTGATAGATGATATTCAAACGAAACAGCAGAAGTTCAATCAGACAGAACTACGCTTGCGGGTGGAGCGTGACTGTTCAAGGAATGACTTGGCTTCAGTGGAGGCAGAGAGGGATAGAGCAGCTTTGGAACGTGACACAGCACAAAGGGCAGCCAGCAAAGCAGAGGAGGAGCTACAGGAATATCGAGAGTTCTTTGCTTTGCAAGGGAGGCTTCTCACTAAAAGTCGCACTCGTTCTCATTAGAATCCAGTACATTTGAATATCTTATGCTACATTTTGTAACCAAACTGGTACTTCTCCAAAGAGACTGACTGGCGACACTCAACCTCTAACTATTAAGGCTTTACTTAGTCTGCTACACCTCTACAGTAACTCAGTGCTGACTGCCGCTGTGCCGCTGCCATGGACATCAAACCGAGATCAATGACCTTGAGTTGAGCTTCGAAAAATTGGCCTTAAGGCACCTTAAGGCATAACCATTCACACCTCACGCCGCACTTGACCTCGCTTTGCGGCAACACTAGTCTGTGGATACCTGAGTCCCAATTTGGACTCAAATCATGTACAGCCACCGGTTCCGGTAACAGCATCACTCCGGGTCCCGACTGCTCTTTCAGTCGGCTGCTTTTCCCGGATTTGTAAGCGCGATTTTTCCTGATTTTTCTCGTTCGACTTGCCATTGGACTCCATTGACGAGATGCACCGCTTCCACCTCTCCTCCTTTAGCTAGATCTTATGTACATTATCTTGAGAGTATTTACTTCATATATGATGAATCAAACTTCACTGAATCAAATGTTTTCTGACCCACATTGCTCAGTGGATGCACTGTTACAAAAAAATGTGAAGAGCGTAGAGGGAGCACCAAAATTTGTACATTTTTACACAAAATCAAAGTATATCAACTGTGGGGCCACTAATGAGCAAATGAAGGAGGCTGGAGGAAGCTCATCTGGATGTGGTTGAGAAGACAACACCCAATGAATGTCAAGCGCTCAGAGCGCTTGAATAGCGCTCCCTGCTTTGGGCAACCAGATTTGTCATCTTGAATTTCATTGGCTGTGTACTGAGTCCAAATCAGGTGTTGAACCTATTCGGGACTCACGACTCGGGCACGAGAATTCAAGTTGATTTCTTCATTTGGGAATTCTCATTCGGCATACCAGCACTCAATTTTCCACAAGCGCAATATTTTGACATTGAAGAATTGTCAGGAAGGTGAGTTAGAATCTCTTCCTTCTCTCTCTTCCTTCTCTCTTTTTTTGCAACTTGAATAACTTGATTTTTTTGTTCCGTCCACAGACTCACGACACGAGCCGTTCCAGGCTTGTTTCGTACGTCTGTGGATACCTGAGTCCCAATTTGGACTCAAATCATGTACAGCCACCGGTTCCGGTAACAGCATCACTCCGGGTCCCGACTGCTCTTTCAGTCGGCTGCTTTTCCCGGATTTGTAAGCGCGATTTTTCCTGATTTTTCTCGTTCGACTTGCCATTGGACTCCATTGACGAGATGCACCGCTTCCACCTCTCCTCCTTTAGCTAGATCTTATGTACATTATCTTGAGAGTATTTACTTCATATATGATGAATCAAACTTCACTGAATCAAATGTTTTCTGACCCACATTGCTCAGTGGATGCACTGTTACAAAAAAATGTGAAGAGCGTAGAGGGAGCACCAAAATTTGTACATTTTTACACAAAATCAAAGTATATCAACTGTGGGGCCACTAATGAGCAAATGAAGGAGGCTGGAGGAAGCTCATCTGGATGTGGTTGAGAAGACAACACCCAATGAATGTCAAGCGCTCAGAGCGCTTGAATAGCGCTCCCTGCTTTGGGCAACCAGATTTGTCATCTTGAATTTCATTGGCTGTGTACTGAGTCCAAATCAGGTGTTGAACCTATTCGGGACTCACGACTCGGGCACGAGAATTCAAGTTGATTTCTTCATTTGGGAATTCTCATTCGGCATACCAGCACTCAATTTTCCACAAGCGCAATATTTTGACATTGAAGAATTGTCAGGAAGGTGAGTTAGAATCTCTTCCTTCTCTCTCTTCCTTCTCTCTTTTTTTGCAACTTGAATAACTTGATTTTTTTGTTCCGTCCACAGACTCACGACACGAGCCACTTTTCAAACAGTACTACTAGCTACTACTAATGACTCTAACTTGTACCTCTAAGATAGTGCCTCGACCTTCTATTCCTCAGACCTGCAGGCCTCAAGCAAGGACTTAGCCGCCTCTTGGTGGTGCTTCTGGTATGAGAGTTGGTGTTACGTGGTCAACATGCTGGTTATCCATGCTTGCAAAGTCGCTCGTAGAGTCGTAGCGAGTCGTATTCCCTCAAAGAACTCAATTAATCTTCGTTCTCTTTGCATGTCTAGGCCTACGACACCGGATACATGAAGTCACTTCGAACAAAGCAGTCACTGCTTTGAAAAAGTATATGATTCTCCTTTCATTCAATTCTCTACCTGGGAATTATAGGACGGATAGATGTCAAGCCATACAAGAATGCACGACTGGGTGGTAATATGATCACACCAAGTATATCGCCATTACGCAAGGGTTATTCTCAAGCTCTGCATACATAAAAGGGCAACCATGGTGGACTCCCAGCTCTCTTTGTCACCATGTCAGCTACCAATCGAGTCCTCGCGGGTCCTTCGGGCGATTGCTGTTTCACTGGCTTTAGACATGAAGGGAATCCGGTCGGGGAGAAGGTTTCCATTGCAGATGTTCCAACTTATTTCGCTGAGAACTCTGCTAAGGACATCCCAGAGGCTGAGAGGCGCATCCTCATTTTCTTTGCCGACGTCTACGGTCCTTTTTATCAGAATAACATGCTCTTACAGGATTTCTTAGCTCAGAATGGTACGTCGTATACCGTATACTTTTTGCAGAAAGCTTGACAACTTTGCAGGATTTACTGTACTGGGCATCGACTATTTTATGGGGGATCCTGTACATTCTCATAACGGGGAGGAAGGCTTCGATCGTGCCAAGTGGATGGAGAAGTCGCACAAATTGGCTCATGAGCTGCTGCCAAAGTGGTGGGAAGCCGTGAAGGGAAAATATGGTGAAGCCTTCGTCCGGCATTGCCCGGTTCCAACTTTCATGAGAAGATATTAACGTCCTCTGATTTTTCTGTATCACATTGGCAGGCCATGGAGCAAAGTACTGCGTGGTTGGTAAGCCAAACTCTTTGACAGGGCCAGCTGATTCGATAGACCATCATTTCGTGCCGTTCCTATAAGGATATTGCTTTGGTGCTCAATACACCATGGAGCTTTCCGACGACAATGCAATAGTCGCAGGTAAGCATGGTTATTCTCATCGATCGTCAGGACCTAGCTCACTTGCGTAATTCAGCTGCTTTGGCGCATCCTGCATTCTTGAATGAAGACCATTTCAGAAAGATCAAGAGTAAGTACTTCATTTCCAGCACCATGAGATGATCTTTAATTGCCTTCAGAACCATTGATGCTTTCTTGCGCTGGTAAGTCATGTTCATAATCGCATGAATCCCATTATGACAAAGTTATACAGAGACGGATCATACATTCCCCCTACAGAGTCGTAGGATTGCTGAAGACATTCTTGTCGAGCGAAAGGCACAATACTTCTTCCAAGTGTTTTCTGGGGTTGAGCATGGATTTGCATCTCGAAGTGATCCCTCGTCACCCGATGGTCGTGAGTCTCCTTCTCGTAATTATGGAGTTTTTTGCAATATTGCTTTTAGGTTGGGGAAAGGAACAGTCCGCACATGGAATCGCGCTCTGGTTCCATCGTTTTCTGGATGAGAGCGCCCGGAATGGCCAGTTTGGCGGAAAGTGATGGATCCCAGTATTACAGATCACATATTAGTGTAACAGATAAGTAGCGAATACAAATCAATGCCTATCAGCATGTTCCCTCTCGAACTGACTTCTCCACTTTTCGAACCCTTGGAATGGAATTTCACCGCAAAGATTCTTCGTGGTCTTGTGCAGATCGTCGGCCGCCTAGTGAGAGTGTTACAATTCGTTATTGACTTTGAGATGATCAAAAGTGACTGGCCTTCAATACAAGGAAGACCGCAACAATGGCGGTTGCATAAAACATGTAGTCCAATGAAGAAATCATCTCCACAGTCAAACCATCCCTCTGTGAACTGTTGATCGGACCATCGTGAAGATGCTGGTGATGATAGTGATGATACAGCAGTCTGCCAACAAGACTTTGCGGTAACACCTGATGCAATGGCTCCCCTGTACGCAACGACTGAGATATCAGAGAGAACACGGTCATGACGTCCGTTATCTGAAGAGCAAACAGTCATCAGCAATGGGCAGCGTAGAGACATGAGATTGACTCACGAGATTCGGGTTGAGCACACGGGTGTCATGCATAAATGCTATTCGCGATTCATCGCTTAGGTGAGCTAGTGCACCTCCAAGCTACAGTCAAACTTTGAGCGATATGCGAAACGTCAGTGTTTGAATGTCACATACTAGCGCCAACCCAACAAGCATTTCCCCTTCCGCATCCAGTAACGCGTTGTACTCCTCAGCAGGCCACTTACCCCGAATGCTCCCTTCCCATGTTGCGGTCATTGTCAATTGCCGCAAAGAATTCAGCTCATCCGACAGACTCAAGAGTCTTACTCGGAAATTGTTGAGCCAGCGGACGGACTGGAGGTGAGGTCGAGAGAAAGTGGAGACGAATTCGGTACCGGGCATTGCATCCTTCTCATTAATTTTCTGGTTGTCTTGTTCAGCATCGGAAGAAGAATCGGAATCTGATTTATCTTTGAGTGGAGCATCCGACATCCATGTCGATATCAGGAAAGAATAAAGACTTCCAAGACCTGTAATAACAAGAGCATTCCGATAGCGAACAGCTTTTCGACCAGAAGTTGGTGGAAGCATCATCATGATGAACGCTGCAGTTGATCCTGTACCACGAGATATACAATCAGCAGAGACATAAACAAAGCTCGAGGGAATTTACCAATAATGACCAGAGTGAATCGTTTCCATGCAATAGACCAACCAATACCTGAAAGAAAGTCTGATACTGCAGTAGAAAACATCGTGAATGAACGTACCAGGACTCGAAAACTGTACAACATGTCCATCGACCCAAGAATAACCCATGACGAGTGCAAACGTAGCCTACGACGACAAATATCCCTTCAGTGTAAACCGCGTGAGCATGAAAGGATGAGGAGAAGCTTACGCAGCCCAGCAGGACACCGGGAAGGAATTTTTGTGGAGCAAAGTTCCTGACAAACAACAATGGCGGCAAGAACACAGCGATGACTGCTGCAGATCCATAGGGATTTCCTACACCGTTACCGTTACCTGAAATAAAGGAGGTTTGAATGGAGGGCATTGCAACAGAAATATACAGCAGGATACCCACCAATATACCATGCTGCAAGTCCAAGGACGGCCCCAACAAACGTGCCAATTAATCGAATGACGAGATTAAATACTTGATCCTAAAGTACCAAAATAAATCGTACAATCATCTCATAGGTAGCGGAAATTGGAACTCACAGAAGCGTATATGTTCAATGTAGTTTGTGCCATAATTAGGGCCCTGAATGTGGATCATGAAAAGAGCTCAGCGAATGGCGGTCAAACAAGGTTCTTACCAGACGCCCTTTTCTTCGTAGTAAAAATCTGACGAGTAGAAGTAGTTAGTGTATAAACAGTATGTAGAACATAGACGCTGACTGACTAGCAGAGTTACGCACTACTGCGGGGATCCAAGTCGCAATAGTGATAAACGCGTATTTGAAAGCAAACTAGTTCTTCCATATGAGTGGCGTGAAGAAAGCATCGCATCGATAGACAAACCTTTGCTTCCGGGGTTCCGCACCAATGATACAGCCCATGCAGCTTGTTCATGATTTTCTGAAGGACGTTCGAAGGTGGTCTACTGTCAGGATCGAGCTCTGAAGATCCCATTCAACACATTGCAGTCCGGTATTAGTGACGACGTACTATATGAGTTGCCCTGTACCCCGCCGACTTCTTCCTGGTCAACCTTGCTTGGTATGGCGTCTTCCCCAAACGCCTGACCTCCGTCCGCTTCCTCTGCACTCCCTCCTGTCCCACTGAAGATCTTTCCGATCTTCCTCAGGCCCTTTGGTGCCCAAAGCCTGTTCTTATGCCTCTTTGCTATTGTCGATCTCACGATGTTCATCATTGAAATCACAGCTTCGGAAAGCGACACAAGATTCGTGCCGAGGACAAAGGCGACGAAGAGAGATCGGAATGGTAGAGCTTCTTGTTCAGCTTTGGAGAGAGCGGTACCATCTTGCCTTTGTAAAAGGGCGAGGAAGGGTTTGAGAAACTCCATTCTTTTGGCGTTTTCAGAGTTCTCAGAGAACGCCTTCAAGGCCGTGTTCAAATTCTCATATGCATGATCCAACTCGTTCATCAACTCCGCATCTACATCTGGATGCTGAGTCCACCGATGGCGATTAACATTGTCGAGACTCGTGCGTGTAGCGGAAATCGCAGAGATAATTGCATTTCGCAGTTCGAATGTTGCAGACTCGACGAGCGGGAGGATATCAACTATGCGTAAGTGGTGCGCATGCTCATATTCGAGGGTGTAAGTCGTCATCTGGCGGAGGAGGTGCGCGTCGTTGTAGGTATCAGGAATCTTTTGAACCAGGGGAGATACTTCTTGGGTAGATCCAGCGGTATTCGACGTTGGCCGAGCTGATTTTTCGTGTTCTCGAAGCATTCCCGTATACTGTCGCACGAGTTTGGAAAAACTTTGCAACCCAAGGGAGCGCGCGATGATCCCTCTCAGAGGATCTACCAAGTCTTTGACATCATCGGAGCTCCATTTTCCATAGCTGAACTCAAGAGATATCATGCCAGACGTAGAATTTACTATTGGGAAAATAGAGATCAGATAGATGTGCACGAAAGAGAGCAAAAGGGCATACATTGCCTCATGATGGCCACCAAGAGAGCTTTGATCCCATCCAGTTTCTGAACGAGATCGCTTCTAAGGGACGACTTGACATCTTCATCGGTCTCTTTATCCACGGTTTCAAGAAGTTGGCCCTGCATCGTTACGAATCTTTCCACCCTTTCCAGCTGCTCGCATACAGTTCTCAAAGCGGAGTGGCTCATAGTTTCGGGAAAGACAAATAGTGTGGTTATAAGGGCAATTCCAGTATAACATCCCACGGAAATTAAGAAAGTCTTGAGCAAAGTGTATTCAGCGGTGGGGATGAGGGGGCCGAAAGACTGTTTGAACGGATGATCAGATATAATGCGGGGGTAAGCCTATATGACATACACAGAAAATATCGACTAAGGAGACAAAGACAGTCAAGTTAATATAGGCTAATCCGATATTGCAAAGAGAGTGACGTACGCCCGATAGTGGCAAAGATGGACGTGAACGTGAGCACAGGGATGTAAGCTCTGATTAGGCCGTAGATGAAAGCGAAAAATCCAAGAAAACATCCATATATTACTGAGGCGCTGTGCAAAGGATATTGAGTTGATGATGGCAGTTGTTTGGCGGTAAACCGTACTTAGTATCCAAAAACTCGCCATTATAGATAGCCGTAGTTAGAGCAAGAGACGGGTCAGCTTGAAAAGTAGGATTGCTTTTTATGCTATTATTAACGATGAGAGTCAGTAGAGGGAGACATGGTTCGGGTAATGGACATACCTTTGTTCTATTTGGGCTGCAACCGCCTGGATATGTGCAGTACTCCTCACAGCGTTGGCCGCACGCATCGCTGCTACGCCCATACCCCAGCTAAAGCACAGCCCGACGACAAGAGTGAGCATTAGAAAGCAGAACAATTGAACTGGCAAATTGGGGGGTAGGAAGAAGCTACAGAGCAATGCGAAGAAGCCACTAAAGTATAATGTCTCGTGAGCTTCTCAATTCATGCGAGAAGGAAATCATGAGCGCACGCAGAGCCAAGAACATTGAGTGAAGCATCGGGTAGGATGATGATGAACCCTACCCACGAGGCAAGCCAGCAGCGAAGCAAAGTCTTGAGTGAGCGGGGCTTCGTCAAGTTACTGCTAACCCACGGCGGGAGATGCGCGAGAACCGCGTTGAACTTGGACTGGGATTCGCCCGGATGACTAGCTTCGATTTCAATTGCAGAGCCCATTTCCGGATTTTTCTGTGTAGTGGTTGAATGTTGGTCCATGTCTGATATATAGAATGTTCGTCGGATGAGAATGTCTGCGAAAACGCAGGAGGAAGGATGTTGGGTATACGCAGGTGTCAGCTGGAAGAATAGCTCGAGATGAAAAGGAAGTTGAAAGGCTTTTTATTGCATGGTAGAGAGGCAGGTAAGTGGTGGTTAGTCAAAGAGATTAACCGGATAAGAAGTCCTCAAACTCCGTCGGGATCCCCATCGGTCCGGCGGGGCGCTTGTTTGATCGTTTCAGCGCTTGATTCGAGACGGCGCAGTGCGTACCGCAGCGTAGTGCAAGTTGCAGCAGCTTGGGGTTGTACTCCTACCTTACTGAAAACAACTGCATGTCTTCATATTCTGAAAGTTGGAACATGCCTTATGATACCGTGAGTAAGATTAAATTTAAGTCAACATCTTCCATCCACAATCATATTCATTCGGCACTTTTTTGAAATGAGAAATTCCGATTCGCATTCGAATTCATCTCACGTTTGGTGCTCAAATATCTCCCCTTCAGAAGCTAGCTCGTGCTACCAAGTTGCAGTTTCCATATTTCCACACCCTCCCATTCCGCCCGATTACTGTCCCACTTCCGCCTTCCTCCAACATGTCTCTGCATGACCTTTGCAAGTTTCCGCTTTGGTACTTGCTCTGTAGAGAAACACCACTTGTCCCTTGCAGATGCGAGAACATGATCAATGAAACTAGGATCTCGGCGTTCCAGGCAGAGAAGAACCAAGGGTGGAGATTCAGAAGGTAGACTCTGAGATAGAGATGCCAACTTGGACGCAGCCAAAGACTGCAAGGAAAGTGCATGAAGAGTGCGTAGAAGAGGCTCGACCAAAGATTCTTCGTATACGGTGTCGGAAGTGATAATGAGATCAAATGGTGTTGGAAGATCGTTCTTACCCCCGGTCGATTGCATGGTACGGGATGCAATGGCACGAGGGTTATCCCAATTCCAATGGCCGGGTGGGACGTGCCAGTCTAGTTCTCGCACCAATATTGCTCGACCAGCTGCGATCACGGAAAGATTAGATTCCACATTTC
Source organism: Lentinula raphanica (assembly GCA_027919835.1). Taxonomy (NCBI): domain Eukaryota; kingdom Fungi; phylum Basidiomycota; class Agaricomycetes; order Agaricales; family Omphalotaceae; genus Lentinula; species Lentinula raphanica. The sequence continues at coordinate 931,110 of JANVFP010000006.1, read as the reverse complement.
TAGATAAAACGCTGTTGATGACGAGTTCTGTATCCGTCGCGAACACAGTAGAGTAACCTAGTGCACTAAGGACGAGACTTGAAGAGGTTTATTCGATCGGTGAGGGAATGAGAGTGCACTACTCACGAAGAAAGTCCTACACCACTTCCCAGCTCGATAGCTGTCGTAGTCTGTTGATTTTGAGGTGGTTTATGATACTGTGCTATGTAAGCAGAAAGGCATTGGGCTCCAAGCCAGAGTGTCGTCCCCGTAGTTCCCGTAGAAGAGTTGTTTTCGGATTGATTCTTTTGTGATAGATGAAATGTGAGTTCTGGTAAGAAAGATATCTCAAGGATCGATTGATGTTTTGTCTGGTGAGCTGGCTGCATGAACGATAGGCAGGAGCTCAGAGTCCGAGACTGATACCTAGATGAAGACTGAGGTCCGTCGAGAACTTTATCATGATCGAGGGCAAAAAAATAGAGTTCGGAAGCGCCCAATTGGTGGCAGTGCAAATTTTCCTTCAAGCACCCTCTGTCACTCTTCACACCTCCATCCATGGCGGCAACCTTGATCAGTGCTGTTCCCGCATTCGTTTCCCCGGAGGAGCACAGAAACATTGTCGGATCTACCCCCGTTTCCTTTACCGATATTCCTCCTGTTCTACGCCATAAAGAAGAACCCGTCTCCGTCACTTTTGAGCCCACCCTCGATGGCTTCAGCGAGGAAGATGCCAAAGAAGGTGTTCTATACGTTCTGGAAAGGTGCTCGACAACTCACGCTACATATATCGCTTATGACATCTCACCGCACAAGTGATCTAGCGTTTTAGTTTTCATGTCAAAAACAGGCAAGGGATTTCAGATCGAATATCCGTCAATCACATTACACGCCGTGTCTAGGGGAGACACACCTCCCTCTATATATTGCCAACTCGATGAGAGCTTTGCGAAAACCATGAGTATGCTAGTCGATTCAGAACAACCCAAAACCAACGGCCATATTAATGAAACCGCGGATGAGAACACTGAGGAGGATGAAGATGAGGGTGAGGAGAATGAAGAACCAGAAGATATGGATATGCGAGTGCTCAATATCATACCAAGTCGCGTGGAGTCCCGTGCGTTCATACTTTGACGCGGTCTCTTCTCCAAGTCTTTCAACTGATGTTCAATCTTCCAGTCGATCCCATCTTCGAAGCGCTTTCTCTATGTGCAGCACTTCATCCCGACCCTCCTGGCTCTGACGACGAAGACGAGGGACTAGACGATGCTTTCATTGATGCCCCGGATGGAACATTCGAACAGTTTACTGGGACAGAAGAAGAAGAATTGAGCGAAGTTGGGAGGGTGCGCGGTGATTTTATCAACAATAATCGTTACGCGCCATACTAGCTTCATATTCTAGGCGGCACTCGCGCATCTCGAAAGTATCATCTACGATCCATTCGAGAAGAAGGAAGGATCTGAAGAGTCGGAGAACACATCAAAAAATGAAAATGTAGCAGATACGAAAGACGCAAAGGATGATAAAGAGGCGTAGGACTGACTGATGCGGATATCTAACATGTTGTATAGTCTTTTTCCTCCAACTACTCGGCTAACGTGACACGTCGTAAAAAACTGTGGGGTATGTCTTCTATGTTCATAGTCGATCATACTACAGATATGTACATCAAAGCAGAGACGATGTTAAATGTGTTTGAAGGATCTCAATCGGCATCGTCCTCTCTCTTCCTCTTCATTTCTCGAGATACCTTGTGTTGAGCAGCCTCGTGCTTAGCGAGTTCCGGTGGTACCTTTGAAACAGGGCTTTTGGATATCTCTTGCTTGAGGTCATACCTAGATTGTTGTCAGAATCTGAAGACCAGCAAAAATGTAATCTTGGCACGCACATAACCTCGTCGTCTTCGTTTGTCAGAAGAGTGATCGCAGTACCAAGTTTACCAGCACGACCAGTACGACCTATACGGTGAACATACGCCTCAATCGTGGAAGCCATTTGATAATTGATAACCAGTGTCACATCCTGGACATCGATACCACGCCCGGCCAAATCAGTCGCAACAAGGATGTCTGCTGTGCCATCTCGAAGGGCTTGTAGAGCCGCCTCACGCTGCTCTTGGTTCTTACCAGAATGCAATGTAGACGTAGACCAACCAGCGCGACCAAGTTCTTTCGCAATGAGATCGGCTGTTTTCTTCTGGTTGACGAAAACGATGATAGGGCTTCCCCACTGGCCAGTGTTGAGTATTTCCAACAATTTCTGCTTTTTCTTTTCTTCCCCTCCGTGCACAAACTCGACACGTTGCTCAACGGTGTCCACAGCGCGACCGGCTTCACCAATGGTGATGACTGCTGGTCGTTTGAGATATTTGCGTGCGAGACGTTCGACGGCAGGAGGCATGGTTGCAGAAAAGAGAGTAGTCACTCGGGTACGGATTTTAGACTTCGAAGGATCTTCGGGCTCTTGTCCTTCGCCCCAATCATTACTGTTGACATCCATGGATGAATCATTTGGTACAATCTCGATAGTACCTCCTTCACCGATTGCGCTTCGTGGGAGTCGATCAAGGATGAATAGAAGATCTGCTTCAAATCCAAGGTGAACCATACGGTCAGCCTCATCCATGACCACATAACGGCATTGTGACAGGACGAGGACATGTCGCTCCAGAACATCCTTAAGACGACCTGGTGTAGCAATGATGATTTCGGCACCTTCGCGCAAATTGAACTGTTGTTCCTCGACAGCTCGTCCACCCACAATCGAGACACACTTGAATCCCAAAGGTGTGGCAAATTTCCTCGACTCGGATTCAATTTGCTGAGCCAGTTCACGAGTGGGTGCAAGGATCAACGCATAGGGGCCGAGGTGACGGTTCTCATCGGTAAAAGTAGGAAGTGACGAGATGAATGCAAGCATTGGGATAACGAATGCGGCAGTTTTTCCGGAACCGGTTTCAGCAATTCCAATAACGTCTCGATTGCTTAACCCAATCGGGATAGCTTGTCGTTGGATAGGACTGGGCTCCTTGTAACCTATGGTTTCGATAACATCCAAGATTGGTCTTGGTATATCACTTTCCTCCCAACTTCGCAGCGGGTGAGGTATTTGACCTCCTCGTGCACTGATAGAAAAGTCCTCCCGGAATATACGCCAGTCTCTCTCTTTCATCTCAGAAAGAGGCTTCTCGGACCAATGACGCTCGTCGAGACCTGATTTCAGTGCTTTTCGACGTTCCAGAGGATCAGCAAGGTTGGCTGTGACGGAGGATGTCTGAGTGGAAACCGGTCGTATATCATCCATACCAGCAAGATGCCCTCTGCCAAACATAGTCTGTGCACCTTGTCGGTTTGCTGGTGGCGGATCACTGGCGAAAGTGTCATCCTGCGCATCCCAGTCGAATACGAACTTGCGGTCATTCATCTTTCGAATCTTCCTTTTCTTCTTGTCGACACCGAGATATCGTGAGCGTATGGCATCCATATCTGACGAGGACATAGGAGGTGTATATGTAGAGTCTCCTGACTTCTCTGGTACAGGAGGAGGAGGCATGCCTCTATCTGCACGAGGCCCGGTCGGGATATTGGAAGAGCTGCTGGTTCTACGGTCGTTGTTTCGGTAGCTGTTATTCCGTTCTGGGTGTCCATAGCGTCGATTGCTGTCCCTATATCTCAAGCTATCAGCCTCCTTCTCCAAGGTTTCCCTGTCTTTCTTCGCATTCTCGTCCTTGAGTTTCTGTTCCTTGATTTCCTGTGCTCGTTTGGCGATGGCCAATGCTGCACGCTCCTCTTTGGATAAGAATTTTGGCTGCACTCCAATGAGATACGGTCCCAAATAGAAATCAAAGTGACACACCTTCGAGGCTGCCGCCTTTTCTTCTCTTTGCTTCTGCAACAAACTCTCAATCGACACTGGCTCTGTACGCGACGACATGAGGATACAGAGGAAAGAGACGCCCAGTCCGATTTGGGACAAAAAATATTTTAGGCGCTTATATCATTCTTCCATGGTTTCGCTCCTCGATGATGATGGTGCCATCTCTGAGCCATTCGAGACGTGCTTGAAACGCATATTCGCTAAATACTGTACGCCAAAAATCAAACAGCCTTTGGAGGGTGATATACCACCGAATGCATACTTGGATTCGACAGGACTCGATGCCTGGGCATCAGACACCAATGGTGAACCGTTTTCTGAGGATACGAAAGAAGAGATCCTACAGTTCATGGACGTGACTGACGATGGAAATCTAACGTGAGTCACCATCATGATCACTTCTCCTCACAATGGGAGCTGAAGCAGATATAGATAGTTTCAAAGGTTTCCTCCAAGTGTATCAGTTACAGACGGAGAATGATGAAGAGGAGACATGGCGGGATCTGGTGCGGTCTGCCTACTGAATCCAAAACTTTCTGCTTGTCTGATATCATATTCAACGCCCAGTCAAAGCACGGATATGATCGCACTCTCAATCTCATTGGCAACGCTTAAATGATCTCAAGAATTCTTGCCAGTAACTGTGAGTCATTTGCCGCACATCGAATACAACATTATAGATCATGTTCTACCAGACCAGTTCCGCCATAGTATCGTGGTGATTACCAGAGCGGTGACAGAAGATCCTAAACAAACATAAAACGTACTTTCCCAGCAAATTCTTCCCTGGCACGCCCCATCTTCGTCAGAATGGTGCGCAACTATTAGCGCGTACACATAGGAATAGAAAGTGGTTCCAACAAAAGGAGAATATGTGATGATACCAAAATTCCGTGCCATGTTGCGTAGACCCCATATTGAGCAAGTTACACCGGGACTAGAGATGGTGATCAGCATCTCGGATTCAGATAATGTGATTGTCTCACAGGACAGTGAAGACTGCACCATAGGTAATCCCTGTACCAACGCTGTCGCAAGTTCATACTTGAATTTTCATCTGAGCTCTGGTAGCCAAGAACCTACCTCAAAGGCCATATATCATGCTGGGTCTGAGCACCTAGAATCATCCACGCACAAGTTGCTGCAAGGAGTGAAGCAGCCCCAGTCAAAAACACCATCCTACTTATACGATGTTTCCTGACAGTCGTGAATCCTCTCAGCTTCTGATGCGAGAACACCGGCGAAACGAAGTCGGCGAGTGGGCCCACCAGTATACGCGATGTTGTATTCGATATCGAAAGAATCTTGACCTGTAATGAGGCTGCTTGTTCTCCTTTTGGGATCGAAGTTCGATCCATGCCGGGGCGTAAAGAAAGGACGATTGTCCCAACATTGGACATGATCATTTCACACTAGCTTGGCAGTTTGGCGAAGGAATGAGAGATAGGAAAAAACTACTAACGACACCAAGGATCATCACCATATATAGTGCAAGAAGCCAGAAGTTGATGTCTTGTAATAATTGGAAAGCAGAACCGTCTCTTGGGTCAACTGCACAACTTGAGGGATTCTCGTCGTCGAGGAGGGGACTCCGTTCATTCGGAGTATCATTTGTATCCGCATTCGAAGACAGCGGAGGCGACACATTTGAGTCCGTTGAAGGAACAGTGAGTGCATAGGCCCCAAATAAGTGGACAACACCTGTGGCTATAGCAAGAAATTGCAGGAAATGTGTTACGTCTAATGAGTCGGCAGAGGGATCAGAGAAGAATTTTCCAGCAATGTAAGACAGAAATAGAGGAGACAAGCCAAATAATGACATTGTGATGCCAGATGCGACAGTAAGGTAGTTCGTGAAAGTCTTTGTAGCCGAGAAAACAAAGGAGAAGTAGCTAAACCCACATCAGAGTTCCACATCAGAGTCGTGTATGAATTCAAATGGACAAAGTGGACACACGATAAGACTGTCCCTAGTCCAGCCATTCCAAAATATACTATCAGACGATTTGCAGCGGCAGCATTTGGACGTTCAGAGGAGTCCAGAGACCAGTGTATTTCCAGAGCAGATAGACCAAATGCTGCTGAGAAGATAAGAGCCGCGAGGAATGAGCAAACTCGAGGTCCATGGTGATCAATGAGCTTTCCGACGACGGATGAAAATGGATATTGGCCCGCCATTCCGCTTCATGTAATGCACACATTGAGAAGTTTGAATGACCGTATCATCCCAAAATCAACGTACGCTAAAGCTATTGAGCTCAGTTGAGGCTGGGTAAGCTTTAGATGTTCCATGAACGCAGGAGCTAGAAGAGGGAACACGAATATTCCACCGGCGAATAAGCTGTGGGTCTCGTTGAGTGAGTAGATAGGTCGAAGGTCTGTAGGAGTTCTTACGATGTGCAGACAATGGTCGTACATTGCAGAACCAGGCGGAACATATGTTCGAACTTCGAAGTTGACACCAAAGCTGGCCAAAGCGAGATTTATCGGCGCTTATTTCTGAATTCATCTTCGCACGATAGAACAAAAGGCTTTCCTTGCTTTCATTCAATCATTCACTGAACAAAGGTTCTCTTTCCTCTTTGTTCTCTTGAATAATGATGTCCGTGGTCGTGCGAATAGCCCCCTGCTTTTCTCCTCTACTTGATCCTCATTAGACTCAGTTTTCAAAAATCTGTTACGACCCAACGACTTTAGATTTCCTCTCAATCTTCTCTTTGGCTGGCCAACTCTTTTCACGATCCACCAACTCAATCCACTCCTTGCTTGTACACGAATCAGACTGTATCCCCATGGAATATCCTCCTGTATTTCTAAAATCTCGAGCTATAATCTTCTGTGGGTTGATTGATGCGTCTTCATGATTGACCACCTTTGACGCGATGCCCTAGCATTAATCTCATTGACCAGCTTCATATGGGTAATCGTTCTATGCGTGGATCTCTTCATACAATGGACCAAACTAGGTACACCTGAGAGTAAGTCATCATCTGTCCTATCCGGCACGGCTTTCCTCGACTCATCCTCACCCGCAGAATCTTTCCTGGTGGTCATGTTATTGTCAAACACACTGACCTTAATCCTACTCCTTGTCTTGTGAGCATGAACTCGTCTTTGCATACATTCGCCACTTATGTCTGGGACAACCGGTTCAGACTCATACTGCCGTTTCGACCTTGGTTAGATGGAGCCCGCCTCATGTTGCTTTTGGTGATGCACATTGGTTTGTTCCAAGTTGTGGGTCTAATACTCAAATATATTCACTCATCATGATCTGTACCTAGGCATTGCCACGGCCTTTGTCTTATGGGATAATAAATTCACTTGTCCTACGAAAAGTAAGCTCCCATCGTTAAAATCAATCCTGCTGACGCTGATCGAAAACCCAGCTGTCGATGAGGAAGGAGTTTGCAGACTTTTGAACATGTATATCTTGATCGCCAATTGGATTATTCCAGCTACTCGTCCGTCCCCTTCCTCTTGTCGAGTTTTCCGTGGAGTCTCATTCTTCGCATGAATGATTGTAGTTGTGGCATATGCTGTTGGTCTATCCATGATGCTTTACAGGCGCAAATCGAAGGCAGTCATGCCCGACCTCGAATCGTCCAAGTCCCACCAGCATGAGAGCCATAATTCTATTCTGCCCATGATGGTCCCAGAAGACTCCAGACATACCAGTGTTATCAGTCAGCAACGTCGGGGCTCTGCTTGGAGAGATACTGCCTCTTTCAGCCCGGATCAATCAATAGCTGAAGGGAAACGAGGGAGTAGTAGCTCACGGAGTCGGCTCTCTAAACCCCTACCAGGCTGGATGTACTACTAGCTTCACAGCGAGCATAGAGATGCAATACGTCACGTAAATCCCAGCTGTAGATGCACTGTGCAGAATGCTAGCATGCAATTTTGTGACTTGTCTAATCAGACCGATAGTCGATGCATCAAATGAATATGCTATACGGCTTTTGGTGTACGTGGGAATCAGATCTCTTCTGAACATTCCCCATGAGCACATAAAATCCCTCTAAATATCTACCTCCAGCCTCGTACCCATACCAATCGTTATAACTTGAAACCCCTACACGAACTGAACGACCGTGACGACATATCATATTAACCGAAGACTTCTGGATGGCCTCTGTTCAATGGGAACTCACCTCTGCAAAGGTCGGTACAGCAATCTGACTGAACTTTTCCGTAACTCAGCACGGTTTCAATTAGGCTCAGCTTAGGCTAGTCAGCCAAAGACTCGGGCATTTGCAAGAGAAGAACGACTCAAGGGGGAGTATTACTCGACGTGATATTGCAACGCTACTTCAACAAGGAAACGTTGGACTTGCGCGGGTCAAGGCTCAAAATTTGTACCAGGAGGATATACAAGGAGATGCGTTTGAGGTACTGGAAATGCATATTGGTGTCATTCTGGAACATATCTTGGAGTTGGAACACAAGTGCGGAATACCATTCGTCCTCTCGTTATAAAAGCTGTTCTGATCAACTCTTCCTGCAGTTCCCCTAGTCCTCCTGTGATTGAAGCTGCCTCCAGCATTATATATGCATCTGCCCGTCTAGAATCCAGAGGTTGGTCATCAGTCACTCTTCAGCGAGGTTTGATATCAATTTCGAACAGATCTCCAACTTGTCCGTGATTTGTTGGTTAACCGTCTTGGCTCCGATTTTGCGCGAGCTTCCGCGGGCAACCATGACCGTTGTGTGTCAGATCGCGTAAAGAATTACTTGCACAACTCCGTACTTCCAGCACTCATATGCTTTTCCACGGCAGATCGTGAAAGACCTTTCCGCTCCGCCTCCTAACGCTACCCAAATCGATGCATATCTTTGGAACATTGCCAAGGCTTATGGTGTACAATGGCAGCCAGACCCCCTCCGACAGGATATGTCAGTATAAACAGTGTCATTCGTTCACTTCTTGCTCATACCCGTACGTAGAGTGGGTCCTCTCTCGGAAATCTTAAACCCGCAGTCCTCGACGGTCGTTGACGTAGCTGGCCTCCGCAGGCTTTGTGCTAGAGGTATGAGCATTGAACACGCCGCTGAACATCGCTTTGATGATTGAAAATGCACAGGAATACCTGATGAACCGGCGACCCTCCGACCGCGGATATGGAGGTGGGTTGTAACTAACCCTTGTTCGAACGTCTATGAATGAATTTTCAAAGAGTATTACTCGGTACACTTCCAGTCCTCAAGGCTTCATGGTCGAAGGAGGTTAGCAAGCAGAGGGAAAGCTATTATGTGAGTGCGATCAATTCCTTCGTTGCTAAATCGCTGAATGCAATGGAAAGGACCTAGTACGCCGGTTGTTAGAACCTTTTGGAAACCTTCCGGAACCGACAACCCCTCTATCTTCAGTCGACCTTTCCCTGATCAAAGTAGCCAAACAACTTTCAGGCATACCTCCCGACCTTTTCAGCGGCCTCCAAGAGGGACCAGAGTCTTTGACCCTTTGCCCCCTTGAAGATTCTGCTCCGGACAACGTTAAAATTGTCTGTTCGAATAACCTCACCGCTCGCCTTCAAGTCATTCAGAAACACAGACAGTCTGAGCCTTCGGGGCCTTCTATTCCTGAAATCAGATTAGAGTCAGATTCTCCGGATGATGCATCTGAAGTGTCTTCTGCCGAAAGTCGGAGTTCTGGATCTACGATACTTCACCCTGGCAGTGTTTTTGGCGCGCAAGTACATGAAAAACACGCAAATGCCTTACTCCGTTTACTCTACCTACATTCTGCAGTCAATCCAGGAAACCTGTCACCTCATATCCCTGCTCTACTCCTTCCTCTATACTCGGTCTTGAACCAAGAAGTTGAACCAGAAGATCTCGCGCATGTAGAGGCTGACACCTTTTGGTTATTCGAAGCCATGGTTGGTGAATTCTCTGAACTGGAAGATGAAGAGGGCGGTAATGTGTGGATGAGGAAATTCAGCGAGCGTTTGAATTGGGCTGATAGTGATTTGCGTGATAATCTGGTGTGTTGGGTCGTTTATCGAAAGATCATCGTCATTGATTTCGTTTTGGTTGACTAGTTCGCAAAAGGTCTTGACCCTGCTCTACCACATTATTCATAGTGCGTTTACTGTGTCTGAGTTACACCCAGTGCTAATTCAGTCCTGCTGTAGTCGATGGCTAGCCCCTCTCCTCACTCAAACGTTACCGTTTGCGTCCGTTATTATCGTTTGGGATGCACTTTTCGCCTGTCAGATGCGGGACCGGCAAAATTTCAAGCTGGAGTTCCTTGTCGATGTCTGTACAGCAATGCTTCTCCGTGCCAAGGCTGCTCTTCTTAGGTGTGTCCTGTCCTCCATCGTTTCAAGATATGTGAATCAACTTTTATCCTAGACTTGGCAAAAGTAGTGAACCTAAATCACCTAGTTTGTGGACCGACGAATACGCAGGAGTTCCTCCACCATCTCCCTTGCGCCCTTGGGAGCTAAGCGACGCCTTCGTACAAGGTGTAGCGCTTCTTCAACATTATCCGATCCAGGCAGCGGGCGGAATTGACAGCATACTTCAAACTGCGTCCGAGTTACGACAACGCCGTGAGGATGAAGCCAAACTTGCAGCAACGAGTAACCTCAGCTTGGGGGACCGACTGCGTCAGTCTGTATGGAAAGGGTTCACAAATCAGCAGGCCTCGCCGGAACGATCTCCGTCTCCTTCTGAGTCGTCAGAGGAAGACCAGGATGCTTCAGGTAACGTCACGGAGACACAGGAAGTGACTTATGAGTCTGGCTTGACTGCACGGCTGGCATCAACAGTTTGGAAAGGCATCACAAATCAAACGGCCATGGAACCTCCTCCATCGCCGTTAAGCCCCCTTACTCCCTCTCATTCCCCTGGCAGAGAACAACGCTCATCACCAGTGATCGTGGTTGACGACACTTCGGAAAGCGATGTGCAAGAGGTCACTATCAATGAAACGAAATTGAGCACTCGTTTAGCAGCGACCGTATGGAAAGGGATCACCAATCAAACCGCGATGGAGCCTCCTCCGAGCCCCAATGATCTCAGTAGACCTTCGACACTGGCCATTCTCGATTCTCCTTCCATAGTGGTCACAGAACCTGCCGCTTCTACTTCAAAAGGCTGGGCGTCTTCTACTAGTCTGTGGAATTATGCTGAGAAGCTCAAAGAATCTAATGCAGCAGCCACACTATCTAAAGTCAGTAGTAATTGGCAAGCAAAAGCTCTTGCTGGTTCTTGGGCCATACGGAAAAGCGGAGCTTCTGTCAGTGAATCACAACAGCCACAACTTTCTGAATCGCTTCGTCACTCGGATCCTCCTCAAAATTCCTGGTTCAGAGTAAACGAGACCAAACGGACATCCGTGCCAGAGTCTGATAGATCCGGGGTCTACTCCCCACCAGCTCGTCCAGCATTTTTCAAACCACCCCGGGACACTGTGATGTTCACTGGCAATGGTTCTGTCGTCGATGTTCCCAGTAGTCCTGAAATGTCGCCATCTTCAGAAGGTGGGATCATGCACAAAACTAGAAGTCTGCAAGCCTCCTTAGCTGCATTGACCCGGGGTTCTGATACTGCTCCCGTCGCTCCCGCCACACCTCAACCAAGACCTAAATCAGGACCACGTCCATTACTCTTAGGTTCAACGTCTGTGGTAACAACCCATAACGAGCGACCTATTTCAAGGTCGGAGAATAGTACACCATTGAATGGCTCCGGACAGTGGGGTGATGTTATGCAAGCTCGCAATAATCATGGACTCCACCGTGACTCTCTGTCCTCAGTTTCATCATTATCGCCCTCCGACGCACTTACACGTGGAAAAATGGATTATGATTCAGACAGCCCTGCCCCCGTGAGCAGAAAAGTCGCACTGAACCGAAGATCTATTTCTCCTATGGCCCCCCATGCAAGGACAGGCTCTATACCCGCAAGTTCTAAGGTACCGCCGGTACCTCATTTCAGAACTGGATCAACACCACACCTTTCCTTATCGTCTTCTTCAGGTTCTTCAGCCGCACTAGCTAGCCCCATTATAACGTCCCCGCTCAGATCACCAGGATGGGGCCAAGTCCATATCCCTGAATCACCCCCTGCAGCACTAGACGGTTTACACATGCGGACGCCCTCTTTGGCTAGTTCGGTGAAAACCATTACTCCTGAAGAAAATACATTGGAAAAAACGCCATCAGTTGATGATCTACCTCTAGAACCATTAGTGCCAGCAAGAAAATTCGCTCGCAGGAGAACGCCTCCTCCTCCAGGAGATACGTCTGACTCGTCTGTTGCTGATTTTCCAAGAAGGAGCAATCGGGTACGCACTAAACGTAACACTCGACCTCCAAATTTACGCTTGCAACAAGCCCATGCGGTTACCGAACGTATGACCAATAGTCCTAGTTCGCTTGCTGTCGAGTGGCCTGCCGAGGAACAGGAGCCAGCGGTCACACCAAGGGCGTCTAGTTTTCCCGATGCAGACACTTCGACCTCCCCGCGATCTCCTGGCAGAAGATTGCGAAAGGTATCGACTGAGGGTCGGAGTCCTGCTCGCCAACGAAAGCCTTCAAGAGAAGGACAGGAAACACGCCTACGAAAGTCGTCCACTGAGGCACGTATGCGAAAGACGTCGGATGTGAAGAAGTATCGTGATAGCGCTGCCGATATGGGTGACGACGAAGGTTACGACGAGCTGTTGAGCGCCTATAGTGAGAGCGAAGACAGTTCTCGACCTATGATATCAGACGATTAAGACGCGATTGAGGCTCTATTTATCCATCTTTTGCTCTCGATACTATGCATATAAGTACATCATAATTTAATCTTACGGGGGAGTGATTGGGATAGAGTTGATGGAACTTGTTGAATGGCAATGAATTCATGCAAGTCTCGATAAACCTGTAATAGGATTGGGAAGCGTGGAAGTATGCTCTTTTCTGAATGAGACGACATCATATATTCGAGAGGATAAGATCAGTTACCGGAAAACAGACATCGAGAGCGACACCGCCTGCGGTCCCTTCCTTCAGAGCAACAAGATAATAACGGATATCCCATCTCTTGATTCCTTCATTTATGACAATATCTCTGAGCATGGTATATGGCACGAAACGCCTGTTAATGAATAGTGTGAATGGCGGCAGACCCTTATGTGTCTCTAGCTGAATTCCGTGTTCAGGGAGGACAATGACTGATTCTACGTATCAATCAGTTTTACCGGGATAAAGAGCATGAATTTCACGCACCATGAATGACTTGAGTACAACGCGTCCAAATAAAGAAGATAGCAGCCAAGCACAGGATTATTCGAGCCAAAGGTCCAGTCTGGTCACCCGAGTCAACATCAGAAAGAATGAACAAAGGTTGAAAGTACTTTTGGCCACGAAACGGATATCATGAGAGGGATGAAGGAATATTTCCAGGACCAAGGAGTTGCATGGCGGATAACGACACCACTTCCATTTCGTGCAAGGTGCCAGTTTTCGACACGATATTCATGAGAAGAACCTGTATGAAAGATGGAGAATTCAGGATGTGTTTGCAGCGGTTGAAGACGCTGCATGAGCGACCCTCCAGAGCTCCAGGGTTAGGGTTTCACAGGCTCTCTTCATTCACCCGCATCATCATCATGCATCCACGAAATTTCTATCGCGATAAAATCGACTTTACACAACTCGCAGATGCATATCCACCTCTGAAGAACTAGTAAGCTACAATTAAATTTCTTCTGACTTGGTCTTCATTGACGCCAGCCTCATACAAGCGTCGAACCATCCGAACAAAATAATCGATTTCAAAGATCAAGCTGCCCAAAGGTATAGATTTAAGTCGAGGTCCACTCAGAGAGCTTTGGCTCAGCTTTCTTTAGATGTTTGACTGAAGCTTTGCTTCACCGTGATTTCAACTTGAAGATAAGCCTTCCACCAGACAGACTTTGTCCTCCCGTGCGTTCTGAGTCGTATCGTGGAAGTTTGCACACTCTAAGGAGCTATCACAGGTTCCAAATAGGTCTCTTCGTTCTCAACATGAGCTCATGAACTCTTAGTTGACTGGGATCCCATCGTAGGCTTAATTATGTTCTGTGGTTGCAGGATGTCATCTCTGCTTCCGATTACATGAAGGAGCAGAATGCAGAAGTAATGGTCCATGGAGTCGATATGTGAGCTGATACTGTTCGCCACCGTCGTAGTTGCTTCTCACTGACATTGTCACAGTGGCACAGGTTCATCGGCTATCTACCCATTGTTAGCTTGTACATTGGAGAAGTCATGGAATTTCGTCGTTTCCGGTACATTTAGAACCATTCCTTCTTCACAGGAGATTGACGATTGGTGCAGAAATTGATCCCAGCTCTTTCGAAAGCGCAAACCGGAACATACTAGCTAATGAACTCAACCACCGCATTCGGGTCATCCAACCTGGTGCATCATCGCCAATTCTCCTCCCTCTATTCCTCGACGAGAGCAAATGGTGCTTTTCATTCCCTTTCTCTATTTCCGTTTGCTGATTTCACATTCGCTAGCTTTGATTTCACTATGTGTAATCCGCCTTTCTACGGTAGTATACAGGAGGTCATCCAATCTGCTGAGGCTAAACAATATGGCCCGAACGCGGTTTGCACAGGCGCAGAGGTCGAGATGATCACCTCTGGAGGAGAGTCTACCTTTGTTGCGGAAATGGTGAAGGAAAGTTTGGTCGTTCGAGAGAGGTGTAGGTCAGTTGCATACAATTGGTTCCTTCATACTCTTTAACATAGTAAAAATCACGTAGATGGTTTACTTCAATGCTTGGAAAATTGTCCTCAGTGGCAGAAATCGTTGAGATCTTCAAGTCCAACGCGGTACAACATCAGTCTCACTTGTATTCCTCTGCCTGACGTATGCTCTCCGCAGATTGATAACTACATACTGGCCGAGTTTGTTCAAGGGCAAACTCGCCGCTGGGCTGTAGGTTGGTCGTTTACTGATATACGTTTGCCGGATGTAAGCTCTGCTTTCCTACATGCTATGACAACTCATGTAGACATCTCTCAGTCTATTTCCCGTATACCGAACGCCAATCCCACTATCTCAAAATGCATTCCTGCGCATAACACAATAAAACAACCAGTCCTGTCTGCTTCGAAGGAGTCATTGTGCGATGCACTGACGAGTATCCTGTCTTCTATCAACCAACCTTTCTTCAAATCCATTCATAATCGGACCACCTATGATATGGATGTTGATACTGAACTGAACGCAAGCGCCGACTTTTTGGTCTTCGCTCAGGAGGACACATGGTCGCGAAGTGCTCGTCGACGACAAAACCAGCTATTAGACAAATCTTCAGGACGGAATACCTTTGAGCAGTCATCAGGTTCGGCTCAAACTGCTTCAGATCTGGTTCACTCCTCCCGTATGGCTTGTTCAATACATGTCTTGCAACCACCCGCGAATGATTCTGTTGTTCCACCCAGTAACCCAGCTCTGACCGAATCCAAATCGGCGACGGTTACAACGACCGAGAAATTCACTATGGAATTCAACTGGAGACAAGGCCGTGACCGAGATTTGTTTGCTAGTTTTTGTAGCCATATCAGTAGGAAAATGCGGTGATTTCCACAACAATACTCTGTTTCTATCCATTTATGCTAGTTGCTGGCCATCACCAAAGCCGTGAACATCCTTTTTTAACACTTGCAGAAAGACAGGGGCAGCGCGCAGCGGGCTCTGCGACGTCTTTCCATTGAAGATTTGAATGCTCTTATATTTCGAATGATTTCACCCTTTTTTATTGTTCTTCGTTATTGGTAAACTTGAGCAGATGAGAGGGACTAAGAATCAACGGACATTTCAAGAATGTGATTCAATCATCTGGTACAAAACTAGATACGAACAGGTCAACTAGAACCAGCTATTCCAGAAATTCTCGTTTCGGCGTCTCTAAGGCCTTGTATAAATGCTTGTCGATACGAGCTTCCATCGGGTCCTTGCGAAGGATTCCTGGTGCCAGCAATGCCAGTCCAAAGATACTGTCCGATGAACCCTAGTTTTGAACCTCCGTACAAGGCGAATCTTTGCGCAGTTAGGTATCCTTCTTGATAACCATCCTGGTAGTTCTTCATCTCTGGAGACAGCGTTGACGGGGTCGTTGAATTGCCATCGCGAGGATTCTGTCGGCGAAGGGCTATAGCGAGGCTACGATGACGATACTTCGATGATGCTTCACTTGAGAAAGAAGAGAGATGATTGGCATCGCGAGGAATGAGTTTATGAGTAGGCAGGAGGAGAACTTCAGGTTCAAGCAATTGAATTGAATGCAAATTCTCTGATGATAAGGGTCCAGGGCCATACAAAAAGAACGAAGACGGGAGAGAATTGTTGACTGCATTGAGGAAGCACCAATCTGGATCACAATCTTCCTTCTTGTACGCTGAGAGCGAGTCACGAATCTATCAATTGCAGGAATAAAGAAAAACATACACCAGAAACTGTTTCCAGGGGTGTCTCGAGTATACGCAGCGTATTGGGCCATACAAAAGTTCCGTCTAGCTTGCTGAGGGTCTGATTCATTCTTCAGACTGTCAGGAGTGAGTGCACAAGACCATTCTCCAACAATAAGGTTGTGGGGTGAGTCATAGTCAGTGCTAGCAAGCTGAGCAGTTACTGTGGTTTGTACATCAGTAGTATGATTATCAGCAGGCTCAACGTCGTCTTGAGGCGTATACACATAATAGGAATGATGGTCTTGAACACTAAAGTCAGGAGCTTTGGCCGACACATAAGGTTTGAAGCGGTCCAAGTCGAACGCATCGTGAAGATAAACGGGGAAATCTGGTAGGGAGCATGCACTCCTCACCACATTCGTAGCAAGAGTGTCTACAGTGGCTCAGCATAAAGAGTGAAGATCAAGAAAATCCTTTGCTTACAGAAGGTGGCGAGTTCCAGGTCATCTTCGGGTTCATTCAAGATTTCGAGGCCGGCTACATTCGAGACAAAACACAGCTCAGAGGCGAGATACTGCACAACTTGTAAGGCCTTCTCCTGATACGTTGAATTAGTGAACAGATTCG
Organism: Lentinula raphanica; assembly: GCA_027919835.1. Classification (NCBI taxonomy): domain Eukaryota; kingdom Fungi; phylum Basidiomycota; class Agaricomycetes; order Agaricales; family Omphalotaceae; genus Lentinula; species Lentinula raphanica. The sequence continues at coordinate 914,219 of JANVFP010000006.1, read as the reverse complement.
TTTTCCCATCTGAAATTCCGGAGTGTGGCTAAGGATCATCTCAGCCAAAGCGATGGAACGATGTACAAGATACACGCACCTGGCCGTTTTGACTTCCTGGGACTCCATGTAAGTCGACGAGAACAGCGATACCTGAGATATCAGCCATGTTGATTGCACGAACGACATGGGCCCACGCGTTCTCATACACAGACGAAACGTTCGCAAAGGGCGTGCCTTGAAGAAAGTTCGGACCCAGAGACCAGTAACCTATTGGCAGTCGTACTGTGTTGATACCGATGCTTGCGAGATAGTTGAAGTCTTGTTGCGTGATGAAAGTATCCCAGTGTTCTTCAAGTATGGCTTGAGGATTACAGCCGCCGTTTGCTATATCAATTTCTGCTATCTTAGGCTCTGCTGCACATTCGAAGACAGATGGAACCATCCATTGCTCTTGAACAAACCTACATTGTGTTACTATGACTCGAGCGAGACGCGTGATCCAAGTAACTCACCAAGCACCGAGATTCACTGATTGCTGCTGGCGATAGCGGAAGACTGAAGCGCGTATCGGGTCATATGGAGCGAAAGGTTCGACATAGGTATAAGGCGTGTGGTAGTCAGATTGGTTGTCTGGCGTGCTTTGACACCAAACTTGATGAATGAAGAGAAAGAGAAGAATCATCAACATATTGAAGCGGGGCCAGCCGCAGAAAGAAAGATGAATGCAAGTGAAAGAGTGAGAAGAAAAGTAGTTCCGCGGGAAAAGTTGAGAAATGGCTCTTGCTCTTGATGCCGTCGTTCGGAATATCCGGTCGCTCTTCACGGACTCCAAATTCTTCTGGCTTTTAGCTCTTCTTGTGCTCCTTGGAGATGCTATTTTATCAGAGCTCATCATTCATTTCATTTCCTGTGCGTCAAAGCTGAAAGACTCGAGCAGAATACTCAATATTATCATTGCAGATACGGAAATTGATTGGGAAACGTATATGGTACAAGTCGAATTGTATCTCAAAGGTGAAAGAGACTACTCCAGAATATCTGGCCCCACGGGGCCTCTTGTGTAAGCTACTGTCAGACGTCCAAGGGTGTCAATGCTGAGGACAATGTAGATACCCAGCAGGCCACGTATACATCTTCCGCTTCCTCCATGATATAACAGATGCAGGAAGGAACATACGCTTCGCACAACACCTCTACGCCCTGCTCTACATCTTCTCTGTTGCCTTGGCATCTGCTATTTACGGCAAAGCAGGCAACATTCCAAACTGGTTGCTTCTATTCCTTCCGCTCAGCAAACGTCTGCACTCTCTCTACGTGTTACGCCTTTTCAATGACTGTTGGTCTGTCGTCGTTGCTCAAGCTGCGATTCTGGCATTTCAAAATGAGATGGACGACATCGGAACATTGCTTTTCAGGTATGTCCTTGATCTCGATTCTTCAACCATATGATTGATGTCTGATGTCTGATTCCTTATGCAGCGCAGCTCTCTCGATAAAAATGTCGGTTTTGCTCTACCTGCCAGGGCTATTGGTAATCCTAGTGAAGCGAAATGGGGTGTTATACACCCTACGCAAGATGTTCAATATTCTGGGTGTTCAAGCAATGCTAGCCTATCCTTTCCTTCAGAAAAACTCGCGCGCATACATCAATTCCGCGTTTGACTTTTCTCGTGCCTTCCTTTACAAGTGGACAGTTAACTGGCGAATGGTGCCCGAAGACACGTTTCTAGACCAAGGATGGGCAAGAGGACTTTTGATCGGGCACTTGTCGGTTCTGATCTTGTTTGGGATCACTCGCTGGTGCAAGAAAGACGGTGGAGTCTGGGTCGTCTTAGATCGTGCTATTCGGCGACCAAATCTTCCTGCTGGAGTTGCGCCCGTCACACCTGATTGTGAGTACACCGTCTCAGTACACATTCTTAGTCTAATATTCTTGAATACAGATGTCGCTACTACACTATTCACATCCAATCTCATCGGCATCATCTTTGCACGGTCATTGCATTATCAGTTCTACTCATGGTACGCACAACAGACACCATTTCTCATATGGAGAACAAGGTACCCAATACTCGTCAAGTATGTTCCCCTAATCTGTCATTATGTCTAATGTACTGAGGCTTCCAGGCTACTACTTCTAGGAGCAATAGAATACGCATGGAACGTGTACCCAGCTACCTATGTATCCTCTTCCACACTACTAGGAGCAAACCTCATCACACTAGCTGGTGTCTGGTTTGCTACGTCTTGACTTGGCAATCAATGAGGTTTATTATCGTCGCCCCCCTCTTGACTTTCGTTTCCCGGATGGCATACCAGCCTCAACCATATCGTCGTCTCTGTCCCTCTCATCTCGACCAGTACCTTCACCGCCACCTCTCTTGCGTTTCTTGCTGCTGTGTTGTTGCTCCTTTAGCTCGTTCGCTGCTAGACGACAAGCTTCATCTGCGCGCTCTTTCAGTAAGGCTATCTCCTCCTTATCCGTCTCCCAGAGTTCCATCTTTTTACCAATGACTTTTTCAATCCGTTGAATGAGCTCCACGTCGTACTGTGTCACGAGGGTGATTGATTTGCCGGCTCGCCCTGCTCTAGCTGTACGACCAACACGATGAATATAATCTTTCGAGTGCGTTGGGATATCAAAGTTGATGACTATGTCCACTGAAGGTATATCCAATCCTCTGAGCACAAACAATCAGTTTTTATCTATGGCGTCTGAGTGTAGTAATACACACCGACTGGCGACATCCGTTGCTACGAGCACTCGTTGACCACCACTTTTGAACTTATTCAAAGAACCTAGTCTCTGGCTTTGACTGAGTTGTCCATGGAGAGGTATAGCTGGGAAGCCCAATGTACGTAGGATGATGGAAAGTCTATCAGATACGTTAGTGTCAAGATTGAGATATGTTCAAAGTCTAACGTACCTCGACGCGTCGTGGACAGTTCTTGTGAAAATGATGGTTGAGTTCTGTGCAAGGGTGTTAGCCAGATAGATCAAGTATGTATCCTTGTCTTTCTGCGGCATCAGACAGTAATACTGGAGTAGGGTGGAAACCGTTTGGTATCTGTGTATATGATGATTATCAGCAGGCCTAGCGAGAACTGGATTTGAACCCACTTTGAAGCGACTTCTACTCTTACAGGATTCGACAAACTTGCTCGTTGTAACTTCGCGACTTTTGTGGTCATTGTTGCGGAGAATAGATATGTCGATCGCTCTTTTGGTATCACTTTCAAAATCTTGTCAAGGACAGGGCCGAAGTCCAGATCCAATAATCTGTCAGCTTCGTCCATTACCTGTAGCGGATTACTCGTCATCCAGTGTACGTGACATGAACTTTATACGCACCAAGTATTTGAGGTTCCGTAGACTGAAACCTTTCGTATTCTCCAAGTGATCATTGAGCCGTCCAGGTGTAGCCACAACGATATGAGGCCTTTTAGCAAGAGCGACGGCTTGAGTGGTCATATCCATTCCACCTACAATTACCGCACATCGTACACCCATCGCAGATCCTAATGCCTCGAACTGCTGGGATATTTGATACGCCAATTCGCGAGTGGGAGCGAGTACACAGGCAAAAAGTCCCTTGGGGTCATCCCATAGTTTTTGTAATATAGGCAGCGCAAAAGCTGCGGTTTTTCCTGAGCCTGTCGAAGCGACACCGATTATATCTCGTCCTTCTAACGCAGGGGGAATAGCTTGTGCCTGGATTTCGGTTGGTTCAGTAAACTTGAGTTGCTCGAGAGCATCGAGAAGTGGTTGAATTAGACCTAGAGAGGGGAAGGTGGCCGGTTCTTTGGATGTGCTTGCTTCTTCTGGTGCAGGCATAGTCTAAGTGAAGCTAAGGTCCAGGAGAAAAAAGAAATTTAGACGCCCATGATGAAGTCCCGTTTTGGAAATCATCCTTCCCACACCTCGACGCGTCACTCACCGCGCTCTTCACTAACACCTTGACCACTCACACCATGGATGAAATTGGAATCGAGATACAGAAACACGTACGCTGGCCTATAAACTGCTACTGACACTTATTACTCTAACTGAATACAGGAGCCCACCTTTGAATCAGTCGTAACAGAGAAGACTGCTTTATACCAAGAGTTACAAGAGGAGGACTTGTATACCAAGTACAAGAAGCTCTCTCGTCATCTTGAGCTTCTGGAGATTCAGGAAGGCTATATCAAAGATGAACAGGCCAACCTCAAGCGTGAACTTATTCGTGCTCAGGAAGAAGTCAAACGAATTCAATCTGTTCCTCTGGTTATCGGTCAATTCCTTGAAGCCATTGACCAGCACACTGGCATTGTCGGCTCCACCACTGGTTCAAACTATGTAGTCCGAATCCTCTCTACACTCGATCGCGAACTACTGAAACCATCCTCCTCCGTCGCTCTTCATCGGCATTCGAACGCTCTGGTTGATATTCTGCCACCAGAGGCCGACTCTTCGATCGCAATGCTCGGTGCTTCAGAGAAGCCTGATGTAACATATCAGGATGTTGGGGGAATGGACAGTCAAAAGCAAGAAATCCGGGAGGCGGTCGAGTTACCTCTAACGCACTTTGACTTATACAAGAAGATCGGCATTGACCCGCCCCGTGGTGTCCTGCTGTATGGACCTCCAGGTACACTGTTTTCACTGCGCGGAAATGCCTATTCTGACTGTCACATCCTCAGGTACTGGAAAGACTATGTTAGTCAAAGCTGTCGCACATCATACAACCGCGTCCTTCATTCGGGTGGTCGGTAGTGAATTCGTGCAGAAATATCTCGGTGAAGGCCCTCGTATGGTCCGAGATGTCTTCCGTCTAGCACGAGAAAATTCCCCCTCCATCATCTTCATTGACGAGATCGACGCCATTGCCACGAAACGTTTCGATGCCCAGACTGGAGCTGACCGAGAAGTGCAGCGAATACTTATCGAATTGCTTACCCAGATGGACGGTTTTGATCAGGGTAGTACTGTCAAGGTGGGAACTTTACTCATCCTTCTCAGTAATATTGATGCATGCTTCAATCTCATAGGTCATAATGGCCACAAATCGTGCAGACACTCTCGACCCTGCTCTCATGCGACCAGGTCGACTGGACAGAAAAATCGAATTCCCTTTACCATCTAGACGAGAAAAACGTCTCATTTTCCAAACCACAACGGCCAAGATGAACCTTGGGCCTGACGTCGATTTAGAAGATTGTAAACGGTCTAACAATAGGATCTCTTCGTTCATTGATCAATCCTATCATAGATGTATCACGACCCGACCGTCTATCTTCCGCTGACATTGCATCTATCGTACAAGCGGCTGGTTTGCAAGGTCTGTCTTCACTTTGTGCACGAGTATCTTATCACTTATGCCTTAATCAGCTGTTCGGAAGAATCGTTACGTTATCTTGCCGGTCGACTTTGAGGAGGCGTGGAAGGTTTGTTGTTTGGCCGTGCTTGGCACTATAAAAATTTCTGATGTTGTTTGCGTTTTTTCCAGCAAACCGTCAAAAAGTCGAACGAGACCCACGAATTTTGTACGCTGACCTACTCTACACTCTCATATGTCATTCTGATCATCGAGTCTATCTCCAGACCGGTAACCTCGCGTGTAGTAGTGTTATATCAGGTGTGTAGATTTGCCTTACCTCTTCGTTCAACCCGCTCAAGCTTTGCAATTTAGCTGTTTGTGTTTTCTCGCTCCAGATCATAATGATAATCACCATCCGTGAATCCACCGTTTCGGCGTGAATCTCCTGGAACGCTCGAACTTCACTTTGGCATCTCTTCGATAGTTTCCACGAAGAGGCGTCCATTCTTCAGAGCAATATCGATATTCCTTGTTTCTGTGGGCCAGGCATACCTTCAATTTTCCTGACTAGGGCGTGTCATTTGTCAGTGTGACAACCCAGATACTGGGATATATCATGCAGTGAGAAGAGGCTGAATGTGTGGTGAGTCAGTGCTCTTCAGTCTTTTGATGAATACTGACAACTCATGGACTTCAGAATGTACTTCATATAGGTTCAATACATCTGCTTCACCTACATCTGTACTTCAAGTTTGTGACATCAGTTGCAAGTCGAGTGGACCTCCGTTATGCTCCTCAACACTCTGGACGGCGTTTTGATATACACACGCACGTTCTCATTTTATGGGAGCTAGAAGAAAGATAAAAGGCAATTCTAATATGCACATTCCCCTGTTGTTGTCGGTACTTCTCGCATGTGAAGATCTCCGAAGATATGTCGGGCACATTGATTCTGTGTTTTGCAATGAAATTGCTGTCCATGGTTTAACATTCAACGTTGAACTACTGTTATGGGTTGTAAGTAAGTCGATTCTTGTTCCCAAGGCCAAAACACAACCCCACACTTTGCAGAATCCAAGTCATCGAAGAAGTTTTGAGACTCGTGACGGCGCTACTAATCATAAGAAAAATCAATATCCGTTGTGTGACAGCAATATGAATTCTTGTTTTACAAACCTTGCGAACCATCGTTCTGGTTGCCTGATATTGACGTGATATGTCCTTCATATCGAGCAATGCGGTTTTCCCATTTCGAGATTGTTCAGGCGGGTCTGATGTTGGAGGCGAGGGTGGACGATAGGGGATTGCGACGGAGTGTGCTTTCGTCGCGGCATGACCAATGTTCGTTTCGCTTGGCGAACAATCGTCCGTGAGTAATGTAGAAGCGTGCGGAGAAGGATAAGGATTTGGGGTATTCCGTAACAAAGCAGCAAATTTCTTTTCACCGTGATAAGACCCCGAATCCCAATCGGACTCAAGTTGGTTGGATTGGTGGACATGGAGGCTAAGGACCTCCCCCGCGTGAGCAAGTTCCTCAGGAGAGTCTATGCACACATTGCCATGGTTGTTCCTGGGAGGAGTCTGTCTTTTCGATTCTAAAGGTGGTGGCAAAAAAGTGATGACTCTTCGAGATGATTCGGCAGACATTCCTGTTTTTCTTCCGTGATTGAGTACTCCAAGACCACCTAGTGTGAATTTTGGAGTTCTGCGAATTGATTCATTGTTTCTGTGTATCGGTCAGTCTTAGGTGCAGATTCAAGGTATGATTGACTGACTGCTTCGCTTTCTTCCGAGCTGGCTCTAACGTACACCAATCTTCATCCTCGGTAAGTAGCGAGTTGTATGGGTCTGGCTGAGCGGATTCACTTGGATAGCATTTCCACTGAACTCTACGATCAGGAGTGGGGCCCGGTCGAGGTACTGCTTTAGAAAGTACTAGCGGAGAAGAGCACTGAGAGATTTCTTGGTATGAAGATTCAACCATGTCTCTGAGATTGGGATCATCAACATCTGGAAGTGAATGTGGACTCGGAGCTTGACGTGGTATAGGAGGAACGACCAGTTCGAATTGAGGGGGGCGGGAGAGTGACGTAGTGTCGCGAATGTGCACAGAAGTATCATTCCTGCGTAAACAACCTTTTGTCTGAGGAGGTCCAGCATGGTCCGGTAAAGCAGAGCATACAGGCGATAAGTTGGCAAGTGTGCCAGTGGGAGATCGAGGGTATACAGGGAGCTGCGATTGCATGAATTGCACTAGGGATTTACGAGACTGTGGTGCAGCAGGAGAGGAAGCAGGAGCACGATTCCGAAAATGTATGTTCAATAACGCCGGTGCCGGTGTAGGTTTTCCTGGTGATGAGAAGGTATAAGGGACTTGCCGAGGTTGAAGCTTTCGTTGATTCAAATTAGAAGGCACACAACTGACTATATGCGCTTTTGGACGTCTGGTAGAATCGTGATCGTAATCTATGGGAATGATTGAAGCACAGCGCTCGGTGAAAGGAACCCTCTTAGGGAGGCTGGTGTCAGTAAAATTTGCAGAATCATCCAAATGAGTACGCGTCGCAAGTTGGGAATCGGGATTGGAGGGAGCAATGACAGTAGCATCGCTAGCATTGAATGAGGCATTCGGTCGAGTTTTTTTGTTTTGATTTTTAAAACAGTCCAGGATTGTTCCTTTCGCGCTACTAGGCGTCTTTGAGACCAGCATCTGTCGTCCAGACTTTTGAGGGAGAGCAGTAAACTTCTTGGCACGAGATGCAGCATTAATCTTGGCAATGCTAAACGGGTTGGGTTTATACAGCACGGTTTCCTCCCTGCTAGAGAGATCAAAATCCTCGATATCTTGCGTTTCCGTTTCGTCAAGAGCAGAAGCAGAGGTAGTGTTGAGAGAGGTGTCATTGTTGGCTTGAATACCAGAGTCAGAGTCCGAATCCGGGTCGGAGAAGTTAGAGTCAATGTTATGGTTTCGAAGATTGAAGGACCAGACATCCGCCATGGACGTTGCGATGGAAGATCATAGTGCTTTACGTCATAGTATATTTCCTTTTCAGGTTTGATATACGCAGCTTTGACATCTACTCTCAGCTACGAGTTTTCGGAATCATCATGACCAAAATCATGACCAAAATCATGGAGTCATAGAGACAGCATAATGATATATATAATCGAGCCACGAGACCGAGATGGCCACAACCAGCCACAACAGCGGTCTCTGCTGTATTACCTGATGTTACTCAAATCAATCAGCTCAGAGCTGTGTGGCATCTGAGTCAACTATAGTATATGTAAGACTCGAAAATGGGAGCTGCGGTGATGATTGGTGCGTGTGTTGTTCGTTGTGAAACAGTTGAGACTTGATAAGTACAGCTCTTTGATGGGAATGGTCTTCTGTTTACCAATCACTCTGCGGCCTAATTCAGATCTGGGAGCCTATTGTTCAACCGAATTGAACATGAGTGTGAAGGAAACTCGAGTTACACTGTATCACATACTCCATACCTTGGGAGGCTTGGAATGATTTGGACATAGAATCAACATCATTCATAGCATATGATGATGCCCGCTGCGTTTGCACACTATGACAGTCTCTAGTCCAGAATATCTAACTGCAATGACTCTAATCATCGATATGGCGGTTATATTGGGATACGAAGTAGTATCTTTCAGAAATTTGGCAAGCTAGCTGCGATGTTTGACCTGTATACCAGTTAAGAATACTGGGAATCACAACACAGGACAGCCTCCAGCTGTCATCGATTCATCAATGATTTGTTGAGATCGAAAATCATCTCAAACACCATTCCGAAGGTAGTTTTATACGTCGAGTCCTTGCTAATTAGAATTCATCCTTGCTTCAGCTTCTGCTACCTCGCTCCCCTCGCTTTAACTCACAGTCTTACCATATCAATGGGGAAACTGACCTTGTGTGTAATCTGTAAAAATGGCTATTGTCATACAAGGGCTGACGGTGGTTAAAAGCTTGTTCATGGCGACCATGATCTTGTGTGGACCGTTGAAATCTACATGTCTTACCTTCAATGTCTCCTCACCTACAATCACAGAGGCAGCATTATTCGTATCATATACGCGTGAAAGTGCAGATCCCCAGAACTGGATAGTGCTCGCAACATCCTCCGAGGCCAATTCAAATTCTACTATACCACTCGAAATTTCACTTCCGGTTCCCAACCAAAGCCAGTTGGGTGGAAGCTTGATGTTGCACCGATTCCTTTCCGACATGTATGTTTCATTACCAGAGATCTGTAAGGAATCTATCCCACTTACTGTTCAATCTAGAAATATCACACTACAGGGAATGGAGATAGTAGATTCGTAAGTGACTTCTGTATGTTAACTCGAACATAACGTGAAAAAACTTGATAAGAATCACTCATCAGCCCAAGCTGTTTGGAAACAGGTCAAATCCGTTCACAGTGCCGGCGTTGCAAGAGAACAGCACTGTATCAATAATCTTGATCTCGTCTATGTCGAATCCGAATCCGACTAGGTATGTCTTACCAAAGCTGAGCGCTCAGAGCGGTTTGCCTGAACTTCACGAAAGCAGCGCGACTTCAACGACTACATCCATGACACATTCTTCCCAGACGCAGGTTCGAGCTAGTAAGAACACGAAGACCCACATAATCATTGGTGCAGCGATCAGCCTACTTACCGTCGTTATCGCATTGACGGCGGTATTATATGTGAAGCTTCGCCGACGACGCCGACGAAATCTTGCGCCTTCTGAATTCATGAGAGAGAAATTGGTCCGAGTTCCGGATCGGTTCGGAGGCGTTGACGAAGAATATCGCACACAAGGAAGCCCTGTCGGACAGAGATGAGAACTGAAAGAGCCCAAGGAGTTGTTGGATGGATGTGTTTGAGAAAACATGGGCGGTTTGTATTATAGATGGCGTAGATCTAGAAGCCAATCCCCGTGCACTAAATATGCTATTGTTTGTTCGGTTGTCCCAGCTCGCTGGCTCGATCGGTCGCTACTTGAATGCAGCGAGCTATAGTTGATCTAACCTTTCCGTCCTCCAACGCAAGCAATCCTGCAATTGTGCATCCTCCAGGTGCTATATCTTCAGTGTCAGTGGGACTTAGATAAATCTCGTGAAGGATAAGAGGCGTACTTGTCACCGCATCTCGTATTTGTGCAGGATGCTGTCCAGCCTGAAGCACCATGCGAGCAGCGCCTTGTAATGCTGACGCGATAGGATGAGCGAAATATTCACGACTAATATCAATGTGACTTACTCTGCGAAGCAAGCTCTAGAGCTTCCGCGCGAGGAAGGCCCATCATCACCCCTCCATCAGCCATAGCTTCGAGAAAAATGCAAGCAAAAGCGGGGCCGGATCCAGAGAGCGCCGTACATGCATCAAAATGTTTTTCATCGAGAAATCGACAACGACCGATGGATGAAAATATCTTGAGAATGATAGCGCCATCGAGCTCCTCACTCGGTGAGCTGGGGATCGTTGTTACAATTGTCATGCCTTCTCGAATCTGAGATGTACGTTCAATATCGATTCATGCTGTATATGAACGCATGTACTTTGCAAGGTGTATTAGGCATCGCTCGAATGACCTTCGTACTTGGTAAGACCCAACTGGATAATTGGGATATTGTTACACCGGCGAGTATACTGATTAATAGCTTGCCATCTAAAGCCTTTTGCATACCGGGCTCAGACAAGATGGAATGTGCTAACTGCGGTTTGCAGCTGTGGAAACGCACTTGAGTTTAGATCTGTCGGCAGGGCTCAAGGGAACGCACCACAGGAGGACAACATCGGACTGTTGTACCGCTTGTACATTTTGATCAACAAAGATTTCGATGTTTTGAGCCAAGACGCCCATTGAAGCAAATACACCTTTGAGTTTGACTGCACTGACCTCTCGCTTCACACATGCAAGAAAGCGAGAAGGGGCGGTGTTGTCACTGGGAGAGCCAGTCGGTGTCATGGTTCCAGGCGTATGTGACTCCCACTTTTCGAGATTGTTTGGAATACGAGAGACGTCCAGACTGTCCACCACTCCAGAAAGGATAGCTATGCCCATGGTGCCACAACCTAATCATGCAGATATTACTTGTAATTCATCAACATATCAGGATGTAAAAACCTAGAACACAAAGTATGTAACCCATTGTCAATCGATGGAGGATGTGAGGGAAAGAGAAAAAGTCGCACACTTGTGGTTTGACTCAGAACTCATGCGTGCCTTCATAACCGTGGGCTCGACGCGTTTCGATGAACTCATCCAAGCCATCTTTTCCACTTCCGTATTGCACAGTCTCTCCAACAAAGGTTATACTGAACTTGTCGTTCAATGTGGCTATTCAAGTTTCCCGTACGACTATCTGCTTGCTCATGGCGAATTGTCCTTCAAAGTTCAGGAAGAGGGCGTGTTTATAGAGTGCTGGAAGTTCAGACCTGCGTTGGAGACCGAGTACGAACAAGCAGATCTGGTGATCAGCCATGCTGGTACGAGTTCAAAATGTTGATATACGATGGAAAATAGAATAATCATCATCTTGAAGGATCTGGGACAATTGTTGACGTGCTTCGAATGAACAAGCCTCTCATCGTCGTTCCTAACTCAACATTACTCGACGATCATCAGCAAGAACTTGCTGCAGCGCTCGAGAAACTGAATCATCTGCGGTCTTCCACAATTTCGTGAGCGCACTGTTTCTCAATGACGATAGGACAATTTTCTTATTTTTCAGTTCACTGGCCACTACCATACAAGAATTTGACCCCTCATCCTTCACAAAGTTCCCGCCTTTCGCTGGCGATAAATTTAGGAATCTGGTGGATGAAGAGATGGGGTTCGCCTGAGATCACACCTTTGTTCTGTGACCACCATCATCCAATAGCTTCTCACTATGGCTCCAAGTGTAATCTCTACTATCATCTCTGACAATGCCTTGAAATATGAAGACACACACGTACATTCGATCTATGAGCAGATAGCTCCTCATTTCTCTTCGACTCGATATAAAGTGAGGCAGCTTGCAATCCTCTCTAGGCATGCTCTCAACTGACGCATTGTCAGCCATGGCCTGTAATAGCTGCATTCTTGTCAAACCTCCCATCTGGATGGGTCGGCCTTGATTCTGGCACTGGTAATGGAAAATATTTACCCCTTCCGTATGAAAATCCAAGTCGCGTTTGGACGATCGGCTTGGATCGAAGCTCGAATCTCTTGAAAATTGCTAGAAACGCTGGAGGGGTTTACCGCGAGGTTATAAGGGCGGATGTATTGGATCATCCTTGGAGAAAAGGATCTTTCGTATGCTTTTCACGTCACCATCGTCGTCTTGTTGATGTATAAAGGTCGTAGGATTATGCAATCTCAATCGCTACCATCCATCATTTAGCAACTTACGAAAGACGGAAACAAGCTGTTCAGGTACGGCATATCTACTCCATTCTGCCCTTGGCTTACATCGACACACAGAGACTCTTGCAAGCCGTCTCTCCGTCACATGGCCGTATTTTGATATACGTGTGGGCGATCGAACAGGATGAATTATCAAAGAGAGAAATTCCTACAGCTTATACTTCGATTGATGAAGAGGAACAACCCGGGAGAGACGTCTTCGTGCCTTGGGTGCTATCTTCCAACAGCAGAACAGAAGCGCAGATTTTCAATCGATATTACCATATGTTTGCTAAGGGAGAGCTGACACAACTCGTGTCCATGGCTGCAAAAGAAATGGGACTGCATGTAGGAGAAAAGACTGAGAATGCAGGTTCTCGCAGAGGCATTGAAATCAGGATGGATGGCTGGGAACGATCTAATTACTACGTCGAACTACGTTGTTGGACTTCATGACGGTACTTGTTTGTACGTTGTTGGGTTACTTACTAACAAAGCTCATCTAACTCATCAGAGAACAGTGGTTACAGTGCAATGTACTACTGAATTTCTAGTCTGGCCGCAACAGCAACATAAGAACCGAAAACGATGTCAGTGATATAGGTCGACCCCCATAGGCTTCCAGCCCAACATTTCCATCGCCTTTCTATTCGAGCAACGGGCATCGCTGTTGATCAAGTTCAAAAACGGAGTCCACTTTTCTCCTGCTTCCTCTGGCGTCACGGATCGAACAGGAACTCCCACAAGCTTTCTTATAGCCACAGCTGTGGCCTTGAACGAGATGGACTCCCCGACAGCGTTGTATGCCCCTCCTGCTCTGCCAAGTTGAATACACCAGCAAAGAAAAGTCGTGCAGCGTTCTCGACGTGTACCACTGAAGTACGAAAACTGCCGTCGTTGATGTACTTACTAGGACTCGTTTAACTTGACAGCCTGAGCTATATACATCATGAGGAATCCCTTCCATCCGCGACCGTAGACATACGGGGCGGCCAGACGAATGGCGACCCCATGGACACCTTCTTTTTCGGTCGTGTTCTTTTCGTTTCTCAATCGCTTGGCTATGACGGGGTGGCCTCCCACTCGCAGGGCCGAGTTTTCGTCAGTGTCAGAGCCGTCCCGGGCATTCAGACGCGACGACCAATGGCTTCCCTGTGCCCTTGATGGCAGCGCAGATGGCGTTGACGGCCGCCACTTCAGCCTCGATGAATTTGTCGTAGTCAACAGACCAATCGAGGTTCCAAGCAAGATGAATAACAGCGTCTGCTACGGCGCTCTCCTGTGCTAGAACGTCGTGCGTGGTCAGGTCACCCGAACAGGGGTTGCACCCAAGGCTCTGAGTTTCTCGTCGCTGGCCTCGGTGCGGGATAGGCCGCGAACTGAGAAGTCCTGCGCAATGGCGAACTCGGTGACCACCAAGCCAATGTAGCCCGATGCGCCTGTGAGAAAGAAGTTGAGCTTCGCGCCTCTGGTGAGTTTATCTTGGACGGATTTCGACATATTAGAACAGTAGAACGAAAGGCGAGTTTCAACTGTAGAGAAATGAGAAAACTGTTTGATTTTATACCTCGAGTCGGTAACTTCTCGGGCGAGTTCAGGTATCTCTCATTTTAGCTGAGGATGAAGTTGGCAATGAGTGATACGAGACTGGCCGCCCCGAGATCTTGAGAGGTCGCTGAGAGCAAGGCTAGCTTACTGGCAGTTTGACCAGCTCAGAATGAGCGCCGGCAAACTTGAGTCTTCGAACGCGGAACGTGATGCTTGCCGCGCTTGCTTCACACCACCATCATGCATGTCTGGGTGGTGCAAAAGCCTCACATTGAAGCCTCTACATCAACTCAGCCTTCTTTAATTTCCACACCCACCCACCCATTTATTGCATCTGCTTATGCCTAAATAGAATATTTATCCTTGCATATGCTAAGAACATGCAGTCCGAGTGCGGTTCAATGGTCAGACTGCATTTGGGGCCCTCCCACCCAATCGCAGCTGACCGTGGATACTTTTCCGTACTGGGACCCAAAGGCCTTACGGCCTTTTTCCCAATGACTTGCTATGCTGTTTCACTACCTGTGCATTCTACTGTTCCACACTACCTGTGCATTCTACTGTTCCACACTACCTAAGCTTCACGGTAGCAGTTCAAAGAAGTTCATGCAAGGATAATCTCACTGCGTGAATATCATTGTGTGGCCTCCAGTTCCTCACCCTGAGATAGTAATGAACGTGTAGCAGTAAGTAATGTCAGTGATGGATCGATGTTGCTGGGATTTTATTGGCTCAAGCCTCAGTCGAATTGATATCGTATCGAATGAGCAGATCAAGTTGTAACAACAAAATCCCATAAGATACGGGTCCCTAGTACTTCCCACATTGTTGTATTATGCTGCCCCTATTTCTGTACATCTGATTTTTGTTCCTTCATTTGAGCCGCAATGGGAACATAAGAGCCTGAGGAGATATCAGTGATGTAGTCAATCCCTTCAGGCTTCCAATCTAACATCTCCCTAGCTTTTTTGTTCGAGCTTCGGACGTCGAGGTAGTTGACGGTAGCCAGAAAGGGAGACCATTTCTCAGCTGCTTCCTCGAAAGAGACAGATCGTACGGGAACGCCAACAAGCTTCCCGATAGCTTCAGCCATATCCTTCAAGGTGACATCTGTCTGCGCTGCACCATTGTATGCTTCACCTGCCTTGCCTTTGAGCACTGCCTGGAGGAACAAACGTGCGGCATCTTCAACGTGCAGAGGGGAAACATGGTAACTGCCGTCGTTAATGTAAAGGGACTCGTTCAGCTTAACAGCCTCAGCTATGTGCATGAAGAGGAAGCCATTGCGAACTCCTCCGCGTCCGTAAACATACGACGAAAGACGAACGGACATTCCATATACACCCTTTTTCGCAGTCGCATTGACTTCGTTCTCCAGGAAACGCCTCGCTGCAAAGAAGTTCGGACGTAGTGGCGTTGTCTCGTCAGTCTCCGAACCGTCCGCATTTGGCTGAGCCCCAGCACAACCAGAAGCGATCACGAGCGGTTTCCCAGTGTCCTTAATGGAAGCGCAGATGGCGTTGACAGCCGCAAGGTCGTCGTTGACGGTCTTGTTATAGTCGGCAGACCAGTCGTGGTTCCAAGCAAGATGTATGATGGCGTCGGCAGCAGCACTCTCGCGAGCCAGAACATCATGGGCAGTGATGTTGCCAAGGACAGGAGTTGCTCCAAGAGCTCTAAGCTTTTCTGCGCCAGCCTCACTTCGGGATAGACCGCAGACAGAATGACCTTGGGCAATAGCGAATTCAGTGACCACGAGACCGATGTAGCCTGATGCGCCAGTGATGAAGAATGTGAGTTTTTCGCCTTTAGCAAGTTTGTTTTGGATGTAAGTCGACATGATGATTCGAGAGACTGAAGATTGAGGTGTGAAGATGTGCATCCATATATACCGAAACGGAGTCTTCTCGGAGAATTTTACGATATGTTGAGCTACCAATGTTAGAAGTTGGCGTTGGTCGAGTCCTCGTCAAGCACCGTAGCTCGGAGTGGCCAAGTGAATGGAATAGTGATCATGAATACAAATTCTGACTCACCTTGACTCACCCTGGTGACTCACTCTATTGCCTCTGTGTGCCATGACACGGGTGACGGCGGTCTCTAGAACAAATACGCGAGCAGGAGAAAAAAGTGCGAAAGGGTTCTCACTATTTCCTACATTATCGTACGTACAATGTACGCCTACTTCTGTGCATTTGATTTCTGTTTCTTCAATTGGGCTGCAACGGGAACGTAGGAGCCCGAGGTGATATCGGTAATGTAACGGGTCCCTTCAGGCTTCCAGTCCAACATCTCCCTAGCTTTCTTGTTCGAGCCTCGAACATCCAAGTAATTGAAGGCCGCTAGGAATGGAGTCCATTTCTCGGCTGCCTCATCAAAGGTGACGGATCGTACAGGAACGCCGACAAGCTTCCCGATAGCTTCGGCCATATCCTTCAAGGTGACATCCGTCTGTCCTACGCCATTGTATGCTTCCCCAGCCATGCCTTTGAGAACCGCCGAGATGAATAGCCGTGCAGCGTCTTCAACGTGCAGAGGTGAAGTATGGTAACTGCCGTCGTTGATGTAAAGAGACTCGTTGAGTTCGACAGCCTTAGCTATCTGCATGAGAAGGAATCCCTTCCCTCCGCGACCGTAGACATAGGGCGAAAGACGAATGGACATTCCATATACACCCTCTTTCGCAGTCGCGTTGACCTCGCTCTGCATTCGTTTCGCTGCAAAGAAGTTTGGACGTAGTGGCGTGGTCTCATCAGTCTCCGAACCGTCCGAGTTTGGCTGGGCCCCAGCACCACCAGAAGCAATCACGAGCGGTTTCCCAGTGTCCTTGATGGAAGCGCAGATAGCGTTGACAGCCGCAATGTCGCCGTCGACGGTCTTGTTAAAGTCGGCAGACCAGTCGTGGTTCCAAGCAAGATGTATGATGGCGTCTGCGGCGGCGCTCTCGCGAGCCAGGATATCATGCGCAGTGATGGTGCCAAGAATAGGGGTTGCTCCAAGAGCTCTGAGCTTTTCTGCGCCAGCCTCACTTCGGGATAGACCGCGGACAGAATGACCTTGGGCAATAGCGAATTCAGTGACCACGAGGCCGATGTAGCCTGATGCGCCAGTGATGAAGAATGTGAGTTTCTCGCCTTTGGTGAGTTTGTCTTGGATATAGGTCGACATTGGTTCAGATAATTGAAGATTCGAGCGAGAACGCGTGTTGATATAATTCGAGCCGGATTCTTCTCGGAAGAGTTCAGTTTTTGTTGGACCATGGATGTCGGGAGCTGACGTCGTTCCTCCTTGTCAGCTACAGCCTTGACCAAAGAGTGATTCAGTATCTGTGTCAGACAAGTTGGATAAAAATTCCGGCTCACCCTCAGACTAGAAGCCATCTAACATTTTTGAGATGGCGGTCTTTTGCCAACTGTAGTGATTTCATTGATACACAAGATTGCTTCGAAGCACTTGTAGCCCATGGTGACGATTCGAAAAAAACAGCTTGACCCAGGCCACCCTCAATCACGCAATGCCATATTAGATTTAGCTAGAGCTAGGATTATCATGAGGCTCTTATACTCATTCAATTTGGGCATGTTTCCCTTCGAAGAACAGCTGTGATTTTGAATCGCAAACGTTGATAGCCAATTACAGTGAGGAACATAAACTACTCGCTCGCAGCCATGACTATGGGGGAATGCATCAGTGATCAAGTAAGGTATCGAGGAAATCTCACTCACTGGCATTAATCAGATCACCTCCGCTTTCCTTCAGTACCCGAACGGCCTTGGCTCGCGAACAATTCACCTATAGCAGAGACGATAAGCCCAATGACAGAAAGCATGAAGCTACGTTCATACCTGGGACATCACCAGATCGATATCCTTTGGGTCAATACCAGTCTCATCCACGGGGCCCTCTTCCTCAGCAGGTTCTAACTCAGGAATCTCATCATCATCACCTCCTGCTCCTGATGACTCTAGATTCGGTATATCTGCGCCACCGGCACCCGAAAGTTGTTGAGCTGCCATTTGATTTTGAGCATTCATGTCTTCAATCTGTAGAAACCGTGCGCGTGAGCAGCGATCGTCGCGCTGATTATCTGACAGGCAGTGACCTTGGCTTCACCAAAAACAATGTAGCAGTCACTGTTCGGTGACTTATAGACATCTGGAGAGGCCAAGACGAAAAGGATCTACGATGGCGTCAATGAGCTTTGTTGAATAGAGGATTAAAAAGTTCCCGACGTTTTTGGGCCTACGGAGAGTGACACGGGTGATATTGGGCACCCTTTTCAACCCGAGACCGAGAAGGGCTTTGCGAGCTTTTCTCTCTGGACGCGACTGAATCTTGTCAAGGGCAGCAGCGGAAGTAGGATCCTCATCATGGTCGTGGTCGTGGTTGTGGTCATGGTCATGGTCGTGGACGTGGCCTTCGTGATCAGAGTGGTCAGAGGAGACTTCTTCGATATGAGCAGACATTTCTGTTGAAACGGAATCAGTTTTTTCCTAGTCCAATCCAGCCTTTTCAACGGTCCAATCATCCTCCAAACTCCATCTGCGACTCAACAACAAGAGTTCATCATGAACCAAACTCACTGGAATCGATTCTGAGGAGACTTGGCTCTTTGAAGCTGTTGGAGACGTCGCGGGTCGGTGACAGTACTGAGTCTGTAGGATGCTTCGGAGTTTAATCCCGAAAGCCGATCGGCGATAATAGGCGTGCTCAATTGTATGAACGCTTTATGATTTACCTCATGCTAAATACTACTATCTCAATGACAAGCCTTTATGATCTCGCACGCCAACTTCGCTTCATCTTCACGGACGCTCCAGACGCTATATCGCTCGCGGAACTGCTCTCGCTAGCAGATGACATAGTGTCCAATTTTTCCTCAGTTGATCCTGAAGTTCTCTCTGCTCAATTGGAACAGGAACTGCAGACATTACACGACGAAGTTGTGGATCATTCCTCATTGTACCATACCCAAATTTTGCTTGCAGTCCTCTTTCATCTCAAGGCAATCCTCACACCTCTCACGATTATCACATTTTGGTTCGATCTATGTCTGCGGCCAGCCTTACGAGAACCAAAATTAGCGACTCCCGCGGTCAATCATGCCAAAGAGCTGATCCTCGCCGCTCTACATTCGGATGATGAACGATATCAGGAAAAAATTCAAAACTTTAGGACCAGGCTCTTCGACCTCTACCTTCTCGACGCTTTAAACGAAGGTTCTGAAGCGGACGTTTTGGAATGGGCTGAACTCGATAACGCACAGCGGGAAAAGAAATCGTGTTGGAAATCGAACTTGGAAAACATTCTACTTCGATTTGGAGCAATTCGCCCTAATGTGAGCGAGCCGTGCTCTGAATCCTCATGGCATTGCTGATTCAAAGGACGTTGCAGGATCTTATGACTGACATACACGAACACTTCAACGTTCCCTCCTCACGACTTCAACTTTTGATCTTCATGGACCTGTATACATCCTATCCCACATTTGAGCCGACTGCTGCTCATCTTGCCTCCCATCGTCTCATGTCAACTCTACTTTCTGCCTTGCTATATGACAACTCTTCAACCTCTTGCACCGTGGGGTTGAATATTATCGTGAAACTACTGCCCATGCTTGCAGTATACGCATCTGCTGAACTCAAATTTCTATTACCCCAGTTTTTTACGGTCTTTGTCCGTGTACTTTGCTGGAAAGAAAGATTGTGGCTCCCTGGTCAGGGTGGGGACGAAATCGAAATCGTAGACGAAGAACCACCAAAAATGCCCACTCTCCGTCCCGAGATAGACTGGCAACAACTAGAGCTCATGTTTGGGAATTCTTCGATTGCCCCCTCACCTCGGAGACTGTTCACTTACCTGTATTATCTGTTCCCGTGCAACTTACTCAGGTTCATTCGTGGTCCCTCAGACTACCTCGTCGCAAGTGACATGGATTGTCCATATGTCGGTGATTGGGCGGGCGTATTGGATGTAGGCGAGATCAGGACCAAAAGCGAGGTATTTGCCTGTGGTATCTGGTATTTCAATCTCAATTCATGCTTCAAGGTTTCCAGCTTCTTATACGTGGGCATATCTGTCACCCTCTCATAATTTGGCAAGATGCGCAGGATGAGCTCTCCAAACCGGACTTCTGGAGAGATTATGATGTTGCTCGTATTTCTAGCGAAGCCATGTCGCTTGACGTGAGATACACATCGCTTGCCTATCGCGAACGCTATCGTGAAAAGCCTAGCTCAGAACCCGCATCGTCTTGCAGCGAAACAGAACCAAAAGCGGTAACAGATGAAGCTAGGGATCGTCCAAGCGACCCATGCTTATCACTTCAAAGCATGGTTGCGACATCTGTGCTTTTGAAATCTGCTATAGATATCAAAGCAGAACTTATCACGCGCCCTTGGCCTCCAGCAATACTTTCATCTGCTGATCCTTCGACGATGCTCCAAAAACCCTCACAGAATCTCGATGACTCGGTATCTGTCTCAGAGAGAGAATTCGCTTCGTCAAGCTCTCCTGTTACACAAGCTATCTCTAGTCTCCAAAGAGAGGTGCTCACCCTCCGAAATGAGCTCAACTTTGAACTCTGGCTGTCAAGAGAAAACGTGAAACACATCGGTCGACTGTTCCAGGATCGCGTCATGTCGCGGAATGCAGAGGTAGAAAGACAGGGATTGGTATGTATTCGTTCTGTAAATTTCATAATGCTCACGGCTCCTAGTATAACAAGCTTAGGAATTATCGAACTCAGGTGGTTCGTCTGGAAAAGGAACTCCGGGAACATAAGGAGCTTGCTTCTTCTGCTCGGCAAAAACACGCAGATTGGAGCTCAGAACTGCAAGGTAAACTGCGGGAATACAGAGAGGAAAAGAAATCTTGGATAACAGAGGCCGCTACCCTTCGTACAACTCAGAAGGAAATCGAGGTACTCTGAATATGCCCATATAAATTGAGTCTGTTCTCAGAGTATCTTTCCTAGTCGCAATTTCAAGCACAGAGCAAACTTCTGGCTGAAGGCAATGCGGAGTTATTCAGGCTTCAAACATCCATCAAAGAGCACCAACACAAGATTGACCGCCTGCACGACTATGAAGCCCAGATCGAGCAGTCTCGCAAGATGCAGCGTTTATGGTAGGTTTTCTGTGGCTTGAGGTACAACTGGGTCAATGATCACCTTTACAGGGATGCTGATTTCGATAAATTCAAGCGTCGTGGTGAAGATATCGAGCTGATGAAAAACCAATGGAAGCAAATGGAACTGCGTCTTGAAAGCCTGGAGAAAACCCAGGTGCAGATGGAAGAACAAGCGAGGTCTGTCTCAGCCACTACATGTGCAGATGCAAACTCATTGACAGGGGCTACTCAGGCAACACCGACGTCAGATACAGAGTTTGGAAACTCGTCGAGAGCAAGAACAAGCGGCAACTCATCCCGCGTCGCAGTACCCTGCTATGGCCTTGGCCTCAGTCATAGCTGAAAAGGCAACGCTGACTAAGTCGAATCAACAGCTTCAAGAC
Organism: Lentinula raphanica; assembly: GCA_027919835.1. Lineage (NCBI taxonomy): Eukaryota > Fungi > Basidiomycota > Agaricomycetes > Agaricales > Omphalotaceae > Lentinula > Lentinula raphanica. The sequence goes on along the minus strand of JANVFP010000006.1, from coordinate 892,482 downwards.
AAGAACACAGAGCTGTTAGAAGAAGTTGAAGAGCTTGAGATAATGGTAGAACAGCTACGTGCGCAAGTTAGCGGACGAAAAGGCTTGATTTCAGATCCTGAACAGAGTCCAATCAGTTCCCCATTTCTGTGACAGAGTTGATCTAACTACATTCATGATGTATAACGCTGTATAACATTCAATAATGTCCTTGGTCGACTTTCCTCTGGAGTTCCATATACATTTGTTCTGCTCAATTCGGTAGAGTTCGCGAATGTTCTTTTAGTTTCTAAATTTGGTAATTAGCAAACGGGTTCTAGGGTTAGTGCTGTTTTTTCGAGAAGGTTCTTTGGGAATATAAAATCAAGCTCAGAAAGACGCGTTGCTATCAATCTCTCCCTCACAATCTTCCTATCTTTTCATTTGCTCAAAAAACCAGTAAGAGATTCTTCATACCTGTTCGTCTGTACTATTTCTAATTTGCTCTAGTATCAATGGCGACAGAAAGCTTCGGATTCCAGGCTGAAATCTCTCAGCTCTTGGACCTTATCATCAGTAAGTTTCTCTTCATCACAGGCATGGAAAGGTATCTTGCTCACATATTTTGTATGTAGACACTTTCTACTCCAACAAAGAGATCTTCCTTCGTGAAATAATCTCTAACGCCTCCGATGCCCTCGACAAAATCCGATACGCGTCCTTGACCGATCCGTCAGTACTAGACACCGGCAAGGATCTCGTCATCCGTATCATTCCCAACAAGGAAGCGAGAACGCTTTCGATTCGTGATACAGGTATTGGTATGACCAAGGCCGACATGGTCAACAACCTTGGTACTATCGCGAAATCTGGGACAAAGGTTCGTACATCTCTCGTTCTTATTCTCATCCATCTACAATATCACTGAATGTCTATTCAGGGATTCATGGAAGCCCTCAGCTCCGGTGCCGATATCTCCATGATCGGTCAATTCGGTGTCGGTTTCTACTCTGCATACCTTGTTGCAGAACGTGTCCAGGTGATCTCGAAACACAATGACGACGAGCAATACATCTGGGAATCCGCAGCTGGCGGTACTTTCACCATTACCCAGGACACGGTCAATCCTCCTCTCGGACGTGGCTCTGAGATTCGTCTGTATCTAAAGGAGGACCAGCTAGAATATCTCGAGGAAAAGAGGATCAAGGACATTGTGAAGAAGCATTCCGAATTCATTTCATACCCCATTCAGCTTGCGGTCACTAAAGAAGTTGAGAAGGTACGTATCTTTGGTGTCTTGTCTGCGTCCGCGAAGTTGATTAACTCTGTGCGTAGGAGGTCAGTGACGACGAGGCAGAAGAGGAAGAAAGCGAGGACAAGCCCAAGATTGAGGAGGTTGAGGATGAAGGCGACAAACCCAAGGAGAAGAAGACGAAAAAGGTCAAGGAGGTTGAGACCTCCGAAGAAGAGCTTAACAAGACTAAGCCCATCTGGACGCGCAATCCTAACGACATCAAACCCGATGAATACTCTGCGTTCTACAAGAGCTTGACAAATGACTGGGAGGACCACCTTGCTGTCAAGCATTTCTCAGTCGAGGGTCAACTCGAGTTCAAGGCTATCCTCTTCGTTCCAAAACGGTATGCATTAAAACTTATCTGAACTTTCTTAGGCGTTGCTGAACTGTTCAATAGTGCACCCTTTGATCTCTTTGAGTCAAAGAAAAAACGCAACAACATCAAACTCTACGTCCGTCGTGTCTTCATCATGGACGACTGTGAGGACCTCATCCCTGAGTACCTCAACTTCGTCAAGGGTATCGTCGACTCCGAGGACCTTCCGCTCAACATTTCCCGTGAGACTTTGCAGCAGAACAAGATTCTCAAAGTCATTCGCAAGAACATCGTGAAGAAGTGTATGGACATGTTCTCTGAGATCGCAGAGGACAAGGACAACTTCAGCAAGTTCTACGAAGCTTTCGGCAAGAACTTGAAACTTGGTATCCACGAGGATGCCCAGAACCGAAGCAAGCTTGCGGAGTTCTTGCGTTTCTACTCCACTAAATCCATTGATGAACAAACTTCGCTCAAAGGTAAGATTTTCCTTGCCATCTTCGCGTTGTGTTTACTAACTCCTGTCCTGTAGACTATATCACTCGTATGCCTGAAGTCCAGAAATCGATCTACTACCTGACCGGCGAATCCCTTGCTGCAACCCGCGACTCTCCCTTCCTTGAAGTACTCAAGAAGAAGGGCTTCGAAGTCCTTCTCCTCGTTGACCCCATCGACGAGTACGCCATCACTCAATTGAAGGAGTTCGATGGCAAGAAGCTCGTCTGTGTCTCAAAGGAGGGTCTTGAATTAGAGGAGACCGAGGAAGAGAAGAAGGCTCGTGAGGCTGAAGTCGCTGCTTTCAGCGAATTATGCACTGTCGTCAAGGACGCTCTCGGTGATAAGGTCGAGAAGGTTGTCATCTCGAACAGGATCACCGATTCTCCTTGCGTTCTTGTCACTGGTCAATTCGGATGGTCATCGAACATGGTCAGTCTTTCGTACATTCATCATTGTAATATAGGAGTTGCTAACATTTTATATAGGAGCGCATCATGAAAGCTCAGGCTCTTCGTGACTCTTCAATGTCATCTTACATGGCATCAAAGAAGACACTCGAGCTCAACCCTTCGAATCCTATCATCAAAGAACTCAAGCGCAAGATCTCGGAGGATAAAGCTGACAAGTCTGTCCGTGACCTTACTTACCTGCTCTTCGAAACCGCACTGCTCACATCTGGCTTCGCTCTTGACGAGCCAACATCGTTTGCCAAGCGTATCCACCGTATGATTTCGTAAGTGTCACAACGTTCGTCATCACTGTGCTTGTCGTGCTCACGAACTGGGTTTTACAGGCTTGGTCTCGATGTTGACGAAGAGGAAGAGGCAGCCATCGAGGCTCCGGCTGCTGACGCACCGGCACCCTCGGAGGCACCCTCTAGCTCTGCAATGGAGGAGATCGATTGAACGTCGATGAAGGTCTTCTTGTCTTTGGGTGATATTTGCTTGCTTTATCTGAGTCTCATCAATTTTGCACGATCCGTATGTCAACATATCACGAACTTCATAATCCACAAAATGCATTGTATCATAGGTTTCATAGTAAGTATAGGTAATAGATCTATTCTATATCTATTTTCCTGAGCAGATCATGAGTCAAAGAGTAACAAGTTGGATGCGCTCTGCGCGCGCGATGAATGTTGGTTCCATGATGTGAACATGAGTCGAAATGAGTGTTGTACAGTAACATATGTTAAAATAATGTTATGCATGTACAATTACATGTGTTCTCGGCGTGTATGTGTGCGCGCGGATGTATGTCCTTGTCATTCTTATTGTTCAACTTGAAAGAACAACAGTGGGTTGACCGTCACAACCGTGAGTCGCGCGTAGAGGCCCGTGGCTGTTACGGCACGAGATATCGACCCTTGAGAAATATTCCGAACGCAACACAGACAGGTAGATATCTAGTGGGGTTGTATCTAGCCTAAGCGTTCTTTGCTGCCAAAAGGGGGGCGATAGCCTCATGTTATTTCGTGCCGTGGGGAAGGACAAAGCTGCGGCTTCTTCCAGAAAGTCGACATGAGAGCATCCCTTAATTGGCAATGGAAACCATATCCGTGGGAAAGGGGGACAAAGCTGACTGGGCTTATGTAAACAATAACAAATCAGGCTTTCTCCCACTTTTTGCCATTGTCCTCATTGTCCTTTATTCGTCCCATGAATCTAACGCGTTGACTCCTTTTATCATAACTTTATAAACCTCACCTCTCATTGTATCATTATTTGTTTCTCCCTCTTTGCGCTTGGACTCACCAATCTCAGCCAAACAATTTACCGACATGCACGCCATTGTTCAATCCAATCCAAGCTCTTTTATACATCCTATCTATTGGCCACAGGCCTCTAATGTTCGTCTTCGTCATTCCTCCTTATCTGCTTATGATTTGACGCGTCTCTCTATCTTTTCAGTCTGCACACCACGATGTACCACTGCGATTGAAGTCCCCTTTTCAGCTCGCATCAGGCTCCGTAAGCAACCGCATTTTTTCTATCATTTGACGTGCCAGCTAATCATGGCCTAACTTCAGCAAACACATGAGATCGTATCTGAGGGTTCATCTCATGGAGCTCAGCAACGTAGACGCCATTGCGCCCGCGTAGATTGTCCAGTACAGCCCACCTCGTCGTCCTCGTCATCTCATCCCTTTGATGACCTGCCATGGATATCTGCCATGGACTCGACGTCTGAACAATATGGTCTTGTCGATATTGCCGATCTTTCGCAACTACCAGTATCAGCCGAATCATTGAGCTCTAGACCTGGTCCAGTCAGACGACGAAAAACGTCCCACCATCGCACTAGTCCCATTCGCGCTGTTATAGGATCATCCGCCCACTCGACGCATCATACGTCCATGATGAGAAGTCGATACTCCCCAGCTCCATCTACACCACGACCCCGAACTCCTCGCTCCCGCATCGCATTCCACGACCTGATGCCTCTATTCACCTGCGATATCCGCAAATATCGCGGCTCTAATCCATCTTCTCCAGCTTATTGACCGCTTTGCACCGCTTCGTATTGCTCTGTTTCATCTGGCTTCCATATCTATCACGAATCACCTTATCATGACCTTCTGCTATAATCGGGTCCTCATGCATCGACACATCATACATATACAGCAATATCCAACCGCGTATAGGTCTCATTCGGCCCTCTGTACTGTATCAACCCGCCACGGTTCGCGCCGTGCGGCTCTATTTCTCGCCATGATTTATTCGATGATTTATTCGATTTCGGACTGCATGCATTAATACCTGATATCTCCTCTCATGTGCCGATACTGCCTTTTTCATTTTCTACAACGAATAACCATGTTCATCTGGAATCCTTTGAAGATATATATGTATTTCACCGTCCTTTCCCCTCGATTCAAGTTGGGCGGCTGTAGTTAATCTTTAATTGTTCTGATACTTGCTATGTTCCTGCTGTTCTCTTACTCGTCTATAATCAGTGCTCTGGTTACTACGTACAACTCATCTCCTCATATTTACGATCATATAGACTTCGTCGCACAAGATTATGATATAAGACGTTGCAAATGACTCATGAGTGATATTTTTCCCTCACTCCACTTGGCTGGACACTTTCATCATGGTAAACCAACGTGCAGTCAATTTCGGTGCAGGACCCTCTGCATTGCCAGAGTCGGTACTAGAAGAAGCGTGCAAGGGACTGCTCAATTTTCAGGGAACTGGAATCGGCATAGCAGAAATCTCACATCGCTCGAAAGAGTTTACCTCCCTCCTCGCTGATCTCGAGAATAATATCCGGACTCAATTGGATGTCCCTCTTACACACAAAATTATTTTCACTCAAGGTGGAGGAACTGGACAATTCTCTGCCGTAGTGCTGAATATGCTTGCTCGCCATCGCCTTCTCCATCCAAATCTCTCTGATGAACAGCGGGTGATGGACTACGTGTTAACGGGATCCTGGAGCAAAAAAGCTGCAGCAGAAGCCAAACGACTAGGCGGTGCATCAGTCCATACCGTTGTTGACGCTCGTACGAAATCTACAGACTCAAAATCTTTTGATGGGATTCCCGCTCATGCAGACTTTGACTTTTCCGTCGATCCCGCGCTCATCTACTATTGCGAGAACGAAACTGTGGATGGCGTACAGTTCTCGAATGATGAAACATCGCCTGCATCATTCCCATTCCATCTGTTACCGGCCGGTGGCTTATGGCCCTTGGTTGCGGATTACTCTTCCTCCTTTATGTCCAGGAAGATTCCTCGTATCGCTGATCACGCTGTGATCTTTGCTGGTGCTCAAAAGAATGTCGGACCTGCGGGTTTGACTATCCTCATCGTTCGCCAGGACTGTATCGTCGACGTGGATGCTGCTGCACAACTAGGTGCCACTCCAGTACCCATCACCATGTCCTACAAAACTATCGCCGATGCTGGGAGTTTGTATAACACTCCCTCAACCTTATCCATATACATTGCTCACTTGGTTCTGGAAAGATCCAAAAAGCTCGGAGGTATTGAATATTTCGAGTCTGTGAACAAGAGAAAGGCACAAAGAGTCTATGCTGCTCTTCGAGAGGGTGCAGACAGGGGTTTCTATCACCTGAAGGTCAAAGAAGGATCAGGGAGTTGGATGAACATTGTGTTCAACGTTCTCAAAAACGGAGATGATGCCGAATCGAAGTTTTTGATCGGTGCAGAGGCATTGGGAATGAAAGGTTTGAAAGGGCACCGGTATGTAGATCATGTCTTTCGTCTTGCACCATATCATATATTAATTCGTCTCTCTAGTTCTGTTGGTGGAATTAGAATCTCGCTTTACAACGCTATAACAGAAGAGCAGACCGATAATCTCGTTGCTTATATCAAAGGGTGGACGACTCCAGAATCCATTACTCTGAGCTCATAGATAGATAACAATCGTCACGTTGAGCCCATACCTAACACAAATGTACTACGACCGCCCCGAGGCGAAATCAAAACCTTTTCTGCACCATGCACCTGATACGTCTCCGTGTTCGGTATAGCCAACGAACCCATTGTGACCACATCAGCCAGAGGTAACGCAGTAATCACGACCTATGTAGATCAGATTCTTTAGTTTCAGGACTGTATCGAAACATCGTACAACGAACTGACCTTTGGTAATGTGAACTCTCCATGATGGAGGGCGACCAGCGTGAGCGGTACAATAAACGTACCATCATCCTGGATCAAAGGTGTTGTTATTTTCACGAAAGATATGAGAAGCAGCGCTACTTACCGTGGCGACAAATGTGCCGCGTTTCTTGCCGCTCACTAACCACTCTTTCACCATTTCTTCCACATCATATTGCATCATATACTGTCGCTCCTTGTCATTTGCACTAGTGCCCCAATGGAAGGTTGAATGCACAGTGAGTGTGGCAGGAATAGGTTGTCCAGCATATAACGCAGTGTCTTTCTGCATTGACAGCTTTATTTCCGCTGCGGCCACAATCTGAAATTGTAAGCCGACATCGATGAGAATGATTGGTGGGCAAAAAGCTTACATTCATCACCGGTACATCTACAGGAATTCTGATATCGTGCCACGGGCCAGTGGGAGTTGTAGGATGTTTGTGGGTTTGAAGCATCTTCAGTTCAGCCGAACAGTGAGCTGCAGGGCTTGTCGATGATGTATTCTTTGACAGACCTTTTTCACTACCTCAGCGGGTTCTCGCAGGATATCGTCCGAAGCAGGTGAGCCAGGAATATGCAGTTCGCCAGAAATTCCATAGATTTCCACCCAACTCGCGTCTGCTTCTAGCATTTGAATTAATTTGCGCACTACGGGAATTCGGTGAAGCTTCCAGTCAGGGTTTTCCACTATGGCGCGTTCAACTGCCTCTTCGATCACGAACTCTACTTCTACTTGGCAGATTGTCAGCTCTGAGACGGAATGGAGGATGTATAAGCATACCTTCCCGGAGCATTCGATAAGTGATATCCAAGCTCAAGGCTTCCCGAACTACAGTTCGAACAGGTGAATAATCTTTTGGCGCAACCATGATCAGACTCACCAGGCCCATCAGAGTTGATTTGGAACAAAAATTGCGCAGGTTGGGCCGGGGTGACGGTCTAGGAAGAAGGTCAACCACCTGCTAGACGACTCAATAAACTCAACCTCACGACTATCCCACGCTTTGAAGAGGAGCATGCTAGTATTTTCAGCCCACTTCTCTCAGTATCTGGAGGTTCCAGACGAGCATTCAATATCCGAACATGTTGGTGACTCAAGGTAGAGACAATGAACTTTGAGAACAATCTATCGTGGAAATGGATGATCAGTGGGCAGGGAACTGAATAATAGAGCTCATACCTATTTCCTCTGAAAAAGTCCTCAACATTCACTGATACAGGAAGTGTTGTGTTGATGACTCGGGTCAGACGCAAGGAACGTGAAATCGACAGCTCTGAAGCAGTGGTGTAATCCACCTCAATGGTCACTTTCTGGATGCGAGTTTCAGTACGAGGAACGCCAAAGATACAATAGGCTCACGATAGAATGGAAGCTAGAGACGTCAGAATGGGGAATAAGAAGCTCGATGTCTTCATCTTCCGGTAAATCTTGGAGTGTTATACGGTCTGGTGTGCTGTTCGGTGGCTTGATTCCTTCTGCAGAAACATCTTATGAGTGTCTAGAATTGAGCACTGAAGAAGATGCGGCGATACTCGAGGATATAGTAATACCCTGATAATCAAAGACGACCGAAGGCGCTGATAAGCTGAAAGAAGTGCTTGCAATCTTGTTTCTGCCTGTGGAAATCACAACCAGCAAACTTGGTGTGGCGCCGAGTGCAACTAAACACCCTGTTTAGTAGTAAATTTGAATTCAACAACACCTCATACCCACCAAGAGGAGGTTGTCGAAGGCTGACATCAAATGCTAGCAGGTCATGTGGAATCCGCACTAAGGTATTGTTTCCTTTGGCTGTATGTCGAGAACCTTTGATATGACTGGTTCTCCGATGGGACCATTGTAGAAGTAACCGTTGCATTCGAATTTCGCTGCTTTCCAACAGGAACGTACCGTGACAAGGTGTCTGAAATACGCACGTTCGATTAACGTTTGTGAGAGGCACTGGGGAATATGACGTACCGGAGAGAACAGTTTCACTGTTGTCTTCCCCGAATCGAGCGATTCACTAGTCGTAGTGAACTTGAAACGCTCGGATTCTCGTCCAGAAAGATGGACAGAGATTTCGCTGACATGTATAGCCTGACAATACAGTTAAATTCGAGGTTAGAAAGTTCAAAGGAATACCTACACAAGGCAGAGAGTTGATAACAGTCACTGTAAGATACGACCCATCTCTACTTTCATCCAAAGTGGCAGCAGGGGAAACCTGCAATCTTAAAGCTGGATGGTCTGGATAGCTTAAGTCTGTGTCAACAGCTGAGTAAAATATCCATTCTAGAAGATTTATGTTATGCACGAGCCTGATTCCAGATTCGTCACCGCTACTTCTAATGCACTCATACACTGAGAGACGTAGGCCGATTTGCTTTCTTCGGGCATCAGCAGCTCTGTCCCGCCACTCCCCGCATATGTTTTGAAGAAAGCCAGGAGTACATGTATCCAGTCGCGATTCTTAGGCTTTTTTGCCGTTTCGTGTGTTTCTAATGCTCTTGTAAGCATCACCGACTCTAAGGACGTCCATGAATGAGGAGCGTAATGAGCAGGAAGAGAATTATAGGTCGAAAGGGCGTTATCTAAACGCCCTCTATGTCTAGAGTGACAGACGTCAGGATCTTTGGAAGACGTTGTCCAAAGATGACTTACAGGTCAAGGGCAGCAAGACTACCATGCAGTTTCAGAGCGAACTTGCGCCGGCCTGATTTTGCGTACAGATCAATAGCTCGATTCGTCGTCATGATATACAGGTCGTAGAAGGTATCCTGTTCTCTCAATGCCGCTGACAGTTGTGGATTGCTGATACTCTCTGTTGACTTGGGTTGAGCATTTTCAGGTCTGGGCACCAACAAGGAGCTTGAGAACGGTGGTTTACAGGGAAGGTATTGCTTCTCAATCCCAAGTACATCGAGCTTTGGAAATGTTGAGAGGCAGATTGCATCATGATGAAAAGGTACTCACTTGGTTGCGTGCAAGTTCAACCAATTCGGCTTTTCCGGCGTTGAAAGCAGGTCGTTTAGCATCTAAGTCGACCTTGGAACCCCAGCTGTCACACTGATCGACGGCACTGAGAGCAGAAGAGTATATCCACGATTCCACGAATAGAGGTGGGATCTCTGACTGTAGGCTAGTCAATACATGACTGAAAATGAGAAACAGGAGCGAACCTCAATCTCGCGCAATCTCCGTCCAAAAGCGCTCAGAAATACCCCTACCTTCCTGCAGACTTCGGTAAGGCGACTAGCTTTCGCGAGAAGCTCGCATTGTCGAGAAAGAACGTATATGCGAAAATCGAAGACTGTTATATTATTTGCCAGAATGAGTTCCCGATAGGGTTTCTTGTCTATGGAAAGCAATGGCGCAGAGTCGTCCTTTGGAGAAGGGGAAATCAGGGTGCCGAACCAGGATAGATTCTTCTCCTTGAGGACTTGATAGAACGAGATCTCAAGTTCTTCATATACCACCAGGGCGTCATCGTATAATGTTATGCCTTCGAAGGACGTTGCAAGGCTTTCCTTGAGTTGCGAAAGTAGTATATGAGTTGCGTGGAGATATATGTTGTTGTTTACGCACTTTGAGAATGAAGAAGGTGCAGAAATTCCATCCTGGCATTTGTCTTTGACCTTCTGAGCGTCTGATATCCTCCTCCCTTTGGATTACAGCACTCTCAAAAGCAGATAGCATTCCATCCCGGAGTTTGTTCAGGAATTCAGCCCATGCTGCCGGATTATTCGTTCCAGTGGACCAGACCAGCTGAACGCAGCTGATAACAGCGTCAATCTCTGATAGTAGAACTTGAACACAGAATTCTGACCGCTCTCGTTTGTCTGTATTGAAGTCTGCTCGAACTTTGTCCAGAACTGAGCCTTTAAGTGTGAAAAACGCCCCAGATTGTACCCGGGTATCTGCACGAACGACGTGTAGTATAAGCCATTCTTGATTCTTGCGCGTCGATACAGTTGCATGCCATTCTTTAATCTGTTTCTTTACCGTAGCGCGATATGCTTCGAGATCGTTGTTCTGTACGGGTCTCATGGGAGGTATCGAAAGAATGAAGGCGACACGTACCTCACAGGTGATGACATATATGTTTAGCAGAGGCCTCTCCAGCAGTGTAGTCGGAATTTGTGAGGCGAGTTCATCCCGGATGGTGTCTAGATTGACCAAGGAAACATCGAGTTCGTGAATGGTCCTGATGGAAGGACGAGACGCAGATTTCCAGTGAATGTTGCGTAACGGTAGTTGGGAGTTGAGTGTCTGAAGGATCTGAGTCCAGCTCGAGGACGATAAAAAGGACTGGGTAGAAGAATAAGAAACGATGACAGATTTCTTAGGGCCAGCCATTATAGGTCCAAGAGCATCAGAACAAAGTAACCGTGCGAAACTATTGTGCTCTGTCTTTTGAACTTCGACTTCGTTCAGTATCTGGCATTTATAAAAAACTATATCTGAAAAGAATGGCTCATGTAGTCCAACCTCTGGATCAACCCTCCAACTATAAGGACTCTCAAACACGGATTGACCGTAAAAGACAGAATGAAATGCTCGCAAACTCCACTACGCTCTATGTACGTCGGAGTTCTACCTCAGTTGTCGCGAAATGACTTTGAATAATCACTGGTGTAGATTGGCAACCTGAGTTTTTTCACCACAGAGGAACAAATCTACGAGCTCTTCTCTAAATGCGCCAATGCTGCAGACGGTGGAGGGATCAAAAGAATTATCATGGGTCTCGACCGTAACACAAGGTGCAAATACTTCATTCTGAGTTCTCACATGGCAATCGTACTCAACTCCCGCTGCAAATGTAGAACACCTTGTGGTTTCTGTTTCGTTGAATATTACACTCACGCTGAAGCCCTTGCAAGCATGCGATACGTTAGCGGCACAAAACTCGACGAAAGAATAATCCGTTGCGATTTAGATTTGGGATATAGAGAAGGAAGACAGTTTGGTCGTGGAAAGAGTGGCGGACAAGTCCGGGATGAGCATAGACAGGATTACGACCCGGGGAGAGGAGGATGGGGTGCCCAGGCACAGAGATTGGAGGTTGAGCGAAGAAGAGCGGTCGAAGAACGTTATGCAGACGCTCAAGATGGACCAGGAGCTGTCGCCAGTGGTGGAGAAGATTGGAAAGAAATTGAAACAACTCAAGGCAGACTCAAGCGTGGAAGATCACCTGAGGACGAAGGGGATAGTGATAGGATGGTATGCCGAACCTATACCTCTTCAATGAATAATGCTGATGCGTTGCGTGCACATAGGGTCGTCGAACGAAAATTGAAGAGGTCGAGATCGACAGAATGTAGGATATCTCTACTGTTGTATTTGTGTATAACTCAATATATTATACGCGCCTGGATATCGCTCGACCATCTAAACCAAGGCAATGGATTCGTCATATGCAGGTCCCTCACCATCCGATGCGCTTCTGACTCTGACTGGAGCTTGACTAACATAACGACTGGGTCTTTTGGACCATCGCCACTTCTATTTGGCCCGAATCAATCAGCACTAAGCCTCGAAACAGAAAGCAATGAAGGTAACTGACTTGACAGACCGGACTGAAACGTCAAAGGAACCAGCTAAGGAATACTTCTCGCTGATAGTCTGGATGCTACGAGGAGACGTCCCGCTCGGAAAGTAAGAAAGTACCACATTCTTTCCCAGATTATCAACACCAGCGTGGGGTCCTCTTCCAAGCTCGGGAGGTGGCGGCCCAGTCTCTGAATAGTCAACCTCCTCACTAGTGAAGACTTGCCCACTCAGAGTCGCGTTCGTGAGTTCTCGAAGATTATCTCGCAGAAAGTTGGGTCGAGCTAAAGTGATAAGGGCTTGCCTTGTTGGTACAAATTTTTCGTATATCAATGCCACTGGAAACATCTTAGCCAAGCTACATATAGCTCAACAGTCAACATACCATCAGCAACACCTCGAACGTTATAACGAGTCAGCATTCGGCGTATATCCGCGGGAGTGGTCATTGTGGGGATACGTTTAAGCAAGATATGTCGAGCTTGAGAAAGAGCTAGTAGGGAGTAGGTTCCGTTAGTAGATAATCAGAGTAAATGCCATCGTCCTTGCCTTCGACAGTGGCCATTATGTTTGACCTCTTGGCCGGCTAATGGACTCTTATGGTCAGTGTAAAGCGCAAGGCCCCAAACACCCTGCTAGAAATTCTTAGCGCCCGTTCCGTTCCCACGATGTGATCTAGAGAAAATTGAGAATCTCAATTGATTTTCAATTCTTTTTCTCGTGAAAGACGAGACAGCTGGCAAAGCTCACCTATACTTAATAGCCTAGATATTTTTTCTGGGATCGTGTGGTCAGCATGAAGTTAGTGTAGGCTAGTAAGGGTGATGGGTCGACATGGATGAGTGATTCATGTCACGTTATCAAAACACATGTCTCACCGTGACCGCGACCATCGAAGGCGAGAACGAAGCTGGGAAAGGGAGGACAGGGACCGCTCTGATAAATACTCCAGAGGGAGTCGTAGCAGCTACCGTGACGAGCCCAGGAGACGATCTAGCAGGTCTCGGAGTCCTCGTAGAAGCGAACGTGAGCGCCGAGGTATGTTCGAGACTACAGTCTCTTCTTTATCTCTTGCTCATTCTTGTCATCAGACCATCGTGATCATCGAAGGGACGAGCGAAGAGAACGAGACACAAGACGGCGCGACCATTCCGGAGAGAGGGAGCGCTCACGGGAAAGAGACCGTGAACGCGACCGGGACAGAGAAACAGACAGGAGAGGAGATGGGAAGGAATCTTCTAGACGAGAAGTACCTCCTCCCAAAGATTCGACTCGTTCCAGTTTGTTCTCATCTACTGTACATTGCTTTTGGACTCACATCGCACTCATAGATTCTCCTATTTCGAAACCAGACTCTGAATACTCCAACAATGCCGAAGCTGGGCAGGTCCCGGAAGATGACGATACGGCTATGATGGCCATGATGGGTATGGCTGGGTTTGGAAGTACAAAGGTCTGTCGAAACGTTGCTTCATCGATGCCCTATACCTCATCATACGTAGGGCAAGCATGTCGAAGGTAACCAGGAAGGTGCTGTGAATATTAAGAAGACCAGAACCTGGCGTCAGTATATGAACAGGTTAGCCCATAATCATATCATTCCTATGTCCTCTACTAATATCCAATGTGTGATAGACGAGGAGGATTCAACAGGTCCGTTTCTTGCCTTTATCATCCACACCACACTGATTTCTCTTCCTATCAGGCCGTTGGACAAAATCAAGTAGCCTGCCTCAGATAAGTCAGCCACACATCTTCGTCACCTATTATTTTACAGATATATCCAGAAGTAATCCTGAGTCGATTGTATTGTATACGGGCAAAAAATCGAAATTTTGTTGCATGTCCACTGTTTACATTTGAATCACACATTCACTGAACTTCAAGTTGAGTGCAAAGTTGTGGAATGAAAAGACCTCGTTGTAAGAAGATAAACATAAGTCAGAGAGAGATATCGAAAGCAATTTATGAAAGACTGAATGTTCCTACTTATATAGAACCAACTGCAGGCAGTGTGGCAGATACAGTACTGTATACAAGGGGATCGTACAGGAACGCAGGAGAGACAGTTGGCCGCTCAGAATCCGTGCATCTTAATTGTGGACCTATCGACATCGTTCTCGACGAGGAAATCCAGTATCTTGGATCGCTGATCGCCCTGGAGTTGGATGACCTCCCCAAGTTTCTCGTCGTCATGAATGGTACCGTTGCAGGCGAATTCCTATAGACGAGGAAGAGGAGAAATACAATTAGGGCGCTGATTGATAAGGAATTTGGGGTCTTTTCCAGATATACCTTCTTGAAAGCCTTCAAGATCTTCTTGAGATCATACTCTGCAGGAAGGTTAAAAAACTGCCTCGACGAAGAGAAACGACGATGACTCACGTTTAGCCAAACCCTGAACGGTTGTCAAAGTTTTCCTTCCATTTCGTTGCTGGATACGGATATGGATGTAGTCTGCCCCAGAGCCAACGTCTTGAGTGCCTCCGAGAAGTTCCTCTTCAGCGAAAGGGTCTGATAGACGAGGGTCACCGTGAGCAAATATTATCGCTAGAAAATCGACGGAACGAAAGATAAGACGCACCGACAGAGTTTAGGTTCTGCACGCTCATGCGATGTTCAAGAATATTACACAGAAAAGGAACTGAGTGGGGAGTGTTTACAGAGAGATGACAGAAGAGAGGGAAGAGATGTTGTTCACCGCAATCTGCCGTCAACCTAAGGTAAGTTCTAGTCAGTTCGGCTCCAATGCCGTCGGTGGCAGTGTGCGGTGATTTGTAATCTATTTCTACGCGCTGGCCGGAGCTGCCGTCCTCTATCTACACCTGCCATGGTCATTTCCGCTGAAACTCAGAAGAAGAAAAAGCCTCCCTCGTTCAAGCATTATCCTGCTGCTAAAGGTACAAAGCTACATGATTATGTCGTATATCTTCTGACATATATCATCTTTTCAGCAAAATCACTCAAGAAGGCCTGGGTCGAGAAGGCAAAGATTAAACGTAAATGGAAAACTGAAAGGCAGAAAATGGGACTTCCGTCTAAATCATTGTCTGTCGAAGAAGATGTCAACGGAATAGAAGAGAACGAGATGATACCCGACACGGAAAGTGAAGATAACGACGAAAATAAATCGGACAATGAAGCTCAAAGCCTTCCCATCCCGAAATCATCTGCGAAATCACCTGCGAAAGCTTCACAAAAATCTTCTCGTCTCATGCACGCATCCACGTCTCGATCAAATTCACAGCATCGTGATGTGCCAGATCTCCGAGAGCTGACTCGAAAAGCGTATTCCCGAGAGACACTACACACGTATAAATCGCAACCTTCAAATCAGCGAGGTGGGAACGGAGGTCGGGGAAGAGGTCGGGGCGGAACTAGGGGAAGAGGCCAGCCAGATATGCGATTGCGTATGGGAGTTATGCTCGAGAAGATCAAACGAGATTTTACATGATCTCCAGGTTTGATCATTGCGTGCTCTCATTCTCCTTGTTCTCATCCACAGCCATTGCAGCATCCTCATCCTCCGCCTTCACAAATCTAGATTCTAAACTTTGCACAATCGGTGCACCTTCTCTCCCATCATCTATGGTAGTAACCGCAGTCAAATCAGTTGGATGGTCGCTCATATGGCCTGGACGTGGATCATCCAACTCGTCTACCAAGCCCAATGCTTGCGGCTCGAGGGACAGTGTTTCCGGATGACCACCGCTCATCGGTCCGGAGGAGCTCAGTGCCAGCGGAGATGGTGGAGGACTGCGTGATTTTGAGCGTCGGGCATCGTTGTGCAGGAAAGGAATCGGAGAGAATAGTGGGGTATTTGGTATAGATGGTGGCGGAGAATTTGTTGCGACTTTGCCACGTAAAATTGGATTCTTCTCTTCTTCTGTAAGAGGAGGGAAATCTGCCCATGTTGAGGTCACCAGTATAGATTTCTCAACGGCTCGGAGATATTTGCCGATAGATTGGTAGTGTTTCTTGGGTTCAACGCAAAGCTCACATACGCGCTGAATCGTGAACGGGGCGTTTCTGTGTACATAAATCAACAGTGAGTCGACATTCGGAATGATAAGTCGTAATTACGAATCGAAGGTGTCCAGTTGAGCAAAGATGCTGTCTTTCATCGCTGATGCTTGCTCCTCGTTCATGTATTTTATTGGTGCTTCGATCACGGTCATACTGTTCTGCTGACGAGGAGGAAATGGCGGAATCTTGATGCCCCCGTTCGGCATACGGATTAGTTCAAACGTTGGAGTGGGCGAAGGAGGCGCAGTGTTTCTCAAGAAAATGGATATGTTCTGTTCAGTGTCAAAGATAACATTGAGCGGTATGCATTGCGAAAGATCGTTACGGTGTACCTGCTCGATCTTGCATTTGATGATGTTTTTCAACAGATCCCACTTCACGCTACAAGACCGTTCAATCGAGACAAGAATCGAGAACTAGGAATGGTCGTACTCCACAATATCGCTATCTGCAATCTGTTCCAGAATAGTCTGGTAATCTACAAGTCCTGTCAGTATATCGAGTTACAAGTAAGAGATAGTTTGAACCTGATTTCCATTCGAACTGGGACGCGTCGGAAGACATGATAGAGTGACGGAAAGAATTTGCCCTTCAACTTTTTGCCGGCCAAGCGCCGCCGCATAAATTGCCTTCTAACCCCTAACCACCTTTTCATCTTTTCATCTTTCGGAAATTGCTAAGTACATCGCACAAAGGGTTTGTAGAAAGATAGCATGCGAGGGCCTCTCAGATACTTAGATATTCACTGGTCTGCATTAAAGGCAATCCAAAGCCTCCGTATCTCTAGCTCTCATATAGTATCAACAGCCATCCGCATTGTATTTGCCGCATGAACTTCTAACACTGCAAGTCTAATCGCAGTGCATCTTGTTACGTCCCATGTAGTGGTCTAGTCAAGCAATAGACTCAGCAAAGAATGCCGCTACAATACTTAGTCTCCTGCCATAACATCGAGGCTCAGAGATTGGCTCTCATCGTATTTCGAGCAGCGAGAATCCTCAAACTCAAGCTTTATCTATCCATCGATCTGCTACATAGTTGCCTGGAGCGTACGGTGATCTAAGCATTGGCGGTACAACAGAGTTCCTAACGGAAGGTGGATTGTCAGTCAGGCACTCCTGAACTTTCCTTCTCTTCATCGTGTTGAATACTGATCAGTTGCGATGACTTTTCACCAACTCTGATTGATCGTAAAAGTGCTCGGTGTACACGATTTACCACAATCTTGGAAGGGTCTCGAGCAGTTCCTTTTGTTTTGACATGAAATGTTGAGTCCAGTCCAATTCTGCCTCTGGAAACTCTAGTCCATCGATTGTGGGCATGTTCCCTTGCCTTAGTTTGCGAGTTCGATATCATATATGCCCGGCCCAATCACAGCGACCGAAGCTTTAGACGCACGCATCGTGGTGTACGATGCTCATGGGCCGTTGTCCGAAACATGCGCGAGCTTAGGGGAACGTCTGCTGACAGACGAATGGGACCAGGGTGAGAGCGTGGCTCCTCGTGTTCAATATAGGTTTTTCGAATAACGAGGTAAAACATACTCTTTATATTTTGTTAGCAGAACAACATTCGTGGAAGACCCTCCTCGTGTATGTACCTGTGAAAATTGCACTAGAACTATTTTGTAGCAAACAGAGTACATACTTTTCGAATATTTGAGAACCCGTCCCGAGCATGAGGAAGGGGCGAGGTCGCAATATGGTGGTAGTATAGTACATTACTTGGCAGATATCAATGTTCAGTTCCTGCGGTTTCATAGATAGTAATCGTCTAATGGGTTAGCCAAACCAGGGGAAGGAGGTCGCCAATCGTCGACAGTAATCTCATCCCCTATGCCCGGCTCTGATGCCGCATGAAACGCGCCAGCCTCGTTGCCCTCGTTGTATACAATAGTCTCGTCATCTGAGCCTTTGTCGTCCATATCGTCGTCAAACATTTCAAGCCCTAGAAGCTCGGATGCATTAAGATCGAATACCTGGCCATATCCCTCGTCCGAATCGAGCATGAAGCTAGAAAGTGCTTTCAAGTCGATTCGTTTCGAGGCCGAATGTCGCACCATATCTGGAGATGGTTCGCCTTGGAATTCCTTTGCCTTCCGTTTTCTCGTTCCGAGCTGTTGCAAAGATCTAGCTTTTTCTATTGCGTCGAGTACACCATCGTCGCGCCATCTCTGCTCCAGATGTCGCATTTCCTCAGGAGTGCGCTGTATAGCTTCCCACTCTCCTTCAGCGAGCAATTCATCATCGTGCACCACGTCTGCGCCTCCACGAGCGATTGATAGCTGTTGTAGACGCGAAGGTAGTACGCGCGTATCAGAGAAAGAGGCGCAAGATAAAAGATAGGAATACGTCATGGAAGATTCAGGTGAATCTCTTTTCAGTGAAGGTGAGACGCCTTGGAGATGGCACGACGTAAAGGTAGTAGAAGTCTGGCGGGAGGAAGAAGCACCAAGAGGGTTGAGGAGGAAATGAGTTCCAGTTGTGATAGCTGAATGAACTCTCCTTCTCTTTCGAGAAGACTGTAGATCTTCGTCGTCAGATGAAGGAATATCCTGTGAGGAAGGCTGTTCAATGTCCAGAACATATTCAGAGTTATTCATCTGAGGGGTGAGATTGGGTTTGCCCCCGGTTTCGAAACTGTTTTCCAACAGCGATGTTCTCCAATTGAGAACGTCTTTGAGCCCCCGGGCACATATAAGTCTTTTAGAAACCTTCGTTCGCTGGCTCGTCTTCGGATAAGAGTCCAGCCATTCTACCTCCTTGATCCATCTAGACACTTCTTCGTTCAGGGTTTGGTAGCGTTTCATGACGGCAACCTTCGCCACTGTGCACAGATCAGCGAAACAGGTGCAGATAGCGGCCAAGCAGCTCAAGGGCCCCCGCTTTTCGGTTTCCAAGGACATGATGAATATAGCACAAGCGGTCGCAGCAGGAGAGCACCGTATGAGGCTCGTCTCGAAAGTGGATCGAGATAGTACATCGATGAACAGTCGAGATGTCTCGACGGCCTGGTGGATCGACAAGAGTTTGAGTTCGGACCAAAGCGAAACGTTGATCCCGCAAGTTTCGACGGGTGATTGTAGAATGGATTGAAGATGGGATTGCAGAGTGATAAGAAACTGGGCTGGATTGCTCGATGGGAGAGGTAAATTGAGAGCAGAAAGAACGGAGGATAGTGTACGCTTCAAATTGACGTCGGTCTGCTCCACGAGGAAGGCTATGTCTTTAAGATAATCCGGTCGACCTGATTCTCGCAGAGCGATAGATAGGCAAGCTCCAGCGACTGCCTTTGCCTTAGTTCCCCACTTGAACTGTGTTGTCCTCATAGCTTGATCAAACAAGTTGCAGACGCGGGGAGATAGACCGGAAACACACAGAGTGAGTGTCATTGACTTGATGAATTCATGCATTGTCAACTGAGAGAAACAAAATCAGACTCTGAAACACACATGAGGAGAGATAAAGCCGCATACCGTATTGTTCTTGATCCTTGCTTCCTTACTTTGACCGGTCAAGGCCCAGCTAGAACCGCCACGGAGATGCTTCAGAGTATTCGGGGCATATGGGTTAAAATACTGACTGTCGACCTGATCACCGTTGTCTGCGAGAACTCGTTGAGAAGGATCAGTCAATGTACCACATGTTGTACAGATATTAGAGCTAGCGTCCTCGTTCCAAAGGACAGAGCCGCCGCATTCTGAGCATCTGGACATGGGTGGTGATGGGAGTTTGGGTCAAAAGTGACGGTAAATGGAAATTGACAAAAATTCAGGTCCATGTGAATCTGGACACGTTCTTCATACGAAAAACTCAGGTCGCTCCGAGGTCGTCTGAGGGTGTGTATACTGAGAAGACAGGATCGATGCCACATCTAGAATTACGGCCCTGTATCAACACGCTTTCTCAAGATTGTATCGAAGAATATTTTGTTCTGGAATTCTTCGCGCCACGCCCATAAACCAAAAATGGAGGTGCTAAAAATGTGACCAGAATATATAAGCTCTGAACGTCACCTCAATCATTTCCTCATTACCATGGCTCCTCCTTCTCAAAAATTCGAATCTGTCTCTTCTGCTGCTGTCAGGCGTAGGCTTTCGTCCACCAGTGACTCTCAGAAAAGGCCCAATGTTGCTGCCTACGTTCATCTTACGGTCTGTTATCCCGTTCATCTTATGGTTCGCTTATCGTTCATGCATCTACTTTAGCCTATGTGGGCAGGAATCGCTGGCAGCGTCGTTAACAACAACACTCAATATGAAATATCCATATCGATCCATGATTCGGTCTACAACACCGATTATACTTCGATGCTCCTTCCCTACTCCCCTTCTTCTCTTGAAAAGACGGGCAAAGAGATCGAGAATCGCATTTTGGAAACTCTTCGCAAGTTCTCCAATGACCATTTGTGTAAATTCCTTGGGGCAGGAGTCACTTTGTCTCTGTTGAAAGACGTTAGTGACATGACGCAGCCCTTCAAGGCAATCGACTGATTGAGACTCAACCTAGGTCCCCAATATATGTACCAAACTTTGGCTCGAGCTGGACATTGTTCCCATCGTGTTCAACATCAAACCTTTCCACACCGATTCTGTAACGAGACCCAACATCAAACATCGTATCTCTTCTACCACAGGATCCTACGTTCCATCAGGTGCGGAGACACCCACCGTATATGTTGAGGCGAGCCATCTTGCCGCCACTGCACCTCACCTCAACGTCGGTGCCTCTGATAAGCTACCAATTCCCCGTACGCTTGATGAGCAAGCTGACTCCGCCGCCCGCAAATGCCTGATGTACTATGGTCCTAACAACAATCCGCGTCTCACTATTGGACCTCGCAACCAGGTTACCGTTGACGCTGCCGGGAAGATTCATTTACTAGACGATTTAGACGAATACCGCAAGACTGTCGGCTTGGGGTAGGATTGGTTCTATGCCATTTCTGACTGAATACTCAATCCCCATTCTTAGGACATGGAATGCAGTTAACAGACTGGCTGATGAATTGCGGGAGAAGAACATTAAGATTGGATTCTTCTCTTCTACTCCTCAGGGAGGTGCGTTATGAGCGTGTAAACTTGTCTTTTGGTTTTCATTGACTCTTTACTCAGGTGGTGTCGCTTTGGTATGTTTTGAGCAGATAACCCGGCATTCGTTCTAAAGAATAATTCCACCTTTCATCTCAGATGCGTCACGCCTTGATTAGATTCTTGAACTTACTCGATGTTGATGCGGCGTGGTGAGTACCTGTTCCAGTAAATTGGACGCCATTATGTGGGGATAACGTCTACCCCGCACCACCCTAAAACCCCACATGAATTTCTGACTTGGATCCTCGGCTTAGGTACGTTCCGAACCCGTCGCCCAGCGTTTTCCGGACAACAAAGAACAACCACAACATACTTCAAGGCGTCGCCTCCCCTGATCTCAGGCTTACCCAGGAAGCTAAAGACAATTTTGACGCATGGATTCTCAAGAACGGTTTGCGATGGACAGCCGAAGGTGGTCCCCTGGCTCCAGGAGGAGTCGACGTAGCTTTCATTGGTCTGTCATTTTTCTCATTGACAAATCGTCAGTGTTTAAATTTCTGACTTTACACCTGTCCTATTTGCAGATGATCCACAGATGCCGGGGCTCATTCCGCTGATTCGTAAAGTCCGACCAGGACTGCCCATCATATACCGATCTCACATAGAGATTCGTAGCGAGTGAGCCGGGATATGTATTAGCGATGTCGAGTTTCCTCTGACATATCAAAGCTTGGTTCATATAGCAGGCTCTCCACAGGAAGAAGTGTGGAAATATTTGTGGAACAACATTCAGCTTGCTGATTTGTTCATCAGTATGCCTTTCTTTCTCCTGGAGATGCGGTGTGACTGAAAACCCCTTCAGGTCATCCTGTGAACAAATTTGTCCCGGACGATGTACCCACCGAAAAAGTTGCACTTCTAGGTGCCGCTACCGACTGGTGGGTGTTCTAAGTTCTCACCTTTGTGTCAAAATACTCACCGATCTCTCATCCTCAGGCTCGATGGCTTGAACAAAGACCTTGCCGCTTGGGACTCTGCCTACTACATGGGAGAGTTCCGTAGTCTCTGTATCAAGGAAAAAATGAACGAGCTCCAGTGGCCGAATCGCGAGTACATTGTCCAGATTGCTCGCTTCGATCCGGCAAAGGGAATTCCCAACGTCATCGACTCCTATGCTCGCTTCAGGAAACTTTACGCTACCAAGTCCACCAATGAAGATGACATCCCGCAATTACTGATTTGTGGTCACGGTGCCGTGGATGATCCCGATGCCAGTCTCATCTATGATCAAGTCATCCAACTGATCTACTCTGATGCGTACAGAGAATATGCCAAGGATATAGTTGTCATGAGGTTGCCTCCTAGTGATCAACGTGAGTGTATTAGTGTTTGGATTGTTGAGCAGATACGCTGACCAATCGCTATCATCATCAGTGCTGAACGCTCTCATGTCAAATGCCAGAATTGCGCTGCAACTGTCGACCCGTGAAGGTTTCGAAGTCAAGGTTTCCGAGGCTATCCACGCTGGAATCCCTATCATTGCATCTATAACTGGTGGTATTCCTCTCCAAGTCGAACATGGAAAGAGCGGGTATTTGACAGAGCCTGGTGACAATGCTGCCGTGGCAAAACATCTCCTCGAACTCTACACAGACGACGGACTGTGGAAGCAAATGTCGGACTATGCTAAAACGCATGTCTCGGATGAAGTTGGCACTGTTGGTACGTGCTTTTATTCTAATTCCTGATCCACAAATCCGAACGTCTCCCAGGTAATGCCGCGGCTTGGTTGTACTTGGCCGTCATGTATGGTGCAAGGAAGACCAAAATCCAGCCCAACGGAGCTTGGTTGAACGACATGCTTCGTGCAGAAACTAATGAACCGTACAAAGAGGGCGAGCCGAGACTTCCTCGAGGCGGGTTAAATGTTCAAGGATAAATGTCCAGGCGACAGTAGATTATACATCTCGGCCTCGCATCATAGAGAATTAAACGCAATGATACATACTGTACTATATGTGTTTGTCCTAGCAGTAGTATACGAATTTGGCACGAATAAATTGATACATCTCTCAAACGCGACAAGAACTGAAGAGAGCTATAAAAACAGTCAAAGAGACGCGGCAATGATGATCTGATGATTTGGTGATCAAGGTCAATTGAATAAAATCATTGTTCCTCCTTGAACTGTTACTCAGCTCTTTTGTTTCTCACCACAACCACTTCACCAAAAACCGTCATGATGGAGGTCGATATGCAATCCCTTCTAGCTCTCTGCGACCTTCTTACGCTTCTACGAAACGTGCGCGCTCTCCTGACGAAACAAATTCACCAAGTCGACCATCGGTGACCGCGTTCTAGTTCATTGTCCTTTTTGTGTTGCTCACCTCTGCTCAAAGAAACGCCTCACCTTGGCTACTGAAAACGAATATCATCCATCTCGACCTATCCATCTTCATACTCCATCTTCAGCTGGCAGTAGTCGACAGCCGTCTGAAGACTGGGTCCAGCAAGCCGGCAGTCTGACAATTGACAGTCCGTTATGTCCTGCCGCTGCGGGAACATCACCGTTTGTAGATCATGCAATGAGTACTGATCAGGAAACAGTGGGTAGCTTGTTGTTCGTTCGACGTTGCCCACATTAATAGAGAAATTTGCAGCAAAACCCGTTCGGTACGGCCCCTCTACCTACGACGTATAGTAGACCGCAACTGCCTCCATTACAAACCTCTTTCTCTCGGCCGTCCGATGTCCGTACAACATTTGTTCACCCCTCGCCGCAGATCTCAGCTATCGTCAACCCCACTATCAGCATTTAGCTCCATCCATAAATGTTCTGCCACCTACACCCGATATGAATACCCCAATAGGCTTTCCGTCAGCCACTCGTTCTTTCACCCCAATTCATGACAGTCCCATGTCCATTTCTAATTCCCCTTCGAGTGCGTCTGTCGTATCGCCGTCACGCAAGCACCGGTTCGCTATGGGACCGCGCTCAGATTGCGAAAAGTGTAGACTAGGCGTTAAAGGACATTATATTCACATCGGTTAGCTCGTGCTCCTCATAGCTTTGTATTGGCTCATTTCCCTACGCTGAACACTCTCTGTGTACCGTTTTGCAATGTCGTCAGGCTGTGATATTCTTATACGCTATCGTAGTCCCGTTAGATTACCATTTTTTATTCTACTTAGTAGTACTAGTCTTTACAATGTAATGCATGATATGGACACTTTTAATATCACCTGCTTGTAGTTTACAAAACGGTGGCCAAGGAGCGTGGACGGTTCGGGTCCGTGCCATTAACTTCTTGAGAGTCGAAAGTTGAAACCGGTCGAAGACTTTTGTCGCCTCTCGAATTCAATGCGCGACAAAAGTGGGCGCTAAAATTCTCAAAAAAAAATCTCAAAAATTTGTCAGCCATCAATGATCGTGTTCTCAAAACTTTTGGATCCTTGCTTTTGAGATCAAGCAAGCAGCTTCTGGACGGCTTCCCAGTAAAAATGTCCACAACGTTACCCTTGTTCTGGCACCTCTCTTCTGCCTCCAAGAAAGATCGTATCGATGCGTCTGTGAAGCTCATATCGTCGTTGGAACACTTTCAAGCACAATTTGAAGCACCCAGTCCCAGCGAGGAAGATGAAGGAAGTGACGATAAAACTGATGCTTTGGACTCCTTCAACGCACAAGACGTATCTTACTCCGTGAGACGTCTCGTTAGAGGTCTTGCGAGTCCTAGGGAAAGCAGCAGACTTGGTTTTTCGGTCGCTCTCACAGAAGTACGTCTATCTGTTACTCTAGAGAAAACATTTTCGTTGATTGTTTTACAAGTTACTCTCCAGAATTGACACAGTCACGGCCTCACAGATATTTACGCTCATAATGGATGCTACAAAATCTCAGGGCTCAATGACAGGCCAAGAGGAACGGGATGTGTTATTTGCCCGTCTGTTTGGTATGACCGCCATAATCCAGTCGGGGTTAATAGTACGGACAAAACCGTTACCGACCTCTCAGTCTTCTGTTACTCTGGCTTCCTCTTTCGCTGCATACGAACAAATTTTGATGGAGCTGCTTGTTCTGGGCGAAAAGAAGGCATGGTTGAGGGAGAGCGCTTGGTGGGCACTAAGCTTAGCAGCTGACACTCTCGAAGCTGCTGAGGTTTCATGGAAGGACGAAGCTGTAGCTGCTACCGTTCAACATGCGTTCGTGGAAAACACAGTTTGGTCGCCTGAAAAAATCGCTTTAGCACTCAAGCTACAGAGCGCATTTGAAAACCTTGATTGGCGTTCCTTGGTTTCCCCTACATTCAAAAATCCAGACTTGCTTGGCACTGCGAACCTTCAAACTCTCGCCTTGATTTTGAAGGTCAGTGGATAGTATGAGGGCAATATCAAGATCTGATCGAAAAGTTATAACAGGATTCTCATAACGGTGAACCCGGGGAAGATGAACCAAGGACTGCAGCTGCCGGAGGATGGAAAGCGCAACTTCATTATGTGTGGGATACCATGCTGGATCGCCTACTCAATACCTCCAATGGGGCAAAGACCCACTTTCCAGAGTTTTTCCGGGTCGTCGTTGATGGTATGTCGCAAGCAAGCAAATCACTATGATTCGCCTTCGTTCAACATGCTCTAGAGTCTCTCTTCTCATCCACTGCATCCCCGGAGCGTAAGTATTGGGGCTTTCAAGTCTTCCAGAAGGCTCTGGCGCTCATTGCTGAAGACACGATACCTATGCTCTTTACCAAAAATTTCATGCGGACATGGATCAATCATCTATCGAAGCAGGACCGTTATCTGCACAAGGCCGCCAAATGCACTGTAAAAGACATTTTCTGATCATGTTTCATGAATGTTTCTTATGATGATTTAGGCGGCAGAAATTCAGACGTTCGTACAACGAAATCCGAAACTAGGCTTCGCCATCATCCTGCAACTCACCGGAGCTCATGGTTCTCAACAGTTCGACAAGATCACCAAGACAAAGACCGTTGAATCAATAGTATCTGCAATGGATGTGGAGGATGTTAGGCAATATATCAATTACCTCTTGAAACAAGCAAATGACACAAAGTAAGTATATTCGCTCTACCCTTACAATCCTTATCCTTATGACTTGAGCGCAGAGTCGAGATAGATACGATCAATGCCCGTAGACGATGGATCGTCGACCAACTGGCTTCTCTCATCCGCAATGGTTCGATATCAAAAACGGGTGACTGGGTTGAATCTGTATTGGATTGGTTTGTGGTAAACGGACTGTTCATTGTCAAGAAGAAGTCAGAAAAGAGTCATCTCATCGGGGTACGTCATTCGTCCTCATACACGTCGTGGTCACTGGTGATTGAATTTTGATTCAGTTGCACCAAGTACCCAAGCCTCAATTCTCGGACGAGCTTCGCCAAGCTTGCAGGGACAAACTCCTCGGCTGCCTAGCAGATCTTACAAGTCATGTAATGACTGTTGAACATGGTGTGTTCATTCCATCTATCTAAATTGTGTTTTCCGTTAACTTCAATGTATCAGAGAACAAAAAAAACAAAGTCGCGGGTACTGCTGCCGATGGAGAGTTGTGGGTGGACAAAGTTCTATGTACAATCGAAGAACTCAAACAAGACACAAAACACGTTGAGTTGATTGCGGAAGTAGACGAAGAAGATGAAGCTCTACGCCTCAAGGCCAAAGATGTTGCTGCTAGACTTAAAAGAGTCGGTTTCAATCTCCTTCGTCGAAGACTTCTTTCACCAATCGTCAGTAGGTGTCTGGTGAGAAACAGGAAGCAGCAAGCGGAATGCGGCTTCTCTTGCTCGCGTCCTTGGTGCAACAATCTTGCTCGGAAGAAGTAGTTTCATTAGACACTATTGAGGTATGCCATGTTTGTTATAGCTGCAAGAACTTTCACTGACACTGATGTATTCCCGTCAGTCATGTATCGAAGCAGCTACGCGGGAGTTTGCTCTGGAGAAGATTAAGAAAAAGAAAGGACGTCCGTCCGTCTCTGAAGATGATGACGATCCACCAGAACCGATAGATGTCATTGTTGATACTATCATCGGATTCCTCGAAAAATCAACAGCCTACATGCGTACTGTAGGAAGTCAAGTATTCTCCCTTGTCTCTGACCGGGTGAAGAGCAGCACTATAGAACTCATATTGACGGTGAATGCGATGTCCTTGAACATATAGATCACACGCTGATATGAACTGACTGTAGCAACTCGAAACCCGCGATCCAACCGCAGAAGAATCGAGTATTGAGGAAGAAGGGAGTGAGAGTGGAGAGAATCATAGTGAGGACGAGATGGAAGACTCTAGTGAATTGTCAAGTGCTGGCAACCATAGTGAGGCAGAGGAGGATAGTAATGACGAAGAAGCTGACGAGGAGCTCCGTCAGAGGATATTAGAAGCGCTCTCGGTGAATGGCATAGAGGCTGCAAATGAGGACGACGACGAGAGCGAGGAAGAGTTCATGGACGACGATCAGATGATGGCCATCGACGAACATATTGCTGAGGTATTCAGATCAAGGGTTAATGAGAAGAAAGCGTCCAAAGGTACGCGCGCGGCTCACTTGTACGATTGTAATCGTTTCAAAGGACTTACCTTCATCTATTAATAGTCGTTGATGCACAACGGGAAGCCACACATTTCAAAAATCGCGTTCTTGACCTGGTGGATATTTTCATCAAGAAACAACCTTCGAGCTCTTTCGTCGTTCGCCTCATTACTCCGCTGGTCGACTTGATCACTCGAAGTAGTTCTGACGAGAAGCAGCTTTCCGACAAGGCTCAGGGCATTGTCCGGTCTCGGATAGGGAAAGCAAAAGAGTTTCCGTCGTCTATCTCCAAAGAAGAAATCGTCCCGATTTTTGAAACACTCCATAAACGCGCCAGAACGGAGCGTTCACCCGAGTATCTATCCATTCTCGGTGAATGTTGCATCTATCTATCTCACTTGATGATCAACACCGGACTACAAGATGATGTCGTTATTCAATACCGACAATCTCTAGCTGACTTTATAACCCGGAAAAATTCTCTCCTGAACGTGTCTTTCTTCCAGCAATTCATTCGACGCTCGAGGCCAGTTGCGTGGGGTCTCCGAAACGATCTCCTCGAACTCCCTGGGAAGGCTGTCAACATGTACAGGCGCTTTCAGGCTTATCAGTTGATACATGATTTGTTAACAGAACCTCCGGCTGATGTAAGTGTCCTCAACATTCGAGCATATCTCTTTTCTAATCCTTGTGCAGCTACCAGAAGAAGTGACCCAGTTTTTGCAGGCGCTGCGACTGGTCCTTCTTGATCTCATATCCAGAGCATGCAACAACGACCACGCGCTAGTCCTCAGTGCAGCCCAGATGAGGGAGTTGTTGAAGTTGGCATTGTTGGCTGCGCGTCAGGCAAGACACATAGCGCCAGAGGATGTGGCCTCAATCTGGGAACCCTCCGCCTGGTCAAAAGCGACCGGGTTATTACTTGCTTCGGAGCGATTCAAGGGTACAGCACAGATGTGCAAACAGGTGGTTCAAATTGCAAGTGCACCTCAGAAGAATCCTTCGTCTAAACGAAAAGCGCAATTGATTTCCGAGGGTGGAGAAAATGTCCTTACAGAAATTAAAAAACACAAGCGCAAAAAAGTAGCTTAAATGTTGATCTATCGAGTCTCCGCGTCATTTTGTTGAATCATTTTGAGGTTGCTGGTCGTGATTCCTGTTGTTCGACCTTGCAGTTTAGTTTCTTGCGAAGAGTATATGAGAGACTCGAGGCGCTCCGATTAACCGAGGCCGGTCGGCGCTTATGAGTTCTCCTTTCCTCATTCCGGTTATGTTGGAACACTATTCTGCTAGCCTCGTGTTCATCATCCTCGAAATTGCTGTCGCTTTCGCCTTGTCGACAATTACCGCAAACGCGAGTGACCTATTACAAGCTGGGAAGGTGGTAGATGATAAAGGCACAGGGATCCATATTCCGATCTATCACGCTCGCAACACACGCTATAGTTCGCGTCAAACGCGCACTTTGCAAAAAGAAGGCGATTCTGGAGGAGATGGAGATGCTGAAGGAGGTCAATCCGAATTGAGCGATTTCATGGATGTCACATACAGCATCATGATCAACATTGGTGGAACAGAATTGTCGGTCGACGTCGATACTGGCTCTTCCGACCTCTGGGTCATTTCTGATGCTTGTATCTCCTCAGATTGCAACCGAACGAAGGACGAGGCGCAATCTGAAAGCGATCTTGATCGTAATCTACGGTTCTACCCGCAAAGTACCTCGTCGCCTTCGGTGGACCCTCAAGCTTCCAACTCCCATCCCGTCTCGTTATACTACGGAGACTCGCTCACTGGGACACATGCTTTCGGCTTCATTGGAAATGACACGGTAGAGATCAGTCGCTGGAAAGCAGGCTCAAATCACTACAGGACGCAAGACGGCCAACTGAACCTACCCATCCTTGAATCACAAGTATTCGCTGCAATCAATGATACAAATACTAGTGTGCTCGAGACCGGTTGTGTGGGACTGCTCGGACTCGGCTTCCCTGTCAATAGGTACTTCACTCTCTACTTCGTTAACACCTGCACTCAGATTGAAATTTTCTAGTATTCTGCTTCTTGAAACTTTCGAAAAGGACCATCCTGAACTTGATTCCCAGAGTAATGTAAATCATACTGATGCCCATAGAATTTCCACCTTCCATTCACATCCTGAGGCAAACTACATCAGCCGTGCTCCTAGCAAGAATCGAAGAGAGTCAATGCGATATATGAAGCAGAGAGCATTTCCCGACTTGTCTAAATATGCGAATCGCCCATCAAATGCTGAAGATTCTTCTCTGCCCTCCGAAGTAAATACCTGTCTACGACAAGGCGAGAACTTGACTGACAAAGATCGGGACACGCAACGAAACCACCAACGACGAGACGAAAACGAATATCTCCTGTTGAGCTCCTCGCCAAGAGAGGTTGAATCTGCATCTACTTCCCCTTCGTTATGGACCCCCCTCCTCCTATCTGCATTCAACATATCTGGGCCACCGATTTGGAGAATAGTGACTAACGCAATCTCATCGGACAACACAGAGCGGAGTCCAAGTACGAAACTCAAACCCATGTTCAGTGTGAGCTTGCAAAGAGAAACGAATACTGGCGACGATGATCAATTCACTCAAGATCATAACTATGGGCCACGAATTGATTATGATAAAGGGAATCCTGGCATCCTTACCATCGGTGGCTTCCCCCGGGAGTCAGCGAGGGTGATCTCACATGGACGGAAGTTCGTCGGTATGGTGTCGAGGACGGTGGTTTGAAGGGAGGGCCCGAAGCTGAAGATGAGGTTTGTTCTTCGTGTCATCCCGGACCTTACGTATTCACATCGATAACATATCTTACCATTCCATCTTTTCAAGCATTATCCTATAGCATGGGAGATCCCCATCGATGATGTATATCTTGACGGGCAGAAATTACCAAGGTCGTCGATGGTCGATCCTGATATCGGGATGACGGGCTTGATTGATACGGTGGGCTTTTCTCAGGCTCTTGTCATTCTCTTCTAATCCAGCGTAGGGAAGTTCTCTTATCCGCGGTCCCCCGGACGTGATACGATACATGAAGAACTCAATCTATCGGGAGAGCATCGAAAACCACGGCAAGGAGAAACCTGAAGACCAATCTACCTCTACATCTTGCGCTATACCTCACATTCTTTCGTTCCAAATTGGTGGTCAACTCTTTCCTGTCGATCCAAAAGATCTGGTCTGGACAGACGAAGACTCTCAACGCGGGGAACAGTGTTATCTCAACGTTGCTCCTACGGATGCACCCGTTAGAGGGACTGGAGGATACTTGTACAGTTGGAGCCTTGGGGACCCATTCTTGAAAAGGTCAGTGGGCATAAACATCTCATGCAACGTTATGCCTAATCACTTCATTCCCAAGTGTTCTGGCATCATTCTACTACGGCCATACCACCCATCCGTCTTGGGATCCTCCTAGGATTGGGCTGATGTCTACTGTTTCGCAGATCAATATCAATTCTACAGAACCACACCTAGAAACCCCGGTGGCGACACTAGTTGGAGGCAAAGAGAGAGAGGGTGCTATACCAGGAGTTATTCAACGCCCGAAATTGCCGCTGCAGTCTATGCTCAACACTGTATCTGACAATTGACGTACAGTAATCATAGCGTAGTCATAGACTAGACTCATAGTTTGTTCAACTTCCTCTCACTTAAATGTTCTGTAGTATGTATCACTATCTAGGTCAAAATTCAGCTTTCAATATTGCTATAACCACGTTGTATATTTTCTCGGACGATTCCGAGTCAGTCCCAGTATTATTTTTGTCCCGTCATTGCTTCGTGTACATACTCAATCAGTTTCTTCATCCTCAGAAGCAATTCCGGATGGACTTGATCTTGTTTCAACTGGGAAATGAGTTTCACAGTATTGCGCACCCTGGGTGAAAAAATATGATTCAATGAGCGCGAAAGGCGATCTTCGAATAAGAAGCGACCCACCTGTTTCTTGCAATACGGCCTTGGACTATCTCCTGCATCATTGAAGACTTTTCGGAAGCTGCACGCAAAATATCTTCAGGCATTCCGGCCAATCTTCCGCATTCGACTCCAAAAGAATCTAGGAA
Organism: Lentinula raphanica; assembly: GCA_027919835.1. NCBI lineage: Eukaryota > Fungi > Basidiomycota > Agaricomycetes > Agaricales > Omphalotaceae > Lentinula > Lentinula raphanica. Next base: position 860,530 of record JANVFP010000006.1, on the reverse strand, counting down.
TGTGCTGTGGTTCAGACATAGCGTCCGCCGCCTCGAAATGAAAAAAGTTACCTGTAGCAACACCTTTGGTAAGATGATAGAGAAAAGTGATTTCCCTTGTGCCATCAACTCTGCTTTCTGCTATGTACCCCATATGCAAATTCTGGACTTTGTCAGGATATTGCTTTTCAATCTCATTCGCGACGAGCGGGTAATGTGTGATGAACAATGTTTTGCAGTTGGTCTCATTAACGAGGTGTTGCAAAACTGCACTTGCGATAGCCATCTGAGTAATGTGTAAATCAGCACATGAATGTTCTATAACAAGGGCGACGCACACCGTCGAACGTTGATGTCCCACGACCGAGTTCATCTAAAATGACTAGGCTTTTCTTCGTGGCACACTGCAGGATTTCGCAAGTTTCAGACATCTCCACCATGAAAGTCGAGCGACCCCTGGCCAGATCATCCCATGCTATCACAAACCCAAATGAGAACCGAGAGATGAAAATTTCCGAATATCGCCTTACCTCCCATCCGAGTAAGAACAGAGTCCAGAATCCTTAACTTAACAGATGTAGCAGGTACGTAGCTTCCAATCTGAGCCATGATAGCAATGAGAGCGACCATGCGGACAGAGGAGCTTTTCCTACAGAACAGAACAAGACTATGACTTGATGGATCTGCGCAAGACGTACTACGGGGACTCACCCTCCCATATTTGGCCCTGTGATAATTTTACTCTTGGGTTCCCTCCCGCAACCCATGCGGACAGTATTATGGACGAAAGGATCAGAGCGTAGAAGCTCAATCATCGGATGTCGCCCTTCTACAATTTCAAGTTCATCGTCGTCAACGAAGATTGGTCGAGTGAAATTTCCGCTGGGCTGCGTCCATGAGCATGATTGACTAGATGCATTTCTGAATGAACTTACTCGTAGGCTGACTTGTGCCAAGCTCAGTAGACAATCAGCTTCAGCAAGCTTGTTGACCGCATTCCGCATGACTGAGTAATACTTTCGTGAAATTTCGTCTAAAAACGAAGAATACGAGCGATTGGACTCGATCTTGAATTACATGAAGTTATTTCGAGATGTTAGATCAAGCATTGATCGACTGACCTCGAGAGTTTCCTGCCATCGGAACCGCTCCTCTAACTTGAGGTGTACATCTGACGGTCGGTATCGAGCTTTACTTCTTGTACTAATCGAGCAGTAAAATGATCGGTAAAGGGTCTACTGATGAAGGACGGACGTACGCTGAAATTAAACGCCATGAGGCTGGAATTTCAATCCGAGCACTCTTTTCTACCTCCACAAGATACTAATTTCATAGTTGAGAGCAGCGCAATGTCAGAGACTCACAGCAAAGATATACCTCTTCTCCTGCCACCGTTTCATATTTCAGTGAAGGTCGTTTGAGGATTTTTCGGACTGGTAGAAATTGATTAATCAAACAACCTGGCAAGGAGGAAGAGGGTTCGACTTGTTTTGAGCATCTCTTGAAGTTCAATCTCTACTGCAAGCAATCCCTTTCGAGACAGTCAGTAATCTGCTTGATACTTTATGAACGATTGATGGCTTTACCATTCTTGTTTCTTCAATTGACGGATACTTTTCTTTATCGACCCATAGTTCATCTTTGTTTCCTTCAGCTGCTTGCTTGAGGGAAATTGTTTGCAACAACTCGGTTATCGAACTTCGGAGAGCAGGTAACGCGAACACGATATCGTTCAAGAGTGGAGAATTGAACCCTGCGTCTGAGGACTCTTCCATGGGTTCGAACGCAAAAGCTATTTTCCTGAAAGCTGGAAGGATGACTGCGATTTCCTGAGGGGTGCACTGATAATAAATGAGGACTCTCAAGTTGATTCATAAAATATTCCTGTCATACCTGGCCGTACTGGATTCTACACAAACCTCGCGCAAGATCCGGTAACTTCGTCAGTATCTGACGAAGGGTGACTAGCTTTTCAGCAGAGCTGGTGATGATCTCTTCCACAGCATTAACTCGTTCTTGAAGAGCCCTGACAGGTTCAAGCGTTTACTAGTGAGTACTTTGCATGTCCAACGGAGTAGTCAGTAGTCAGTCTACTCACACCTGATCCGTCAAAGGATGGCCAACCCAACTCTTCATCAAACGAGCACCGAACTTTGTTTTTGTTTGGTCTAAGACCCACAAAAGCGAGCCGTGAACATTATGATTTGTCTCGTTCTCGAAGATTTCTAAATTTCGTAGAGTATTCGCAGCAAGAGTCATTCGCGATCTATTACCGAAAGGGCTAAAGAATTTGGTTTCCAAGAGGACATCGGCTACATTGTATTTTGAAAGATGCTTGACGAGGTGTGCAAGAGCTACTATGACTCCCGTAGAGAAGGCTGCAACGGAAGCTATGAGCTTGCCTGGATTCAAACATGAGAAAGTTGAACGTCACAAGTACATATTCAATCATACCTTTTGTATCCGAGACTTGCTTTTCGGTATAAAAAGTGGTCAGAAACGAGAATGCTTCAGAGTATGTCATTGCTTTGGGAAAACGTTCTATCCGAACTCCGAGGCTACCATTGGGACTAGTTGAAGGGTAAGTTATAACCAAACACCACTCTTGCAGAATGGTGACCTTGTGAATTCAGCTAACAACTTTGCGGTCGGTCCTGTCAGAACGTCAAAACACAGTAGCTCGGCTGGTTTGAGATGTGCAAGTCTAGTCTGCTCAGTATGATCAGTGGATGTACTGTTCTCATTGAAATCTGACATAGTACCTCGAGCTCTAGCCTCATTAGTGTATCATCGAATTCATCATATACAACGTCGCCAGTGCTTGGACACACACTAACGAGTGCAATCGATACATCATGCATCCTCCCCTTCTTTTGGTCTTCTACTATACAAAGGAAGGGGGGAGGAGAGTGCGTCCCTGTCATGTCCACAGAGTCCAGAGGGTCGACGTAGCTGGAGAGCACATTTTAGCGGAGGGAGGTAACTTGACAAGATGTGTTACATACGTGGCTGCAGTGTACAAACGCACTAGTTTTCGCTCAAAGGGGGCGTTTCGGTTTTCTCCAACCTTCTTGAGCGCTGCAGTCTCCACCTGGTTGACGATGCCTACGCGATGTCCGCGAGACAAAAGACTACTCAACCACTGGTGAGCAGAAATGGAATCCACATTTCGAATTGGAAACTGTACTTCTTCAAATGAATGTCTCGCCGCTCTACAGGTATAGATGCAACGATGAAGTTTCGATCGCGAAAAGCTACCATTCCCAAGACACTTGCGGCAATCTTGCAAACTTGTAAGTGCGAGTTACTGGGACTCCTGGGTTTGACATACTTTCGCGTCTTCATCGAAGAATTTGTACTTGTATCCAACTTCAATCATGAGCAATGTACCAGGATTGTCATGTTTGAGCTTTTGTACCTAATGAATATATTACAACGAGGAAGAAGCATTCGAAAACTTGAGAATTACCTGCTTCTCAAGAGGGGTCCATGGTTCACCACTAGGTCCCAAATCTTCTATTCGTTTTGCTCTGGACTTGACCGAGGTTGCCTTTTGTTTTCCTTTTGATGGTTTACTTGTAGAACTATTCCCCATTTTCCAGAACTCTGGTTCTGAAGAATCCGACTGTGTATCCTCACCGACAGAGTTTTCAAGATTCGGACTAGGTGATTCTATATTGGTAGAGGACTGCTTTTGGATGAAGAATGAGGATTGTCTTTCTAATAAAAGCCTCTTCTTCAGAGCTTCACGCTTTGACAAGTTCTGAGCTCTCGATTCTTCAGAGCCAGAAGTACGTGAATTGCTCTCAGTTGGAGTGGAGACTGCAGGATCGAATTTCCACTGTTGTGCCTTATTATAAGATTCAGACGGTGAAGGTCTAGATGGCCCGGGGGAAAGACTATGGAAAGTTGAGCGACCCCTCTGTCTCTTAGACGGAGGCTCCTCGTCTGAAGAGCTTATAGTCAGGTCCACTATTTGGCTGGCCCTCTTCTTTGGATTAGGAGATGGTGTGAAGTAGGAAGATAACCTCGCCTGGTACTTGGGTTCAGAATTTTGAGGCATCCCGAAAGTAGTCGTTTAAGGTCAAGGTGAATAAGCGCTCAAGAAAGTGGCGCAACGCTTTAGGAGGAGCACGTGGAACAATGCTCTCTTTCGGCTTTCACCATGCTAGATCGTCTTTCCGTCTTTTGGGTATATCCAAACCTAGGTGCACCTCATATCAGTCTCGTCTGTACTCCACGCCGCTTGATGGCCCTCCGGTCACTGACACGAATCGTCAGTCCTAATTGTGTCTTTTCATTTCATGGAACTCAACGACTTTCATTCATCAACTTCAAGGTGCTGAAACCACTATGCAACGATTCTGGAAGACAGTGGGACTAGAAGGTCGCAAAGATGGAATAGCAATAACCTTGGACAAGCGTGCTCTCAAGACACCCTCTGGCCACACTTTACTTCTTCCTCACAACAAGCGTCTAGTGGCGACACTCATAGCTGCTGAATGGGAAAATCAGAAAACGGTCTTGAAACCTCACGCATTACCAATGGTTTGGGCTATGACTGTTGCGCTTTCTATCACTGACCTTTCCTCATAGACATCGTTAGCGTCGAGAGCGATAGACTTTTTCGCGGAGCCGGAATCACGGGAGAATGTTAGACAATCACTTCTGGAATATCTGGATACGGATACTATATGGTACTTGTTGGTTGTTGTCTTCTGGGTACCGGCTGAACTTGGTTCCAGCTTCTATCAAGATTATCCACCACCCCTTGTTTCCCAACAGGAAACACATTGGGATCCATTATATTCATGGGTCGAAGAAATTTCAGGCGCCAAACTTGAGAAATTCACGTCCATACTCTCCAATTCCCAATCCGAGGAGTGCAAAGAGAAGCTTTCGGCTGTTATACATGATTTAAATCAATGGGAAATGGCTGGTAAGACAATACATCGTCGGTTTATCTACTCGAACTTAAACCTCGGTAACATGCAGCTTTGGAGCGCGCTATACATGCGACAAAATCTTTCATCATTGCTCTAGCCTTGGTCAAACGTCGATTGAATGTCGACCAAGCATCTGACGCAGCTAGAGTTGAAGTAAGAAGCCAGATAGAACGTTGGGGAGAAGTCGAAGACAGTGAGTTGTGACTGTTCAATGGCTGATATTCTTGTCTAATCTCATTCCAGCACACGATGTAGACTTCCACGATATTCGTAGACAATTGGGAAGTGCCGCATGCCTCTTGTCGGCTGCTTAGCATGATCTAAAAACGTTGAATTGTATCTGCCATTTGCATCTGTTATCGCAGTGCAGACAATTTTCGAACATTGTTGGAGTGATCATGGCATCGCGAGTATAGCTTCAACGCTTAGCCTCAAAGTATCGTGTGGAATGCTCAGTCTCGAACCTCAGAGCTTCCTCCTGCCGCCGGCGGTCAAAGAAGCAACAGGCTTTACGACGATATACCTCCTGACGGATGGGTCATGTAGGATATATAGATAAAAATACACAGTGGAGTGTACCGTGTACGAGTGTGCGACGAACCCGAACGTGTTGGGACGATGAAGGCACGGCAAACACCATATTCCACGAAGTTGGGATTCAATCTACTTCGGGACGACCTTCCAGATACCTGGGGGTCCGCTTGTGTACCCGAGATGGCCTGAGACGGCCCATGGGTGTCCTACCAATGACGTTTCACTATTTTACGATGAATACTCGGAGACAGTTCGGGTGCACGGACGACTCAGCTCAGCTCATCTCTGAATCTGACATGAGTAAAAACATGGTACCGGAATTGTTATCATCGAAAGAATGTTCCGTAGCACACTATTTTGTGTGAGCACCTTCAGTAACTTTGCCATGTTTCCAAAAACAGATGCATGCTCAATCAATGAGCCCGAGGGAGTGACCTCTGTACCTGCCTGCTATCTCTAGCTCGATGGGGCGGGTTCGATAGCACAAAGCAGTATTAAAGCCGCTGTACAATTTGAAGCAACATTTAAACTGACAAAAAATGGATACCGCTCTTTAGCATCCGCCACTCTAGTTGCTTTGCTTTGATATCACCATGTCTCGCTCCACATTACTCGAATCATTCGACCCATTTGCTGTTCATCCTTTCACTAGCAGCTCTTGTCTAGCACAGCGAGCTACGCAGTCACCTAAATCTAGCCAAGGCTCGGCCAAGACAGACATTACACCAGAGTCGCAAACCACTATTTTCGTGAAACCTCAGAGAGGAAATCCACAGGGATATCCTGCGAGCACAAAACCTACGCCTGTATTTGTTCCTTTCAGGAAAGAAACGGTGACTCCTGAGCCGAGTTTTAAGCAGTCTAGAAAGCAATGGAATTGATCTCAACGCCAATCGCACAGGGATCAGTGTGTACAATCGCTCAGAGCGGCAGTAACATTTAAGCTGATACCTTTGCAGGATCAAGTCTTGATCGATGTTTCCTTGCTACGACAAAGTTCCGGATCCTTTGGCCCGAGGAAAAAAGTCGGAATTTCGTGGACGTTGAAGACATCACCGTAACCATCTATGTTCTCGATCATGGACACAAACTCCATAAGATTGTTGTGGCTCATACACTGCGGCCCTCGTATAGGTGGATAAGGAGGAACAGGCTGTATGTATGATGGACTGGGCACCGGGGTTTCAGATGCGGAAATATTCGCCAGCTATCGATTGTTGAGTACGAGTAAACGAGAATTGGAACATTTACCATATGGGACCTGTCCGATGCAAACTGATTCAAGTATATGTTTGCAGATACTACCCGAAATGAACTACTGATTGCACATGTAAACATGACGCTAAAATACACTGACTTTGGACATACCTTTGCAATTCGTCGGGAACATTTGTACTGAACGTTTGCGCAAAGTAGCCTGTGTCAAGGTTGAGAATACTAGAGACTCGGATGTGATTGTGTGAGCTTACTGTCCCACGTAACAGGCAGACCAAACGACAACATGATAATCCCATACCACAGCCCCATACGGCTCCTTTGAGAGTTTCTGATTCCACAACGCGACCTATCAATGCGAGATGATTTTCTAATTCGGCTTTAGCTGAATCACTTGAAGTTCTACGCGCCGTTCTGTTATGGTTTGAGATGAAAACCACAAAGACGTCCCAGGTTTCAGAGAGAAGAGGATTTTGAGAGAACGACTGAACGAGCAGATAGACATTTTCTTCACACCAATAAGGAGTATAGACAGCATCTTTGGGGAGCTCAGGTGGAAGGAGAGACATGTGGAAATTGTTGAACTCAAGTAGTGAGAGCAAACTAAATAAACGGTTAACCACGTCGACCGTGGGAAGGTAATTCTCAACACCCTTCCTTGTACCCTACTTTCATCATCTTCCATCGATAATGAGCTCAGGTCCCTCATCAAGCTCGACTAATGGAATTCATCCGCACCAAGAAAGCTCAAAACACCTCAATCACGCTTACCACATGAACGGTTTTGCCGACCCGTGCGTATCTCGATGTTTCAAGCGTGAGCCACTGAACTGGATTGGAAACTAACTCCTGTTATAGCACTCCTCACAACCAAAAAATCATCGACTATCTGTACAACTACGGCTTTCAGCGTGGCGTGAGTGGAATCGTTGAGAAATTGCCTATTCTCTTTGTTCTGACATTGTTCTTCAGGAATATGCAGACACAGTGCTTGTGAGTCTTTCGTGAAAAGTGATGATCTCCAGCAGCTGAAAATTCTATCGAAGCATGTACATCAAAATATATATCGACTTCATGCAATAATATTATCTCGTTCTCCTTTCTTGGTTCAACTATTATCTACTTCACCCCAAGGACAAGTCGGCGTACTTCGAACAATCTATGTACCAGTGGAGCGAGAACCTGAGGTCACACAGGAAGGATTTGCTATAGGTGTGTATTTACACATTCGTCATCGAAGATTCACTTATAACTGTTGAACAGCTCTAGGCTATCTGTATTCGTCCTTCTCTCTAAGACTCATCCAACCTGAAAATGCCAGAGCTGTACTTGCCGCTGGATGCATGCTCGGAGGAATGGACGAACTCTGCGAGTACGCTTATTCCATCTGCAAAAGCTCTATATCTGTCGACACTATCGGTCCTTGGCTCGAATTTGTCGACGCGATACCTCCTCCATCAAGTGGCGCAGAGACTCCAGGGCCAGAACTTTCTTCTATCAGAATATTTGGACCCTATGTACAGAAGCTGCGTGATGATGTCTTCCACTTTTTGGTGGTGACTCTTCCAAACATTCTGGAACTGCACGCCACTTCTGAGACCACTCCGACCACCCCGGGAAATGGACGCGAAATCTTGCTACAAGTCTTCTCTAGAGTCCCTTTCGACATGTTCAAGGCTGCCATAGAGTCACCCAACTTCCAGATCGGTGTGTGAAGGTTTTCTTTCGTCAGTCCCTTCATTGATGTACATATTACACGTCTTCTAGGCTCAGACCAGGCGAGGTTCAAGTTTGCTAAAGAGGCGATTGAAGCAAGGAAGCATGGGATAGCACGAGGACTAGAAGAGACCGTGGTGCTGGCTTTCGGTGGAGGGAACTTCGGTACGAGTGCTGTACACGTCACCCGAAAGATGCGTAAGCGGCCACTATGGAAGGTCAACTCCTGATACACTTGAGTTGTAAGTAAGTTAGCAGGAATCTCGCAAATCTCGAGCTCCATTATTTCTACTCATCCCATCCAGTATGACCACCGGCTATGCCGCTGTTTGAGTCAGATCACGAGAAGGTATAGCTTCAGGCTTCTGATCTTTTCTCAGTTCCCGTGAACAAGCCGTCTTTTTCCGCCACTCTGTCGTTGCACATAGAATGGCGTCGTCCGGAGTCACCCTCGGAAGACGCAGGTGATGGCCTATTAGGATGTTGGCACGGCTCAAACTTTCGAAACCTCGTCAGAACGTGCGGAGTCCAGGAACGGTCAGCATATGGATTATACAGTCGCCTCTGTAATAAGGCATACCCCTCGGTCATAGGCCAAAAGTATGCCTTATGACAGAGTATGCCCTCTGGCAGAGGTCATATCCAGAAGCGCCCACCAGCGCCTAAAAGTGGTAAGAGATAATGAGTCTTGATTTGACCAACACATAGATAGTAGCTTGAAAGGAACAGTAGCCAATGATCTATGACAGAGAATTCCATGATTCTTGTTTGAATGGGACCTTGCAGCATCCTCGAACTAAGGTAGATGTAGCAAATCTTTCGGTTGACCGACCATTTAACTGGGTTCCCACGGATGTTATCTGCATGTTATCTACACTGCAGATAACATCGTCGCCCGACTTCTCATTCTGCCTGGATTATCGAGCTGTAAGATAGCATGTAGCGCTTCAGCATTGTTCATCTCAATGCTAGGCAATGATATTTTGTTTGCATGATCAGTAAAAACACATCAAAGCGCAGAATAAGAGAATGTACAGATAACAAGCAGATAACACCGAGCATTTCAACGTTAATCTGGTCAGTTCTGGTGGTGTATATTTTTGTTCATTATTCATCTGTCACTCTACTCTTCATCTCAGAGCTCTTCCAGTAGTCCCGCTTCTTTTCAATCATCTATTGTTGTTGTTGTAATGATTGCCAGCCTATCATACTTTCAATATGTTCAACGAGCGGCGAGCATCCAAACCACTTCGTCGAATATATAGCTGATTTTATTTCTGTCATTTGTGAACACACATGTTGAAGTGCGGCTCTTTCAACTTTCGCTCTCAGTTATTATCGAGCAAAGTTGTGCTGTTTTGGCAGCTCATTTTGATCTGTATATTGTTACTTCCGAAAGTTGCTTCCGAGACATGACTCTTTTAAGTTTTCAAGGGGAGGGTACTTAGCCTATACTAATTTCTACATAGTATGAGCATTAGAGGTACTGGTGAGGTGTAGTTCAATTGTGTTCTGGATCTCTCTCTTTCCCCTTTTTTCCTTTCCTCTTTTGGGTCTCGATACCCAGTAAAATGGTCGGAAAACCAATCTTTCTTGTACATATTGACATGCCGGCTGCAACTTATGGCGACGGCGACATCATAGTTGCTCTCGGCATTGTCAATGGCCTCAATTTTTAAGAGCTCTTCTCTATAGAAGGCAATTATTGACTATCCTATACTATAAATTATCTCGAGACGCCCAAATTCCAACTCAGCTTATTACTTAATTCTTAGTCAGCTTCTCTAAGCGCTTACCCAGCCTTTTTCTTTACACTGGCGCTTTTTTGGGCGCTCTTTCATTTTCAATACTTCATTCAAGCTTCTGATCAACTCTAACAACTTTTAGGAGTGTGTTACATAGTATTCTCAAATGTTTCAATACATTGAGCTATCCTTCTTTACTTATTATGGTGCAGATAATTCTTACTGCAGTCACAGAGCAATTATCTCAACAAAATCAATGAATCTGCCCTGTTTCTTCTGAACCTCAAAAAAAACACATATTGCTCCCATTGGAGCTCAGACACTTGAGCTGGACTATGACTTCATGGGCCATCTTCTGTGTGTAATGTGTGACATCAAGAGTTTTGGGACTTAGAAGTGACAGATTTGTGGGATCTATGAGCCTAAGTGAGTACATGCAAGACCTGTAGGTAACCAGGGGTACCCGGTAAGACTATAGAAGGAGAGCTAAAGTAAGGGGAAAGCCGTACCCTCAGAATGAACATAAGTTCTGAGAGGCATTGAACAATTTTGTTTAAGTATGTATTTGAAATAGATAAGGAAAATTGTAAGTAATATTTTACAGACCATACATGAATGACTCAAGTCCAGAACTAGGACATCCTGAAATCTAAGAGTGAAACCAATGCAGGGAGCAGTGCATGCAGAAGTATATGATGAACAATGGACTCAATAGTTGGGTGTATGCATTTTCTCAGAATACCAAATGTACACATGAGAAAACACACTACAGTCATCTATTGGCCATTGAGATACTATGAGCCAATGGGACTAATGATGCTCAAGCATGCAAAACTTTGTGAAATATTTTCAGAAAAAATTCTGTTAGTTCATAGAATGTAGATACACCATTACTAGAATTTATAAGTGCTCAGAAGAAGGATTGCACTGGGATCAATAAATGATTTTTTCTGCTCATGCAGTACTAGATGCATGAATATTGGAATGTCAATGGTGGTCCTTGAAGGAATTTTACTTTATTTCCTAAGCTACAGTGTGTAGCATACCACATAGACCATTAATTATAAAAATAATCATAAAAATACATTCAGATTGGCATGAGATGGAACAAAATGAGTGGTGAGTAGCAGTCACATCATTCCATCCCAAATGCCCTCAAATTTTTGACAACAATTGTAAAAGCACTTAGCTCTTCTCAAAAATTACAAAACATGGCATACAGTATCTCAAAGTATAATAGTTCAGGTCTGCCTATTTACTTAGTCCATATTGTGTTGCTTCACAATTTCGCAGCTGAAGTGGAAATTTTATCCCATTGGACTGTAGATGACTATACACATTAAATCCAAACTCAATAAGAAGCTTTGATGAAATAACTACAAAGTTCAAGTAATTATTGAGTTTGGTACTCAGCAATCCACAGAAAGTGGGAGACGACTGAGATTGAGTAATAGTATAGTACAATATCTGACAAAACAAGTATAAAATGAGAACTGATACTGTAAATAAATAAAAGTCTACTAATGAATAAATTTGGAAAAAGTCACTAGAGATAGACATCTCAGCAATTCATAAGAAGTGTGGAACAAACTGTAAGGTGTAGATACTTAGCTAAAAAGTTGTGTATAAGTTTCTGATGAGTTTTTTCACTGTTTTTGAAGGTATATTTCACCGTGACGTAGGCACGGGTTAAAAAGCTTGTCAGAACCAAGAAATATAAATATTTTGCATGTAAAAGCTGACAAATTTCACCAAAATCATCCGGTCTCAACTACTTTAATAGGAAGGTATGCCCTATCAACTCGCCAAAAAGCTATGCCTTATGCCTTACTACAGAGTTATGCCTTATGCCCACTAAACCGAGTTGGTTGGGCCAAAAATGTATGCCCTATTACAGAGTATGCCTTATTCTGGGTATGCCTTATTACAGAGGCGACTGTAATGACGATGATGGACTCTCTAATTTAGGGAAAGTCCGGTCTGGCATAGTTTGGCATATTTTTAACTTTTAAAGCCCGATTTTTGACAGCTTGCAGCTGTTAATGAAACCGAGGAATAGACTGGAACTGGAGCGGAAAATAGGACGCGACTAGTTTTAACAGAAGGTTGAGGGAAGGGAACTGGGATGCTCTTACCTTCGCAGCGACCCAGAGGCAACCGCTTTTTTTGGTTCAGGCGCCACTATCGATTACTTATTCCCATGGAACACGCGCGTATCACCGGGGTTAAGTTCCATAGAAGTGGCTTAAAAGACCAGAACTTTTCTTCGAGAGTTAAAGATCCTTCCAAGTTCTCGAATGAGTGAACCAACTTACAACCTTTTCTTCACTGGCAAAGATGACCCTCGCAACTGCGTCGTCATCGGCGAAGATACAAAACCTGTGTTCTTTTCCTTTGAAACTTTTCAAAGGGACCAAGTTAGCACGCGAACAATAGTGAGTTCACTGTTCAGTGAGCGCACAAGGCTCTTAGTTGACTTCCATGTTGCAGGTAACACGAGGAAAAGATTTAATTGCGTCTCTGGAATGGAGTCCTGGAAATCAATTAGGAATGGTCAACATTGGAACAAGGCAACTCTTCATGTCGCAGCTTGTGCAACCTGGCTCCTCTAGTCAGTAAGTAGTCTGAAGTGATTCTTCGGCGAGCCCACGCTCAGCTAGGAAAGTGTTCGCAATTTCGTGTCAAGTAGTGACGGACGAACATACGAATGGAGACGGAGCTATTCAGACACCTCGAGCTACACTGTAAGATTGAATTCCTCATTTTATTGTTTCCGTCGCTTAAATTTAAGTCCAGTTATTTCTCTTGCCCAACAACATACAAATAGCGACTTTCCAGAAGATGAATACGCAAACCGTCGTCGGCCCCTCTCACGCCTTGTTGCAGTATCATTTCGCTCACGACCCTTTGTTGCTTGAAGCGATCCTCTCCCTTTGTCTTTTCAGATGGATTGATCTCCATGGAATGTGATGTTCGAGAGTCAACTTGTATCATATAAACTTGATTTTATTTCCTGCATCTGTAACTAGATCCTGAGTATGTACACAATGTTTTTTCGACGTAGGCAAGAAATTTAAAATAAATAACCAGGCCACTATTGAGCAGCTTTCATAGCACCCAACATGTGTTCAAGACGTTCTTCAACAGTCAAATATTCGGAATTAGTATGGCCGGTCATCGAAGAAGTCGCAGAATGAGAGTTATCAGCCTGACCCTGCGAGAAGTTGAAAGTCCCGGCATCCATGCCCTGCGAAAGGTTTTCGATTAATCGTCCTATCTGCGCAGAGGAGGTGTAGTAAACCTAGAGAAGGAGGTTTAGAGGTATGTTCGAAATCAGGATCAGAACTCACTTTTGTTTCGGGTCTATTCTTCCCTTGAACTATCTTTCTCCGTGACACATATGAGGAAGTGCTTCCTTTAGACCCAGTCCTCGTGTGATCTTTCACGAAAACTTGTACACCCTCATCGTTATCGTAATCCGACTGGAAGCTGGTTCGGCCCGTGTATAACGACTCTACGTCGTCATCACGAAGACCGTTGACGATAGACCTAGGCCCAAAATCAGAATACAGAACTTGATATAATTGAAAATGAAATGAACTAACCAGATGGTCTCCCCGTTAGCGAGCTCAATTACTTCTAACGCTGGACCAGGATCAGATGTACCAGCTTCTGCAGGTGCAGACTGGGAGCTCTTTTCACCCGAATACATGTCATATCTAGATTCAGATATTAGAATGGGAGGCCCAGCACTTGAGCTATACGCGTACACCGAGTCATATGGCGTATTCGATGGTCCACTAGCCGAAGGGGCGGCCAAGCTTTTGTCCATCCGAGCTGCCCAAGATTGAGGAAGTTGAGGGACAGGAGGTGATTCATCGGCGGAAAAACGTCGACCGGTTGGTGAACGAGGAGGCGGCGGAGTCGGCACTCTCTCATGAATGGAGCGATTGGACGAGGTGATACTCAATGCGCTAGCTCTGCGATGGCGAGAAGAATTTTTCCTTCCCAGCGCGTTGAGATCTGCAACAGAAACCCCTCGATCCTCGGGATAGATAATGGTTCTCCGGATAATAGTATTCGTGTCATCTGCACCACGTTGGCGAGGCCGGCGGATACCAACATTCTCTGGTTGTTTCAATGATGATTTTCGTGAAACGGGCATTTTACTGACACGATGTCCTGAATCTTCGAAAGTGGACCATTCGCTTTGCGGAGTGGGACTCTGGAACTGACGTTCGTCTCGATTTTCTGGTCTCGATTTGGTTGCAGAGGAATTGTTGCGAGTTAGCATCGTCCAATCCGTCGATCTGGATGAGATCGAGCCTGACCGAACAAGCAATTCGCTCAATTTATTTTGATCGAGACCAAGATCGCTGGCAGCATTGAACAGTTGCTTCAACGCTTGCGATTCGTATTGGTTCACGCCATTCATCTGTTCATCACTATGAGGCGTTTGCAACCGAGGCACTGAAGGGTTCTGTGGTGATGATGATGATGATGATGATGATGGAGGATGTTGCGCCGTTTGCGTGGTCAAACCTCTGGGGTATTGACTTCCTCTACTAAAGGCTGACTTGCAAGAGAAAGCGGTGTTTGAACCGGAGACATTTGGTAAGGCGAAGTGTGATATTGCCGTCCTTTGTACTCAACGGACTCGGTTGTACGTGCTTTACCTCTGAATCGTGCCATGAAGCCCTTTAACCCTGGTCCAGCCGAAGCAGGAGGACTGGGAACCGGAACAGCTGGTACTCGGAAACGACCGATTTCGGTAGCGCTTACTGCGGAGTCCATGGGGTGCAGTTTGGACGAGTCATAACGAGCGAATTGAGGTTGACTACTATGAGGAGGTGGATTGGATTCCAGATCTAACGGGTAAGGAGTGACTTTGATTTCTTCAATGGGTATATTACCCTTTCGCAGGGTTCCTCTGAGTTTCCTAAAACGAGATGCTATTTTTGAGGGTGGACCAGATGAGGATAACGGGGGAGTACGAAGAGGTATCGTATCAACACTGGTTGACGCGGAAAGCAAGGTAGGCGTAGATATCTCCTTGGTATTGAGTTTCTTTCGGACAGTTCCTGATGATACAAGTCCTTCTTTTGACAGATTGGAATTCGAGGGCCGTTTTCGAAGAGCCAGCATGGCAGCATCTGTCTTGCGCTGGATCTCACGTGCGAGCTCGGCTTGAGCCTCGGGCGTTTGAGGAATGTGAGGAGTCGAGGGACTACGCAGAGGGTTATGAAGAGCTGATCGTGATGGGGAAGAAACACCGATCGCAGAGGTCTCCGGTGATGAAGTTGTGACATTAAGCGGGGATGTTGCGACTGGGTCTTTTTCCTTCGATAAATCCATTTGCAGACTAGCATCTTCTGGACGATGTGCAGGCGCAGATGGTGCCTCTTCTTCCGGTGTATCTTCGCCAAACAGCACTTGAGCAAGGTCGCGATTCCGACGTGTTGTAGGAGATATTTCTTGGGCTGTTGTTGGATTATCGGTAACAGCAGGAGGGGAAGTGTCCCGAGGGGCATCCTTGATCTGGGTATTGATACTATCTAGTACGGAGTTGAGCAGTGCGCTGGCTTTTAAGATCTGATCACTGTTCATCGCAGCAGACCCTTCGAGGGGTTGTAATTGTTGGGGAGGGGGAGTAGTCATCTAATAGGATTGGTAAGAATGATAAATTAACAAGAACAAGGATTCATACCCGGAAGTTGAGAGAATAGTTCGACTGAGAAGTGGAAGGACGACGTCTCCGTAGAGAAGGAACACGTTCTCGTGCCTCGGATACTGTTGAATTCTTGGATGCTACTGCATTGACTAATGTTTCTTGAATAGCAGCAAAGTCCGATTTGTGTAAGCCTGCATAATTGCCTATAACATCTTCGGGATTCCACTCGGTATCAGGAGACCCAGCAGGGGTAGTGGAAGTAGACTGAGACGAAAACGATAAGTCATGCCAAGGCGGACTCTGTGAATCTGCATCGACGAAGAGAAACTTGTTATCAGCTTCCCAAGAATGGTAACTGGATCCTGTCGATTCTAAAGATGACCGCGATGAGTTCGCAAGGGGAGAGAATAAAACTGGGTTGAAAGAATTGAGGGCGAAGGGAACGGACGTGCCGTTCTGCTTTGATGCTCGCCTACTCGGTCTGGGCGAGCTATCCATACTTGGAAAGGTTGGAGAAATCGGAGAACGAGTCGGGGACTGGGTTGGGGTAGGAGATCGAATAGGGCGACCATTGAGATCAAAACCAGAGATGGTTGAAGGAGGTCGATTGTCATACGGATACGCGCCACTAGAATAAGCCGCGTGCGGATGACTACGTTCAAGTATAGGTGAATCAGGCAGAGCAGGTGAACGCAATGATCGTGAAGCAGATGCAGATTTAGAATGTCCATTCGTCCCATGTGGGTCTGTACTGCCTTCCCCATCACTGAACCAACTGCCATTCCGATTGTGGCTGATAATATTCTGGGTGAGGATTTCGAAGCAGGTATAGTCCAGGTGACGTTGGAAGGCGTACTTGGTCGCGAGGTAGAAACAGCGGCAGCGGTAAGGGGTTGATAGGTTAACCCTGAAAGGGGTGAGGCAGGTCGTTTACGGCCAGGCACGGCAGAAGAATCAAAGTCTATCAATTCTGCGCCACGTTCACCACGTTGCGTGGGATCAACTGGACTCCGTTGGAGGAAAGGTGGCGACAACGGACGGGATGATTTGGCAGAAAAAGGTGAAGTTGTAACAGCATGTTCAGGTATAGTAGGGGGAGGTGAGGGCGCATTCGGTAGAGCGGAAGAAAAGACATTTGGACCATGAGGACTCGGAACAGCAGCAGCTCGAGGAGTGATAGAATGCGATCGCAGCATGTCGTTGTCCGTATCCTCACGAGGAGTCATTGGACGTGGCATTCCTGGAATATAGCCTGGAAGTATATGAGATGGTATGGGCGACATCCGCTTGTCTTCTGTTTCTGTTTGAACGTGGTGATCAGGAGAGATAGCCATGCCTGCTTGGTGACTGTCAGTAAGAGGATTGTCCTGCAACAGCAACAGATTAAGAAATCAGAGAGTGTGATGCACGCAAGTTGTTGAAATGCGCACCGTGCTTCGTGATTCATTATCCGCGCGGCTAATGGGAGTTGAACGAAACATGACAATTTCATCCTCTGCATCCTCTTCTAGTTCCCTTATAACTTCCTCTAATGCTAGCGAAGCACGTTTCAACGCTGATGGCCCCAGGGATTTTGACAGTCTATACTCGGCGGTCACCAAAGCATTGTGTTGGCCATAAGGTGCTGGAGGTATGAGTGGAGCAGATCGCACAGCTTGCTTGCTGTTTAGTGCATCGTTCTCTGGCGTGCCTGACTTGAATTCGTGCGAAACGTCAAACGCTGATGATGATGTAGATACTTCAGAAGGGGCTGCTGAAGTAGCGCGAGAGCTTGTGTGTTTGCTTGGTGAGGTCGCACTGCGAACGTAGGAATAATCTCTGAGTCGTCCTGAGCCAAAGAGGTTGTTGCTGTAGCGCTTGTTAGAACGGCCTGTACTTGGAGAATGTGTTAGCGACGAGCGTGTCGACTGGCGGATTGAGTTTTCGGATTTGTCGCTCGGTGTTGCATACTTGTTGCGCAGACCAAGACTCTCAAGTATCATGTCTTCCTCCTCCTCTGAGATATGATTTTCGACGCCACGAGCTCTCTGTTCAGCTAACCTGGAGCGTAGAAGGTCTACCGGTAACGGTTCACCGGAAGAGTTGCGAAGTAGGGAGAAACGCCGGGTCAGACTATCGTTATAGGGTCAGTGAGAAGTTTAAGTATCGCGAACGATTGGGAAGACAAACTCTGGGAGGATCAAAAAGTCGTCTTCGGAAGGCAATTCGGGAAGCAACTGCGGGTTTTCGCTGGGTGATGGCGGAGGTATAGAGGTATGGAGGGGGGAAAGAATAGGATACTGGCTCCTCTTTGCGTCTGATTTTGCGTCTGATTTCTTGCTGGAAAAGAGTAATTGAGATACGCGGTCAGACCGCCAAGGTGATACTGATAGTACTGACCGAAGACGATTCATTTCTGGGACCTCGTTTTCACCACGTTGAAAGGAAAGATAGGCGCGACTGGAAAGGAAAGAATGTCGGGAACGTGTACTGCACGAGTTCAAGTAGAAAGTTGTATGTAAATGGGCGCTTCAGTAAATGTCAACAGCTGGTCAACAGGCAACTTTTTTTTTGTTTTTCTGTCAATCAGACCAATCAGACTTTTCGGCATTTCCATGGCAGAAATGCCGGCATCCTATTCCTCAGCAAGTACATTCAAGAGCTGACAGACTTTCTGTACTGTATCTGGGCATGTTGAAGTTGTCGAAAATCACAACATAACATTCATAGTAATCCACTATGTACATCATATAACACGACACAAGAAAAGATACAACGCTTCACAATGTACCGGAACTATAAGCAATAATGAAAAATGAAGACGAGAACTTCATGAACGTATTGACACTGGAGTCTTTGGACCCATTATGTCGTTGTACTAACTTAGCAGAATCAAGAGACATGCTACACCGTAGTCTACAAATGAGCTCACCTTTCTAACACTTTGCAATTATAGCACTTTTCACGTATCATATTTAGCCTTAGCATACTCAGCTACCCAAGACTCGACGTTGTTCTCCACAGTCTCGATAGAGACACCGCATTTAGAATAATGTCGAGCCACATCAAGTGTAGTGATCGGCTCCTCCCTCAGGCAGTCAGGATCGAAGGGTTGATAATTCATGGTTGTCTGTGGACTCTCCACCACTCCATCTCGAACCAGCTTGGAATATTGTCCCTTCTGAATGAAAAGACTGATCATTGCCACATTGAATTCGGCTCGGTATTGAGAGGAAGTCGGCCGCAACCGAGCCAACAGGCGACTTGCTACGATGTCGTTCAGGAACGGGGCCCCAGTTTCTGGATGTACTCGCACCCCTTTGGGCAACGATTTTGGATAGCGCGTATAATACGCTACCCACGCCTCGGGAGGGTCGTCATATTGAGGGTTGATCAGATGGTCTGTTTCAGCAAAAAAATTCTGAGGACTCTGCTGAGAGAGCAACAAAGGATTTCTCCATCTAGAAAGAATGTATTTCTGCCCGTATGTCTTACGCTCGGCAGGGGTAGCATGAGCCTCTCGGCAGAGAGCTTTTACAAGAGCCATGGAGGACTCGTCTCCTGCTTGGGCTTTTCTGAATAGTGTTTTTAGTGCTGTGTCGATTGTTGTACGAACGAGTTCGGAATTATTTGTAGAGTAATAGCCGGGTATCAGGGATCTAGCCATTTCGACGTAATCTCGTCGAATAGGTCTACTTGCCAAAGGCCTCGAGGGAGCTTGTGTACGACGCCTGGAAGACGAAGGCTGAGGTTGAGGACGATGATCTTGACCCACCCGAGCTTGTGGCAGCTGAAATTCGGGGTGAGTACCACCGCGCAGAACCGCAGGTGGAGGTGAAGAAGGTGCTAGAGAAGCAGTGCGATTATTCAAAACGAGGTCGAAGTTGGGAGTCTCATTCGGCTCTTTAATAAGATGCTTAAACATCTCCTGGACTTCTAATAAGGATGTCAAAAGCTATTGGGATTCGGTGATACTTAACAAAGAAAGACCACAAACCTCCAAGTGTTTCGGTGGTGTCCGATAGTTTGATCTTCGTTTCTTCAAGTTGAATGCGTAACTCTTCACGATCATAGGCCAATTCTTCGAATTCACCATCGGCCGAGGCAGGGGTCCGGGCTCTTTTCAGTCCCTCTACGAAGCCCTTGTGGAACCAAATCCAGTTCGAGTCAGAGCGGGGGCTTGAGGCTACTGAGGTAGCCCTAGCATCTACGGAGGATGACGAACGACCAAGCATTAGGTAGGAGATCTGGGGAGCTTGACAAATTTGAAGTTTTGAGTTGCTTTTATATCCTTGCGCGTTCACAGAACGAGACGGAGGCTTGCTGTAAGATCATCATCGAGAAGCGAAACTTCCTGCATACCTACATACCGATTCGAGATTCTGTGATCATTTTTAATTGTTCTAAACCTGTTATTCACATCTGCGCACTCTAATTTTGCGAAGCAAGAAGAAAACTCAGCTATAGACCGTGGAGATCTTCAATGATATGTGGTATCAATATCGAAGGCCAAGGGATCTTTCACAGAGGAAGATCGAACTGGTGTTTTTCCTGATTTGGAGTGTTACCTAGACAAATCAATGGCGGCGTGGTAGCGTGTATGGGATGCAACTCCAATACACAAGTCCAAGAGAAGTTCAACTTGAACATAGTTCATAGTCTGAACGTTTGATATCACAGCGTGAAGTTCGAGGAAGGACAGATTTTGTGTGCTCAAGGTCTTGATCTTGTAGATGTAATTTGATTTGACATAACATTCAAAGGCACGCAGACATCATGTAGAATCCTCGGCGCGGACCTGCAAAATGAGGATAGTCTCAGAGTAGGACATTGCTGCTAGTAAATAGATTAGGGGCAGAACAATCAGCAACACATTCACGGCATCAGGACCATTGATCTTACTATGTGGGGAGAGATAATTAACAGGTATTGGTTTGAGTCACAGATGTGCCGTCAGTAGTAATGCGGATACGGTGCTTGGCCGCGGTCAAATTCCATCGACCGTCTTGGTGTTATTGGAATAGAACAATTTGTAAAATTATCATACATAAAAACGAGCTATAAAGGAAATAACTCGACCAAAGACATGAATCACTTTAGATGGCGTACCTAAAATGAAATCGCTGAGAGTCAGCAAATGTTCGACATGAATGGAACACGAGAAATCCTTACTTCTTCGTCCACTCCTTCGCCGTTGCGAGGAACTTGGATTTGTCGTTCTTCAAAAGCTGTGAATGCAAATGTCAGCATTTCCCTTTTTGAAAAGCCGTGATAGGACGTGCCGCGGCGATGTCTGGCTCGAACGGATCATCAGAGCTGGGGTTATTGAGTTTTTCCTGTATGATGGATAACACTGTAGCAAGAGTTACTGAAGGCTTCCACTATCCACAATCGCTGAATGTTAGTTTCGGATCGTTTCAAGCAGAGGATGTTGACGTACTTCATCTCGCAGAACAGGAACACAGATTGCTCCCTCTTCATTGATCCCTGGATGATATATCTTTGTTTTGAACGTAACCTTTGTGCGTGCCGCGTTCAGTATCAATGAGAACCCGGACCGCCAGTGCGTACGAACCGCAGGAGCTTTGAATGGAAAGTTTTGTGGTAAACTCAACGTGAACTTGAATCTACCACCTCTGTAAGGCGAGTCTGACTGAGTGTAAGCCAGGTTAGATAGCTCGAACGACATGCACAATATGCTATATGTAAGGAACATACCTCAGCAATAATGGTACACTCCCATTCGAATAGATTGTCGTCCTTTGTTTCGACCACAATATTCTGGGGTAAGATAGCGACATCAGAAGATCGCAGCGTTGGAACAGGATGCGACGCGTAGTGAATCGAGAAATGCAATGGTACGCGTGTAATACAGGACTAGCATTCAATGGCGCACCTCAAGAGGATTGTTATGGATGTCTCTCAATTCCTAAGTAAAGGGATCAACCGAGTTCAAATCAGACCAGATGGGCTAGGTTTTAAACCACCTTCTGAATCCTCCTGGTGCCAAAAAGCAAGATCAGGATGTGTTAGTGGCCGATGCGTACTGGATGAGATGAGGAATACTCACCGAAGTGCCGTGCTCGTCATGGTGGTGGATGGTCAAGTGTTACGGCCCGCTCGAGCCGGAGGCCAAAAGACTTGAACTGTTACCACCACTACCGTTTGCTCATCATGTACGACGATTTAATCATCATCGACGATGAAGAACCGCAAGCAGGCCCTTCCAATGTCAATGGTTTCTCTGATGTCGACTTGCCGCCTGCAACGCCAGTTGCGTCTACATCCACTCCATCCATTGCTTCTGGCTCTCGTACCTCCTCGCGTCTGCGTGCATCCAGCCAAGCCCACCAACGTGCCCTAGAAGAATCACCGTCCTCTGCATCTGCAACATCGAAGACTGAATCTAAGAATATTCCGACTCGCTCAGCCACTCAACGCCCAAAAAATCAACCAAAGCTGAAACTCAAACTTAGCGAAAAGCTGGCTGCCCAGGCTCCTGGAATGTCCTTTCTAGGACAATACGACAGAGAGTTGGACTCAGATGACAATGAAGACTTGGCTTTTGAAGAGCAGTTTATATTGAGACTTCCAGCTGGGGAGGATTGTGACAAGTTGAGGAAAAGTGTAGCGGCCAGAGAGGTGCCAGGAGATGTTTGGTTCAAGTTCAAAGGTGCGATCTACGTTTGAATCCATATAACATTATGATTCAACCAACTACAGATTCCCGTCGAGGGGTCTTCCACATAGGAAATAACACATATGCTTCGAAACTGGTCGATATGCCTTGCATAATAGAATCTCAGAAAACTCTTGATAATAAGCAAATGTTCAAAGTTGCGGACATTTGTCAGGTATGCTCCATATCTCATTCCAAGGGATTCGCCTATTGACGCTCTTTCCATAGATGCTAGTAGTCGAAGACCGTATCGAAAACGAAGACGTCGTCACTCGTGAAAAGAATCTGAATATCGATGATTTTATCTGGCCCCATGGGATTACACCTCCGCTTGCACATGTACGGAAGAGACGATTCAGGAAGAGAATCAACAAGCGCGTAAGCACCTCCTTTCTCCAGTCTTAACTTGGGAATCTCACTCTCTGTATCTCTCGCTAGACGATCGAAACCGTAGAGCAAGAGGTTGACAGGCTGCTGGACCAGGATAATCTAGCAACGGAAATCAAATACGGTCAGTCTTTTCTTCCCATTATCATCCAATCAACAAGTGATCATCTTCCGTTGAAGAAATACTTGAAAATGTCAATCCTGAATTGTCCGACTCCGAATTCATTGAACGCGAGGAGGCTATCGATGCGCCCACACCCGCAATCTCCGACACAGGTGAACCTGCCACGCCTAGCGCAATTCTTGGTGATGACGGCGAAGAGGACGAGGAGGAAGAGGAAGAAGTTGAGGGTGATATAGATGAAGAGTTGGCTGCGGAGCTTGATTTAGCGCTCGGCGACGAAGATGAAGATGGAGATGACGAAGAAGAAGATAGTGACGATGAGGACGACGAGGATGATGACGACGATGAAGTCTCGCAAGCAAAGAAATTGCTCAACGAGGAAATCAGGGATCTACAAGCTGCGGTAGCAAAGAAGGGCAGTGAAATCGCTAGCTCTGCAAATCCTTTGATCAGGGTTCGTTTACTCTCATCTCTCTTTTTCTCATTCTCACATCTTCTAGAAACGCTTTGAGGACGCTCTGAAGAAATTGACAGCCGACCTAGAGATGAAGCTCGCACAAAGAGACGAGATGGAAGAAAAACAGAGAATGGAGGATGAGGGAATCAACATTGATAATGTCGGTGGAGGTGGAGACTCGGATTTTGATGAAGTTGATGTAGCCGAAGGTACCATCCCAGCGGGCGGCGCACAACTCGGGCGAGTAGATGCGGACCTTTTTGGCGGTGAGGATACAGCAATGGATATGGATTAGATGGTGATTTAGCACCAATAAAACTATGTACGGTACGTGGGCACTCAGGAATCATCAACAAATCTCAATGAACATGATGCAGATCCTGGTAGGACCAATTGTATACAATGTCTGCAGTCGAAGCCGTTCTGTATCCATGACTGAGTTACTGTTGCATTCCCAGCGAGAGACTTCATGTGTTCCAGTGTGATTCCTCAATCTCACAAACAGACGGCAACATAAAATCCTCTCAATTCTTGGCTACACAGATCTAAGATGATAATACTGGATTCGCGAGTCTGCATAGACGTCACAACCACTGGTTTATTCAGCTGCCAGCATTACTTGCGCCTGTCAAATCCACAATAGCTATCCTTTCCAACTTCCTGCCCAAATCCCTATGTGTTTTCGCAATCCTCTTCCCATTGCCACCACTGTGGCCGCCCACTGCTGCTGAGGACAAAGACGCACGCGATCTCACAGTTCTTGTCTGCACACTCGCTTTCCTTAGACCAACAAGTAATGTCTCTTGGGTAAGGCTTTTCGGACTGGGGAGGTCTTTGAAGAGACCTTGCGAGATCCAGCCACCGCCGTATCCTGTTCCAGTTGCGATGGGTTTACTATGATAGGATTTGGATTCTGGCTGGGCAGGATACGAATGGGAGGAACCGACTAGAGCAGGACCATCGTTGACATTGGGATCTGGATGCGATGGGGAGATGGTATGGATAAAGTCCGAGTTGGATTCTGGACCGGTTTGATGAAGACTGAGTATAACCTCAACCACCCAGTCTCTACAGTTCCATCCGTCGAAGGTCGGGATGGGTTGATGCGAGTCTAAGATCTACAGATAGAATAATAATATCATGTTGTATGAGTGAGAATTTGGTACAGGTATTGTCAAAATTGATGCAAGCAGAGGATGGAAAGACCGTTCAACAGGTATTGCGACTGAAGCTGAAGCAGGAGTAACAAACTAACCTTCCTCAATTTGACCAATTCCCTCTCTTCAATTTCCCCAATCTTCACCCCTCCAATACACCTCGTCCCGGGCTCCTCAGGATGGACTATCTTCCCATCGAACAGCTCCCAAACGACACCCCGCCCGTCGCTGTAATGCCTGTCAAAGACTTGCCAGCATGGGCCTAATATTTCTTCATCATCTTGACCCGCCAGGTTAGACTCGTTGACTGAGGTAATCACGATGAGTGCCCAATGAAGGTTTTCCTCTTGTCCGAAGGAACAATCCGCGCGTTCGTATTGGAGAACAACAATCGGGTATATGGAATTGGACGATGAAGTTGGCGTCATCGAAGAGTTGTTGACAATCTTCTTCACGGCGGCGAGAACTTTCATTTCGTATGGTACGGATGAAAGTATCGATTCATACGTAGATTACGAACAGTTTTAGTAGACATGAATCGTGGGTACTCTGGCCTACAGTACGTCTACTGATCAAATCATTGGCAAACGGAACAAGAAAACAGCAACAGCACACTCACTCACAATGCACCCACCATATGATCGATGATCACTGGCACTGTTCCATAAGCCTAGCCGCGCGAGGACATTCACACCAGCGACAACTGGAGTGAAAGTAGAGTAGAGGTAGAGTAGAGGTAGAGGTACAGATATGCTTGGAAGTAGAGGTTACCTCTCTACTTTCAGGATGGCTTTCAAAAGTAGAGTTCCACCGTAAACCGAATCAACCGGAGTCAACAGATGCCGAAGTAGAACAGATGCCGAGCCGACGCTACCGCCGGAATTACCGGGATTATGCCGAATGGCAGATACGCCAAAAATCAATATACAGTGATCTCATTTACCAGTCAAAGATAGCTTGTGGCTCAGAAGTTCTTGGAAGGGCCTCTAGCAGATGGTGAGACCAAATGCAGGTTCTTGAATGTCAGTACTCAGTACAGCCTGTAGTGTTGAGACGTTCGGGAGACCTGCCGCCGAGCGGCGCAAGTGAATGACAATGCCGGTGGTGGCCGAAATGTGGCACTGTGGCTTTGAACTCATAAGGTAGAGGTGTTGCTCCTAGACTAGGCTAGCACCGCTCCTTGTTACTTGGAGCTCCACCTCTGCTCTATCTCTACCTCTACTTTGCTCCGTTTTCGCTGGTCTGAGCCGCGCGAAACTGAGTGAATAATAATAAGCGCTTACTAAGCGCCTAACCGAGCGCCACGCTTTTGACATCCTCGCTCTATGGACTCGTCGACGAAGATAATCACACCTACATATTCCTCACAATTGACCACAGATGGAGAAGATTCTACCCGATTGCAAGGTCTGAGGCCAGGACCAGGACCAGGATACCAACTGCAACACGAACTCAAAGACGAACACGAATCAGTGCTACTAGGGTTGACTGGGCCTGGCACTCCAGGTTTGCCAGGTATAAATCTGGGGATGGATGCTGTTGGCCCCGGGAACAGGCCAGGTACAAGCACAGAAGGCGATGTATCCAGCTCAATATCAGGCACCAAGAACTCGAAAAAAAGGAAACGCGGTGGTGATTATGGACAAGAACATGTTGATGCAGGATCACCTGCGCCTTCTGATTCTGTGCCCGAGTGAGCTATCATGGTCAACATGTCAATTGCAACAATATAACTGTCCTTTTTCTAGAGTACTCACATCACGCACCGATCTATTCTCCCGTCCCCAACTCAAATATTCTCGAGGACCAGTTTTCACTCCCGTCTTCGAAGGGTCGGCGTACAATAAGACAGATCTGGTTGGTGTGAACAGAGTCGGATTCCGTTATACTCCTGCGGGGATCAAAGTCGCTCATCTTCCCTCTCTCAAACCCCTCATCCTCTTTCGTTCAATCGAAACACTTCCCTCGACTTCCCGTATCTCCTGGGAAGACCGTTCAACGTTCATCCATGTCTCTAAAGATGGACTTTCGCTCCTTGGAACCAAAGGACATCGATCCGCTCGGATGAACACCCCTCTTCGCTCTGGCGCTTGGTTTCTCGAGATTAACATCATCCGGGCTGGTGACGGAGAACGCTCAAGGAACGAAGGAATGAGAGAAGGTTGTCATGTACGCCTAGGTTTTGGCAGGAGAGAGGCCCCGTTAAATGGACCGGTGGGCTTAGACGGATATAGTTATGGCATAAGGGATAAGACTGGCGAAAAGGTTACACTCTCTAGACCCAAGCCATATGCTCCTTCGAAAACAGGCTTCCGCTCCGGAGATGTGGTAGGGATGTACATCTCTCTCCCACCCAAACGAGAGCCAGACTGGGAAGACGAGTTCGATCCGGCCCATATGAAAAGAGAGAGGATTGCGATCGATTTCAAAGGCCAAGAGATGTTCGAGATGATGGAGTATCCTCAGGAGAAGGAGATGGTCAGGTTGATGGAGTATCCCCCGCCTTCTCGGAACACAGGAGCTGGGGCAGGAGGCGGCCTAGCTCAACCCGGTGGTGTATCTCAGAATAAACCATCGTCCAAAACCGGTGCTAAAACTCCTACGAAGAATGCCGTTAACGGTAAAGTCCCCGGTTCACGAAAAACGACGGTTGACAAAACAAAAGCCGAGAAGGAGAAAGAACAAAACCTCCGTCCCCTCCCTACGCTCCCCAACTCCCGGATCGCATTCTTCGTCAACGGTGTCTGTCAGGGTACCGCGTTCCATAACATCTACGACTATCTGCAACTGCGGCAGTCCACCGTCAAGGCTCCTTTACCTTCCTCTTCTAAGTCTAAATCTAATTCGGCGAAGAATAAAGATAAAAGGAGACCTAAAGGAGAGCACACCACCAAAGAATCGCACAAAGACAACCCATTTGATGATGGTACCCTTGGATATTATCCGTTTGTGAGCTTGTTCAATGATGCGGAAGTAAGGATCAATCCGGGTCCAGTGTTTGAGTACGAGCCTCCGGGTGATGTGGATCGGTTGTTAGAGAGGATGGAGAAGGAGGAGGAGGAGGAGGAGGGAGACGCATCTTCCATCGCCCCTGTGAAACCCGATGAAGAACCATCATCGACAAACAGATGTTGGCGTCCCCTGAGCGACCGCTACGCCGAATTCATGGCTGAACAATGGGCTCTGGACGATAAGGAGGAGGAGGAAGCACTTCTAGCTTTCCAAGATGTTGCTGCTACCGGAATTCATGCCTCCAATGAGGCGGGCGAGGGTAAGGAGGGTAAAGGAGCCAAGAGCAAAGCCAAGAATGGGAGTACAAAAGGTGCAAGCCGAAAAACGAAAACTCAAACAAACGCTTTGAAAGGAGAGGGCACTTCCACTAGTAGGAAAAGGGCAAAGGGTCAAAAAGGGCAGTCACCGGCAGCATTTGAGCCTTCGCCAACCATTACACCTATATCGGTGCAACACATGGCACCAGGTCACGTATCTCACCCTAGTCCTCTCCGGCACGCGAGTGTCAGTGCTTATGAGGGCCTTGACGAATTTTCAGAGAGTGCGGCGAGTCCTGCCCCTACTCCTGCTGGTTCGCATAGATTTGACATTGAAGATGTACAAGAAAGTCGGGGAATACAGAAGTTACATGAATCACGAGAAACACCAAGCTCCCCTGCCATTCATCCTGCTTACTTGGGACTTGGGATTCCCGTGTCCACACCTGCTTCTCCTGATCCCACTACGCTTGGCTATACGCCGACTCCAAGCTCGCCTGTCCCTGCTGAGAATCCAGAGGATGATGAGGGGATGTCAATGAGGGATGATGATGCTTGTACGACTCCGAGGGAAATTTATATGACACCAAAGGACGATGATGGAGAGATGGAAGTTGAGATAGAGGTTGAGAGAATGGAGACAGAGACAGAGATGGACAGGGGCATGCAGAGGGGAGAGGGTCATGACGACCAGGAAGAGGAGGAAGATTCGCGGCCAGAACTAGGAGGGGAAGGGAAGGACACAAACCATATGCATGAATGTTGAAGGCTACAATCATGTATCTTATTCCCGTGGGCGGCCTCACTTTGTTTCAACGGCAATGAGTGATGTAACGAATAAACCCAGTCAAGCGTACTCTGCTGTGTACTCAGTACTGATCCTCAATCTATCGCAATCCGGACGTCCCTCGATTTCCATGCATAATCGCTCAGAAGCTTTTACTGTGTACTGCTAGTAAGAAAACGTCGTGACTTATGCCTCTGAGCAACAGTGCTTCAAGGTGCTTCATCAGGACTAGATGGAGAATCTTTGAGACTAGTACCCGATACAAGCCGTTTATCAGACTCGAGCCTCTGGAGTCTGAGGTCTAAATATATGAAAGACTCCGAGTTCGGACTCCGGAGTGATTATCAGACAAACCAAATGGCAAAAATAGCATCTACCCCGTCGCGCATCGCGCGCGGGGGTATGCTCCGGACGGCGATGACCGCCGCAACATTGCCTATAACATTGCCTCAAATTCCCCAACATTCGCCTTCCGTTGGATCTTGAAATCAAACTGCGCCGCGGTGAGGAGAACCAAGTATAAATTAGCTTGGATTAGCCTATAACTCTCAAGTGGATTTCTCAATCGTCAACTCCCACTTCCATCATACCCTATCATTCCGCAAACCCAGGCTGGTCCGGGTCGCAGACGACATTTATACAACCCTCGACAACCCTCGACTCACTATTCGAACAATACAAGTTCGATTCCCCTACTATTCCTTGACCCTTCGCATTCTTCGGTCAATTGAACTCAATTCAATCAAGAACTCATAAAGCCCATGAACCTATATCAGCTCCTCCTCCTCGTCACCCTCGCCATTCGCGTGTCGAGCGCGGACCCTGGCCTCTTTTTGAACATCCATGCTCGAACCGAGCATCACCAAGGAGCGGTGAACGCTAACGAAGGCAACACGAGCAACGATGGACATCAATCGTCTTCTACTACCACTTCCTCCCCACATCCTCCTGCTCACACGACCCCACCTTCCCATCCTCCGCCCTCGTACCCACACCACTCGGGCAGTCCGCCGGCGGGATCTTGGAACCCACCCGCCGGATTTCAGCGATTCGAAGTGGAAGAACCAGAAGGGCAGAGAAAGGGTAAAGGGGCGGCGGCGGTGACCTGTGTAAAGGTCGCAGCTGTTTGTATCCTGCTTGTTGCTGGCTTCGCCTCGCTTTGCGCCGCCGGTTTCGCCACTTCGTATCTCATTCTCAAAGATAAAGAAAAGCGGGCCGTAGGTTCTGAAAATACTCAAGAACCCGGAGCTGAGCACTGTCGTGTTCCGGAACATGAACCGTGTAACTGTAAGGACGCAACAGTGAGTGTTTAGTCATGGTTTACCTTCTGTGATTCTACCGCAGAGACATCGGATTGTCTTTCCTTCTCTTCACTGTTTTCCTGAACAGATTTAGAACTCATTTCCTTTTGACAGGAATCTGTGGATAAAGATGGCAAACTCAGTCTTATTCCTAGAGATGTCAAGCGCACCAAGAGAGAGGTAACCAAGTGGATATATCAGCCTCGTATGTGAGCGATGGAATGGAGTGAACCGGGGAAGAGAAGTGCTGTGCTAGTCGTTACATAGTATATCTTGTAGATGATAGATCGGAGAGACATACCGAGTATGTGAATGTACATATTTCTTCTTTGCCTTGAAGGGCGTTTCCCCGTTCCATCTATGTACCAATACGCGGGGAGAGCCTGAAGTGGTTTTTGTTTGCGCGTGTCCTACTGTGTCCTTGTCCTACTCTCAGCATGCAAATCGAAAGGAGGTACAAAAGGAGGTGCGGCGTAGTCCGAAGTCAATCGTCAATCTACTAACCGTCAGGCGTCAGGTTGGAATTCGAACAGAAAAATCCCATCGTTCAAAAATTCAGCACCACTGTTGAATGAATAAACTCTATTTCCTACAGCGAGAAAGACGAACAATGTTCTACTGAAAATGAACCAGTCAGAGATCGCGCCTACTCCGACTCTTCCTTTCCATCGCTCAACATACGACGCCGATAGACTGACTTGATCACCTCTCGTGTCGTATGCTTTGCAGCTGGTTGGAACTCAATTTCGCCATTGGGGCCGTTCACCGCTATCTGTACAACAATGAGTAAATCTCTGAATTTCCTAAGATTATGAAAAAGAGGATAGCAAAGAGACAGATGAAGGAGTTGGGATCAGAATATATACAGCACATAGGCTGACTCTGTCTTGATCATGAAAGAGAAGAGGAAAAAAGGAAAAGAATTGAACGCACCATCTTCGCATCTTTACAATCACACGCGGTTACTGCACCACACTGGTCAGGAACTCCGTTCAACTTCCCGCCCAAGCCCCTCCTCGTATTCCCGGAGTGACCATGATCCTTTTGGCCCCAAAGAGCATTTATAATGGCCTCCATGATGTGTGTCTTGCCTGTTTGTTCCAGACAAGTGATGACGATAACTGCACAACCAAGGGCAACTACAGTTCCGTATACCACTTCTCTCCCTGTGGGCATCCGGACACAAACACGGTTTTCAAGGTGGCCGGAAGGCGGAGCAGGCCCCACTGCACTTTGACGTCGACCAGCTTCAAGATCGGAATTTCGATGATTGGGACCAGATAAATCGAGATTGAGAACTTTGACTGGGACTGGCTTTGCGTCGTGGCCAGTATCTGAGCGAAGATACGCAGGAGTTGGATAGGAAGGATCATTAAGAGGTCCGGAAGGGGTTACGGGCCTGGAATTCAAGGAATTGGGAGTGGACGGACGTGTGGACCCAGGACTCGCAGGAAATTCGGGAACTGAGGCTTGAAAAGGATTTGCAGCAACCTTCTTTCCCGTCGAAGGGTCTAAATTTTCTAGAGAAATGATATCGGAGCTGGTGGCTGCAACGCGGACGGCGAGAGTGATTAGGGGAAGTAGAGTAGTAAGGAAACGCATGGCGTTGTCGGTGGAAGAAAATGAGATCTGAGTAGAAAAAGCGCAAACGATGTTTTCGCCGGTTCCAGCCGGTGATGATATGTGTGTGTCGAGTTGAAGACGAAGATGGGGATTGAGAGAAATAAAATCCAAGGTGCGCCGTGGCCCGTCCGTCAGGTTTTTAACCGAATTTCGGGTGATCTGTTATTATTCTTTGATGGAGGGATGATGATGGTGAATGATGGTGGCGTTTCGCCTCTAGGTCTTACTTATCTGGTCTTATGAGGCCTTAGACTGGTCCTCCTACGGCCTCCTGCTTCTTCCTACGGACGAGTGAGTATGTACATTGTACAATCTGCGAACAGAGGATGGATAGAACTCAGATACCCTCAAAAACAGACAGCAAAGTATTCGAGAGTGGGATGGCAAGTGTCATTCTATCAGCATTCAAGGTAGCAGTGGATGGCAGTCGACAGTCGTACAGCGAGCTGCGTGAGTTGATTGAGATCGATCAAGGGAAAGCGTGGGAATTTGAGAAAAAAGCCGCCTCCGATGGTCATAATCTTGATACGTCGCATCCAACTTCGAGTTTCGTCCATTCCAAGTTTCCAACACTCCTCAGCGCTCAGCATCCAGGGCATTTCATTGTTCGGGGCCCGGTAGTCACTGAGCGTAACTTGGCTTCAATGTATGCCCAACTGCCCAAGCTCAAGCTCATCAAGTTTCAACCATCCTCGATTGTTTCAATGGGAGGGAAGCGCAATTGACGACGACAGTGCAAGTAGAATACGAACTCTTCTACCAAACTCTCCCGAAACTCCTTCAACCTCTCTCGCAACTCCCTGGAAGATTATCATACATAAGTAATCGAACTTGTCTTTGACTCATCAGTCCAAATCCAATCGACGCCGATAGTTCATTCTCCCAATATCCCTTTTCCCATGCTCTTTCTTTGGCCCATTCATCAGTGCCTATTTGGAACAGAAGTCAGCCCAATCCGCGGAACTTTTCGTGTACTAGCTGCACGACGAACAGCTCACCAGTTTCGAAGCACATGCAGAGCTTGACGGTATGGACAAGGGACACTGTTCATTTCCACCACCAAAGCTCTTCAGGATCGTCCTCGGCTCAATGATCCCAACCTCATTCCTCCCAGGCTCATCCCAGTCAATACTACGACGACTGTGACTCGAGCCATGCCCGGGCCTATTATCGCCACACACCAGCAGGGTCCATTCTACTCCCTCATCGTCTACTGTCTCACAACCAACAGTCACGTAAATGACAGCCATCAACACGATACCAAAAAGGCAGACCACGCCGAGGATGGTCCAGGCGTTCTCCTTCAGCACTTTGCGTACGCTGTTCCGATTTCGAACACTGTTGCGATCTCCCACGCGCTCAAACGCGAGGCGAGTGCCGGGTGGGGCGTTGATTTGTCTGAGCCAGGCCTCTACATCAACTCCACATTCTCGGGGAACCTCAAGCAACGGGATGGCTGAACCTGCTTCGGCGAGGTCGATCTCGTCATCATTGGGATGCGGTAGGGCTTTGGCTGTAAAAAGGTCTGTGGGTGGGAGGCCATGGCTAGAAGAGGCTCTTGAACGCTCTTTCCCAGGCAGATCGATCAGAGGGATGTCGTCGGAGTCGTTGGAGTCGTTTTCGCCGGAGCGCTTGTTGTTGCGCTGGGGATTCATCGAACCAGAACCCACGTTACCCGCGACAGCAACGCGTACGGCGAGAGCGATGAGAGGGAGTAGGGTAGTACGGACACGCATAGTGGTCCAAAAAGGAGGAATTTTAGATCTAGTGAAAAGCAGCAAAAAATGTTGAGGACACAAATGGATACAGTCACCGGTCCAGCCGGTGATGGATGATTGACGAGTGAAGACACAAAGGCAAATGTTTTGTTCGAGTGGATGCAGGGGATTCCAGATGGGAAAGGAAAATCTGGTTCTATGTGCGTCTTATAAGTTATCATCGTACATAAGCGACCAATGACCGTTTATCCAGTTAATCGCTCAGGTTATTCCGGATTCTAAATGCCTCTGGTAGTTATAACTTATTACCTCGAGTGGGATAGGACCTGATAGGTCTTGGCAATCTTAGGCAATACGAATCGATGAGTATGGGAACAATACCTTGCATAGCCAGTAGGAGCCCGTACAAGATGGTGGCGGTTGGTGGCGGATGGTAGGTACTCTATTTGGGTACTCTATCGCATTCCTTGATGAAAGCTTGAATCAAGGACTCAAACTGAATCTCCCATGCAGTGCGAAGTGGCCATTTCTCACCCGTAAGTCAGGTTTCAAGCTCAAGTTTGAACTTTTCTTTGTACCCCTCGATGCTCATGAAGCTCATCTATGTCTATATATCGCTAACTAGTAACTTCGTGTTGCAGACGAAACCAAAGCAAGAAAAATCATTAACCTCTGTGCGGTAACGACGAGGGAAAATCACACTACAGGAAACTTATCGAAGCATAGTAATATGTACGATCCAAAATATGTATACAGTACATGGTGAAACAATGTCTTCCTTCCTCTCCTCCCTTTGATGTACTTACGGTGTTAGGGCTAGATGCCAAACGCTTGGTGCACGCCAGTGGGGTGGAACCTGGAATTTTCGAAACATTCACGGCTATTTACGATCATATCATTCACTACGGTATCATTCATCACATATGCAGTGCATAATTCAGATGAACGAATCAAAAATCGCTCACCCAAATTTAGATCCAGGTCTTATCAGTCCTAGTCCAAGTTTCAACTTATGAGCGATTTTTTCTCGACGAAGGGACACGTATACATAACATCCTGGAATCCGAAACGCTGCAAAGTAAAATACCCATTTTCTTCCTTCCTTCCCTCCAAGCTCAAGTTCGTCTCTGAATCATCTCATCTGGGCAGGCCTGATCAGATCTTCCGAGTCCTTGTTCAAACGTTCATACATTCCCATTTCACTCATCAAATTCCCTCCCGGCTGGTCCGAGGGAGTAAAAACAAGCCGAGACTAACGACGACGACGACGATTTTGCCACGACACATAGACGACGACGCGAATCTTTGCAACGACCATAACGAACTTTCGACTTTTTATTCATTCAAGCTTCCTTTCTTCCTCATACATTAATCCAATACAAAAGCCCACGCACGCAGAGACATACCCCAATGAACATCTATCGGCTCCTCCTCTTCGTCACCCTCGCCGTGCACGCCTCAGCCCATACTATTACTACTGGTAACGATCACCCCTCCTCTGACCACTCGAGTCAGATTCCGAGTCGTCCGCCCTCATATTCCTCATATTCCGGAACTCCGCCCTTACACGAGGGACATTCTGAGAATTCGGCTTTGTCTACTCAGGGTGCTGGTGCTGGTGCCAGTTCTGGTATTGGTCCTGGTTCTAGTGTGGCCTCTGCGTCTTCTCCCCATCCACCCGGAACCGTACCCGTACCCCAGTCCATGTCTGCACCGAGCCACGACTTGAGTCACTCCAGGCATTCCTCCACGACAACTTCGGGGGATGGGATCAGAACGCCTAGTACTAGTACTAACGGCGGGAGCCTGAGGGAGGAGTCTAGAGTATCTGTGGAATCAGGCTCAGGTTCGGACCCAAGGGGCCCACCGCCTCCGTATTCGTCGAATCCCGTTCAAGACAATGAGACGACACTCACGACCAACGACGGCCATCACAGTGCCAGTAGTCAGTCTGACACTAGGCATTCAACTCACTCAACGCACCCGGAGTTGACACACCCGGACACTACTCACTCGAGGCAATCTGCGGCGGCTCCGGGACAACATTCTGGTTCAGGCTCTCAGGAAACCGGACTCCGGCCTAGTACTCACGCACACGAGAGGGACTCGTCCGGGCCTCAGGCTAGTAGTACTACAGCTGCAAACTCATATTCCAACCCCCGAGGAAGAGAGCGGCTGAACCTGCCAGTACGGCCACCGGACTATTCGGAGCTCTATCCCAATCGTCGTGTAGGGTTTAACAACCTCAATCTCGAACAAGACCCGGAGAGAATTACATCAACCCCACGCAGACAGTGTCTCAGACGGTACGCATGTGACGCTTGTGTCCTCGTCACCTGTTTGCTTTGTTTCACGGGGATCGGTTTGTGGGTCTGGCTTAGCCCTAGTGATTCCGACTCTGCGTGTCCGACGTGGGATGGGTATGGGTCCTATGGGTCCTATGGGTATGGGGATGGGAGCTATGGTGGGAATGGGAGCAGTGGGTGTAATACGACGACAATGATGAAGAAGAGGGGTGTGGGGAAAGAGAGAGGAGGAGGAGGAGAAGGAGGAGAAGAAGAAGACAAGGGAACGTGTGGTGTCAATGATCATATCCAAATCGAAGGTCCTTGTGATTGTCAAGCCGCAACGGTGAGTTTCCTTCCTGTTCCCATTTTCTTTGATCCTACATACAAAAACTCATTCACTGAATCACTGAATCTCTGCTCTTCTCTCCTCCCGAACTTCCCCCCCCCCCCCCCCAAGGGCATCATCGGACGTGATGGGAAGCTACAGGAACTTCCACGAGGTGAAGACGGGAAAGGTGTGAAAAATGTGAAGCATACGAAGAGAGAGGTGTTGAAGGCGATTCATCGGAAGCGTACTACTGCTTAGGCGCTTAGGGGTTAGGGGAGATGATAGCCTATAGCCTTCGCTTGTCTCTCGCCTACTTACATGGTGTTGAAACAGACTCAAAAGCTCGAAGCCTCGAACCCCATCGAGGTGCACTATCTGACCACTATCAGCCACTATCAGACCTTATCTGACACTGCCGCATGATACAGCACGCATTTTTGGTCCTGCAGCTGATTCCTGATTCCCGAGGTGTTTTAGTATGTACTGGCTGTGCCCTGCTGTGCCCTGTTGTCCCAATCTTCCACTGTTACCTACTGTTACTGACGTTCAATTGAGTGATAGCAACCGCCAACAACTATTTTTACAATCCATCATGGCAATATCGACTTTCTCGCTTGGGAGACCTTGAATGATCATGACTTCCAATCACCTGGTGATCTTTGTGAACGCTGACGAACATGAACGTCAGTGCCTCGGAGTGGAACTTGGACTGAAAATATCGCAACGTTTGACGATAATCATCTATCATCGCATTCCAGTGCAGAATCCGGGATGTATGTGTAACAAGTTGAATAATCGCTCACGCAAAACTTTTCTTCCACCAGGTTCAACAATCACATAGGAGGAACCGATATCAGTAGTTTCAAGTTTCATCAACCGCCGATGAGCGATTTTCTTTTTCCCGATAACGGGACACGTATACATAGCATCCTGAAAGAGACTGAAAGTTTCCTCATCCTTTCCTTCCTTCAAAGTTCCTTCAAGAATCAAGGTCGTCTAGTCCGTCTCTGAATCCTGAATTATCTCATCTCATCTCATCTCATCTAGGCAGGCCTGACCTGATCACATACCCGTATACTACCACTCTACAAAATCCCTCCCGGCTGGTCCGAGGGAGTCAAAAACAGGTTTTCGAAACGAGACGACGACGACAATCACGACGACAAACTTTGCAGTGGAACGACAACGATAAACGACAAACGACGAATATCCAATTCACAATTACAAGAAAAAGACTTGACACCCCACGGCCAAATTCCAATGAACATCTATCGACTGCTCCTCTTCGTCACCCTCGCCGTGCGCGTCTCGGCTACTACTACTACTTCTGGTAATGGTATTGGCACTAGTACTGATACTGAGCCCTCAAACGAGAATCACACACCTTCTGCTCGTCCACCATCATATTCGTCATATACCGGAACCCTACCCTTTCCCAAGGAGCCGCCTGAGAAGGTGTCTGCTGCTAAGGATCATACAACTAGCAACGTCAATGCCAATGCTGGTGGCAGTTCTGGTCCTGGTCCTGGTCCTAGGAACCACGACTCATCAACTCACTCAGACCCCACCCATCCCACTCACTCAACACATAGTAGCACCCCCGGATCTTCCAACACCTCCCCAGAAGGACCGGGATCCCCGCGATACGAGTTAAGCCCTCCTCCGCGTCTCGAACCCTTCGACGGAATCGACACGCTCGAACAAGGCCTTGGCCCAACCCGATCCTCTCACCCCAGTCCGAAAGACCGCGCCGTACGCTGTCTCGTCGTCTACGGCTGTCCGACGTGTGTCATGGTCCTCGGTTTCGGCGCTATCCTCGGCATCGGTTTCGGGCTGGCCGCGAGCCAGTCTGGTCCGCCGTGTCCTGGGCCGTGGGATATGTTGATGAATGGGAGTTATGAGAGTGGGGGGGTGGGCGGGAATTGGACGGGGTGTAATTTGACGAAAGGGACGGGGATGGTGACGGGGATAAGGATGAGGATGAGGAAGAGGGGAGTGGGGGGAAATGAGGGAGGAGGAGAGGGGATGTGTGGTGTTGATGAGAATACGGTACGCCGTGTTGGTCTGTGTGATTGTGACAAGGCAACGGTGAGATGTTTTCGGTTTGGACTGATCCAACCCACTGAATCTCTGCTTGATGTAGGGGACCATTGGACCTGACGGGAAGATACATCCACTACAAGGTGGAGATGGGAAGCATACGAAGAGAGAGGTGTTGAAGTCGGTTTATCGGAAGCGTACTACTACTATTTCGAGTTGAACATATCCCACCCTTTTCCCTTCTTTTTCTTGTTCTTCCCATGCTTCCTGCCTTGCTTCCTGCACCTCCATCTTCCGAGAGAGCAGATACCTGAAGCGAAGATACATAACATAGACATAGAGACAACATATTTATTAGAGACATGGACATAGTAGATTATAGATCATGCATCATGCTCCATGCATAACGTTTCACCTATTTATCCAGTTCAACAAATGGTACACTCATGAACCGTCAAGGCCGCGTCCCACTCTGGCAAATGCTATTTCTATTCTACTGGCTGGTCTAGGCTGTACATGCGCTGCCAGTCGCACCTTTGAGTTACCTCTGAACACCGTTCAGAATGATTCAAAGGAAGGAAGACAAAGGGTCCAGGATCTGAGCTCGAGTCTTCCAAGTCAACGCAACAATGTCAGCGTAGAATAATATTCATTGTATATTCAAAAAAACTAGTTCTACATCGGAAACTGACTCCCTCAATCTTGCATCAAATAGCTGTATGCAGTTCAAGTGGACAAGTGGATGTATCGAAGGCTCTATCTTTGGATAATGTTCCTCCAATCTTTCATATGCTTCACACAACATATTGGAGAATTTATCGACAACAGAGACAACAGGAGAGAAAGAAGAAGGCAGGGCATTCTCGAGATATGGTGTCTTGAAAAATGATACACGGGTGAGAGAGTTGACATGCTGAGGAAAGGCATGGTTGATGAGTGTCTGACGAGCACTGTTATCCTGTGACGGACAGACTGCATCATCATTGTGAAGAAGGACCCACACAAGCACCCACCAAACAGACTCCAAGTCATGGAGGGCATTGCGGGCAAATGGCGGGTAAAAGTCGTTCACAGGAGAGATCATTGGTCGAGGAGAACACCACTCGTTGTTGATCATAGAAAATAGATCAGGCGGGGTAGTAAGTGCAGGTGGTCCGACTGAGGCTCGTTGAAACATGTAACGGCCCACGATGGCTTCGAGAGCCATGAAAGTTGGGGTTCCCTGTCAATCAATCAATCAGTGAGTAGATATAACATGTAGAAGGTTAGAGTATTTACAACTCGAGCAGTCTGGTTAGACTCTTCATCTGTGCGCTTAGCATACTCCAGGTCACCAAGGAGTCCTGCATCCCGGTCCTTGTAGTAATATAAATTACCTCCACTGACATCACGATGAACCCAACCAGCAGAATGGATGAGATATAGAGCTATATGATTTACGAGGATCCGGCTCAGTCATTCAACAATAGCCCACTTTGATGAACACATACCTATCAAGATGTCCTTTATAGCATGAAGAGTATTGGCCAGATTTCGCTCATCAAGAAGGGTAGTGGCGTATTCTTGAAAGACAATCCGATAGTGATACTTGAGAGAACACGGAGTCATATCTTCGTTCTTGCGCTGGTGAAAATTCCATAGCTCCGCATTGTCTGTAGAGAACGATTTGTCTGGTTTTAGATTCAACATGAGCATGAACAACAAACAGAAGTTGGGAACCTGAGCTCTTCGTATCATCTGCCTTCACCCGACAGTGGTTGAGAGGTGTCAACAGACGATCCACGACAGCTTTCTTTGCTTGTGCCTTATCATCAGGTGATGCTGACCGTACAACGTCCTCAACCATCTTCTCATATATTTCATGCTCTGCTGGCAGATCGTTTTTGAGCCAAAGATCCTTGAGAACATGAACCTTGCCCCGAGCATCATGAACTTTCCACACCCGCGTCGCACGACCAAGAGTATTTTCTGCGGAACGATCACAGAGTGGACGGATAGTTCGGTAAACGTGTTGATCGACGCGGATGTTATATTGTCGACCGTTCGAATCCTCGTGTGAGAAGGTGACGGTAGGATCCCAGCCCATGTTCTCGGGTGATGAAAAGGCGAAGGCGAGAAAGACTTGGATGAGTAGAGAATGGTTCTGTTCAAGTCAAACAGATTGGTGGCGACTAATGGTTGAAGAGTTTGATTCGCGCACCTCGATGATATTGAATGGCTTGGTTTTCAGCAACGTCTGACGGCTGAGTATGAAAAGACAGAGCGAATAACCTTCGATCGTGATACCGAGTGAGAAGCGCCGAGATGGGTCGACAGATAGTATTTCCGACATATTCTGAATCAACCTGGTGTCTACCTGTTAGTAAAAAGCATTCAGCTAGGAAGTAGATACAGCTCTTCTAGACTCACATCATCATCATTGTCGTCGTCGTCTACATCGACCGTTGGGATATGCCTTTTCAACACAAGCGGTGTGGCACTTGCATACAATGAGGTATTCTGATTCAACGAGGATCGTTGTGTGCCTGAAGTGACTGACTCGGCGTCCCACCCATCCTTCTTCATCGATGCCTCGCATCTACGGATCAAGTCGTCCATCACCCTGTCAGACATCACGAAACATCCATCCGGACGCGGTCTTGATAGGGTATCGACAGCCGCAGCCTTCAAGTCCACGACGAATCTGAAATTGGGCTGCAGCTCGGGGCATGGGCATGAGAGTTGACGTTGAGCGGCCTCGACGACAGAGTCGTATAATGTCGATAGATCGGATAGAGAGAGTTGCGCCGGAGAGTTATGATTATGAGTCTTCTTCTTCTTAGCATCACCTTGGAAGGTCTCCGTGTCGTTCTTGAGTAGGAAAACTTTCGTGGCCAACGCGGTCGGAAGCGGAGGGAGAGCATAGCGGAAGTAATGGTCGATGGATATTGGTTTTGGTTTGGAGGTCATTTTCGTTTTCGACAAGCTTGTGCGGGGGGGGCAAGTTGTGAATTCTATGTGGCACGTACCACAGTTCAAGGACCGACAATAAGTATGCAGGTAGGCTCAGAGTGAAAAGAGATAATAACTAGCGCCTGCTATAGCGCTCACCAAACATTAATTTATTGCGATTTCGTAAAGCGCTGAAAACCCTGGTCTCCTCCAAACCTCCTCGAACTCTTGAACGTTTTCAACGTTTTCAACGTAACGTCAACGCTGCCAACGCTCATAGACTTTGTAGGAAATCCCGAGGACCCTTGTACGTGTACGATCCCGTCTTTCTGTCTTTCTGTCTTTCTGTCTTTCCCAAACTCTGCTCATGATTCATCAGATCATCCACTTGGCACTCTGACCGATAACATCTCTGATAGTTAATCTGATTC
The DNA here is from genome assembly GCA_027919835.1 of Lentinula raphanica. Classification (NCBI taxonomy): domain Eukaryota; kingdom Fungi; phylum Basidiomycota; class Agaricomycetes; order Agaricales; family Omphalotaceae; genus Lentinula; species Lentinula raphanica. The sequence goes on along the minus strand of JANVFP010000006.1, from coordinate 819,225 downwards.
AAATTGTTGGGTTGGTATTCCAAGTCCTCTATCATCCTGCACAGGTGCACCCCGTAGGAATCTCAGAAACCAACTCGTAAGTACGTACCAAGATTCGTTTCGTTCATCCCGGGAAAAACGGGGAAAGTTGCAACGGAACTTAACTCTGACGGAAAACATTTTCTGATTACATAGTATAACATAGTATTTGTCCGCCCACACGAGCGTGGAGATTCAGAATGACACTCATCTCAAGCACATTCCAAAACTCGACCTCTGTCTTGTCCGCTGTGAAATGTCGGTTGTTTTCCAAGTCCCCATCCTCTCAAACCCAAACCCAAACCCAAACCGAAACCCAAAATGCCACCGCCACCGACACCGACACCCACCTCGTCCTAGCCAAACTGCACCGAATCGAAATCTACACCATCGGGAGCCGCAGCAAGGGATCCGGAGGACTGGAGTATGACTCTGCGGTCGAGGTGAGGGGGAAAGTCAGGTTGGTTAGGGTTTTGAGGGGCGGTGCTAGTAGTACTGGAGGAGATAACGATGCAGAAGAAGAAGAAGAAGGAGGACAAGACACACGACTCGACACTGACTCTGACCAGATCCTCGTCCTCCTCGACCACCCCGACCCGGAGATCCTCGTCCTCGGCGCTCCTGAGCGTGGACATGGACGGAGGATATCCATCCTGAAAACGATCCCGATCCAAGAACGTGGACGACGTCCGGGGGAGTTTTGTATGGATCTCCAGGTCGTTCGGGGTACGACGACGACGACGGCGATATGCACCGCGTACGCAGGTGTGCTGCATGTGGTGTGGATCGAGAGCGGGGAGGTGGAGAGTGTGCCGTTGGAGGGGATGATGAATCTGGTCGGGGTTGGGGTTGGGGTTGGGGTTGGGGTTGGGAGTCAACAGCTGTGGATGATCCATGTCGATCGAAAGGAACGGTTAAAGATCGTCGTCAAGACTCTCGTCGTCCCTCTTGGGGGCGGTCTGGAGCTTCTCGATGAAGAGGGCGATGGAGGTAAGGAGAGGGAGATAACGATGGCGTATAAAGACATTCCGCTGCCTGAGCCGGACGGACAGGTGTTTGTCGTGCCTGTTTCTGGGGGAGGAGTGGTTGTGCTTGGTGGGAGGAGGATTATGTGGTATGTGTTGGATCGAGGCCGAATGAAAAAACGAGCGTCGGTGGACTGGCCCTGGAGCACTGTCGTCGCATGGACAGAGGTCGAGGGGAATAAGTTTCTCGTGGGTGATATGTACGGAAGACTGGCGTTGCTCGTCGTGGACGTTCACGACGACCCATCGCTGATCCTCATCCCACTCGGATCCACCTCCCCACCGACGACGCTCCTCTCGCTCGGGTCCCAATACGTCTTTGTCGGGTCGCATTTTGGGGATTCGGTCGTGGTGAGAGTGGGGCAGGTGCCGAGGGCTGTCAGGGGAGCGGGTGGACTGATGGGGATACCCAAATCGGTGAGGGACGAGCCTATCACTATCCGCGCGTTCAACGATCTGTCCTCGACGGATCGGAAGAGAGGAGGGGTGATTGTTTGCGACGAGGACACGACCTTTTTAGAAACGGTAGGGGTGGTGGTGAAGAATATAGCGCCTGTGAGGGATGCGTTGGTCGTTGACGAGGAGAACAACACGATCGTCACTTGTTCCGGAGGAGCCAACCAAGGCTCGGTCAACGTCCTCAGGCTAGGCGCTGATTTCACGCTGGAGGCGGAGATGACCCTTGGAGAACATGGGGGAGGAGGAGACGTGATCGACATGTGGCCACTCAAAGTCGTCTTTGGAGACGAGCACCACAGATATCTCGCGTTGAGCACGATTTTAGACACGACGCTCATCGAGTTGGGAGGGGGAGGCGCACGGATATGTTCCAGAGACGAACACGACCTCCAACTGGACTATCAGACGTTGTATATCGGGAACATCACCTACAAAGCCTCCCAGTCGCAGACATACACCCCGCACTCCCCGCTCCTCATCCACCTCACCCCGCACTCTCTCTCTCTCCTCACCCACGACCCGATCCTCAACCGACTCACCCTCCTCCACTCCATCGACGCCACCTCCCTCGTCGGTGGCAGCCGGGGCCGATTCGTCCGGGGGAGCGGGGGTAAGACACAGGTGCTCGTCGGCCAGGAGGGGGGATGGCTCGGGGTCTGGGGTGTCAGGGAGGAGAACGGGGGGAAAGAGTATAAACTAGTGGAACTCGTCAAGACTCGGAAAATATCCCTCCCCTCTCCAGTCCCCTGGCACACCCCCGAACTCTCCGCCGTGCACTGTCCCCCGACGCTCGATCCCGCCAAGTATTACACGCCGCTCGTCGTCTTGGCCTTTTGGCATACGGCCCAGATCGGGGTCTATCGGTTCGGGGTGGGGGGGGTGGGTGTGGAAGTCGTGTGCGCGACTGCGACGACTCATGTGGTGCGCTCGCTGTACATGGCGTTCATGACGGCCAACTACAAAATCGAGCATCCCCAGTCGAGGCTTTGTGTGTTTGCCGGGATGGTGAACGGGGAGGTGGGGGTGTATGAGGTCGTGGTTGGGTCAGAGCCAAGGATGGTTTTGCTCGACACTGTCTCGCTCGGAGGCGACGTGAAGTTTACGATGGTGGACGACATCCGAATCCTCGCCACAGGCCCCCACCGATCCGTCCTCTTCTCCTTCCAACATTCAAGAATCCACCACGTCAACCTCCCGCTCGTGTCCCCTGTGTGCTCTGTAGGGAGGATTCATCTTCCTGGGTTCACAAACCCCGCTTCCATCATCCTCACCTCCTCCTCCTCCTCCAAACCCCTCCAAATCCTCATCGGATCCATCAACTCGGACGAACAAGTCCACATCCAGTCTCTCTCTCTCCCTGGCTTTCTTCCCAGGCAGATCGCGTATTTGTCTGGGAATGGCGGCGTCTTTGGTGTAACCGGTACACGAGTCGTCCCCCGGAGAGTTGGAGAGGGGGATGAGGGCGTTGAGGTTCTGCAGGAAGAAGAAGAAGAAGAAGAGCCTGAGGGAGAAGGACGAGGAGGAGGACAACTCGGAAGAGCGACGTTCGTCCTACTCGATAGTTCCAGTCTACAAGTCCTCGCCCAAGCCCATCTGTCGCCCAACGAACAGATCATGTCCTTGATCTCCCTTCATGGTCTCCAGCTCTTTGTCCTCGGCACGGTCTTTTTGCCTCCTACCCACCCACATCCGAGTCAGGATTTGGATGGAGGAGGAGATGACTACGGAGACCTCGAACCTCGCTCAGGGAGGATCATTCTGTTCCGCGTGTCTCCCAGTCGAACATCAGCTTCTGCTTCACAGGCACAGACCCGACTGGAAAAAGTCGGCGAGGTCGAGGTGAGAGGGTCTGTGTATGCTTTGGTTGATCTGAAGGGGGAACGGGGGCAGCGGGGTGGTAATAGTGATAACAGTGATCGGTCGGCGAACGATGCAAAGGGGAAAGGGAAGGAAAAGGAAAAGGAGACACGAAACCGGAAGGAGAAAGCGAAAGCGAAGGGGAAGGATAAACCAAGAGCACAAAAAGAAAACAAGAAAGGACAAGGGAAACAAGGGAAGGGAAGAGGAGGAGGAGGAGGAGAAGAAAGCGTGTTGATAGCCGCTGCGATAAACTCTTCCGTACGTTCCCCCCTCCCTGCCTCAACATGAATTCTCACTTTTCACAGGTAACCCTGTTTCGAATATCCCCTGCCTCCACCTCCACCTCCACCTCTCCCAACCCAAGCCCCACATTCACATTCACACTGACCCCAATCTCCGAATGGAACCACAACTACCTCGTCAACTCGCTCTCTGCGTATACCACTCGTCAGAGACAGAGACAGAGACTGATCGTCGCGGATCAGTTTAGCTCGGTCTCGGTGCTCGAGGTGGTTGATGTGGATAGGGAGAGGGATGAGGTTGAGGTTGAGGTTGAGAATGAGAATGAGGGGGATGAGGAAGATGAGGAAGATGAGTATGAAGATGAGGAAGAAGAGGAAGGAGAAAGTGAGGAAGAACAAGTCAAACTTGGCCAACGATCGACAGCTCAAGAGAAAAAATACAAACTGGTCACCGTCGCAAGGGATTACTCACCCTTGTGGCCAGTCTGTGTCGAGGCTGGAGAGAACGTGGACGAGGACGGGGAAGAGACGTTCGTCGGTGCTGATGTGAGTAAAGTATATTCAACCTCACTACAAACGATCTAATATCACAATGCAGCAATCCCTCAACTTGTTCTCGTTCTCGTTACATACCCCTCCCAACAACTCAAACAACAACAGGATAAACAGACGAGGACCGTTCCTGCTCCGGGATGGGTTTTATCATCTCGGCGATCTCGTGACAAAGGTGATTAGGGTGAGAGGTACGTACCCTGCGAGTTCAAGTTCAAGTTCAAGGATCAACCGATACTTACGTTGGGCTTCATGTTCTTCGTTTGCTTAGCTCCCCGTCAACTCTCCTCCACCACTTCCACCCAAACCCAAACCCCATCCGCCTCCCTCACCTCCGCCTCCTCCCAACCCCCCACATCAACCCAACCCCCCACATCTCCCTCTCCCAACAAATCCAAATTCACCCCGACCCACCTATACTTCACCCTCTCCGGCCAAATCGGGCTCCTCGTCCGTGTCGGGGACGAGCGGACGGAGAACGTGTTGGGTGCGGTTGAGAGGGTGTTTGGGCGGTACGAGGGGGATGGTGTTGGGGAAGGTGTAGGGGAAGGGGCGGGGGATGTTGTTGGGGATGTTGTTGGGGATGGTGTAGGGGAGGAAGGAGAGCAGGGGAGAGACTCAATGGTCCGGTCGAAGCTAAAAACGGTCGTCGTAGGCGGAGGAACGAGTCATGCAAAGTATGTCATCTTTTCACCGTTACGGTTGAACGTGTAACCCGAATGTGTACTGATCATGTGCATTGTGCATTTTCCCTTCCTTCCTTCCTTCCTTCCTCTCTCTCCCTCTCTCCCTCTCTCTCCTTTCTCTCTCCCTCTCCCTCCCTCTCTCTCCCTCCCTCTCCTTTTTCTCTCCCCCTCTCTCTCCCTCACACCAAAACAGACACCGCGCCCCCCGTCTTTCCTCCTCAACCTCAACCTCAACCACGTACAACACTTTCGGAACTTTTGGAACTTTCGGAGCAGTCGGGGGAAGATCAGACGCGGAGGAAGGCGCGTATGGGTTTGTTGATGGGGATGTCCTCCATAGGTTTTTGGCGCTCGTTGGTGAGGGCGAGGGTGAGGGTGGGGGTGGGGGTGATGGTGAGGGTATAGAGGATGAGGGTAAACATAAGGGTAGAGATAAGGATACAGCTAGGGCTACCGAGTATGATTTGGATATAGGTTGGGATAGGGAGGATGATAGAGAGTTTGGGTTCCACATGGACGTGGACGATGATGAGCGGGGAATTCCATACCCACACTCACACCCACACTCACACTCACACTCACATTCACACTCACACCCACACCCACACCCACACTCCATCGCTCAAAAAATCTTCCAAGACGCGATGGACAGTCTCAAGTCGTCGTCGTCTTCTTCTTCTTCTTCCTCGTTGGACGAACAGTCGAGTCGTACGGCTTCCACCTCGCGTTCAGGTGGTGGTGGTGGTGGTGGTGGGTATGGGTATACCCTCGGGGAATTGAAGAGGGATATAGAGGTATTGCAGAGTGTGATGCGGTGAATTGGAATTTGGAATTTGGGAAAATTATTGGAAAATCAGGAAGAAAAAAAGGTTTTTTAAAAAAAAGGTGATGGGGACGAAGGGGGGAGGGGACGAAGATTTGGAAAAATTTGGAAAAACTTGGAAAACTTGGAAAACTTAAGATAAGGACATGGTGCATGAATGCATGAATGCATGAAGCTTGAAAAACTTGTCATTTTGAACTTTGAAAAAGGCAGAAAGGAGCAAAGAAAGAGGAATTCGAACTCTTTTTTTTTTTGTACAATGTATGTACTACAAGTCTACAATCTCCGACTCTTTAGAGGAGGGTCTTGACTCTTGTGGGGTTCAAAAGTCAAAAAATCGACTGATCGTGCCCTTCTAGGAAAGTTTATATTGATTACAAATCTCAATGACACATCTAGAATTTGTGATCCAACAGATTGACTCCCCGAAAAAAAAATTAGTTTTGTTTATTCGCGTCAAACTTCCTCGGGAAGTTGGAACAATGGCCCAGTGGATGATACATTTCCAAGCTTAACCTGCAACCCTCCCTACACCGCTCAGACTCCAATGTTGAATCATACAACCTTAATCATAAATCATTCGGCTCACATTGAACATCGATCCGAACACATACTCTGATTATGGCTTGGACCCACTTGTTGCTTTTGCTGTACCAGACGATTCAAATACAATTTCTTCGCAGGAATCATTTTCTACTCAAAATTCTCAAATGTTCACGTTGAAATCTGCTTTCAGGGAGGATTTGGTGGACAATCTATATCAAGAATTTTCTAGCTTTTCTTCAACAAATATCATGGATCACATCCTCGCACTAGAAATCCTAGATCACATAGTCGACAAAATCAGAAACAACAAACAATCCCTGCTAGCTGCCAGCTCGAGCGGTAAAGGAATGTGATTTCAGACCAGATACCTCCTCTTCCGATCCATACTCTCAAGACAACACTCCATTAGTCCCAATGGCTGCGATCGAGGCCGAAACGCAACTGACCCATGGAGTGTCTGTTCCCTCCTTCAAATTCTTGATGCACCTTACAGTACCATGGGGCATGCAGTCCACTGCCTCATCGTCAAATTTGGTTTCCACTCTCCTCAAACATTACCTACTGACCTTTCATGTATTCGGCAAAATTTCCCTCACGTCAAAACCCTTCATTGGCAAGACGATACATGGTGCAATGTCCTCTACGCGATCAAGTCCCTCGTGTTCGGTCTGGAAATCAAGACTTTTGACATATCTGGTGTCTGGTTCCAAGATGCATCCGAGCTTGTCCAGATGATTGCGATGTGGCCTTCCATGTTATGGCCAAATGCAAGAGTATTCGTTTCCACACTCCTCACTCTGCGCAGACTTGGGCTGTACAGAATCTCTTCTGTTCGATGATCAGTTCGAGTATGATAACCATTGACCTGTTCATCGTCGGAATGTGCTTTCCACACGAGGAAGAGATGCTGTGGGTGAATGGGTTGTCGTCAAAATATGGACCAAGCTTCACTGAACTCACACATTGACTACTACCCATTCCCGTTGAGATAGGTTCGTACATTCTCATTTCTGAATGGTTGAACGTCCAATCACCATATGTCTTTCTCTCTAGTAATTTGATCTTCAACACTGTAATAAATTTCATGTTTCTAACATTCAAAGTGTATTCCTCAGGTCTCCGATGAGAAGTTTTCATGAACCCATTCCCACTACAAAAGGATAATTTCCTCAGTGCCTCATCCAGTATCATTTTGTCGAGATCAAGATACGCTTCCAGGTCAATTGGTCTGAATGGTTGGGTGTGACAGCTATTAGTACTGTCGCGGACCATTACATACTGCATCACTTTCTCTCAGCTCGAACGATAACACTGTTGCATCCACCGACTATTAGTATGTACCGTTTATGGACCAGTTCATGTGTTTCAACTGGACAGAGTTTGCACAATTCTTACTAGGCATCCCTTTTGTAAGAATGAAAATAAACCGGCCGAGCCAGGGATTGAACCTGGGCCTCCTGCCTTTCCGGTGCAGTGCTCTACCACTGAGCTACTGGGCCATATTCCAATGGATGTTGGATTTCATGATCCTAACACTCCCCCTGAAACCAACATCTACAGCAACTTCTGTGCTTCTATGTCAATTTCAGGACCCCTTGATTGCTCAGCAGGCTTATCTCATCAAACTGGCAGAAATCGCTGCTCTGACTGCGAATCTGTAAGAATGAAAATAAACCGGCCGAGCCAGGGATTGAACCTGGGCCTCCTGCCTTTCCGGTGCAGTGCTCTACCACTGAGCTACTGGGCCATATTCCAATGGATGTTGGATTTCACAATCCTAACACTCCCCCTGAAACCAACATCTACAGCAACTTCTGTGCTTCTATGTCAATTTCAGGACCCCTTGATTGCTCAGCAGGCTTATCTCATCAAACTGGCAGAAATCGCTGCTCTGACTGCGAATCTGTAAGAATGAAAATAAACCGGCCGAGCCAGGGATTGAACCTGGGCCTCCTGCCTTTCCGGTGCAGTGCTCTACCACTGAGCTACTGGGCCATATTCCAATGGATGTTGGATTTCACAATCCTAACACCTTTTTTGCCTAAACTTAATTTGTACCCTTCTAGTCTAATGTCAGATACCCCGGCTCTATTGCTTCCTCACTATCAAATCACACTGCTCTCTCAGCGTCACATCAAACAAAACTGTGGACAAAGGATTCACATTCTGATTGGGGCATATCCGTCCGACTCAAACAAGGCTGCACATGAAGCTTTCACGAAGGAGTACAGTTGTTATGTGGAATATATCTATAGTTCTAGCTTTTCTTCTGGCATATGAAGTGTTCCATCCGGATGCTGTATGTAAACCCCTTTGTTATTCAATGGCAATGGGAAAGAGTAGAAAAGAGTCGGAGACTGTCGCGCGAGCGCGGCGCTACCGGTGATGTACTTGAATGTAGAATGTTAAACGTTAAACGTTAAAACGTTAAACATTCAATAGACTGGTTTGTTATCACCCAGGATCCTTTCGCAGATTCGAGCATGATAGTATACATAGTAGACATATCCAACCCTAAATAGTGCTAGTACGTTTCCGATAGACCGCCTTCAACACCTCTCTCTTCGTATGCTTCACATCCTTCACATCTGTTACTCCAGTGATCTTCCCATCTGCTCCAACTGTTATCTGTTCAGAGCGAGAAAAGGAAAAAGGGAAAGAGAGTGAGTATTCGAGCTTTGAGTTTTACTATTTCGATGGTTGAAACTTGAGCTTGAAGACGCCAGAGAGAACAAGAGAACAAGAAGCACAGGAGAGCATAAAACTCACCGTCGCAGTCTCACAAGGACATGATTCACCAGTCCATTCAACCTCAGAACACATTCTCTCCTTCCCCTCCTTCCCCTCCTCCTTCTCAGCAGAACCCTCCAAACCCCTCTTAATACGATGCACCACCCCCGGAAATATCTTCCCCGTCGTCTCATTCTTACACATCTCCTGCACACTCGACTCATTGACCCAAAACTGCTCAGACCCCGCCGGACAATACGTCCCCTTCGAATTCGCAATGATCTCTCCCATCCCGGCCCAGATAAACGCCAGACAGCCCACGCCGGAAAAGTAGAGCGCGCATTTCATCTTGTTGTTGAGGATGTATCGACCGCAGGAGAGCGCTTTGTGGTGGAGCTTGGCGTAGGCAGCGGCTGTTAGACGGGGTAGGGGTCGTCGGTGTTGGGTAAGGGAAGCTGTCTGGTCGTAGTCCGAGAGAGGACTGTCACTGGTGGGATCGGGGTTCGGACCTCGCTCGAGTTGCCAGGTGATATCGTCAAAGGGTTCGAGCCTTGCGGGTGCGGGTACGGCGGGTGAGATGTTGCTGGTGCTGGCGTCACCGGGTCTGTGGGGTCTGTTGGTGAGACCGGCGTTTGAACTAACGCCAGCTCCACCAGTGGACTCGGAGGAAGGTTGGGTTGGGGTACCCGAGACGTGCACGGCAAGGGTGACGAAGAGAAGGAGTCGATAGAGATTCATCGTCTGTGTATATGTGTGTTTTCGTGTTTTGTGGATCGTTAGTGTGTTGTCGTTATCGTCGTCGTCGTCGTCGTTATCGCAGTCGTTACTGTGTTATTGATGTCGCTTTCGTTGACCTGTTTCGACCTGTTTTGCTAGAACTTCCTCGGACCAGCCGAGGTTTGTTGAGTGCTAGAGTGATATGTAGCGTATATGAGCTTTGCGCAAGTGGGCAGGAAAGAAACAAAACTGAGTTTTCACCGGATTTCGATGAGTTTTTTATGTGTTCTACCCTGAAGCATAAATCGCTCATCGGACAACATCGCAAACTTGATCAAACCTGTTCAAACCTGTTCAAACGAGAATTGAAACAAATCGGCTGAGGCCTGAGCTCAATCAACTTCGAGTCTTGACTCTTGAGAGTTTGGATCCTAGGCCTGGACCCTGGAGTCCAGGGTTTTTCGATCTTTGAGTCTTTTAGTTTTGATACAAATTGCAAATGCATGAGCGACGTGATGCCATCGATGATGGATGAAAACTTGGATGAAGGGCAAAATTCGAAATCCCATATGAACATTGGTACTACATATGGCAACATTAGCCCTTGGACGACATTGACAAAATTGACCTGCTGTAGTGGGAGCACTTGTAGGGAGTCTGTCAGCGACGCCGCACACGTTCAAGGGAAATCAGATAGCACGCTTCCGATAAACTGCCTTCAACACCTCTCTCTTCGTATGCTTTACATCCTTCACATCTGTTACTCCAGTGATCTTCCCATCTGCTCCAACTGTCATCTGTTCAGAGCGAGAAAAGGAAAAGAGAGAAAGAGAGTATTTGAGTATACTGTTTCGATGGTTGAAACTTGAAGACGCCAGAAAGAACAAGGGAACAAGAAGCACGAGAGCATAGCGCACACGAGCACAAGGAAGAATAAACCAATAAGATGAAGAAATCTCGACAACTCACCGTTGCACTCTCACAAGGACATGATTCACCACTCCATTCAGCCCCACACGTTTCCTTCTCCTCCCCATTCCTATTCCTCTTTCCCTGTCCCTGTCCCTTTCCCTCCTCCTTCTCAGAACCCTCCAAACCCCTCTTCTTCGGACGCACCAACTCCGGAAAGAGCTTCCCCGTCGTATCATTCATACACATGTCCTGCCAAGTCACATTATCCCAAACCTCCGTAGACCCCACAGGACAATACAGATCCGGAGCATTCGCAATCGCCACCCCCAACCCAGCCACGGTAAAGCCCACACAGCCTATTGCGGTAACATAGAGCGCGCATTTCATCTTGTTGTTGAGGATGTATCTGCCACAGGCTCGGACTTTTTTCACGACGGAGGCTGCTAGACGGCCTGGGAGTCGCGGTCGGGGATGGGTATTGTGTCCGAAGGGTTGATTCATCTCGAGGTTTCCATTGTCGGGACCTCCCTCGTCGAGTTGGGTGATACTGTCAAAGGGTTCGAGCCTTGCGGGTGCGGGTACGGCGGGTGGGATATTGCTGGTGCTGGTACTGGCGTCACTGGGTCTGTGGGGTCCATTGGTGACGACGGTGTTCGAACCAACGCCAGCTCCATCGGCGGCGGAGGAGGAGGACTGAGGTTGGGTTGAGGTACCCGAGGCGTGCACGGCGAGGGTGACGAAGAGAAGGAGTCGATAGAGATTCATCGTGTATGTATAGGTGTGTTATTCTTCTTCTGTGGATCGTTATTGTGTTGTCGTTAATGCGTGGTCGTTATCGTCGTTGTTGTTGTCGTTACTGTGTTATCGTTGTCGGTTTTGACCTGTTTCGACCTGTTTTGGCGGCTAGAGCTTCCTCGGACCAGCCGAGATTTGTTGAGTTCTAGAGAGCTAGAATAATAGACTATAAGAGTGTTTATGAGCTTTGTGCAAGTGGGAAGGAAAGAAACAAAACTGGATTTTCACCGGATATGATGAGATTTTATGTGTTTTACCCTGAAGCATAAATCGCTCATCGGACAGCATCGGAAACTTTGATGGTTCAAACGAGTTCGAACGTTGAACCAGAATCGAGAACAATTCAAAACCTGACGAGACAGCCGTCGTACGCAAGTAAGCGATTTTTTTTTCTTCGGAGTCTGCACAGGTCTCAGCGCATGCTGTTATAATGATAAGAATCTTCATGCAACGTTTCAAGACGTGGAAGAAGAGGCTGGACAGTGGAAGAGGAGAGAGAGAGAGAGAGAGAGAGAGAGAAACGTTCGAAATGGTGAAAACGGCCCAGGGGGTCGAAGCGAGAACGCGATAACACAAATTCAAACGCTTGATCGGGACCCACTAGATAGTACGGTAGTAGGTCGTGGCGACGTTCAAATAGTAGCAGTAGTACGTTTCCGATGAACCGCCTTCACTACCTCTCTCTTCGTATGCTTCACATCATTCACACCCCCACCTGGCAGGTTGACGATCTTCCCGTTGGACCCGACAGTTCCCTGCTCGAAGCAAAAAGGGTAAAAAGAAGAGAAAAGAGTGTGAGTTTGATTGTTTCGACGGTCGAAGAAGCCAAAGCCAAAGAGCACACGAGCACACGAGCACACGAGCACAAAAGCTTCGAAGAAATGGGGGAAAAAACTCACCGTCGCAGCCTCACAAGGACATGATTCATGCTCGGGTACTACACGGCACGTTCCCTCCTCCTTCTCCTCCACCCCCCTCTTCTTCTTCACCCCCGTCGTTGCATTCACACACACCTGTTCACTCCCACCACCCCCAATCAGAGCAGTGCTGTAAGCCCCAGGCGCATCATAACTCCCAAACGTCCCCGGCGGACAATCAGGCGGCGGATGATAATGGGTCACCGCATACTCAATCCCAACCGCCATCCCGGTCGCACACGCTGCCCCGACCATGACGAGTGCACAGGCGAGCCTGTGTTCATCTATGAATTTCCAGCACTGTCTGGCTTTTTGCGTTGCTAGGCTTTTCAGGTTTCGGTTTCGGGTAGGTTGGTTTGGGGTTTTGGAGGAGGGATCATGAGTGTCCTCGGGATAGTAGGAACCTGTTTCGAGTCGTCCACTATGTTGAAAGACTTTGCCGGGTTTCGTGATGGCCGAAGCATCGCCAACTTCACTGTTTGCGTTCGAATCGGCCTTGACAGCGTCAGCGTTAACCTTGACATCGCCAGTAGTACGACCTTGACCTAGGCCACCGGGCAAAGGCAACTTAGACTCCTCACCCTTGGATAGAGGTTTGGAAGGGGAAGGTATGTTCGGCGCAGGAGAGGGAGCGGGGTTTTGAACGTTCTTGGAGTCGGCGTCGAGCGAAGGCTGGACTGAGGTACTCGAGGCGTGCACGGCGAGGGTGACGAAGAGGAGGAGTCGATAGAGATTCATTGCGTACGTGTGTATATGTATGTGTTTCTTCTTTTGTGGATCGTTAGCGTAGTTGTCGTTATCGTCGTGATTGTTGTCGTTACTGCGTTATCGTTGTCGGTTTCGACCTGTTTCGACCTGTTTTAACTTCCTCGGGCCAGCCGGGGTTTGTTGAGTGCTAGAGCGATGTAGTTGATGAGCTTTGTGCGAGGAACAAAACTGGGCTCTTACCGGATTTCGTGACCCTTTATGTGTTCTCTCTTTCGAAATTTTTTTCTTGCAAAACGAAAATCGCTCATCGGACAACGTCGGAGACCTTGATGGGATCCTGCTCAAACAGGCTTGGAAGTTCTTGGAACCTGATGATACCAGATGATAGCTGATGGTAGCTGATGATAGCTGATGATCTTGATGAAACAGGTCGAAAGCTGTTGAAATGTTGGAACTTATGAGCGATTTTTTCTTCTTCTTCATGATAAGAATCATCATGAAACGTTTCAACTTAACTTTCAAGACAACGTACCCCATGGGGTCCAACAACCCAGCTGAAGAGAGAATGGATACGGGTACCGAGAAATATGTAGTTGAAAGAAACCTGAGGAAGCTGCGAAGAGTTTCATGAACGTAGAAGAGGCTGGGAAAAGGCGGGGAAAGGCGGGGAAGAGATATTCGTGAAAATGGGTTGAAGCGAGAGGGCGATAACAACTTACAAGCGACGACCTGCGACAACATAGCCCCAGATAGCCCCTCAATGCCTCATGGTCCATGGGGCAAGCGATATCGCTTAGAGCCTCTTAGAGCACGATGATCTTGGATAGAGGCTGATAAGGGATGATAGAGGCTGGGCGCAGTTAGGCACAGTTGGACCTAGTTGGATTTAGCTGGACACAGGAGGACACAGGACACAGGAAAAGGCAGAAAACAAGCGAGAGACGGAAGGAGACGGATAGGAAAAACCAAAGAAGGGAATTTTAGTACGGTTGCTTGAAGGTGCATGGGGTCATGGACGTACGACGTTTCAAGTTCGAGCTCCATGCGACAGGAGTCGTCTGGCCTTCGAGCTTCACGCCTCAGGCCTCATGACCCACTGACCATCTGGATCAGGACCAGACTTCGAGGTCTGCAACGTCCTCCGTCGTAGCGTGGATTTCACACTGGGCAGTGGGGAGACTAGAGCAGAAAAGATCCTCGTTGGGAGGAAACACGAGGGGGAAGAGCAGTCCGACTATGACGCGTCATGCACGTTGTCTGCTGTAGGAACACGTTCGGGAACGGGGACGAGTGTAGGCTCAAAATGGGGAGAGATCATTGAGGACTGGTAGATAATGATACATTTCCGTTGTACCTGGAGTTACACACAGAGAAATGAGTATTTTTGGTGTGATTGAAGCAGAGAACACTCACGAAAGCTATGAGTAATGCTGTAGAGGCTGAATTTGAAGAGAATGACAAAAGTCTTGAGCTTGAGATTGCGGTATTGGACGACGACAAGCAAGGCTTGTCTTCGGCACATATCTTCAATGGCAAACTTGGTCTTCTCGATCTCGATCCAAGCTACGGCGGTACTCTGAGGCCAATTGAGTCTTGACTGAGGCGAGTTTTTTTTTTCGTTCGCGTCTGTCACTCTTCGTCTTTGTCTCTTTCTCTTTCGCGCCCTTCTTCATGCTTCGACTCCGTCGAGCCATTTCCTTTCCCCTTCTCACTTTCACTCATAGTCGGCTTCGCGTTCCCCTGCCTCTTTTCGTCAAGAGCATATCAACAGATCCTAAAAAGGAACGAGGAAAACCTGCCCATCCGGCTCAGGCAGAGGAATGGCTTTGAATGAGGTCAACGAGGGTCAACATCAACCTCGGGTTCTCCTCCTAGTCGTCGTCGTCACCGCCGGCATCTCCATTGCCATCTCAAAGCTCACCACCTCTCGCGTGCGCGCAACCCTAACGAATCTCCCTCACTTCGATCGCAGACACGCAAATCGGTCCTATCTCTCGGATAGCGTACACCTCGATTCGGCGCAATTTGGCTAGGACGAGCTGGGTGTGGGTGTGTATGGAGGTCGAGGTCAACGACGATGACGAAGAGGCGAAGAGGGGGATGAGGAGAATCAACGATATTTGACGGATGATTGGGAAGTCTTGAAACGTTCATTTATTTGGGACTCTGGCTGAGCTCTGGGACTAAGGCCCACAGTATCAGAGTCGGAGTCAGAGTAGGTCAGAGTGGTCCACAATATTGCAAATCTTACGATTGTTCTGCACAGTGGTAGCGCATGCATAAACGCTAATCTTGAAGATACTTGAGCAACTCAACGAGAGAATAAGCTTGAAGCTTCAAAGATGGTGGTGGTCTCGAATGAGAAACAAAGTTCGGCAACTGGTCCGGCTTGCGTCCGGCATATCATACAATCACTACGGCACATTTTTCTTCCGAACGGCGAACGGCTTCTGCCTCCACTCGACCATGTCGACGTTCACGCGTTCACATACACATTCAGACTGAGATAGTACGCTGTCGATGAATCGACCTGAACACTTCTCTTTTCGTATGTGTCACCTTCTTCACCTCTCTACCTGGTCCTCGCCTGATGCTTTGGATCTCCCCATTAGGATCAGCTTCGATGATTTCCTGGACGCGGGGAGAGGAGAGATTTGGAATGAGTTCTGGTTCTTTGTCATGAGGAAAGGAAAACACTCACCGTTGCGGCGTTACAACTACATTCATCCCCAAGGTTATATTCCAGTCGACAAATTTCCTCCTCTCCTCCTCCTTCACCCCCTTCTCTAGAATTCACACCCCTCTTCTTCATCATCGTCGTCGTATTCGTACACCCCCCACCATGGCTCCCACTCGGCGCCAAACACGTAGGATCATTCGAACCATGCGGTCTATTCTGTAACACCACAAGCGTCACCGCAAACCCAATGCCACACATCCCCACGAATGCTAAACCTGCACAGAGGGCCTTGTTCTGCTTGACGAATTCTATGCAGTCTCTGGTCTTGCTCTTGGATGAAGTTAGGGTTCGGGAGGAAGCATGGGAACGGAAGGAGTCTGGACGTGAATCATCTTGTGATTCGATATGATCAAAGTCGACGAGTGTCCTCTCGCTTGGACTGTTCAAATTTCCGCCAACATGCATGCCAACATCAACACTGTTTGGACTCGCGTTGACATTGGCATCGGTGTTGGTGTTGGTGTTGTCTTTGGCATGGCCGGTTGTATGATATCCGAGCACTGGGGGCGTGCTAGACCGTAGGGTGTCGGATGATGAAGAAAAATTCGGCGTGTTTCGAGAGCGAGGGTCAGCATCACCGGAGGAACGAAGATTTGAACTTGTGCACGAGACGCGCACGGCGAGGGTGACGAAGAAGAGAAGTCGAGAGAGGTTCATTGGGTTTGTTGGTATGGTGCAATGGTACGTGTGATTCTGTCTCTTTTGTTGGACGAAATGTCGTTGCTGAATATTGAGTCGTTATCGTCGTTGCTGTCGTTATAGTCGTTATCGGTGTCGTTGTCCTAATCGTCGTTATCGTCGTCGTCGGTCTCGACCTGTTTTGACTCCATCGGACCAGCCGGGGTTTTTTAGAGCAGTAGATTGGTGTGTACAAGCTTTCAAAGGAAGGGAAAAAGCAGGTTGGAGAAAATGGCCTCACCGGATTTCATGATATATAGATTTCCCTCGTATATGTACGTGTTCTCTTGTCGTTCATCGGTAACCACTAACACTGGAATTGTGATTGAAATCTATGTCTTCACCAAACTATAGAGTAGCTAGACGATCGCCGATGGGTAAGTACAACGGAGAAAATATTAGACTGCTCAGAGTGATGTACGACCAGAGATGACAAGCCGCCACTATGATTTGTCTGCTATATCACAGCCTAGTACGGGCTCCTACAGGCTACGAACGTTGACTGTTATGCGTAGCATCATTCCTCGTCATTCCCGTTCGTATTGTCAACGTTCAAGACTTCAAGCTTCAAGTCCACTGTCCGCGAGATGACTATCTGCAGAGGCGTTTGGGATCCGGATCAACTGGATAAATTGCTTATCACCTCTTATCACACACTGCACCCTCACCCCTCCTCACCCAC
Organism: Lentinula raphanica; assembly: GCA_027919835.1. NCBI lineage: Eukaryota > Fungi > Basidiomycota > Agaricomycetes > Agaricales > Omphalotaceae > Lentinula > Lentinula raphanica. The sequence continues at coordinate 802,135 of JANVFP010000006.1, read as the reverse complement.
ATTTGCGCCGTCCGGCGTCGTGCGATTCTTTCTTATTTGGAATGCCCCACATCGCATCCCTTCCCCTCCTTGGGTCCTTCACAGTCCTTCACTCGAACAAGAAAACCTCCATCACCGGCTGGACCAGTGACCTCTATCTGTTTCTGTACGTTTTGGCTACTCACCAGATCTCAAACCCCCCTCCAATACCAAGATACCGTCATTATGCGTCTTCATACCACCCTACTTCCTCTCATCACCCTCGCCGTCCGTCTAGCTGTTGCGGGTAGCACGCTGTCCACCTTGAAAGCCCAACCCCAACGCGAGGATGACCCCTACGGTGACACCGTCCCTCTCGTTGATCTGCCGAACGGGCTTTCGGGAGGCTCCGATTCGAGTTCCAGCCGTGTCTCTCTCACACATCCACAACCCGCACACCTATCCACCCCCCAATCCCTCTGGCACAGCAGTCCCGAGATCAACCACGAGGCCCTCGTCGAAGCAGGTCTAGCCATTCCGACGAATGAACTCTCTTCAGAATGCATATCCACGACAACAAACTTGGTCCGACAACGCTTCGAATCTGGTGCTCAGTTCCTATATGTGCACAACAGTATGAGCGAGACCGTATGCAGAATGTTGAAGACCGCAGGCTGTTATATCCTACTAGTCTGCCTTGCTTTCGGCGTCATCACACTTGTCGTCTTCATGTTCGCAAACTGTCACCAAACCGGTCACCTAGGCAAGGTGCGCGGGCTGAAGTGCAAGAACGTGCATGAGTGGGCTAAGAATTGGCGTCGTAGTGTTGCTAGTGATTGGGACGAGCCTGGGAGAGATGAGGTCAAGGTTGAGATTGAGATTGAGCGGAGGACGGCGATGGAAAGTGGTCAAGGAGGAGGAGGAGGAAATGAACAGTGTCCCTGGTTGAGTCCTGTTTGTGGCCTCAAACCAGTGAGTTTTTCGTTCCGTCTGGCGCTACTTGTGCATTTGTACGCAAGAAGCTTTCGCCGATTGGGCTGACTTTCGTACTGTCCAGACAATGAAAGAACATCAGAAGAGAGATATTGGGAGAATGAAATATCGACGTCGATTGGATTTGGACTGAGGAGTCCATGAGATGTTCGATGATCTAGGACGATTTTACTGAAGCGCGTGAAACGTTGAAGGAGAGTTTCATTGATGTAGTCTAGTAGCAGCCTAGTTTCGTACTCTACAAACTGTTGTCGTCCTTCCGTCTGTCACCACTTGCTTCTCCCTTAACTGAGATAATGGAGGATGGTCGATGTCAATGAATTTCAGCTTAAGCGGTGAATAACAGTATGTACATATCATGAAATATTCTGGGTGAGTCGCACCAACTGTCGAGTGGTGTTTACCAGGCAGGCTTCAGTAGTATTACTGTAATCAAACGAAAGATTTAAATAAGATCTAGAGTCCGTTGTTCTTTGTCACTACAGAGATGATCTTCATCGCACAGCAATGTTTATTTTCGAATTCCACAATCCTATATCATCTATGTGAAGTCGGATGCCTATCCCATTGAACCCAACGATGCCCAGATTCTCCATGCCTCTGATATCCAAACCCTGAACCTTCTGCCAACTCATCTGCCAGCGAGAATGCAGAATTCCAAGGCACAAGCTCAATTACTCCCTGATCCTCTAGTATATTCTCTTCTTCTGCGATCCGTTCCTTCACTTTCTTCGTAACGTCCACAGGTAGAATGTAATGATTCATCGGCGCAGATGGTTTCTCTCTTGTCCTCGAGTTGTAATCCCCTGGTACGGTAAGATAGGTGAACCAGACGTCGAACTGGACTGTTTCATGAGGTAGTAATTGACTCGAATAGAAACCGTGCTCAATTGCATACGGATGGACAGGAACAGCCCGCCGATGCTCAAGATGCGGTTTCGAGTATGTCACTTCGATGGCCTGGCTTGTGACACTAGTTCCGCTTGCTCCAGTGTGGACAACAGAGACCTAGTGGATTGTGAATTGTGGTTCACGTAAATAAACTTGAGCCCAAAAGCTTCACACCAAAGCTAATGGTCACCTACCGAAGTGTCGACTGGAGCAGCGTGTACCTTTGAGTAAGAACGTGGTCCAACTTGTCCAAGTAGTAAAAGGAAGAGGGTGTGTATCAATGTCATGTTAATCCCGGCGAGAAAGAACATCAGGCTCGTTTTTTTCCCGGATATTTCCTGAAAGAACAGATTCGAAGAATCAAGAATTAGAATGCTACAACTGTTGATGCGAGCTGAGCAAGAACAAACCTTTAGAACTGGCGTCAAGTAGCGAAAAGCCGTATGAAAAAAGAACACGGAGGGGTGGTGAGAGGTTGAGACTGACCAGCAGTGGCGATCGGGGGAGATCCGATGGGAATGTGCTTATAAGCGCACCTTCTCCACTCTTCGAGTCCAGTGACTCACTGCCTCCGGGTCCAGGTTCAAATCAAGTCGGCTAAGTATCTCTTGATTAGTATGTTCCTCCACTTGTGCACCTCACTGCTCAGCAGTGAGCACTGGGGCAGACTGGAGTCTGGCTTGAAGCTGAGCACTATCGTTGATCAATATGTAATATGGCTCCAGCCTCCGAAATCTTGCGACAACTTTGCTGGTATAAAGAGAGTGATAGGGGATCGTGATGCTAGAGCTTTGAGTCTGTTCCAAGTATTGCAACAAGCAAAGAGGAACGTTGTATGTACTTAGTTACTATGTAAGTGAGAATTGATTATTTTCAGAGAAAAACATCAAGTCATGAAAGACGAAGACTGTCAAACCATCACTTACTTAAATCACGCACATCATACATGTTCACGGCAAAGCTAAAACCTGTTGTGTTGGATTCCAGAGTTCTATGATCTACGAATTGGAAGGCTCTTCTTAGAAATCAACCCAATCAGGGCGATTACTTCCATATTTTTCATATCCAAATCCGAGTTCCTTCTCATGTTCGAGCGACAGGCCACTGCTCCAAAACACAATCTCAACCTCTTCCTCCTTCAATTCTTCTAATTGCGCTATGCGCTTTCTAACTGCCTCTTTAGTGGGTTCTGGAGCAGAAGCTGGTTCCTCTCGGGTCTCGAATGTGACGCGCCGCTTTTGGCTTTCACTGTCTGCGAACCACACACCAAAAGTGACCATCTCTAGCCCAGCCATTGGATGATGCTTTTTTTGAATCTGCAGTATTTCTGCCGGCGTTAAGCAGAAAGGATGGTATGCTCGCGACTTCAAATGTGTCGTTCCAGTACCTGTACACGAGCGCATTGACGTCGCTTCTACACTTCGGCCTCTGGTGCTCCTAGTTGTTCCAGTGTCGATGAGAGTGGCCTACCAAGGATTAACCAGGATGAAGATGACGCGAGGAAAGAAAATCACTCACTGAGCTACCAACAGGAGCACCGGATACAATTAGGGAAGAAAAACCGCTTCCGAGCAGTAGAAAGAAGAGGGTTTGCATCATGAACCCAGAAAAGAACATGTTAAATCGGATTCGCATTTGGCTTTCTGGTATATCATTTGTGAGTCAATTGGCTGATACAAATTGAAGCAGGAACGCACCTAGTAAGATGTTTCAAAAGATGGAGGAATAGAGCAAGACTCGCAAACTCGTGTGGCAAAGTGCTCAGCACAGGGGTGTTGAATGAAACTGACCAGCAGTCCAGAGGGTGAAGAGAGCACAACAATATTTGGGGGTTGGGATTTGCGTAATCATAGGTTTTTATGTCCATGAGTCAGCTGAAGCGGCCACGACGGTGGGTCCATCATCCCACCATTAGAGCGCTGATGTCCGATCGGCAGGAGGCTCCAACGTTGATACATCGTACATAGAGTGTATATAGTAGTGCCCAGTGCCCTTGGGCACCCCAACGAACAATAGAATTCGGTGCTGGGCATGTAACCAGTGAAAATACCCAAATTCACCCCAATCGGGACACTCCTAATATGGCAAGGCCCGGAACACCCCAATCGTGGGATTGTGTGACCTGAGGTTTCTTCGTTTGTTGTCGTCGACATCTACATTCTATCCAACGGCTACAGCTCACTGGCAAATTGTGTATTATTGACCAACGTCTGTTTTTCCACTGAAAAGCTCTGGAAGTTAATCCTCGTTCACTTGCTGAAATGATCAGCATTGTTGAGCCCATTCAGAAAAATTTTCGAACATCTCAGTCCTTTCAATGCTAGATATGAGATTGGCATGGATTGTTCTCTGGACAGCTCAGGCGAGTGCTCATTTAACTCTCTGGAAGACACTACTCATTGACTATCACAGGGTTCGGCCAATAACGGTATGACTGCAACGATCGGGACTACCTATTTCATCTCCACCATTTTCTCTTTCTTCGATCACCTTGATTTTGACCTTTGTTGGTCTTTCAAACGAACAACAAGTACATATCTATCTGCCCTGTTATCATCGTCATCTCGATTCAATCTATCATCGTTATCCTCATTCGTACAAGTGTGGCCACCCGGAAACCCGTCCATTGTTTGCGAGCCCAATTTTTGGCATGGCCACAGTTTCCTGAGGTCCAAGCACTGTCATTGTTCAGGGAGGTCTTATAATCAGGCAAAAGTGAGTTTGAGAGTCTTTCTGAACATGTCTGCAGATTCTGACAACGTCTCGCAGTTTTCTCACTATCATACATTCCAGCTGGATCCTCTTGTATCATTTTCCGGTCCAGGGAGTATGAAATCTTCGACATCACTATCTGAACAGTGCTCGAGTTCCCAGCAAATAAATGGACCACCAAGCAAGAAACCTCGCATCGATGCTCATCTTTCCCCTGACACAGCACCACCAACATTGTCATCTTCTGTCACAAGCTCGACCGAAACTACTGGTGAAGAGTTCACGCTCATATCCGATCTTCACGAGGACGAGCTGGCAGACCTCACAACTATTCAAGACTCTTCCTTTCTTGCCGACTGTTCCGAGCTCGAACTGGGACTTGATGAAGAAGATGAAGAAATAGATCGCGAAACACATGCTTATCGGCTTCAAATGCAGGACGAGGCTCGTAACCGAAACTCCAAGAAGGACAATTACAGTAGGCATGTAAATGCCTACTTTGATTGGATCGAACATCAGCAACAGTTACGTTTGGAGGCGAATCCCTCTCGACATCGAACTTTGACCGCAGAACCAATCACCGCAGGAAAGGTGGCTCTTTTTCTGAAATATGAAGTTAGTCGGCCAAAGGTGTGTATGTGTTTTGTATGTCAGTCGTTGCTGTACTGATCAGAACATCTCAGGCTAAGGGAGGCACTGGTTCGGTCGGCTCTGAATCTATCAGCCAGACTATTAGTGCCCTCGAAAAACATCGTTCCGAGCGGCAACATTTGCCTCACTATGTGGCGAATACTAAATCTCACAAACCACTTCGAAGTGATATCCGGATCAAAACTTTCGAGTCAGCCGCAAGACGAAATGAGCCTCTACGAGCCTTAAATGCTCAAAAGATGAAAACAGCTGGACCTCTATCTGGTATGGTGCTTTCTCACTTGTTTAGTGCTGCCAATTGATTTTCGTGAATCAGCTACATATACTCCTGAAGAGCTCAAGAAAATTGCCATGTCCGTTTTTGATAGCATTCATCCCTCTCGCACATCACTCGCTAAAGCACTTCGTGATCGTTCCATGATCCTCATGTGCTCGATGTTCGCTTTTCGTGGTGATTCCCTTCGTGCCGTCCAGCTATCTGATCTTGGTGTTGAAGATCTACCGCTACCCCAAATCAAGCCCGGGTACACAGTCAAGGTAAGTAATCATTCGATGTCATGCTATGTAGATGCTCACAAATTGCATTTATAGATCATAACCGCAACACGGGACAATGGGAAACACAACAAGGAAGGCCGTACTGAGCAACATGCAGCGTTGCGCCATCTTGACGCTCGAATGTGTGGGATTGGCGGATTGGCTTTTTATCTCTTCAGCCAATACCATGTCCTTGGAAAACCTTGCCCGGACTTTGCTCCAGACTTTGCGGACCCAGACTATCCAGAAATTGGGCGGCGCGATTGGTGGAAACTCATTCTCTATCATGGCAGTAAAGGTGAAACTTCCCAAATGTCGTACGGCAGTGAGTAGGTTCTTCTCTGCAGCAAGCAACCGTATTCACTCTTTTCACACACAGACCAGCGTAATCGAACGAATCTCCTTTATACATTGAACAACGTTCATGTCTCATCGGTCACACACGGCGGTCGGCACTATGCACCTAAAGTTGCCGGAGACCATTCAGCTTCGCTCGAGGGCAGGAAGGCGGTCGGGAAATGGAAGGAAGGTCGTGGAGCATTTGAAAATGCATATGACCATCAGCATCCTATCGACGCCATGCTTGGGATCGCTATGTTTGATGCGAAGCGACCTGAAAGTTACACCTGTAGCCGAGACTGTCTAGAGCCACCTTCAAATCTTCTTCATGAAGTTTTTCCTTGGGTGGAGGCTGAACAAGCTGCACTGGTCGCAAGACGAGACCGGTATGGAAAACGCGCTGAAGATTACGCCCTCATCCAATTCCTCAATCTGTTACTCTTTCTTCGGCGAGTTCTACTACAAGATGCAGCAATCCTGTATACCGAATTCCCAAACTCCTTTGTCTTCTCTATTGCGCCATTCGACTCCGACATCTTTCGTAACTGGGCTAGTACTGCAGTCTCTGTTGTTGAGCGCGCCGAAGCATGTGCACGCGAACAATTCCAGAACCTTCCGGATTATCTCGTCGGAAGTTTACGTGGTATATTGATGAACCAGCAGATTGAACTTCATCGCCAACATCAACTTTTACGCCAAGACCTCTTCGCTCAGCAAACTTCGGAGGAATTGTCGAACAATCTTAGCGTGAAATCAAAGAGTCGGAAGCGTAAACGTAAAGCAGGTATGTTTGATATTCTCTATGCAGCTTCAGCTAGTTAGTAATTCATCTCTAGATATCGAACATTCTCTACCATCAGGGCCAAGCCCTACGCCAATAATAACTACAATACCTGCAACTACAAATATCATCGACCAGTCATCGACACTTGACTCCAACCCTAATCCTTTCGGTATTGTCCCTTTAACTACTACGCCATCAACACCGTTTCTATCAACAACACTATCTATCGATACATCGTCGACGCCCAGCGTTCCCGAGCCTCTTGCGGTCATTCCTGCACCTTCGCTACATGCTTTTCATCCTGGTATTTCTTCGCCGGCTCCAGATACTCAGTCTCAGCAACTAAACCTTACAAGAGAAGCTGCTATGAGCCTGCTTCGACAACGATATGGCGAGACAAAAGTGGACAAACACAAGTGGGAGTGGGTGAAACCCAAACCAAATCTACCTGCCGAGCCGCTTCCCATTTACAAATTCCAAACACCACCAACGCTCCGTGAATACTGGGAGGAATGGACAATCGGACGAGACGGGTATCTATCAGTCCGGGAGTTGAATGAGGGCTGGGAGGCACGATGGTGCAGGAATCAAAGCGGGCTGAAGACTGAGAAGAGCCGGTACAAAAAGCTATATGAGCTCATTGTCCAGTTACATTCACGCCCAAACTGGACGATGGATTTAGTCTGGCGATTTCTTGACGAGCGCTTTCCGATACCTACACAGGGGGTACCGGAGTTGAAAACTGCACGCAGCTTCATTACTTACCTTCAAAAGAAAGATGGATCGGGCATGAATGCAGTTCTTTCAGCAGCAAATAATTATCCATAATGTCGAATACATTATCTATATTTCGCAATGACATTGTAACAAATAACGTTGTGAGATCTAAATTGTATCATCATAAAAATCTAAGTTGAAAGTATATCAGAGTCATAGCAGCTCTATCATTGTTGTCGACGCTGTCGACGCTTTGCTGCTTTTGACTCTGGTACAGGATGGTTGAGTTCCCATTCCCGAAGAAAGTTGAGCAGTTCGGTTGCTCCAGATACGTCAGTATCCTCACCCTCGACAGCACGTATCACTTCTGGAGCCACATGGCTTCCACCTGGTCCATAAAGCTTGAGGAGATCGTGGCCTTCTTCAGCAGTCGCGAGGGAGGTTTCCCCCAAACCAAGGACTTTTGCAATGACCTTCTTGGTGATCGTCAATTCCTAACCAAAATTGATCTTAACGGAATGTCATATAGCAGGTTTCAAACTACTTACAGTTACCTCGCATTTCTTGCGAAACTTGCTTTCCGAGAATTCAGCTGCAAAAGTCCAATGTGCAGCGATTGCAGAATTCGACAACCGATGACAACGGGAACTTTGAAATTCCTCAAACCCTGGTAGCTTCTCCGCTTCGCCACGCAACCAAGTAATCATTCGCTGCTTCCGTTCACCTTTGTGCTTTGTTTTTTGCTCCTTCCGTTGAGGCCTGATCTTCCGAGCAAACTCTAAAGGTGTCATCTCATCTCCTTGTTTACTCCAGTCAAGATCCGATGGCGAATGATCATGGAGAGGATTGGATGAGCTTGAAGATGGTTCTGAATTTGTGACTCAGTTAGCAGAACAATAACTTGTGCGGCACAAACAAGCATACCAATGACAGAAGCAGGCTTGACCGGGTGCTGGCTATCAATTTTAAGAACAGCATTTGGACGATCCTGAAAACACATCCATCATAACAGCTCGAATACTCTTTGAAAACATACCTTCTCGACAATCAAGTTGATAACCCTTGTCTCTGGAATGACAAGGATGTCGGGGCTGGGAATCGCACTTGAAAACTCTCCCGATTTGATGAGTATCTGGTTGAAACCCGGGTGTAGTGGATCTGCCTTTAGAAGCTGACCCGAGTCTTCAAACATGTAAGCGCAATTGCATTGTATGGGGGAAATTGTCTGATAATCCTACCTTCGAGACGTGCAGGAGTATTTTGTAGAGCATCGAGAACATCTCGCGACCTCACACGGACTTCATTTGGCTTGCATCCAAGATTGTCAACATAAGCTACAACAACTTCTTGAGAAATGCATGATATTTCGCCAGAACGTTTGTCCGTGATAAGGAGAGTAATTGACTTTGGCAATGCTGAGATTTGAGTCATGTACTATGATGATAAGAAAAACTTACTACTAATGTTGGATCGCTCGTTGACTCAATATCTGAGTGGGCTCCAATCTGATTGTTCTGACATTGCGCACAAGGTCAAGGTCAATGAAACAACTATGTTAATGAATTCAGTCGTGCTTCTCACCTTGACTGCAGGATGCATTAGCACTGTCTTGGCATGTTTCGATGAGTTCGAAGCAATGCCGTATCCGGGAATCAGAGCTTGAGCTGTTGGTAAGGGCTTTGAGGTTTTGAATTGCGTCGAGGAGTCTTTCAGGACCCGTTTGATATCGGCGATGCTGGTTCTTGATGGGCTGAATGGTGCTTCGGTATTGGGCCAGCTCGAGAGTTGGCGTTGAACTAGTGCAACATAATCTGCTTTCTTCCAAGTTCTGATATGGACTCCGTGAGGCTATAGCATGCAAGATAAGTTGAGACAAAACACATACTTTGGGAAATCTACATCAACGTAGTCTCTTTGAGGATGCTCCTGGTTGTGTGACATAGCGCACAGATTTCAGAACCAATGAGCCAATTCTGAGAATAAAACTCTGCTAATTGGGATTCAAGGCTGCTGAAATAGAAAACGTCGTTTAGTATGACTTCAGCCCAAAACACAGCATGTTTGGTCTGTCCAACTGCCAAAACCAGCTCGATCACTAAGTTCCAGCGTCGAAAAACATACCGTCTGGGATCTTCTGACTTTGTTTGATGACTTCGGTCCAAAACAACACGATTGGTCTGTTTCACCGAAACCACCCTGATCAACAAGTTCCATTGCAGAAAACACCCCGTCTGAGATCTCTCAGCCTTGATCATACCGATCGAGAGCTTTGAGGTCTGCAAAACACCAGTTGAGATGAGTCCGCCTCAAACACCCCCAATTGAGATATTACAGGTTAAACCAAGACCGATTGACACAATATTTTCTGAAAAGCCCCAAATGAGAGAATGAGGAGGTGTTTCAAGTCAATTGAGGAGTTTCTTACCTCTGAATCCCTCGAACAAGGCAGTGTGATGTCTATTCTGGTGATGCTCAAATCATTCCTTACTTTTCTTGCTTGTTCCAGTGTGATGCATATGAGTGATAGTCCATAAAGCCTTTATTGATGATAATATGTGTAGATATGAGGTATAGAAGGGCGTAAACCAGCGAAGAAAAGATAATGAGTGTATATCGGTAGTCCAAATGCAACGATCGTCACGATCGAGGTGCTGAAATGAGTCGAACGAGGCGAAAACATATGAGGCCCTCGATTGGCGTGTTCGAAATGAGCCCGAGCGAGCGATCGAAGTCGGAAACGGAAGGCGCGACGAGCGGAAAGAGGACGAGGTAACCAGAGAGGGATGAGTCATCCGCCGGAGGTTCCGAATGGCGGGAGGTTACCTCACGTGACGGTACCCAGCGGGTCCGTGGGAAGTCCGCTGGCGACTCGAAAACTGTCTATACATCTATAGACGATGATCTTGGGGTGCAACGTTCCTCTTCGGTCTTCCTTCCTTCCTTCCAGTCATCCATACGAGTTTCTCATACTCAAGTCTTGATTAAAAGACGACTAGCAGTGATCCCTTCTGTCCCCCTGTGCAAAACTTGTTGATCTCCTAGTACAGCACTCGACGCACTGGCTTATAGTTTTACCGTTCGGAGCTTTGAGGTTGTCACAGCCCTTGGTCGCAGTTGGTCGCCTGATACGAATGAATGTGGCTGGCCGGCGGAGAGGAAAGGATTAGCATAGGATCACAAACAACCATGTTTCATCACCATCTGGACCTCTTAGGACTCAGGAGGCTGAAAAACGGTGTCTGCAACTTCAAGGATTTATTACTATCATCCGAAGTGGGGAGTCCTAGTCAGAACTGTGACGGTTTGTCAGATTGAAAAGGAGCACATGAATGACACTGTGACCAGTGTGTTGTACCGGAAACTTGAAAGCATTGTGCAGGTCACAAGTGTTCGATATCTGAGCGTACAGGTATTTGGGGAGGGGAAGAAGGTAGCAATAAGCAGCAACAATATGGGAATAAGATGGACTGGTCGAGCCTAGTGGGTGAAAAACAGGGATGATAGCGTTGAGGTTTGGGCAGCCAGGGCAGGTTTGGGCTTTGGGCGGCGGGCCTTGGCCCAGGCAATTATGCTTGCCGGCATCCCGGCACGTCTCCTAGTCCACTCATACAAAAGCCCTTCAAGTCAACGCGGTTCAACGATATGAAAGTAGGAAAATTTTCAGTAAGCATTCAAATCGAGTCCAGTCTCGTTCCTTTGTTACTTTGCAAAAATCCACTCAAAATCCCCGACTCGAAGTGAAACGGAGAGAAGGGCCTTGTGGACTCTATCTGTCGTTCGATTTTTGGATTTGTCATCCCCATCAGTGATCTAACTTGTTACGGTAGCTGTAACGTCATCATCACACGCGTTACTGCTTTCTTCACTTTCTCCCGCCATCTGCTGCATTGACCGTTTCCATTTCTTCTTTTGCCTACCATGTCTGCCAGTAGTCAACTTCGCTGTTATAGTTGCGTACGTGGCCCGTTCTTCATGTCAGAGTACTTGAGTCATCGCCAATTGGCTACAATCATAGGTGTGTCACTGAAATAACATGTTGGATTGGGTAAACGTGCGTTCCACTTTATCGACGTCAAAGTTGTGGTGAAGGAGTCATACATAGTCTAACTTCCTTTGGTGCGTGCTTATGGCCATCTAATTCGACTATTTTACATTAATCACGGTTTTTGTAGCTCACATTATGGTCTCCGTGAAACGCGATCCTTCTGTTATCTCAAACTCTGTCTTCTCCTACATTCACTTGGATGGATATTTCTACAAACCCGGAGTAAGAGGCTCGATTGACAACATCATCTCTTTCATATTGAAAGTCAACCCTTCCCATCTGAAATACCACACAATGTGCTCTTTCAACGACAGACTTATATTGTTCTCATGCTGTGGCATCGACATCCGTTTCGTTTGGCTCCTTGCTCCTCGTTCTTCTGATCAAATCACTCAACCATCCACTGTGAATTGATCTTTCCCCTCTGTAAACTCTCTGTATGATAACACACGCAGTGAAATTCCATGTACAATAGCTCGCAGTGAAATTCTGTGTATAATAGCATGAATTGACTCTCCCCTTGTCCTGCTTAGTATCATTCGAGTCGGGGACTGCCGGCAGAGACGGCGTTAAAGCATACCGATAGTGTCATACATTCAAGATGGTCAAATGGATGGATCACAAAGCAGGACAAAGCCAGTCAGAAAAGAAATGGGCTAGACGGTCGACCTCGCTGAGTGAGGGTCACTTTGTTTCTCTTTTCGTTTCTTTTCTTGAAATCCACAACAATAAACATACTAGTTACCTAGTAGGCAAAGCTTCACCGAGGAAAAGCAGTGCATGTGCATATCGATAACTTCGATAACGACTCTGATATGTAGTTCAACCGATAGAACCATAGCTCACATTGTTCACAGCACAGTCTATCTAGATTCCACAATCCTATGACAATCGCGACCTATCGGGACAGCTGAAGGAGGCTGGTTCTTCAACCTCTTGTTCCTCTGACCATCCGACCCAATAATACCTGACACTGTCATGTTCCTGATATCCAAATCCATCTTTCTCATCTTCCACTGTCGTTTCCGCGCCGCGCGCACCGAAATCCCAGAATTCAAGCTCAATCTTTGCTACATCCAACTGCTCTTTGTGCGCTATCCGTTTTTTGATCACAGGCTCAATCAAAATGGGCCGGGATTCCGCGTCTGGCTGTGAAACGGGCTTCTGCATTGGTTTTAGTTTGCCCCGACACGAGGTTCTCCAATCGGAATTCCAATCCTGGAACCACACATCAAACTTGACCTTTGGCTCAGACTGTGTTTGCGGGTGCACAGAAAGAGCGCGTAGATCCAAACGTTCTACTCCCTGAGAGTTACGCAAACTGCTTCGGCTTATGATGTTCCTGTCCAATGCTCCAGTGTTGAAAAAAGTGGCCTAGACCGCAATCATGAAATCGAACCGAGAGAGTTCATGCTGAGGCATGGTCACTTACCAAATTGTCGACTGGAGCAGCATAGACCATTGGAAAAGAAAAGCCAAGCAGTAAGACCAAGTGGGTGCACGTCATAAACCCGACGGAGAATAGCCTCATTTTTTCCTTCAAGGTTGTTTGGATCACTTAATAAGTGACAAGAAATGTGAACGGTACGTACGAACTGTAAGACTGGAGTTTCTGAATGAAAGAATCAGATTGTGCGATGGCTGGTGCAAGCTAGGGTGAGCACGAACCTTTGTAGACGTCCTTGCAGGGTGTAAATAGCAAGTCAAATTGTATGAGCGAACGCACAGCGAATGAGACTGGCCAGCAGTCTCAGGACTCAGAAGAAGTGGGAAACAAAGGAACCTGGGTGAAAAGCTGTGAAAAGCCGTTCCAAGGACCAAGATATAGTTATCGAGTCGGCTATCTGTTGATTACAATCCCACATTAGCCACGGCCCACCCTTCACGATTTCCCAGAAGCTGCTTGCTGGATTGATGATATGGTCTCAGCTACCGGAACAGTAACCAACTGTTACCAGACTACTATAAGCTTCCATAGTTTCACAAATGTCAAAACCGCCACAAACGAACGATGTTCAAAAATGGAAAGAACGAGACAGATGAATTTGTACTTGAGTCCATGAACAGAACTATCGATCTTGTTCGTCTTTGCTGGCTTTCTTCCACTAACTGACAGTCTGACAATGCAGATACTTTCCATCCTGCGGCTTCCTGGGTCTGCCTGCGGATGGAAAGTAGTACTAAGGGTTGAACGCATTAATTCTGTGAATGGAAGGAATATGTATATGGAATGAGTAATGAGAAAACCGTGTTATCTTGCGACATCTAACATCTTTGCTGGAATTCAACATTCGGCGTGTATTTCAACATTGAGAAACTTGAAAGATTTATTACGGGAGGTTAGAACGAAATTCAAAAAACACTGTCGTACATAGGATAAGTAGTCATACCATGCGAGCTGATGCATAGTAGTGTCCAACTTGTCTTGATCATCCAGGGCAAGGGTGTGCGAATTCCTAGCGTCCAGATGTTTGAGAGGTGTTGCTTGACAGTATAGCCACAATAGAACGGAGACTGGAGTTGACGTTGATGCACAAAGAAGTCAGATGATTGGAAGACTGATGGAGTATGAATCGCTTCAGGAAAGGAGGAACAAATCAAGCAAGAACGCAAAGCAAGAACGAGAAGGCTTACATTTACTACAGCGTACTTACGGTATGTAGCCTTATGTAGCTCAGCGGCTGGCCGTCTCCAAGTCCACGAAATTTGTTTCGATGTAGCTCTAGGTTCTGTCGTGGGTAGAGTTCAATCGCTGCTCCTTCTCTCGTGAGCTTCTTTGCCTCTGCCAGAGCCTGCCTTTGCTGTGTGCTAAAGCTTAAGAATATTCGTACAAAAGGCTATCATCAGACTCTATGCTTGGAGGAGAGAGGGCAATCTCGATGGAGACGCGCTGAGGTGAGGATGTTGGGAAAAAAAATTAGAACTGAAAAGAAGAGGACCTCTAGATACTTAGTAGAGACGGAGTCTACATATTCAAGAGGCCCGAAGGAGGTGCTCATTGTCAAGAGCTGTCAAGAGGAACATTGACAGCTTACCTCATCTTTCGGAATTCGCACCATCGCTTTCCTACACTTTCAAGCTTCCTCCATTTTCTTCATAGTCTCGACGATTGTTGCATTCGCTTTGGCGTCGGAGGATAATCTCAGGCGGAGGGGGACGGGAAGTCAATCGCTCAGATATCTGTTCTATTCCATGATAGGTTAACTGAGACTCATTTGCCACCGTGCTTGACCGCAATCTGATTCTTTCACAGTACTAGTATTCGCCGCATGCACTGAACACTCAACCCCACCCAACCCCACTAATGAACTTCAAGTCCATACACCGTAACCTCGTGTACGGGTCAGGAAAAGATTTGTGCCTCAGCACTACCTCATGTTCGATACGCACGTTATGCTGCTGTTGAACAGGCTTCAGCCCATCAAACACGATAATCATCGCTTATTCCAGAGATTACAGTTGAAGTCTGACGTCTTCGATGGTCCTTACGGGAACACAGGCAACACACAATGAACAAGGATCGCTTTGTTCATACGCCACTGAGCATGCTCCCTTTGTGACCTTTGTTCCAACCCGAAGTCCGTATTTAAAGGCACGATATGCCTTTTGCCTCTCTTGCTGCGCCCTCACCAGCCCTCATCGGGGAGGATAGTATAGTGCTACAGGTGATCCGTGGTTCTGTACATCCTGCAATCGACCATCCACCTGAGAACTTCTGTTGGGCACGCCGCAAGGTTACTTTCTATATAACCTGCCTGAGCCTCGGAAGGTGCTACTTTCATCTCTTACTCCTTGCCTACTATCCCAACTCTACCGTGACCTTATCTGGGGATGCTGAGCTCGTTGATCCGCACCATATGGCGCTCACGAGGCCAACATGAACAAGACGACTTGGAGGCCAATATCAACAATGACCGCTTCACAAGGTTGCCTACGAGTTCTGCACAACGGTCTCGACCAAATCAGCCCAGATTACAGCTGAACACCGGCATGATTAGTCCACCAATTAAACGCTCGCCTCATTCCATCACCGGTATTGAAGGACACGACTTTGCACAATGGCATCCTAGTCCCAATAGCTCCTCTCGCTCTGGTCCTTCCAATATCGCCTGGTTGCGACACGACCCTTCTCAGAATAATGTACAGCAACCGACCCATCCACCTGCTGCCCGACTGGGAATGGTCCGTCATACAGCCATTCCGCTAAGTCGCTCGATATCATCTCCTGCATCCTCGCAGCCTCAGATCAACCCGGCACGAAGACTTGGGATGAATCTTCCTCACACCGGAAGCACTTACTCCTTGCGTCCGGTCACAACGTCCCACATCAGTACACTGTACGGAGATGCTTACGATTATCCACTTGTCAAACCGCTTTCGCCTATTGCGGAGCAAGATTACTTTTCACCAGAGTCACTTAGACAGACTATTCAGTTGCCTCCCGACACCAGCACTTCCATCTCCACCGCTGTATCAAGCCCAGCCGGGTCCCAGTCGACTCGTGAGTAATCCTTAAACACCCCTCCATCTTGATCGTGTTTATTAAGCGGACCATGTTTATAAAGGTCCTTCCCCCGTGCATTCTCTGCCTTTCATTACTCGGCCCGTCAACCGAAGTCTTTCGCAAAGTACCCACCGATCTGGACGCTCCACGACGTCTACAGCAGCACCAAGTCTACGTCTTTCTGTTCAGATTCCGGGTCCTTCGCTTTCCCCAGATGGAGAAACCTCAACCCCTTTACGTTCTGCAAAGGCGACCAGTATTTTACCCACCATTCCCGCAGGGAACTCGGAAGAGTGTCAGATCGGCAATGAGGCAGCGGAGAGTTCATATGGAGGTGAAGAAGCCTCAGATGAGGATGAAGAGGAAGGGACAGAGTCTCAAAGAAGCTCCGCCAGTTTTGTGACCGCTGGTGATACAAGTCCCAGCCAGGCTGTCCCGCCAAATGTAGTAGATTTTGGTTCTTCACCACCAGATGTTGCCGTTCCCGCCCCGGCTGCGCAGTCAGAAAGTCACAGAATCATTCCTCTGGAGTTCACGGAGACAGATGTTTCTATGATTCGTTCGGATGGTAGCAGCGTGCAAGCTTTCGCACGATCTCCTGCCTCTGCCTCTTCATCTTTCATTCGACGTCGTTGGGATAAGGACGCTGCTTATCCAGCAGGATCTCTAAATCTCAAAACCAAACGTTACTGCTTCTATGTCGAAGCTACTCCTGCATTCTGGGCATTCTGGCTAGGCTTCTTCTTTCCGGTCCTTTGGTTTGTGGGAGGTTGGCATTTTACAAACTTTGGCGAGCAACCGGAGAGATTGACGATGTGGGAGTTCTACTTCAATGGCGCGTATTGGAGGGAACTATTCTGCTGTGGTCGAGGCAAACTGAGATGGGACCACGATATGCAGATTGAGAATGTAAGTGCGAAGAAGGATAAAGGAAAGGAGAGGGAGAGACCATCGAAGGTTCGGCATCCGCCACCATTGCCGAGGTGGATCACAGAGAAACTCAGCACTGACATGAAGAAAGCTCGGATTAACGACGCTAAACGTTCTCTGAAGGGAATATCATTTGGCTATCCGTTCGTTCCTAGACCTATGTCCTCTCTTTCGCACCCTACAAATTCCAACACCGCTTGGACGGTCACGCGAAGGGTGATACTCGTCATATCGAGACCGAACAGGTTTCTTGACCAGTTTCATGGCGTTCGGCTGAGAGATGTGAACGGGAAACGTGAGGGTCCGAGAAGAATGTTCGACCCATGGATTCAGAGATGCAGGTATGCCTTTTGCTACGCTATGGTTTTGTTTCTATGTGGACTTGCTACTGCGGCGACGACTCTGATTATATTTAGCCTTAGAGACTTTAGATAGCGCTCCTCGAGCTCCCTTTGTATTTGTAGGGCAATATGTACTAGATATTGTATGCGTAGTATTCATGAATATTCCGCTTTCGATGGCAACTTGCAAGCGCTTGAGTTTGTTTGGACCAGTGTTAGTCCTTGGGCGCTAAACGTCACACAACTGTTGACCATGTCGAACGACCCACGGGATCCCTCTTTGGAAACAAAATTCATGTTTCCCAATACCTGGTACAAGGACGATGCTGGTTGGTCTAATTGATAATGAAACTGACTATGGAGCACTAACAATACTCCAGATTCGTTAGGTACATCTGGGGTGTTCTTTTCCGGTTTGATCATGGTCACAAGAAATCGGTGCATCTAAATGTTGTTGACATAGAGGCGCGCTTATTGATTCTGGATGATGAACGTCTACTTCAGATATTTGGCCTGGCCTGGGGTACTCTTTGCCCTCAACTCATACATTAACCAGCATAGTCTTCGAGCGAAAGAAGGTTCTAGTGGTGCTTTAGGCAATCTGATGTGCGTTACATTGCTCTCCAGAGTGAATATCTTTAGAACCAAACAATGAATCCTATAGGTTGTCCTCAATGGCGCTTTTGGCATCGTATATCCCATATATAACTATCACAGCCAAACCGTCTTCGACGTAATCCCATGGGTTTCTTGGTTCTGCCCAAGGTGTTGGCAATTTTTTTGAACGGTAATGAACGGTAAACCAACCGACGATGTGGAGATTTTATGTTCGGCGGTCGAAATACATGATTACTCGACTGAATCTTCTGACTACTACGATAAAAATTGAAGGGTATTCAAAGGAATGTGCATAGGTCGGGTATCAGGCCTTCAAGCTTCGGGCCTCAGGCATCAGAATCAATTCACTTTCAGTGACGTTCCCAACGAGGTGGAGGTGTAGTAACGGCATAGCTGAAGACAAGGGGGTGAATCAAGGCTTCATCGCAGTGTTTTGTCTGAATTTGACTCACCCTTTACTTCGACCGATGCCCTTCTCAATTTCAACACGGATGTCAAACTTGAGGTCGCCAGTGGATTCATCATATGAGGTTATACACCAGTTTCTACGTCCCATTATGTATTTCTGGCCTCGATTACTCCCGTCGGGCTCTTTTGCGAACAGAGGTATCTATCCGTCGAAATGTGGTCGACAAGTCAGTGAAGGTATATTCATAAGGAAACTCACCATTGTCTCGTCTGTCTGCGATTTGTGCATGGTTTTATGTGTCTTTCCTGCCAAAGAGGCTACCAATTTGATGACACCTCCTGGTGGAGGTGTGTTCACAATAGCACCTATGTATAACTCAATCAACAATGTGATCTATAGTCAATCGAAAGAAATATTCACTGGTGACAACGTTGAGCATGTAGCGATGATCCATTTGAGGTTGAATTTCGGGAGCATTTTTATCTTTCAGACTTTTGAATACGCCCACCGCCGCACAGTGGACATCTCCTGAGAGGAATGAAATTCGAATGCGTTTCAATCTGGCAAATTCCTGTAGCTTGTCGATGAACCAGTTCCGTTCTTGCTGCAATAACCAGGTAAGCAAAAATTTGGTTCGCTGTCAGTCAAATAGGACCAGCCTTATGTGTCCGTGACGTCCAATGATCATTCTAGGATGGCATAATCAGTGAATCGTCGAGCATGGCAAGGTATGGAACGCACTAGATCATCAAGAAGCTCAGCCTCAGCATTAAATTTGTTGACAAACCCTGAAAGGCCAAGTGAACCGTTTCTTCCGAGAGCCACCAATGGGTTGAATTTGGATTCCAGAGCCTTCTCCAAAGCTACCATACGAGGATAGGCGATAGGAATACCTAAAGTCGTATAAGATCAACTTCAGCGAAATAGAGCATGCAAAATTACCTATCTGAACGACAAGATGTTCAACCGACGATGGAAGTTGTTGCATTCGGGCAAAGACTTTTTCGTACTCCATTGGACTGCAGACTTGATCTTTTTTTCTCTCCGCTCTGAGAAGTGAATGTAAGTACAGTACTGTATGTCATCTTCTTAGACTTCAAGATTTCACCTGCAGTCCAAGAGAAGGATAGATGTCTGCGGACCCAGATATCCTAAGAACGAATGCGATGGAAATCCTACGTATGGTCCAGGCGCTCCTATGATGATCGACTTATTGACATGGCTTTTGTCATCGACACCATCGATCTCCACTAACGATGTATGAGCAGACTCGACATAGTGTATGTATAAGGCTCACCATTGATGAAACATTGGAACAGAAGGAAGAAGAAATAACCCCTTGTTCCAATTCTATGTCAAAAATCAGTGGTGTGCCCGCAACAACAAGGGAGCGATCCTACGTTCGAAAGATTGGTGCGTTTTGGAGGTTGTCGGGATCTGAGGAGGGTTTAGTGATACCATATAGTAACACGAGAAAAACGCATACAACTGCCAAACCCATCTATCTAGCGAATGAGGATATTAGTCTTGAAATCGATTGGAGGTAGGAATGCCGCATACTAAATCTAGACATAGAAGAAGCTGGTCAGACTTGCATGCAACGAACCATCTACTTCTAGTGACATACCATGATCGTCTGGATTATGCGATTAGCAACATGAAGATAGACGGAGTAATCACAAAAACGTACCGCACATGTTCATCATGGGTCTTCAATAACATACATAGTATTAGTTCAACGAAGCATCGATCAAACTTGAAAAATGGAGACTTGCATAGAGCAATTCGCTCGAGCGAAAGCACCAGTTCGAAAAACCTGGCAGTAGTGATTGAAGTAAAAGCGGTCTATGGCCTCCGCAATCTCGTCTGTGAGCTGGTAGTTTTGTTTCTCTTCTGGTTTCAGTTTGGAGACCCATTCTTGGAGCTCAGGTTCACGAGTAAGGCTGAAGAGGATCTCGTAAGTGAAGATTATGCGGATTGAGTCGATTCGTCGACAAGAGTTCCTCACCCATCACAGTATAATTGGTCGCCACCGCCGACGAGGACATGGAAAGGTTCATGATAGTGGTGTTGTAATAGGTCTAGCCAGCAGGGGTCATAACCACTTTGGAAACCCGGGCCTCGAAAATCATCAGGATTTATCCCCGAAGAGAATCCATTACACTGTGTGTATGGATAGGATCGATGATTGCAAGGATATGCCGTATAAGACGAACCGAGTAGCTAGCCCATCTCATGTTCTGGTTTCGACCCGGCACGAAGAAGTGTAGCTGCTGTCCATGGTTGATGGAGTACGTGACTTCCATTTCGTTTGGTCCTAAGGGTACGTGAATCATGAATCGCCAGAATGTGAATGTTCTACAAAATAACGTCAATCCCATAATCTTTCCGAAGTATTAGAACACAGATGTACCCCCCAGCTCCAGGGTAAACCCATATCTCTTGAGCTGCAGATTGCTCGGAGGTGAAATGTGGACCGGAAGTGGTATGTCCATTAGTCTGACTTGCGGATATTGGCAGTGAGGTCGAATGCGGATCCGCAGGATGCGGTCCTAAATCAAAAGACTTTCCCGCAAGGTCTTTCTTAGTTTTATTATGGTGTCGCGGAAGTCGATCTGGGTCGAACTCATAAATCAAAGTCGGATGCGGTTCATATGTCGAGCCAGCATCGGAAGCTGCCAGAAACAGGTCAGCCATTCCATCGAGCCCATGTATCACCAACGCACGTACTGACGATGAGGACGGCACCATGCCAGATTCCATGTTCATCCGTTGTGTCGTATCTGTTCGAACGTCAGTCATCTGACAAGTCTGGGAGATATAGGAGAACAAACCTCAACAGCGGTCCGACCATGAACTAGAGACCCAAATCATGAGAAAGGACTAATCGGCATTGCATATACATACTCACCATTAAATGAGGATCCATGCGGGCCACTCGCAGAGTCCTTGACCTTTCTACCGCTGAAAGACGCGATAACTGACTTGAGGAGATAGATTTTTGGCTCTCGACACCGCTCGGAAGGTGGAACGAAGGATCGGTATAGATGTCATCTTTCACTGGTAACGGAGGTGGTACAGGAGACGGGGGAGGAAGAAAGCCTCCGATGAATTGCTCGTCTATCGGCCTGACTTGCTGTTCAACTGGTGTAAACCTTCCGTCTGCTCCTCTGCGAGGAGTAGTGAAGTAGTCGTCCTCCTAGTGCATTTGGTATCATTACCAATCCGAACGGAAAGATTTCTGTAGGAACTTGCTTTGTGTGCCCGCCTGTAAGCATGCCAGCCGGGATTATCCATGATGAAAGAAAATGAGAAATTCGTGTATCGACAACAGGAAAAAGGAGCGAAGAGAACGAAAAGTTTGAACCGGGGTTGGTGTTGAACGAGGTTGACAGATAAAAGGCTCGGCGAATAATGTGACCCTTCTACTACCCTTCCACTCCGAAAATTGTATTAAATACACGTTTGTCTAGACACTCCGGCTGATAGTACATAGCGGCACAGACATACTTACACTACCGACTGCTATGAATTATGATTGGAGTAGGCTTGACTACTGATATTGTTTCCGTCCAGGACATTGAGCGCTGAGCGCTCTTGAGCTTGAGCGCTCGAACATTTCTCATCCATGTTCTTCGTTGTGAAAAGGGTATACCAAGGAACGATGCACACCAGACAGACCGTGTTTCTAACCTACGTGCTCTACCACTGTAGTCACCAACTTCCCGTCCTTCACGCACGTCCGTAACATTTCCGGAAGAGCCTGTTCAGAGAAAACTCCCTCCTCTTCCCCTTCAACCGGAAGATTGACATTGATCGAACTGCATTTCGCAGTCGTTATTTCGGCATGCAAGCTGTTCTTGGATAGGTATATCATTCCTGTATCGCACGAGTCAATTTGAATCATTGGAGCAGAGCCTGTGATCTGAATAGCAAACGACGGCGATTTCGTGACGGAGATGGAAGAGACGACAGAGTCGATGAGCACTTGCGTCTTCGTACAATTCACTGGGGCCGAGAATGAGCTGCAAGATATAGCAATCTGACCAATGGGGCCCACCTAAAGTGACCGCGTTCAATTTACCCTTAATCTGTATGACACTATTCTTGCAGCCAAATAGATTAACAACCTGGTTGAGCTCCACGCCTTCGACGACCAGGCTCTTCTCGTCCTCTTGGTATTCCTGAGATGTCTAGGTTAGCATGCGAAGTATGGTGTCGAGGGGGATATCATACTATGTTCCAGGCTTTTCCTTCTAGTGAGAACTTGGGTGGCTTTTTACCCATCAGCGCTTGCGGTTTGGTTGGCTTGACGGGCTTTTTGGGTGCTATGCACGGATATGGGCGATGACTGAGAAAATACTATATGTCACGTACGAGATCCAGAACCGCTGGCAACAACGCTGCTAGCACGCAAGCTGGGATTCTTGTGGGTCATCTCGCTTTTGTCAACTTTGCGCAGTCCTTTAGTGATATCAGCTCCGCGGTTGATTTCAGCAAACACCGCGGCGGTTCCACTCGCAGACGGAGCTGGCGAGCCTGCTGCAACCGGAGGCGCAGTAGGAGGTGGAGGGGGAGGTGGGGGAGGTGGAGGACCACCTGCGGAAGTAGCAGGAGCCGGGACTCCTGCAGTTTTGTTGGCAAGATATTGTGCCACTGGTACACCCTACTAAGAGGTCAGTAAAACCTTCAAAGACACAAGGAAGAAGTCACCTTGGAATTCCATGCAAGTCCAGTAGTATGATACTCTACGACGTACTTGCGAGTCTCTTCCAGGACTGCAGCAAAGCCTCGAACCCATTCACCATGCCTTGCATCTCTATACGCCAGAACGATTGAGAAAGGCGAGTAAGGAGAAGGAGTGAAGATTCTAATTTACTTCTCTTTGAATTCCTTGATCACTCTATTCCCGTAGTACAATGCTTGATCTTTGGTCTCAGCAATGTGAGGTCCAGGTTTGGACTAGAGTATATGGTCAGTATGATGTTGGATGTCGAGTCAGATGTGTATTGACGCACGTTGAGAACCCAGGCAACAAAGGACGATGCTTCACTGACCACCATTAGATGAGTGAACCAGTCTCTATCTTTCCGATTGGCTTCTTTCAAACGGTTGATTGCCTCGATAGTAGAATGAAATGGCGTAAGGAGTGACTGGAATGTTTGCTCATCCGGCTGCACGCAAGCAGCAGCAGTTCTGATCAATTCTCTGAGTTCTTTGAATTGTTTCTCGACCAAGCCGACCTGTTTTTTTGGCAAAAGTGAATTACTACACTGTCAGGGTTACAAGATCATAGTCACGCACGATTTCCACAACGGATGTCCCGGCGAATGACTTCGTGAGCTCTACGAATGGCTTGAGCTTGCCATCGATAAC
Source organism: Lentinula raphanica (assembly GCA_027919835.1). Lineage (NCBI taxonomy): Eukaryota > Fungi > Basidiomycota > Agaricomycetes > Agaricales > Omphalotaceae > Lentinula > Lentinula raphanica. The sequence goes on along the minus strand of JANVFP010000006.1, from coordinate 778,330 downwards.
CACCTCATCGAATACCACGACGCTTTTGGGGGTTTCTGACTTCGGTGATACTGAAGTGGATCCAGCTGGTGACGAAGCCTGTACAGGAGGAGTAGCCGCGTATTCGCGCGAAGTATTCGAAGAGTCAGACGTTTCGGGTTTATTTGTTGGCCAGCCTGCAGCGGCTAAATCTTCGATTCTCGAGGTCGCAGCTTCGAGACTATCGCGTCAAAATCAGCACTTGAGTCATAGGTATGCGCTTCATGCATACCGTTTGATGATGGTAGTAAGAGAGTGCAAGCCTTGAGAAGACATTTTTAGGAAACTAAGTCAAGGAAGAAGAATGGTGATCGTCGTTCAAGTTGAACGTAACTACGGTGCGGCAGATGCCGGCACTATGTATACGACCGTCAACTACGACAAAATTTCACGGCTTTCGACATGCTTGTCTCGAGGATTTGGATATATGAACTCTGTCAATCCTCCTGATTCTCAGCTTGTTTCTTTTCCAGCTTCTTCTTAGCTTTTTTCCTGCGTCGTCGCTCTCTTTCCCGTTGTTTTGCCCTCTTCAACTCTTCTTTTGATAAACCAGGATTCTCGAGCGCGTCCAACTGTTGTAATTGGACTCACACATCAGTATTCAATAGCTCAAAAATATGCTAGGGAACACGAGCCTTAGCAGTCAACAACCGCCGAGCTAACATGCGATTCGTCGAAAGAGATCGTGTTTCTTGACAGGAGACACGAATACCTGTAGGTTTATGAAGTAGCTGCACATTGTTCTCAGTTTTGTTCACGGATTGTCCACCCTGAGATGATGGTGTAAGGTCTTTGCAAGGTCGAATTCTGCATGATAAATGCCTACAGGACCACTTCCGCGCACAAAAGATTCCTCGATGTCCTGCTCTCTTAACTCGGGAATCTTGCGTTGACTTGAAGCGCGTTTGAGGGCAGAATAATACATGAGACGGCTAGGCGACGGGCTATCACGGGCTGGAGCAGCATTTTCTGGACTTGATATGAGCATAATATTGCAAGATGCAAACCGTCATGAAACGGCCTTCTCACTGTGTTTCTCTGGTATTCGACGGCGACGGTGCAGGGTTCTTGACCGAATCATTATCGCCAAGTTCTGTGTCTTCTGTTATACGAATGGCTACATGCTGATCAGTTTGAGTTGAGCATAAAGACTCGTTCTAGAGTCAACTTACACCACGTTTCGTCTCCACGAATTTTAGTGGCTTGCACGACATTGCGCCTCAGGAATTGAGCAACATCCCGAGCGTGTGTCGCGTAATGTTCGTAGGCAGATGGGTCTGTGTTTGACCGTAGCGCCAACGCGTCTTCTCTCATCTTAGCACGGAAAGCTGGGGAATCGCAATGGTGAGCTAGAGCATTGTTTTTCAAGTGGAAGACGCACCTGTGAGCACCTGAGCATCTCCACCGAATATGACTGAAGAAGCTCGATAGAGACCTCTGTACGCTGATTTGGCTGACGCTCTCAGCTCTGCAGAAATCGACATGAGGATGAATGAAAAAGCGCTATTCCGATTGGTCGGATCGCAAATACTGGCATCACGATGAGTCATCATGCCGTACGCGTCGAAGAGCCTTCGAGTATTCCACTTCCACTCAAGCCCAGTCCTGCATTCTATGCATCTTGTGAAAAAGACTTTGAGGATGAGCTGCATTGCGTGGGCACCCGAGTCAGAAAATTGAAAGGCAGGAGCTGATCGTCGCAGAGTTCAGCAGAGGCGAAATGCCCCTATGTCGGGTCACGTGGAATGCTACTATGAGCGCGTTCGTTGATTGATTCTAATTTCTAACTCAACCTCTTACCACCAGCTCCATTTTCGTACCATCAAACTACCCGTCTCATCGACTATCACAATGACCGCTAAAAAGGCGCCACCCTCTACCAAGGGCAAATCTGCTCCATCTCACCCTTCCTACATTGATATGATCAAAGTAAGTGTTCCTTCCGTTCACGGTCGTTGCAAATGTCTGCCACCAGCGAGCTTCACCGTTTTCTTCGGCCTTGCTCGCCTCAATCGAATCTTAACTCACATGAGACTAATGATTCACTCTTCTCATCAGGAATGTATCACTGAGCACCGTGAGGAGGCTCGCATTGGTGTTTCCCGCCCACAGATAAAGAAGTAGGTCTCGATCCCCAGTGGCGTTTTACCCAAGGTTTTCAAGTTGTTCGTAGATTCATTGAGGAAAAGTACAAGATCGAGATTGGGCCTGCACAGATTGCACAGATATCAAGGGCCATCGCTACCGGCAGTGAGAAAGGCGTCTTTGTTTTACCCAAAGGTGAGCAATTTCCCTCATCCGTTATATGGCGTCCGAGTTCATTTTCCCGTCCACTCTTTAGGAAGCTCAGGTATTGTATCTATTTTCTTAGCTACTTGTGGAACTTCAAACTCATCTACTACAGGGCGAGTAAAGCTTGCGCCGAAGAATAAGTCTCCCGAAACGGCTACACCCAAGGAGGTAAAAATCTGTGTTATACCATTGGTCCTTTCTCACACAGAACAGAACAAGCCTGAAGCCAAATCGAAATCCACTTCTACGAAGAAACCTACGGCCAGAGCACCTGCTGCGAAGACCGCCCCCACTAAAGCGGCTACGAAGAAAGCTCCTGCTAAGGTAGCCTCAAGCAAGAAGCCCCCCGTCAAGACTGCTGCATCTAAGACACCTGCTGCCAAGGCGACTGCCAAATCAGCCACAACTAAGAAAGCACCGACCAAGGCAGTTGCAGCGAAGAAACCAACAGTTAAAGCAGCCTCGGCGAAGAAGCCAACCACCAAGAAAGCCTCTGCAACGGCCAAAAAAGTAATTGATTATGTGTGCCCCGTCTTACAATCTTCATGCATACTGACTCTCCTGTTTCACTCACATAGATTGCTACTGGAACAAGCTCAACGACCAGAGCCAAGGCCGCTCCCAAAGCAAAAGCGTCCACTAGCAAATCTAAGGTCGCTTCTAAAGTCAAGACCCCTGCCCGAACCACTTCTAGGAAGGTCTGTCGGCTCAGTCTGTCCTTCAAAAAATTCATCTGACAAATGTCCAGAGATCCTAAATGCTGCTTGATTACCATGCTGCTTTTGATTTATTTGTACTCTATCACCTGCCTTGGAGGTTTTATCCGTGTACCATCTACTTCATTGAAGCCGCCGCGTGTGCTTTCTCTTGGGACTTCCCCACTCTTAATCTGTTTCTTCTGGTCATGGGTAGGCGGCGTTTCACTATTCCTACTTATACACTCCAAATCGTGGCATTCTACGTTGTTGGGGACCATTATTATACTCGTTAATTGTAAAGCTCAGAAATGATTGTTTTGTACATACCGTTATTGAGCGTGCGACAATTTTTGACTTCATCTCATCGTTGACGTTGAAAGGTTGATGTCCTACTCTCTCCCGCCGCCCACCCGATACAATACGTCGGCGCGTTCCTCGTATCCCACCTTCCTCTCTGTGCAAGAGTCTATCTTGCTACAACTGAACTGGTTGAGATATGGCCTCTTAGATGGGTTTCGTTGGGACCATGTAGTTTCCACTATAGCAGGGTAGGCACTTCAAACTGTTTACTTACTCTTTTTTCGCTGATATAGCTTGGAGGTCAGAGATTCTGAAGTCCGCGCTAATGTCTACAAATCTTTAGTGCTCAATTCGTTGTCATTAATCTCCATTTACACGTTTGACCTCCTGCTATCACCCCTCGTGCGAGATCAACAAAAATGGCTACATAGGAATGTTGGATGGTTCTACCAAGTGTTGTGGTTATTTCCTGTTCTAGGACTTTCGTTCTATCTCAATGTAAGTGATATTTGCAAACCTGGGTTTCCGCCATGAACAAATCTTTCAGATTACATGGTGCAATGTCATTGCTGAACGCACTTTTACGCTCAAACATGGGAATCGTTCTGCCGCTCAACAACAGTCGGTAACGTATACTGGAATGCTCAAGTCAATTGCAACCTCCGCATATCGAGTCGTGATGGTGTTTACTTCCTTGGTCGTGTCACTCGCACTGGGCAATATCCCTTTTGCCGGTCCAATATTGGGTTTCTTCTTCATATGCTGGGTTGATTCGTGAGTTCTTAAATGTTACGACGATGATCAATTGACCGATCTCCCCTTCTCTCTAGCTATTATCTATTCGAGTAAGTGGCAAACTATCATATGAGGAATCTGTGTACTACTCATGAGTCCAAACATACAGGTTTGTGTGGATTGCTAGGGGAATGTCACTGTCACGAAGAATACGCCACCTGGAAGAACGTTGGTCTTACTATCTTGCCTTTGGTGCGATTATGCAGTGCCGTTCATATCCTTATTTCTGACCCTTTATACACGGCGTAGGTCTTCCCTCAGCAGCGCTTTGCACCCTAGGTAGTGGGTTGGCGAATGCAGCTATCTTTGCTCTTGTGTTTCCACTGGTGGGTTTTCAATCGTGCCATTAATCCTTGCTTCCTCTGACTCGTTTGCCATTTTTATAGTACATTATCATGGCTATGCACGCTCGTCCTGTTCCGAATGATCCATACAATCCTGTACCCGAAACGGATGCCATACGACATCCTTCCCCGTTTATTCCCATCCGATTACCTGTCTTTGCTCCAGTAATGTTCCTCAACGACTGGATAGTCCGAATACTTAGTGTTGGGGGTGGTTCAAAAACTAGGAATGCACATCGTAGAGGGATGAGTGACGATGCTGAGAGCGTCGAAGAGGGTGAACGGATCGAAATGCAATCCAGACACGGAGTGTCTAGCTCTAATCCTAGCAGGTCTAGTAGTTCGAGGATTAAGATTGGTCGACGTAAATTGGACTGAAGATGTATTAGATTAGAGGAAAGCGGTTAACCGAATCCTGCCCATTCGATCGAGAGATATGAGACTGTTTTCTGTTCGTCGTCCCATCCGCAAAGCAGATGTGTTTTTTTAGTTGCCGTACCCAAGCGGCCATGGGCAACGATTTCCATAGGGTGAATTGCATATGTCGGGGACTCGATCACTGTTGCACAGAAGTGCGAGTGATAACGAAGGGGATCGCCTGTATGAAAAGTGAGGACTATGAAAGACAGTCATGGATATCAATACATACCTGGGTACACAAGGTAATCACCTCCGAACCTGATCCCTCCCCCTAAATAGTATCCTTGCTCCCACAAGTCTTTGAAAACGCCATATCTTGCTCTATCTTTGATATTAGAAGGAAAGTCCCATATATCAGCAGCTTGAGCAGCTTCGATGGTCGGGTAAGTGCAAGAGTCGGGGTCGTACCAACTCAAGACAGACGACGATGCGGCGATGCTTATGTTGTAATGTGAAGGTGCAGATGTCGAGGGTGTAGTAGGACGGATTGAGTGTTCAACCTCGACAGATGGAGTGGAGGCAAGCTGAAATGATTCGACATCTACACCGCCTCCATCTTCCTGTATTCCCCGCAGCTCCAGAGCCTTCTGTTGTCGCTTCAGTTCCCGCTCTTTACGTTTTCGCACAGCTGCTTCCGATACAGCGAGTTGAGCTACATCTGGAGGTTTGGTACTCTCTGATTTGAGTATTTCTTGTTGATGCTTGATATATCGTTGTTGTTCGGCACACCATTGCTGAAACTGTCCAAGCGAGGGTTCGGGGTAAGCATTGGTGTCGTCGACGAACACTGCGTACTCTGTGTGAATGGCATCGAGTCATAATTGAACATCATAAGATGAATTGAGAAGGCCAACCTTTTTCGACCAGAAGAGTAGCTTCTTCCGGTGAGAGTTGCGCTGGAAGCCCAAGGAAGACATTTTGCTGGGATAAATGGGGTAGGGTGCCTACAAGAAGCCCACAGATACGATGCTCTGAACGGATTTTGTCAAGATCTAGCCTGGTTTCAGTCACAGTAATCGAGAGAGAGCGAAAGTAAAAGATTTACCGTCAACGTCCCAGACGTATGCGCGTTTATTCGCGACTCGTATTGGAATACGATGCTGGGGATTCATAGAGTGACCACTGACAGTCGTGGTACATAAAGGAATGAAATTGTTATCTAATCTACTGATCGGCAAGTTGCAACTCATCTTTCAGGTCTTTTCTCTTCCATTTCTTCACTGCAATATGTCGGCCAATGTACAGAACAGCATTATGCTTTTCGGTGATTCTATCACTCAAGGTGGCTGGGAGACTGGTATGAACGGGTTTGGAGCCAGTCTAGCTCGTGAGTTGCCCCATATCGATAACAGATGTGGTATGATACTCAGATTTTTTCTAGACAGATATGCTCGCAAGCTAGATGTTATCAATCGAGGCTTTTCGGGCTATAACACAGAGTGGGGTATCCCAGTATTTGAGCAAGTAAGTGAAGTATATGACATTGCTACCGTCCACTGAATACGATCCCAAGTTCTTTGCCACCACGGACCAACAGAAACACCTACCAATCGTTCGGTTACTGGTCATTTGGTTTGGAGCGAATGATTCGTGTCTAGTCCAGTCACCTCAGCACGTACCGCTTCCAAAGTTCGCGTCCAACCTCAAGCATCTTGTGAATCTAGTGCAATCGCCCAAATCAAGGTACTACTCGCCAAAAACACGTATCATTCTTGTGACGCCTCCACCGGTGAATACCTATCAGCGTAAAGCCAATTTGGATGCAAGAGAACCGCCGATATTGTTAGATAGAAATTTCGAAAATACCAGGCTGTACGCCGAGACGGTCAAGGACATCGCGCGGGAGGAGGAAGTAGGAATCATTGATATCTGGACGAAGATGTGGGATGCTGCTGGCCACAATGAGCAATCACTCGAGAAATTTCTGTATGACGGATTACATTTGAATGATGCGGGTTACCAGGTACGACACAGTGTCTATATGACAGAGAAAAATATTGACACAAACCATGTGTAGATAATGTATGATGCAGTGTTGGAAACGATTGAGAAGACGTACCCAGAATTGCACCCAGATAATCTAGAAATGGTATTTCCTGGGTGAGTAAAGACAAGCACTGTAAGAGCAAAAAGCTAATGTGCATAATATGTAGCAGACTCCTTCCCATCCGCTTTTGCAGCTAAAAAAATTTCGAATCTTGAGAAGCTACCATATATAGTATATCATATTATATCTTATCTATATCTTATCTATAATTACCTAATAACACGTGGATTTAAATTTTTTTTAAGCTGCAAAAGCGACTGGCATAACTTGCATAAGCGCCTGGTGGCTTTGTTTGGTTCCACCATTCAATTCCATAAAAGTCTTTTCCAAATGTACATTTCTTGGGCATGCAAGTTGTTTGCAAATGATACTTAACTACACATCATGCATCTCAAATGCCTTTTGCAAGAGAATTTGGCCAATGGACCACTTGTTGAGTGAAATTTAATGGGCGCTACAAGCTGGAACCAAACAAGGCCACCAGGCGCTTATGCAAGTTATGCCAGTCGCTTTAGCAGCTTAAAAAAAATTCAAAACGCACGTGGTCTCATGTCATCAAGATAAGATTATGATAAGCCATATATAGTAACTGCTCCTCAGATTTAGAATTTTTTTAGCTGCTAAAGCGGATGGGAAGGAGTCTGAATATGTAGTTGGGCTACGATTGATCCTAACAATGTGGTCGCGTCGGTGCAGAAGAGGGACGCAGAGAGGTCCGTTGGGGTGGTATAACAATATAGCGTAATGGTAATGACGTCAGAAACTCTGTAGTATGCGGACACGTGACTGTTGAACATAGCAAACGTGACCGACGCGAAAGAATTCCCTGCCAGGAGACCACTACCTCCAACTTTCTTGACACGGCGGGAAACCACTGCGAAGATTTGGACGAGGCCAATTTTCTCTTCTTCTTCTGCGGCTTCCTACGTCTTCATACTTTTCACTGCCAGTTAGCAGGGCGCTTGTTAGTAGTGATTGTGGGTCCGACAATTTATTTGGACGGGGTTCTTTGTAAGAAACCCGTGCTTTGCTCTTTTCTCCTTTGTTGTGCTAACCGACGTTGAAACTTTTGCCACCTTGCTTCAGGCGCGGCCTCCTCCGTTCACACATTCGTTATTTTTCGTGAGTGGCTGTTTTTGTTCTACTATGCCTATTTGGTCCAAACAATGCAACTGGACCTTGTGGCCTCGCGGTACCGTGACTGAACGTTGTTCATTGTTCTCCAGTTCCAGCCCAAGATTTAGATTTTGCATTTGCGCTAATAGTGCGTCACCCTTTAAACCTCCTGCGATACTGTTCACTCATCATCTGCTTTCTCTTCTCTTCTACCACCATGGACCGTTTCTTCGAAAACAGACACAAAAACAAGAAACAGAAGAAAAATCCAATATCCGAGATCGACATGCCTCTCTTTGGACAAACTTCCGACAGGTTCTTGAGTGCACCTGTTGCGCTTGTAAGACGACGGGCTGATACTGTCGCACGACCCCGGGACGACGTCGACGAATTCCTGTCTTCCGACCTCGAAATTTCTTTCGCCTCCACCGTATCTTTAAACTCTCCTCCGAAGGATCCAATTGCGCTCACACCTGAATATGAGTATGCTGAACCCATGGACATCTCACCAGCCCCTCCGCCAAAATTGAATATGCAAAAAGGTCGTCCGCGTGCTTTTACGAGCGGGGCTCGGCTTTTTGGAAACGATATGAGCAACTGCTTGAACAATGTACCTGCATTGCAGCCCTCGCCATCTATTCGCGGGGGATCGAACAGCGCCAAACGCATTCAACGTTCCGCGCTTCCAACGGAATGGCTTACAACTAGGACGGAGGTATTTATGATCATGCTTCTAACCTCCTGTTTCCAAAGTGACACTTCCTTTAGGTCTCTCCTGCTACACCGGATGACGACGCGATGGACGTTGATACCTCCTCTTTCCATCTCGAACCACCACCTGCGGCTTACTCTTTTCCGCAAGCCGTGGTCTCCGCCGCTCCTACAGTGACCACTTTCCAGGACGCCATTGACAATTTGTTCTACGAATCAATGTCACCTCGTCGTGGTTTCGAATCACCTCCCGCACCTCAACCCAAGAAGAGGCGCTCACTGAGTCCAGATGCTTCTCGCCTTGTTGAAGATGAATCTCCTTCATCGCCCGCTCTTCCGTCATCTCCTGCACCTCGAAAATTGGAACGCAAGGCCAGCGGGCCGCTTCTGGCAAGTTTCAGCAAACCTTCGCTTCAAGGCCTTGGAAATCCTTCGGCGAATGGTTTGAAGAGGCCGCGCAGACCTGCCCTATCTGCAATGGTACCACCTTCGGATAACGATTTTTACTCAGCTTACCCTGTCCTCAAGTCTGCCGATGATAGGTCGAGTGATGATCGCCTTCCACCTACGCGTCGCGCTTTCTCTGCCATGCTTCCGCCTGCTCCCTCGTCACCTTTGGGCGAATCTTCAGGCGACTCGTCGTTTGACATGAGTGCTGATATGTCCTCCCCCGCTCAAGCTTATGCGAAACGACAACAAATGAAGACCATACGACGATGCGATGGAACTGACGATTTCCGACCTCTAACAGGAGCCACCGCAATGATCATGAATGAGAGTCCTTCGGCGAAGTTCATGGTAGCTGGAGGATTGCCCGGTTTTGGTGACAACGAGACGCATGGGAAGATCTTACCTTGTCATCGCGTTGCAGACGATGGTCTGATGAGAATCACTCCTGAAACTGTATGTTCATTTCCATGGAGTCTCGAGCAGCCTACTTTAACTCGTTACAGATGGACCAGCTCCTCGACGGACATTTCGAGGATCATATACGAGATTATCACATCATTGACTGCCGTTTCGATTACGAATACGCTGGTGGACATATCCCTGGAGCGGTCAACATCAACACCACATCCTCTGTAGAAGATCTGCTGCTGGGACCGAGCTTGATGAAGCCAAAGCCTTCTGTCAGTGGTGATAGCCAGAAAAAGACCGTGTTAATCTTCCACTGCGAGTTCAGCGCGAAGCGTGCCCCAACATTGTACGAGGATTTGTATATTGGGGTATCGTTGATATGTTTGCTGACTAGTTGACCACTGCAGTGCTAAACATCTTCGTTCTAAGGATCGCGCCATGAACAATCACGTCTACCCGAAGATCCATTACCCTGAGCTATACATCCTCGAAGGTGGCTACTGCTCGTATTTCAAACGATCTGCTCATCGCTGCGAGCCCCCTGGTTACATTTGCATGGATGATCCGCAACACGCTGTTTCGAGAAAGGGCGACCTTGATCAATTCCGAAAGAACAAGTTCGGCAGACACAAATCCTACGCCTATGGAGATGGAGCTAACAAACTTGCGCTTACGTCTCAACAAATCAAACGAAACAGTGCTCCTACGGCTGGGCCACCAGTCCTCTTTGCTGCCGGTAATGCCGCGCGCCACCGTCGGGGGACTATTAACAACGGAAGTTTGTCTACTCTGTCGGAGGATAGTCATCATACCACGGAGGGTGATGAAACTGACCTTGACCTCGGTGACAGTCCTTGTCCCCCACCTACCAAATCCATGGCGCTGAAGGCTAAGAAAGGCACTCGTGCTACCCTTTCGCGTGCTGAAACCTACGGACCCACTCGGATGCCTTTTCTTGGTTGTTGAGTACAGGTTGTACGATTCAATTTCCCTGCCTACCAGAGTTGAACCAAGGCTCGACACTCTTTCGCAAAACTCATCTCGCAAATTATGCTCTTGACTTACGAACCTGTCCTGACCCGCATGCTCACCTCTATGCCCTGTTAAGATCTCTCCATGCAGTATTGCTATGGCACGCCGTTCTTTCACCGCCACATTCGTTTTGCTCTCGTTGGGCTTTCGTTCGTTCTCAAGGATTCGTCTCAAGGCTTTCATCTCCATCTCACACTGAGAGTCCGCCCTATTTGCAAGCTGACCTCTGGTTCGTTGTCAAGCTCTAATCGCTGCTTTGTTCACTCGACACAACCTGTCGAGAATATTCGTTGTCGGTCACACAGATGCTCCTGGGCTCTTGGTCAACATCATATTTCTACAATCGCTTTCCCTGCTCTGCATACTATTGCGGAATATATTGCACACCCGCGAATACATCATTTCGATATCTTCCCTCATCATCCACTTTTCTTCTTTCATCTTCCGCTCATCTGTTTTCATTATAACGCACGCATCCCGCCGCTTCGTCGGACGTGTACTATCTCATCTATTGTCTAGTATTTAAACCGCAAGGACTCTCTCATCTACCCAAACCCATGCCAATTGCTACTTTTTATACAAATAACCAATATTCTTGACATCTTCATTTTCCTTTCCTCATCTTCCTGTTTCCTTCTTACGGTGCTTCTTTATCGAGCCCGTACAAATCTGGCCTTGCCAGATGCTATTAATTGGTCCCAACGGGTTAACTCCTGTGAGTGCTCAAAATCCTGTTTCCTTCCTTCACTGTGATATATCTTCTCAAACATATTCTCATATCATTGTATTTATCTCACCTATCTGTGGATGCATTGAAATTTCCCCTGCACCTGCGAGAATTTCGTTTCCGATTTTTTTTAGTCTCCTTCTCAGCTTCTTAACTTTCGGCTCCGTAGATTCGAAAGATATATATCGAAAACTCTCAGTCGTACGGGCACGAAATGAATCCTGTATTTATTGTAAATCTTTCTTCGAGTCGTTCAAGGCAGTTCATGTTACAAGAGGTATCTTCGTACCCCTCCAATAATCTTTCTGGGCGAAACTTCGTCCAGCATCCAGTGACCGTTTCCGTTGCTGATATGCGCGCGGTACTAGGCAGCGTTCGCCGTTATGTAGTCATTTTCGCCTCGGCAAGACGTTCATGTCGTGCTCTTAGTGGAACCTTGTATTTTGTATATGCAGTACCGGGCAGTACCGCGGTCCTCTACTTATGTTGCCGTTCTAACTTCTACTCTATTTCTACAATTCTTTTTGTGATAAAAGTTTATACACTCCACTCGCGGGAGGCTTGACAGCGCCGTGTACATTACAGTAACTTCGAAATGTAACGCACAGATACCGTACTATAAAACGGTTCGTTCGCAGCAAGTTTTCCCTCCCATCTCTAACCCTCGTTCCGAAGTACTAGTATCATTCATTAACATTCATCCTTCCGAAATGGCTCGATGGACCTTCGTTATCATTGCTTTGCTTATGACAAGCCTTACACTTGCATTGCCTACGTGCGCGGTTTACTTACAATCAAGTTTCATGATTGATTGATAGTGCATTCAACAGCGGAGAAGTGCAAAATCGCGATTACTGGTGTCAACGGTGCATTGAGCACATGCCTTCGGAAGGTCGTTCAGAGTAATGATTCGTTAACGTGAGTCCATGATACGATTAGAACCTCCACGAAGGGCGAATCCTGAAGGTTTCCTGAAGGTATCTTTCCTCGAAACAGTACCGTGCTCGCACTGATCCTTATGGCTCCCGTGAACAAATCGAAAAGGAGAAGATGGGAGATTTATCTATTTATTATAGTACATTCCATTTGAATGGAGTCGTTCAGATATAACATCACATTTTTTGTACTTACTGTCCAGCTTGAAGGCTGTGGCGAGAGCCACCCGGACGACCATGTGTAATACGATGATGGTGGTGCGTCTCTGCAGGCACAGGGAATATTTCACCAGGAGGTAAAGTCAAACGCGTAGCAATGACTACTACTTCGAGGGAGTGCACTTCTTCCAAATCAACCGCTTCGCCCGACACCTGAATCGTGAGAGCTCAGCATTTGACAAAAACGCTCATTCTATGTGAATATTACCTTTTGTACACGCCAATGGAGATTTTCTTTGAGGTACGGTTCTACGACGTCCGGGTTGAATGAGTTCAGATTGGAGAGTTTCGCGATACCGTCATTGAGATGAACAAATCCTTCAAGAACAATATCTTGCTGGCGTCTACAGTTCGCGCATCGCTCAGAGGAGCTGTGAGTACATGTTAGCCGTATTGCTTCATGGAAAACAGAATCAGCGGCTCACCTATTGACAAATCCGTGGAAAGCACCCACAAACTGAGAGCTGGTAGCCCATTCGTGGGGATTACTCGGAACGTTACCCAAGAAGAATAAGATTTTAAAGCTTCCGCCTATCTCGTATTTCTTGACCTGGACTCGAGCAGTCCATTCCCAGAGCTCCTTTTTCTCGCCATGATCTCCGGAAGAAAGCTTTACTTGAGGGCTATTGTCGTTAACTTCAATAGTGACCGGACCCGTTGACTCGGGTTTCATGTTCTTCGATTGGGCGACGTTAGCAGTAGCGTCCTTGCCAGCTGCAACATTTTCTGTGGTGGTAATTTCGGAGGAAACTTGTTGTGCGGTTGGTGCCAGATTGACGATTGGTCCGCCGTAAAGTCTGTTTATTTGCGTAGCTATATCAGCTCGAACCGCATCTTTGTTCCCCATGTCTAGATCGTTGAATTCTGGATATGTATATCCCATCTTGGACGTATCTGTGACATTGGCAGAAATCCAGTACGACGACTGAGTATTCCAGAAGGGGGTCAAATCTTTGTTGATACACAAGTCAATATTAGCTAGTTTGGAAAGGTCACATCGGAAGACTCACTGGTATCTTTCCCGACTACATTGTCGGGAGGGATCGTCCATGTCCCATCTCCAGAAGGTCCATCAGTGATCCACACATCGGGGTTCAATGCAGACCATAGTGAAAGGAGCCGGTCAACTTGGGCGTGATGCATGAAGAATATGGGATCAAATCCTGGTTGAGCAATGCAGGTACGTCAGTTGTTTGTGTAGATGTTGACCTGAAGTTAGTACTGACCCGCTACTGATGGATCCGACATATGTCCAGCACCACCGACATCGACGTGGACACCGTCATGGATGCCTTCAAGACTATTGCTGGTACTTCCGCCATCGTCGGGGGTATGGTTACTAAATGCGGGCCAAGTATGAACTCTTGTCAAAAGGTTATAAGTTTTAGTCCTGAGCTGTGGACCAGCGCTTTTCAAAGTGCTGGGAGATTGGCAGAATGTTGAACACAGTACCTGATGAAAAAAAGCTACGACTCACGCTTCTAAATCTGATATATTTTCCTTCGCATTGGCGTGCTTGCTTGTCGGGTGGCGCAGCGTGGTTGACCAGGACTGATACGGTTCAGGGAACGAAGGATCTATCGGGTGGAAGGTATAACGTCGAAGGGGGTTGGGGACAGATATCTTCTGCCCTCTGGGATCCACGATGGTGACTTCATTCAGAGAGATAACCTCCGGGGGAGGGATAGGATTTCGAGCCCAATCCCAATAAGGTTGACGCAAATTCATCGCAGCGTCCTGATAACGAGCTTTTTCGAAAGTGTACGTTGCAGCTATGTTGACGGCTACAGCTTGAATGGCTTGCTGCATTAGTAACCAGATAGAACTCAAGTAAGTCATTGTCGATGATGTTGAATAACGGATAATCACCTCGACGAGCAGGACGTACGGACGATGAAAAGTTGGGAACAGGACACTGCCGTGAGTGCAGTACCCTTCCCATGCTTCGGTATCCACAGGTTTGCTTCCTGCGCCATCCCAGGGGATATATGGAAGGCCATGAATCCCTCCGATTTGAAAGAAGGAATCGATTTCACTTTGACTTTTACCAGAATAGATGAATTCTAACGACAATCTGTGAAAAAGGATGTGGCAAAAAATCAACGAATATCTTACGCAGAGCCTGAATATACAGAGAGAACTGCTCTTCCTGCTGCACGAAGTCGTGGATTTCGAGACGATTGGGTGCGGCAGCTCCAGAAGTAGAACCTCCGGTTGCGCCAACGACGAGATAATGAGACATGGTGAATTTGTGTTCTGGTAGCGTATTCGACCTCCTAGTGGGGACTGATGAGGGGTGCCTAAGAGTTACACTGCGAGCTTTTAACCATCTTGATAAGAGCTTGGAATCACAGCCTTATTGTCACGGCTCGATCGAGACGACCGTTCATTTCGAAAGGTTCCAATGAATAGGCTTGGCTGAGATCTGCTAAGATGCGTTCATTACAGCCAAGTCAGCTCCGATGGCGATGTCGTCCAATTGCGTTTTTCCGCGTAGTGGCATTGACCGACCTCAGAAGCGCCACCGACAGAAACGGAGAATGTTCTTGCGGCGACTGCCTGCAATTGCTTGAATGGCTTCTCTGCTATACATAAACAGATGATCAAGAGTGTTGTTTTGGAGGAACAATACCCTGATAATCATTACATTCCAAGATCCAAGCGAGCGAGCATGTAGTCGGATGAACAAACCTCTTAGAGCACAAGAACCGGCTCCTAAATTTCTCCGTTATTGAGCGATGACACTAGCTCATGCCGGATTGAGAGAATTCATATCGATCCATGTAATGAGAACCCCCGTATGTGCATGTATCAGTTCTTGTATAGAACTTTGAGCTTGAGCCTTTTGTTTGCGCCAACTTGACGGTTCCCGGACCTGCAATCATAGTATGTAGTCCATTGACTGCGGCGCTGAAAAATGGGGACCAATGTAAAGTTGTACTAGGACTGTTTGATAGATCCATTCAAGGTATGTTGCCAAATGGGCATCCTGATAGCACCAAGCTCCATGCTGCTCCAGTCCATAGCCTGCAGAGTTTCTTGGCAAGTCGGGTGGCAGTTCAGAGAGTCAACATGACTCTGGAAGAGGAGCCAGTGGAAATTGTCAGGAGGTCACTGATTTTGCATGTTTTCCTTCGACGCGGCAATCCCAACGCATCGGTCTTCTATCGCTGCCAGATTTAAGTACCGCCTTAGAGTACTCATTTTCCTGTGAACTATCTCTTCTATAATGATCAGGAGCGGGATTTGCGTGATCCAAAAGCGAGGAAGACACACCGACTACATGATAACATCTTTCCACGAGATGCAACGACAGTGATATTCGCGTGTTCATGATGTTCCTTCCTAGCGGCATACGGCTCATTCGACTTTTGGTCTCAAGGAGATATGAAAGAGAGCGCAGGGTTGTTCCGAATGTACTGAAGATGATCGATATGTTTGAAAAGGAACCGGAGATGGTATGTTTGAGAGGTATTTCATTTATTCCAAGGAAGATAACACAATATCGGTCGTTGATCAACCACCACCACAACAGTTACCAAAATTTACGATCCTTCGTTCCAAACCTGACCTTCAGGACGGAGGCCGACTTGTAGCCTCGGACACAGCAGCGATGACTTTGTGAGTTAAAGAGAGTTTGGACCAGATCGACTGATAGAGTTCTGCATCATATCCCTGCAAGTCTTCTGATAAGGCAGCTCGCGCTTCTTCGACATGAGGTTTGACGGCGCTTCGGACAAGCTCCCTGATTTGTTCTTCCATATCCAAAACCATATTTTCGGGATCGAAAGGTGAAGAAGGCGGGGAGACCGGTTTTTCGGCGTAAGCTGTCAACGCAGCAGAAAGCGCTTCGATCTCGTTCTTGTCTTCAGCACGGAGCTTTTCATGCGCTTCGATACGGCGCAAGAGCTTAGGGTAAATGTAGGTAAATTAAGTACCATTGGCTGAGTGGGGAGAAGACATACTTTCCGAATTTCATTCTCTTCTTCTTCCTTCCTGGCCATTATAGATTCATGCTTCTCTAACATAGCATCACTACTTTGATACAGTCCAGCAATCCATTCCGAGAGCTCCTTGAGGTTCGTAGCAATATCCACCATTTGGTTCTGGACATGACTGACGCGAACCTCTAGCGAATCGACAGCTGTAGGTGTAGGCTCCCCACCTTCCTTCTTATCATTGTATTCTCGCATCACTTCCCGGACTTCTGCGTCTTGTGCAACAATATCATTCTCGACAGTCGAAACGCGTTCTGAAATCGCTTGTAAGATAGCATGCAGACCACTTATCTCCTCCTTCGTCTGTGTGGCGAGAGCAGAAGCGGTATCCTCGTAGCCATCGGAAATACGTCTTCGTTTAGACGAACCAGGAACAGTCTCTAGCTCGACATCGTTAGATGCGATGGGCGGCGCAGGCACCTTGATCTCTGTTTCTTTTTGTAACGTTGCAGCCTCTACTAGTTTCTGATTGAGTTCGCTGGCCAGCTTATGAAAGTCGTGTTTCCTGGTTTCCTGCTGCTCTACAGAGTTCAAGAGCGAAGCGAGTGACGAGTTTCCATATTCTGCACGTCGAGCATGAGCGGCGTCGAGCTGCTTCTGGGCCTCTTCAAGTTTGGCTTTGAGAGACTGCAGTTTGGTTTTCCGAGAGTCGTCAAGACGCAAGCGGTTCTGTGGGAGGTCCCAACGGTCTAATGTACTCTGTAATTTTGACCATCGTGCAAAGCATGTTTGATATTCCGCTTCTAACCTAGATAAACGTTTGATCAATCGTCCTTAGAGGTGTCTACCAAGTAGAAGCTCACTTGGCATGCTGCTTAAAGTCAATCTGGGTCGATGGATCCATATTGAAGTGTAGAGAGATTTGACAATGATTAACCGGAACCAGGGAGTACTATATGATTTGCTTATGTAGTGCCACTCGAATTCTGCGACAGAGAAAGTCGTCGAAAAATTTCTCTCCTACAGATTGGTGAGGCAAAGCGGCCGCACGCGAGATAGCAGATCTACGCACGTATGGCAGCTGATTCGACACCTGTTACACCATCCCTTGAGTTTGTTGTTCGAGGGTATGTAGAGCTAAGAGGAAGACTTTCAAGTTTCAGAACCAAATTCGAAAGAAAACATGATTTGTAAGCCCACGCGAAAAAACGCGTTCACTTCGTGATCTCCTTTGGCCTTGACTCTTTCCTCAAATAATTCTTCCTCATGTTTCAACGAGATCCAAGAGCAGGCGCCTTTCTTGGTGGGGATCGAGTGTCAGGACAGGATATTAGAGATCAAAATGGTGTGTACCCTGCAAAATTTCTCCTTGTCTAACGCGTTCATGTCTTCAACGAGCAGTCATCGCCGCCTTATCTATTGCAAACACTCTGAAGAGCTCTCTGGGGCCCCTTGGGCTTGACAAGATGCTCGTCGATACCATCGGGGTATATCTCATATCTCAAAGAATGTAACGTATAATCTTACAAGTATTCCTTATAGGAAGTCACCATTTCAAACGATGGCGCTACCATTCTGTCCCTTCTCTCTGTTGAGAATCCTGCTGGTCGAGTTTTTGTTGATCTTGCCCAAAAGCAAGACAAAGAAGTCGGAGATGGAACAACATCCGTAGTCATCATTGCCTCCGAACTTCTTCGTCGTGCAAACGAACTTGTCAAAGCCAAAATCCATCCTACCACGATCATCACTGGGTATCGCTTGGCTTGCAGAGAAGCGGTCAAATTCATGCAAGATCAGCTAAGCATCAAGGTTGATTCTTTGGGACGCGATGCTTTGATCAACACAGCAAAGACATCCATGTCTAGCAAGATAATTGGGAAGTGAGTTCGAAGTACGTTAGGACTGAAGTGCTTTGGTATTAATTATCTTCTCAGTGATGATGATATCTTTGCCCCAATGGCAGTTGAAGCAATGCTTGCTGTGAAGACCATCAACCTTAGAGGAGACGTCAAGTATCCTGTCAAAGCCGTAAATGTCCTCAAAGCCCATGGGCGAAGTGCTAGAGAATCTCTCTTTGTTCAGGGATATGCTTTAAACTGTACTGTTGCGAGTCAAGGTATCTTGATTTTATATCCTCGCTCGATGGCCTGACTGATCGATTTTTTGTAGCAATGAAAAAGCGGATTACCAATGCCAAAATCGCATGCCTGGATATCAACCTACAAAAGGCTCGCATGCAGCTCGGAGTCCAAATTTTGGTCGATGATCCCAACCAACTCGAAGAAATTCGAAAGCGGTGTGTATCTAAACATGGCTTGCTTCGTCTCGATCTTACTCCGTAGCAGAGAATCCGAGATCACCATCGAGCGAATTCGAAAAATTCTTGGGGCGGGAGCCAACGTCGTTCTCACCACGAAAGGCATCGATGACTTATGTCTCAAGGAATTTGTTGAAGCTGGTGCCATGGCCGTTCGTCGATGTCGAAAGGAGGACCTGCGTAGGATCGCGAAAGCAACTGGTGGCCAATTGATATCCACCTTGGCTAACCTCGAAGGCGAGGAGAGCTTCGAGCCAAGTTATTTGGGTACCGCAGAGGAGGTCGTTCAGGAACGAATCTCGGACGATGAACTCATCTTGATCAAAGGCACAAAAGTCGTCAGTTCTTCTTCGATCGTCCTTCGGGGCGCGAATGACTACATGTTGGATGAGATGGAGAGAGCTTTACATGATACCCTTTCCATTATCAAGCGTACTTTGGAAAGTGGTGCAGTAGTCCCTGGTGGTGGTGCGGTTGAATCAGCATTAAGTATCTATCTGGAGAACTTTGCAACAACATTGGTACGTTATCTTACATCTACGTTCGTGTAAGCTGAGCTAAAATCCATACCAGGGCTCACGAGAGCAACTTGCTATCGCCGAGTTTGCTAGTGCACTGCTATCAATTCCCAAAACATTGGCTGTGAATGCTGCCAAAGATTCTACAGACCTTGTTGCGAAGCTGCGTGCTTATCATCACGCTGCTCAAAATGCGCCTGTCGGCGATCCAAAGAAGGCGCTTCTTCGATACGGACTGGATCTCATGTCTGGAGACGTTAGAGACAACGTCACGGCTGGTGTACTCGAACCGACAATGAGTAAGGTGAAAAGCTTGAAATCGGCGTACGAGGCTGCGGTATCGCTTTTGAGAATAGATGACGCGATACAGTGCATTCCAGGCATGTACAAACAACCCTGTTCAAGATGTTCCTTCATACTAACTGTGTTCACCTTTAGAACCCAAAGGTGATCCGGATCCGCATGGCCATTAACGAGTTCAGTGTGTTAAATGGAGAGTGTATTATAAATTTCCTTCTGCGATATTTGCGCTCTCTTCCCCCAACGTACTACTTCTATGATCACAAAATGAGGCCTACTTTCGGTTTGAAGGCTGTTAGAGTAAGTACTTGTCGAAATTTAACTTGAGTGCCTCGTATCGAACGCTTTGTCTCGTGCGAACACCCTAAGAATAGTCACGCGCACGAGCTCGCACGAGTCGTCGGCTATTACATTTCCCGAACCGTTACTAGGATCGGAATGCCAGTGGCTTTGGTGCTTTTTCCTCTCAAGAGTTCGTGCAGTCATGAGCGCTCTCACTGTGAGCGTCTCCGACAAGATAGCTACAATAACCTTGAATCGCCCAAAGTCGTACAATGCAATAACCATTGAAGGTTCGTGCTGATATATGTCGTGATCATCAAAGTTCTGAAATCTCTTCTATCTCAGACTACGATGACTTTGCGAACGCGCTCCGAGAAATAGATGGGAGAGGCGATGTTTTGGTCACGGTTTGGCAAGGTACCTGAGGCGATTGTTGGAAGTTACAGTGAGCAGACTGACTAACAACTCATCTACTAGCAACCGGCAAGTGGTTCTGCGCGTACATCGCTTTTTTCTGCGACTTGATATCATCTTCATTGACTTCTGGCTCAATTTCAGTGGCACAGATGTTATGGGTCGTTCGTTGCCCGACTTAGAGACACAGGACAAGTCACCAACAAACCGGAATATACGAGAACTGTTTCTGAAAAGGATTGCACATACCACAACCGACTGTGGTCAAGCCGTATGTTTTGTAATGCCTTCTTTCGACACATGTAATCCTTGACAATCATCAACTCACCCCAGCTCTACACTCACAGCAAGATTCTGGTTGCTGCTCTCAATGGACCTGTCATGGGTGAATACAACATGTCTTCGTTTTTGCTGTGATCTTGCTACTAATTTATTTGAAGGTATTGCCGCAGGTAAGAGTCAAGAGCGTGTTCATGAAAACTTGAACATGAAGAAATCTGATACTTCAAAGCATTTCTCGGATACTTTGACTTCATATTTTCAGTTCCCGATGCTTGGCTCTCTGTGCCATTCACCTTCTTAGGTGAGAGATTCTAAGGCCCTACAATGAGCCTATGTATACCTGATTCCGTGTTCGAGGTATCATCTCTGAAGGTGGCTCGAGTGTGAGCTTCATCAATCGAAGTGAGCCAGGTCCTTCAACATTCAGACTGCTTGACCCTGAATGAATATCTCATCCTCCGTGTCTCTAGTAGGACCAGCTAGAGCCAATGAGGTCCTGATTTGGGGAAAGAAAAAGACTGCACAAGAATTAGTCGCATGTAACTTCATAAAGTGCGTGTTGTCTTAATAGCTTTCATATAAGAAGATAAGTCTCGAGCTTACAACATGCAGTGAAATCTTTCAATCCAAATCAACCGAGGAATTTCATGCCGATGTACGCACTCACTTGAAGCAACAACTGGAGGGCTTAGACCCTGCAGCTGTGCTTGCCGTGAAGAAGCTGCTGCGTGCGGGATTGAATGAGAAGAATGATCCAAATGCTGTCAACCTCAGAGAAAGTTATGGTAAGGTGCTCCTAATGTCTGCATTTGCGCTCACATAGTCCATGTATGTGTAGCACAAGCTGAACGATTTGCGAGTGGGGTTCCGGAGCGACAGTTTGGTCGGATAGCTAGGAAGGAAATCAGGCACAAGTTATAGAGAGATAGTAGTAGTACTATGTCAGTATGTATGTACTCAAAATTATGTCCTCGAATATTGAGAGAATATGATTTGCGTACCACTTGAATCTTGGTGTTGACTCCAAAGTTGTCGCTGAGTTGAGCCTGTCCAGGCGATCATGATCGTGGGCGTCGGATGATATCCTCGGATTTCGGCCGGAACTACTACAAACTTGTCGCTCGCTCTCCCTCTTTCTTCGTCAATCTCTTATGTTAGCTCGCCGTCTCCAGAAGCTAGCAGGCAGAAGATTTATTGCTGCCTGTCTTCATACAAGCTGTCGCGTTCAGAATTCACAAAAGGTCATCGAAAAGTTCAAACTCGCAGATATCGGTGAAGGCATTACAGAATGCGAAATTATCAAATGGTTCGACATAGATTGTTGTCCTTGACGAGGATCGAGGTACTCACTGCGTTGGATAATGATCAGGAATGTCAAGCCGCAAACAGCTATACAGGCGTTCGAACCATTGTGTGAGGTCCAAAGTGACAAGGCCAGTGTGGTGAGATTTCCTGATACTATCTCTTCGACTCATGTTGTTCAATATCAATCATCAACGATTCTCGTAGGAAATTACAAGCCCATTTGATGGAGTCGTCACGAGGATATTGGTCGAGGAAGGGCAGGTCGCCAAAGTTGGATCTGATCTCTGCTTGATTGAGGTGGTGAAGGAGTCTGCCGCAAGCTCAAGCATTGCGGAGCCTGTAGATGTACCATCTACTTCGGACTCTGCGAGTACAAGGCCTACTACAGTTGAACCGAAAACGAACGAACAAGAGTCCAGGGACGAACTTTCATCGACCCACAATATTCCACGACGAAAACACCCCATGGACCCCACATTTTCCCCAGACGTGGACTCAAATTCCCCAGTCTTGGCTACTCCTTCTGTCCGGCATTTCGCACGTCAGCGTGGCGTAGATCTCGCACAACTTGTACCGGGTAGTGGAAGGGATGGAAGGATAACAAGAAGGGATCTTGACGAGTATCTAGTCGGCGTTGATACTACCAGCTCAAATAAGGAACGCGTGGCATCGCAGGACAATCAAGATGTTGTTGTAGAACTAGGGAGAACACGATATGGTATGTGGAAAGCTATGGAAAAGGTATGGACGTCTATTTCGCGCTCGTCGAGTATATGATTGCTCACCACCAATCCAGAGCTTACAGATACCACATTTTGGGTGAGTTTGACTTCCTTTGTGTCTAGGCTTGGACTGAATTCGACGGTTTAGATACTCTACAACACTCGATCTAACACCCCTCCATGGTTTATTACCCCGTCTGAACGCACACATACCTTCGCACTACCTTCCCCCTTCTACCGTGCTTGAAGTTCCTCCAGCAGTATCTCCCGCATCTCTATACCCCCTCCCACCAACGCCAGAGGTTCCACCATCTGGTCAATACACGCGTCTAACGTATCTTCCGTTTCTGTTAAAAACGTTAGCCAAATCCATGCTCGAGTGGCCGCTCTTTCGCGCGTCCATTACGCAAGTTGCCGATGCCTCCTCAAAACCAACGCTCACCATTCGGCCTCATTCTGATATATCCATCGCGCTCTCTACACCCAATGGCCTATACACACCTACTATCCAGAACGTGGATACATTTTCTGTGTATAGTCTCTCCTCACACTTGAAACATTTGTCCTACCTCGGCCGTCAGACACCCAGTGGTTTGACACTAAAGGAGATGCCGAAACGTGGAGGGACGCTAACTGTCTCTAATGTAGGTGCGATTGGTGCTGGTGATTTTGCTGCACCCGTACTCGTACCGGGAGGCGGGGTTGCAATAGTTGCGATAGGTAAAGCCAAATGGATTTGGGATGTTGATCGAGGGGATGGTTCTGGGGAGAGAAGGTTAAAAGTTGGTATCTCATGGAGTGCAGACCACCGCGTTGTCGAAGGTGCAGAGCTTGCTGCTTTTGTAGAATGTTGGAGAGGGTATGTCGAGAACCCGGAGAGAATGATTGCCGACAGTGTTTGAGAAGAGGCTGCTCGTTGCAAGAAGCTACTTCGAAATTAAGAAACACTGTATACTTGTACTTTTCGTATATACGACGGAACACATGCTCGTTATGATGTTGCCGTGTGAGTAGTATTATTCACCGTCATCGTCAACATCTTGCATGTTATCCCAAATATCTTCATCAGAATCCTTGTCTATCTCTTCGGATCCCTTAAGCAATGCCTTCTGCGTAGAAGAACGATCCCAAACAACCACTGTAGGCATACTCTTTGTATAGATCTTTTCCAACACTTCGCCTCTATGCTCTTGTCGCTCTCCTGGCTGATCTGGCGCAGGAAAGACACTGTGGACACGGCAATAGCGATCTTTGGCAACCGAAACCATGAGTGTGGGGGAAGGTGCTATCGAACTAACGGCTCCGGCCAGACCTTGAATTGTTTGATGAGAAGTGACAATAAGTAGACATTTGAGAAGAGGAAGAGACCTTTGTAGCTGTATAGAACGCGACCATTCCGTAAATCCAGGGCTGACAAGTTTGATCCACTATCGCTCACGAAAATCTCGCTGATTTTTTGCTTGATATAAATCTCACTGTAAAGACGGAATACAACGAAGCACTCACTGTTGATTGAAACCCTGCTCGAGTGCTTCTACTCCCCCAACTTTTGCTGTTCTCCAATCAGACACAGGTTTTCGAGCAGTCCGTGTATCATATCGTCGTACGGATCCTAATTGGGTCCCAGTGACAAGGTGATTACTCGACTGTGAAGATGACGAGAGATAACAAAGAGACGTGATTCGAACTGGTTGGCGTAATCCAAGATTGTCGTTAGAGACCTTTCATTCGATATTTTGTATAAGCGTCAGATGAGGAAATTAAAGAGTGAAGATTCACATTCTTTGCTCGCCAAATCTCACCCGGAAAGAGAGTATCATTTCGCTTGCGTTTTTTGGACGAGGATGTGAGGTCTTCAACTTGATTTTGAAATGCGCGCTCGGTATTCCAAACAGACAGCTCTACTTCGTCGCCTCCGTAGGCAAACGTATTTTGATCTTCGAACAATCTCCAATCACAAAGTCGAGTGGGTAGAAGACCAGTGAAGGAGGTAGGATTATCTGAAGGATTCTGCTCAATGCTGGTAGATCGCAATGCACCATTCGAGGTACAAGAAAACACATTCCTACCGCGGATAATTGTGAGCGATGATAGGAGAAGAAGGAATTTGAGAGCTTACTTTTCAGCGCAATGTATTCCTATGTATCGTTGGCCGGGTTTTAATCTAGTCTCTGTCCATTTTTGCGTGTGCGTTATCGTGTTATCTTCTGCAATATTGAGTAGTCCTGCTGCGCCATTGGAGTATCCTGCAGCTAACTGTGCTTCTACAACGGTGAACATTGTGTGTGCAAAAGTCAATCGACATTACCAGAGTTGATATTGAACCTGGATCATTACGGGTCGAAAGGGCTTGGACACCACCTATCTCGGCATTCCCAGTGCGTAGAATGAGCAGCTCAGATGTGATATCTGGGCTAGGTGTTTTAGGTTGTAGGATTTTAAGATTGCCAAGTTCGTCGCCGGAAAAGAAACGCATGGGTTCCGAGCGCTTATGTCACTTACCCGACTAAACGCCGACTTCAACGTTCAACGTCAACTTCCATCTGCAATGGAGACATTGTTGAAAGAGCTCAGCAAACTCGAGAAGCTCACCGCGTCATCATCTGGAAAAAACAAAATACCCTCTATCTCGGATTCTCTTGACGAGCTCATAGCTACCCTTACGTCTGCAAAGACTAATGTCGACACTATGGATGAAGACTCCTGGAACATTCTTACTAAAGCTATAGATGTTAAGAAGAAAGACATAGATGATCGTCAGAAAGAGATTTACTCTGCGACAGCGAAACTTGGCAAAGCGATAGAAAAGGTGAGCGTCTTCCTAGATCATTGCCCAAGTTCACTCACATTCGCAGAAATTTCCTGCTAGTTTACCTTCTTATCCTGATTTGTTTGAAAGTGATAGCGCAATCGCTGCTCTGGAAAGGACAATAGCCCTACATTTTCTAAGGACAGGTCAATTCGATGTGGCGCATACATTTTTGGAGGTAAACAACTCTGTGTACATTAGCTGTTTTTGTCCCATGCTAAAGGCTACCAGGAATCAGATGCTGACATCCTTCCGGAATTGCGTGCACATTTCGTCGATCTGCATCGTATTCTGCAGGCGCTTCGGAATCAGAACTTGGGCCCCGCACTCATGTAGGTATTCGATTCCACTCCCATTCTCCATCCATGTTCTTTTCCTTACCGATCGCTGTACTCGTAGGTGGGCAAGTTCACAAAGAGATTTCCTCCAGTCTCGTGGTTCGTCACTCGAGTTCTATCTTCATCGTTCCCAGTATCTCCGCCTACTCCTGGCATCACATCCTCCTTATATTGCTGCAATATCATATGCCAATGCGGAACTCAGACCGTATTACCATACCCACGAAGCAGAATTTCAACGACTTTTCAGCTGCATCATGTACCTACCTCTCCCCAGGCTGCTAACTTCTCCTTATGCCGATTTGGCTTCTTCATCGATACATTCAGATTTGGAGACACTGTTCGCCAAAGAATATTGTGCGAATCTTGGGATGAGTCGCCAGGTTCCGTTAAGGGTCGTAGGAGATATTGGTGGTGGTGGTGCTCTTGCGAAGATTGAGAAATGCCGTCGAGTTCTACGAGAAAGGAAGAACGATTGGAGTCAGAGAGATGAATTGCCGGTATGTATTGGTTTACAATCGCAATCTATCGTCTATTCTTACCACTTGTGCTTGTGCTGGCAGATTGAAATCAACCTCCCTCCTGAAAACCGATACCACTCTATTTTCACCTGTCCAGTCTCCAAGGAACAAAGCACAGAACAAAATCCACCGATGATGATATCTTGTGGACACGTTGTAGCTAAAGACAGCCTCCAAAAGCTTGCAAAGTCTTCAGGGTAGGTTATTGCCGTTGTAATTTCTAGCTCGAAGTCGCTCACTCAGCGTGCTACCTGCTATTACACAGACGCGTCAAATGCCCTTACTGTCCAACTGAATCTCTCGCTTCGTCGGCTATCCAAGTTCATTTTTGACAATACCATACCTTCTCAAAATTAGAAGATGAGAACTTGGAAGCCTCTCGCTTGTGGCTCAAGCTGTCTTGTTTACCCTGCTGCTCTGTGAATTCGACCTGTGTGTATGACGAACCTTGTGTAGTTTTAACATACGAAGTGTAATACTTGTGTACCTCTAATGACAACCTTTGAAAACAAGAAAACAAGACTTTATTGGTTGACTACGCTATTTGATCACTTCTCCTAAGCTTGAGTTGACGGCCCGGCTCACATGATGACTCAGCATATTACAATGGCAGTGCGCGTGGCCTGTTAGTTCGTTGGACACTTACCGCGCTTTCTCATCTCACTCTCAAGATCGCGCGTCATCCTCGTTCATCATGGAGGTTTGTTGCCCTTATATTACTCTCATCTCTCTGTGCTTATATGCTCGTAGGCTCTGCTCGATTTTTCTGGCGATTTCGATGTCGCGCTTCTCGACAAAATCGTCATGGCTTTCTACACTAGCTCCGGGCCTGAGGTGAGTATTCTCGATGCATTTGCCAATATCAGCAAGCTCAACACAACACAACCTCTCTGTAGCAACAAATGGCACAACAGGTGCTGACCCGCTTCGAGGAGCACCCAGATTCATGGACCAAAGTGCCAATCATCTTGGAAAACTCCAACTTTCCACAGGCCAAGGTCTGCCGTCATTCTTGTCAAATCGAAAGTCGACCACTTCGCTGACTGTCCATTTTTCTGTCGCGTAGTATATCGGTCTTCAGATCTTAGAAAAACTGATAACGACAAGATGGAAGACATTACCAGAAGGTCAACGACAAGGTGAGTTGTCATTGTCATCAGATGCGCGTGGTGGCAATCGGAAGCTGACGCTCACACCATAGGCATACGAAATTTCATCGTCGGAGCCACAGTCAAAGTAGCATCGGATGAGACCCTCTCAAGAAAAGAGAAAACATATATTAATAAGCTGAACCTTGCCCTTATACAAGTACGCCGTTATGCTCAATTACCATTCCCGATCTGATTTATCCCACTAGATCCTGAAACAAGAATGGCCACACAACTGGCCCAACTTCATCACAGAGCTGGTCGAATCATCCAAGACAAATCTCTCTCTATGCGAGAACAATATGGTCATCCTGAAGCTGCTTTCAGAGGAGATCTTCGACTTCTCAGCCGAGCAGATGACACAGAACAAAATCAAGAGCCTGAAGAATCAGATGTGCGGGGAATTCTCTGATATTTTCAAACTCTGCTCGGAAGTACTCGCAGAAGCCAACAAGACTTCCCTTATAAAAGCTACTTTGGAGACATTCCTTCGGTTTTTGAATTGGATCCCACTAGGATTCATCTTCGAAACCACCATCATTGATCTATTGCTAAACAGAGTGTGTAGTCTGTCGCCTTCTTCTTGGATATACGAGATTTACCTGCTACTATTCTAGTTTCTCGAAGCACCAGAGTTCCGCAACATCACCTTGAAATGTTTGGCTGAAATTGCAGCTCTGCAGGTCGGACCAGAGTATGATCCCAAATTCGTGATCCTCTTCGCTATGGTTATGACTTCCGTCAACCGTATGATCCCTCCAAGCACCAATATTGCTCAAGCATACACGAATGCAGGAGACGCTGGCCAAGAACTCGTACTCAACTTATCACTTTTCCTCTCCAACTTCCTTTCATACCACTTACGCGCAGTAGAGACTGAACCCAATCGTGATGTTCTACTGAACGCGCATCTTTACATGGTTAAAGTGTCTCAGGTTGACGAACGAGAGATTTTCAAAATCTGTCTCGAGTACTGGAATAAGCTCGTCTCAGGCCTTTATGACGAGATCCAGAGTTTACCCATAGGTGAATCAGGACTCTTAATGGGCTTGAACCTCGGCGGATCCAATGGAAACATCTTGGGCGGGATGTCGCTCAGAAAAAACATTTATAGCGATGTGCTTTCCAATCTTCGGTTGGTTGTCATTGAACGGATGGTCAAACCAGAAGAAGTAAGTATTTCCACGTAACGTGCCTTCAGTGGTTAAAAGTTATTTCCAGGTTCTCATTGTCGAAAACGAGGAAGGAGAAATTGTTCGAGAGTTCATGAAAGAGAGTGACACCATCGTACTCTACAAATCCATGCGTGAACTCCTGGTTTACCTGACCCATCTCGATGTGGCCGATACCGAAACGATTCTTACGGAAAAGCTCGCGAAACAAGTGGACGGTTCTGAATGGTCATGGCAAAACCTCAACACTCTTTGTTGGGCTATCGGTTCTATATCCGGTGCTATGAGTAAGTTTCTCTCGTCTTGCTCAAATCAATCATTGAGAGAATCTCTGTCACAGATGAAGAAACGGAGAAGCGTTTCCTTGTTACAGTGATCAAGGACCTGCTGGGCCTCTGTGAAATCAAACGAGGCAAAGACAACAAAGCCGTCGTGGCCTCAGATATCATGTATATCGTCGGCCAGTATCCTCGCTTCCTCAAGGCGCATTGGAAGTTCTTGAAGACTGTCGTGAACAAATTGTTCGAATTCATGCACGAAACACACGAAGGTTCTCTCATCTCATTTCAGTTAGTCTATAATGTAGTAACTTGTTGTTTCAGGTGTTCAGGATATGGCTTGCGACACGTTCATCAAAATCGCTCAGAAATGCCGAAGACACTTTGTCATGCAACAGTCCGGTGAACAAGAACCTTTTATCGACGAAATTCTTCGTCTGCTTCATCGAATCACTGTTGATTTATCACCGTTGCAAGTCCATACTTTCTACGAGGCTGTCGGGTATATGATATCCGCTCAGCCCAACAAACCATTACAGGAGAAACTCATTGCCAAATTGATGGACATGCCAAATAATGCTGTAAGTCTTATGCCATTCATGTACCTGCATTCATTACTGAGTGTTGTCTCAGTGGGATTCTTTGATGGCCCAGGCCGCACAGAACATGGATGTCCTTGCGAACACGGAAAATATTAAAATTCTATCCAATGTTCTGAAGACGAATGTATCAGCTTGCACGTCGATCGGAAGTTTCTATCTTCCTCAGATCGGTCGGATTTTCCTCGACATGCTTGGTTTGTACAAAGCGGTCAGTGGAATCATCAGCGAGACTATCGCCAAAGAAGGTAAGTCGATTCAATTTTCTCTGCACCGGCGATTTCTAAATCACAATGTTCGTAGGTGTCATTGCTACGAAGACACCTAAAGTTCGCCAGCTGCGAACGGTCAAAAAGGAGATCTTGAAACTCATGGAAACGTATATCAAGAAGGCGGAGGACCTTGAAGCTGTCAACAGTAATTTCATGCCACCATTACTTGATGCCATCCTCGGGGATTATAACCGCAACGTACCCACTGCTCGAGATGCTGAAGTCCTCAATGTAATGGCCACCATTACTGGCAGGCTAGGAGTGCGTTCCATTCCGATGATCACTCGTTTCATTAGACTGATTTCTTGTTATCAGGGACTTTTGACTCCCCAAGTCCCCGCCATCTTGGATGCTGTCTTTGAACCGACATTAACAATGATCAATCAAGACTTTGCTGAGTTCCCTGAACACCGTGTCGGCTTCTTCAAGCTCTTGAGAGCCATCAATATTAACTGCTTCCCCGGTAAGAAGAATTCGTGTTTTCTTTTCTCCCTCTTCGGAAAAATGACATCGCACATAGCTCTGTTGAGTATCCCTCCCGCTCAGTTCAAGCTGTTCATGGACAGTATTATCTGGGCCATCAAACACACCATGCGTGACATCGCTGATACAGGCCTCTACTGTGCGTGCTCTATGAGAAAATCTATCCTTGCAGACCACTCCTTACATCCATTCTAGTGTGTTTGGAAGTCGTCAACAACTTTGCAAACGCAGGGGATCCTTCCGTTAGCAACGCCTTCTTCCAACAATATTTCCTCAGCATTGTCCAAGATATTTTCTTTGTACTCACGGATACTGACCACAAAAGTGGCTTCAAACTCCAAAGTGCCCTTCTCGCCCGCATGTTCGAACTCGTCGAAACCAACACTATCCAAACACCTTTGTTCGACCCAGCTCAAGTTACGGATCCGAGTGCAACCAATTCAGTATTCCTCAGAGAATACACTGCCAACTTACTGAAGACCGCATTCCCCCATATTCAGCCGTACGTGGTCCTGTCGATGACTCGAAATGTTTCACTAACCTTCCATCCATCGGCTAGTATCCAACTGCAGACATTCGTCAACGGGCTGTCCGAGTACAATAGCGATATCAATCGTTTCAAAGCCGCGTTGAGGGACTTCCTAATACAGTTGAAGGAATTCTCTGGTGACAATGCTGAGCTCTACCTTGAAGAAAAGGAGGCAGAGAATATGAAAAAAGCAGAAGAAGAGAGGCAAGCAGCGATGCGCATACCTGGTATGCTCAAACCTTCTCAGTTGGAGGACAAGGACGAAGAAATATGATCTACATGTACCTCAATACGGACGGTTTTCCTTTCTTTCTTTAGCGTCTTGGCTTTCCTTTTAATGATGTACCTGCTTGCAGGTTGCTTTCGCTAGGCTTCTGTTCAAACGTATGTACTATAGCTATACTGCTCATAAATAATGTAGAATTGGTTTGTACATAAACAACATACTCCGCAGACTAGCGCAGACTGAGGAGGACTGTCACTGAGGTCACAGAAGTTTGTTTGTCACTATTATGTAGTATTAGTTATCAGAGGTTATCAGGCTGTCTTGATCAGGGATTTCAGCACTCACTTTCATACTATTGCCGTTCGATGTTCAAAAAGTTCACTTGTCCATGGTTTGTCTGATTCGAGGGTGATACTCACTGAATTCACACAGATTCCAACCATCAACGGACATCTCTGGACAAACGCCCGTCAAGTCTTCAGTCCAAAGATCGATACGATCAGCGATCCTTGAACAATGGAAAATTGAACCAGAAACCCTGGAGGCAGTGTGGCCGAAGAAGGAAGGCTTGGTACTCGTAAAATGGTCTGTCTCATGTTTTCCTCAAAGATTCTCTGACTCACAGTTTGACTCCCGTTCTACGCTCAGTAGAGAACACTTATCAATATACACCGTCCACGGTGAACCCATATTCTTTCAACACTTCGATGGCCCGATCTATCCTACACTTCGACTGTTGCACAAATGTACTGCAAATTGCTCTTTCTCAGCGTCTGGCGAAGGATACTCACACCTCTGCATCTTTTCACAGATCCCTATATCCTACCAATGGTTAGGGTCGACCGCGGTGCTATCAGATTTCTACTTGCAGGTGCACACATGATGTGCCCCGGGTTCACATCAAAGGGAGGTTATCTACCACCTGCCGAAGAAGGCGTCGCGGCTGGCGTTCCCGTCGCGATATACGCAGAAGGCAAAGAACATGCTGTTGGGGTGGGCATTACCAAACTAGGGACGGAAGAGATAAAGCAAGTGAACAAGGGTGTCGGTGTGGAGACGGTCACATATGTAGGGGATGACTTTTGGGCAATACAGTCGTTGTGAGTCAAAAAAGGTGTAGAAGGGCCCAACCCGAATTAGTGCGTATCTGGACTTGTGCTGTCCTTCTATCTTTCTCATCTTCGAAAAAATCAGGTTCGAATTCTTTCGAGGACTAGTCAGACGGGGTTGCTGTCAGTTAAGGATACCCTTTTTCTCTTGTATAACCGAACCAGTTCGGACAGCAATTGAATAGGACCTCACCGGTCGGCGGTGAGCAAGGGTGAGCATCAGTCGTAGTGCTCACAGGTTGCTAAGCTAGCTGTATTCCATCCATCCCACTCGTGCCGGATCTCGTAAATATGTCTTGTTCTGGGAATCTGTTCAAACCGAAAGGACAAAAGGCACGCCTGAACCATGCGTGATAAGAAATACCTCAAAGTTTCCTGGGGAGTTTATCAATCTAATGTAACCCTCTTATTGCCTCCCTTCATTAATATAACGCTATTGGCCCAAAATATGAGAGACGATCGATGATCCTTTGAGGGTGGAGAGAACATAAGGAGAACCCGCGGTTAACGGTGGCGCGCCTTGAAAAAACATACTTCATACATTGCGGGACCGCGAACAATCCGTCCTACTCCGCTTTGATATTCCAAGGTAACAATAGGTTCTCATTTCGTCACACGATGTATGTCTTCACAAATGACATTCCAGTATACACAGAGGTAAGGAAACCACACAGTAGGAGAGAGTATTGAGAGTAATAATGAGCATACGATAACGTGGAGGAGGATAAGTGGCAGAATGATAGATAACAAGCATGTACATCTAACAAAGTGTAAGTCAAAAGCATCAGAGCGAGAAGGGGACCGCTAGCATTCTTGTTGATACATATTATACGGAGAACGAAGATCGTCGGGGAACGGTAAGGGGTCGAAGTCGAGCTCGTAAGGGTAGAACGAAGAATCGTCCGAGTCGATGTAAATATGAGGTGAAGCACGACTGCCAATACGAGGCCTATCTGCAGGCAGAGGAATAGTAGCAGGGTCAATCAAGGTCAGCGAAGAGCTTGACTGTATAGATGGTGTAAGCGGTGAGTCTGACTCGTCGTCAGATGTATCTTCGATTGCATCTGGAACTGGAAGGTCTGCGCCATCGTCGTCCAGCTCATAGTATGGCAAGGGGTCAATATAGGGAGAGGTAGGAGAAGAGGATTCAAAGTTGATGAGGGGAGGCTGAAATGGTGGATATGGTACAAGATACGGGTAAGAGAATGAGGACGCAAGATAAGACTCGTTCGTGAGGTCGTCCGACGAAGACATTGGGGATGGAAGCGGGCTCAGCATTTGGTCATATTCATCGTCCACTTGCAAGATAGATCCACCTTCTACGCTGAAATCGTCGTCGTCGTCGTCGGCGAGAGTCTCTAACAATGAGTCAAGCCATTCGGCTTCTGAAGGACTGTCACGACCAGATCTGTCCACTAATTTCCCTGCGTCTGGGAACATGAACGAATCGGAGTCTTCAGTATTGATTTCTTCATCTTCGACTTCGGTTTGACCCGCGTCAGATGAATCGTTGGTTTGTGTAGTGTCAGCGCGAATTAAGGAGTTTTTGAGTAGCACCCAACGGTGCAAGCTGCACTTGTGCAACTTGGAATGGGCCAAGGAAGAAAGACTGGAGGATGAAGAGGACGACATAGTTGAATATGTAACAGGTGAAGAGAGACAAGGTTCTAGGTTTCCTTGAGTTATAAGAGGAGCGTGGAATAAGCAAAAGAGAACACATACGAATTTGAGTGTGGTCAGCGGCAGTGTATACGGTCGACAATTTCTGGTTCAAAAAGCAAAGAGCCGTTGTTTGATTTACGGACAACTTTATTAACCATTCTCGGGGTAGATAGAGCCAGACAATAGCTGGAGCTGGACTAATTTGACGATAAAAGAGGAGGACTAGAGAGGGGAACACTCATGCAGACATTGTTGTGTAGGTGATGGTTCTGGTGAGAGGTGCAATGGTTGAGAGGAGAAAGGTCTCGCATTTTAAATAAACAATATTACGCGTTTTATGACTCGGATGAACCAGCTCAGTTCTTCGATCATTCCAAATCCATCTTTTTTCCCAGGCTAAGTCCGATTCGGACACAGGCGCTGGAAAAGCCAGAAGCGCTTGTCTAGAGATAAGGCTCTACAGCACAAATAGTTCACTGACGAAATGAAAGAGTCCGAGTACGTCCTAAGGCTATAGACTAATCCTATCCTTCGTCCATTCTATCTTCTCCGCCGTCATCTTTCCTAGTGTCCAGTAGTTTTTTTATCTTGCTCATGTTCTTCGGTGAGATGTCACGAGCAATGGCGAGCAATTGCGCCGACTTGACTCCATCCCCGACCAGCCGATACACTCTCGCAAGCTGGAATACAACATTTGATTCTTCTGGCGAAGTGTTGCGCAAATGTTCCAAATCTTTGATCGCGGCCTGTGTGCGATTAGTACAGCTGTAACACATCCTGACTCACGATTACTTACTTTGTATTCCTTCGCAGAGATAAGGATTTTCGCCCTACGGTATCGAACCAGTGCGTTATCCGGAGATATTCCAACGGCTTTGTCGAAAAGAGCGCGTGCCCCTTCGCGATCACCTCTGCGCTCAACCACCTGATCGAGATATCAGAAAAAGGGTATATTCCACCACGATTAATGGAAAACATACCATCCCCACACACCCCAATAACACTGCGTTTTCTGGGTGAATCTCAATAGCTTTTCGAAAGTGATACTCCGCCAGGCGTAATTTACTCATCCTTAGATAGCATGTTCCTAATCCATACCTACCGCAACATTCACGAATGAAACCACATCATGACGAGAATGAAAACGCGCATACCATGCATTATAGTGGCGAGAATCAACACGTAAAGCAGTTTGGAAGAAGATTATCGCCTTATCCAAGTCTTCGTCTATCGTCTCGTGCCCACTTAGCGTGTACGCATAGGCACACGACGGATCCATTTGCGTCGCTCTTCGGAAGCAAGTCAAAGCCTGCGCTCGTTCCTTTTGTAATGAAAACAAATTTCCGATCGCAATCCAAGCTTGAGGCGACCGCGGATCAATGTTGAGTAACTCTTGAGCAAGAAAGGAAAGTTCGACGGGTCTCTGAAGATGCCAGAGAAGAGTAGAGTAGACCTCCATATCCCATATTCGATATGGTTCTAAGGTGCGAACCGCTCGAAACGCCCGCTCAGCCTAGTTTGAGAGGATCAATTAGTGGGTAGTGTCTCAACCAGTCAAACTCACAGATCCATATTCCCCTTTATCGTAGTGCGCTTTCCCCACCATAGAAAGAACCCACGGAGTCTTTTGTTGTATGTGGGGCAATAGTTCGATCGCGTCCAGACATTTTTGGGATTGATACATGGCTAACGCCCGACTTGCCCTAGCAAATTGCCGCATCAGGTCATAGATATATTTGTCTGCCACCTCTAACTCGTAAGCGGTTTGAGCTGCTTGTTCTTGACTAACTGTCCATGATGAAGGGGATCCTTCTGACCGAGGTGAATTTGCCATTGCAGGGGGGGAGGGAGAATTTGCCAATTCGAGTTCTTCTTCGTCGGACTCAATAGACCGAGAACGAGCATGGCTCTGTTGTTTACGTCGTTCGCGGGTTGGGGGCTTGATTCCTGATCGTTGAGACGATGAATAAAGATAAGAGCAGGACTGACTACTCACTTTCGGCGCGTGCTTAGACGTACCACTCAAGAGTCGAGTACTTCGCCGAGTGGCTACATTTTGACTGACAGCCGCATTTTTAGAAGCGGGCGGTGCTGCCTTTGAGTTCACCGTGGACTGAGAACGTGCATGCGAAGATGAGAAGGAGTTAGAAGATATCAGCGCCGGGCGTGTGCGTGCCTTTTTCAGTGGATCGTCTATGGTCAACTTCAGCGGTCTGGAGGGTTTGTGAGCAAGTTGCGGGGCGGCCGACCGTAGTTTCTTGGGTATTGGACCAGCTTCATCGGCGGAGGAGAGGGGACGGGTGACAGGTTGTTGCGTCGACCCTTGCAAAGTGGGCTGAGAACGAGTATTACGATGTGTTTGCTGGAAAGTAGTATCGGCAAAGCGAAATGGTGAGTCATTACTAAGTCTGGCGATAGAGACTTTCAGAAACGTGTAAGAATAAAAAGAATCATGAATGTCGTACAGAGAATCGCGGTGGCCTGGTGGAGGAGGCATCCGAAATGGCTGGATCTGATTTGCATCCGGCTTCAGACCACGAAATAGATTACCTGCATTACCTGCTTCTGGGGTAAAGAAACCAGCTCCTGTGGCAATTGGTCCGGTCGGCTTAGAAGTTTCTTCGTTGGGAAGTAGAGGCTGCGAATGTTTTAATGGGTCGGGTAATGGTGGAAATAAATCATCGATCTCAGGTAGGGAACCTGTTTAACAGCGAAATGAATGTCCTATAACGGCGAGAATATGGAATATAAGAATGAAGCAGTACCTAATGCACATAAACCTTCGAATGCTTCCCATAACATAGGATTCAGGACTAAGGCTTGTCGAAAGCTTTGAGCAGCGATGGTTTGGAGATTGCCCTTCAATGCCATTGTTCCAGAGCGACAATGTATTGCGGCGGGGCCAAGAGTTTGACGTGCAGTCCTTGAAAGCGAGGCGGACGCTGTGACACGCGATGAGCAAGAACAATGAAAGGCAGAGAGTTCAGAGACACACTAGATGGAGTATGTGCTAGTTCCTTTGCCGCCTCTTCCAAAGCCTCTTGGGCTTGCCTGTATCTCCCGAGAACGTTACAGCACTTGGCCTTGAGCTCCAGGCATCCACTACACTGATCTTGTCGAGATATATCCACGACACAGAGCGCAGGATAGTTCTGTCCTTCGCGTAAAAGAGAGGTAGCATAAAGGTGGCGGGCGTCGTGGCTGTTTTGGTCCAATGCGAAGTAACGTTCCGCATAGAATACCGCCGTTCTCGTTAAGTCTGAGTCAAGGCAAGCCCATACGAGGGATTGAAAACGCTGCGCGATCACCGGTAAAAGCGCAGGAAATTCTGAGGGGTCCATGTACACCGATAACCGATTCTATGACATAGAATTGTTTGGTGAATTTCCGTGGTGTTGGCTGTAGGGAGAGTGATGCAAACACGATAGGCATCATGTGACTTACGCGTCGAATTTAAAATTATTGAATCGTCGTCGACCGGCGCAGAAAATGAAAATTACTTCAAGGGTACATTCTAATTTCTAGTGTTCATTAATTGATATTGAGCGATAGACACAGGGAGATACAACAGAAGAGATATATCAGACATTGTACAATCCAATAGCGACCAGACCACAGTTTTTCAAGCCCAAGTATCTAACACCTTCTTAATCGCCTTGCTCAACATTTCCTCCTTTCCAGTCGCATCTTGTAGACTTTCCAACAACTGTACCAGTACCGGATTCACAGTTTCCTTCACTTTATCAAACTCCTCTCCAGTTGCATTTCGTTTCAACTGAATGAACAGCGAGCAAACATTGATGCGAACTTCAGGTTGGAAATTGACCGGGTTGTCGACGTTTTTAAGTACGGCGATGAACATGTCTAACGTGGTTCTCGGGAGAGGTAGACGTCCACGAGTTGATGGAGTAGCAATGGTGGGTGAGCTGACATCGGTGGTCACTGAAGTGGAGGCCGACGGTGGGTTGGCAGAGGAAGGAGGATTTTCAAAAGGAAGCGGTGCTAAGATTGCTCTTAGAACGAGAGGAGCTGCCAAAAAAGGGTTAGTTAAAAGAGGACTCATGCGGTCAGACCCTTACCTCCGACTTTCTGTGTACTGAGCAGAGTTAATGCGACGACACCTTCGTTCACAAGAAGGGGATATCGTCCACTACGGCCAACCAAACTCGCAAGAGCGGTAGCGCACTGCATTGTGAGAACTGCTTTCATGCTCTCTTTCTTTTTTCTTTCTTTGCTTGCTGATGAGGCTGAATCAACAGTCCCATTGGCAATGGGTGAAGACAAGGTCGATACAGGTGTCCCGATTATGTCACCAGACCAAAGAGATTTGACTACATTGACAAGGACTCTCGTTCCTTCGCTTTTGACCGTGATAGTGTCTGCGCGTTTTACAAGAGAAAGTATCAAAGACAAACCCGATGGATGGCCGATCCCTTCTAAGGGAGGAGGTAGAACCAAGCTGATTGTGTTATCCGCTGATGGTTTTCGAAAGATCAGTATTGTAGACAGGAAGTAGGTGAGAACATTCCAACCGTTTGTGTTACACATGTGCTTGACGACTCCGATTGCGCTTACTTGCAGTACTTCTGCCATACCATCTGTCTGCTCGTCCCATACACCACTGTCGCATATACACTGGATCAGCCCAGCCTTGCCCAAGATGACATGTATGTCGGAGCCTGGCGGACCAGCTTGTGCAATATGCTTCAATAATCCGAGCACGCCGTGCTTCATCTTGATATCTGTCGAAGGGGAAAGTAGATGTTGAGAGGATAGGACCGGCGCCAAGGAATGCGGAGGCGATAGAAGGAGATTGGCATGTTTCTCTGTGGACAGATTAGAAATAAGTCAACATAGACGGAGGATATGGACGTTACCTTGTCTGGTCAGGTTACCTAACGAAAGGCTCGCACATATTGCCATATCGGGTCTATTGAAGAAAGCGCCGCTCCCAGCATCCATATCGAAAACATAACCTTTGAGCCAACCGACCATTCGTAGTACAAATTCCCCACCCTCTGTATCCTCAGAGTCAACCCATAAACTTTTCGCAGCATCCTCTTCGCCAGCAACTTCCACGACCGTTTTGATCAAGGCAGCTCTACACATATCGAAGGCCTTTTGTTTCCTGGACACGTCAAAGTCTTGGGGAGCGTTCGCCCATACAGATGGATAGTCTCCTTTCTCAAGAAAATCAAGTATGGACAGTAAACTCGAACCAGCAGGATGATCCTTCGGATGCTTGTAACCCCTAGCAAGAGACAGTCGGATGTCTTCAACATCTAAGGACAAAGATTCAATGAAGGTGCATGATTCCTCCAAGGAATCAAAATCGGTTTGTAGGAGGTCAAAGAACATCTCATGATCGGAAGAGAACGATGTGGATGAGGCATTTAAATGTGGAGGTGTGTACGCCACCAAAGCTTGGGTCAAAGACGGAAGATCTTTGGCGGACAATGGCTGCAGGTCTGTAAAACGCCGTCAGTGTATTACAGTCAATAAGTTGTGTAGATATTTACTCTCGTCCTTGACTTCTTTGAGTTCCAGCAGAGTTCTCCAAACCCAAGCAGACAACATGCTTCTGATTTGCCATTCCTCAATGTCCGAAGAGGATGAAAAACGCCATGAACCTGGAGGATATATATAGTTGGAAAGCCGCAGTAGAGTACTGCCTGCGTCAAGGGATATTAGAAGGACTTTGACAGGGTCTAACCAAAACTCGGAGTGAGAACCGCGAAGTATCAGATTGCGATGTTTCACGAACCGTACCCAACACTCGCATTCAGCAAAACTCCTACAGCTGTTCTAACAACCTTGAGATGTGGAAGGGAAAGAGGAAGCGGCTTCTGGGACTCGGAGGAATTATCGAATGCTTCAGTGTAAGCCTGTAACAAAGAGACTAGTGCTTGAGGGAATTCAGCATTGAGGATAGATGCTCTGTTGGCATCTGACAGAATAGTGCGTATTGTGATGAGTGCTTCCGGGGAGAGTAAATATACTTACCGTGATCCATGCATAAATTGGCAGATACTCGAAGAATTTCCAATATAGGGGAGGTATATGATGAATCTGGTATATTTGAGCCATGGAGAGCCAGAGTGAATAAAGATACAAGGTCTTGTATAAGCGAAGTCGACCCAAGAATGGAGTGATTATCGACTGAGGAAAGAGCAAGAAGGTTAATTTGAATAAGATGCTGGTCAGGAAAAGAACACCCACTCGTATCGTCCTTGTTGCGCAGGCCGTCTGCTAGAACTTTGGCAGTACTTGTGACTTGTTGCCATGCATCATCACTTTCAATGTCGTTCAATCCAGTGAGCAGCTCCGAAAGCTTCTGTTCGAGGAGTAAGAGGTGGTTCAATGGTCTTGTCATTGAAAAGTTGTTATCTTGAATGTTGAAAACTGATCAAGGGATTCAAGCCTATGTCCGACCTGTAAAGCCGACGGGCCGCATTTGCCGATTTTCGGCCGTAGACCTCCGTGGACGGCGGACGCCGAATCATCTTAGACCTCAAAGTTATTGCGGGTACTATCATTACCCTAGTTCTTCAAATACCAGTAGTTTTTCAAAATCCATTTCCGCTCGTATTTTTTAGTTTTCACACAAACTAACCTTCGGGATTTCAAGAAGCATGTATCGCAAGCATAATCCGAAGTTCCGGTGAGCTGAATCCACGGGATGGTGGAATCGGAAGGGTTTCAAATTTTTTGAAAAACTACTGGTACTGGCATTTTT
The DNA here is from genome assembly GCA_027919835.1 of Lentinula raphanica. Lineage (NCBI taxonomy): Eukaryota > Fungi > Basidiomycota > Agaricomycetes > Agaricales > Omphalotaceae > Lentinula > Lentinula raphanica. Next base: position 737,858 of record JANVFP010000006.1, on the reverse strand, counting down.
CAGTACCGGCAACGATATTTTGACCCAAAGACATCCTTTTCCTGCTTGGAAAAATACATAGCGAGGTCAAGTATACACCATGCTACACTGTACTTGAAGCCGGTAGCTGTCCGGAAGATGTGTGCTGTTTCGGAAGCACATCTTTGTTGTTTTTTGAAAAAGTGGGGTAATGATAGTAGCTTCCGGTCAACACGTTAGACCGACCATGTAATCCCCTTAAAGTTATAAACCTCAAGGCATCCTTCTCATACCCCAATTCCCATGTCGAAACTTGAAGAATCAACTCAGCCACCAATCGATATGGTAGACTTGAATGACAAGACTTCAACAGAACCAGTGGAGAAAGCATACAGTATCTATACGAGCAAAGAGAAATGGTTCATCGTAACTCTTGTGTCATTTGCAGGAATTTTCAGGCAAGTCTTCCCCCTTTACTTCATGTTACAGTTATTGACCTCGCTGCGCATACAGCCCCTTTACTGCAAACATCTACTTTCCAGCCATCCCAACCCTTGTCTCAGCATTTCACAAATCTACTGAACTAATCAATCTTACTGTCGGTCATACCCACGCCGTACCATAATGTACTTCGAATTTTATCTGAAAATGCACGTCCTAGGTTACTATGTATATGATACTTCAAGGACTTTGTATGTTCCTCTGTCACTTCTTTGTGCCATTGCAGTAGTTCTCATCAACCCAGCCCCGATGTTCTTCGGGAGCTTTGCAGATTTCCATGGACGAAGGCCCATATTCGTTTTATGCCTTTTCGTTCTATGTTTATCTTGCGTAGGACTGGCTCTAGTGCCGACAAATGCTTACTGGCTATTGATGGTTCTTCGTTGTGTTCAAGCCACCGGATCTGCCAGTACCATTGCCCTTGGTATGTTCGTGGTGACTCTTGTCTAAGAATGTGCATTCACATATGAATCTAGGTGCTGGTGTCATTGGTGACATTGCTATTCCTGCTGAAAGAGGTGGATTTTTTGGATTTTATTCATTGGGGCCTATGGTATCGTTTCCACTTCCTGCTTCGGTATCACGATTCATGTCAAGATTCAGTTGGGGCCTGCCTTTGGGCCTGTTATCGGCGGTGCTCTTTCCGATGGCCTAGGTTGGAGGTAAATGCACACATCAAGGACCGTTCTCACAGGTTCACGATTCCTGCTCATCTTATAGGTCCATATTCTGGTTTTTATGTATTGCGTCAGGTTTTGCCTGCATTGTCATGCTTCTGTGAGATGATTGATTTGTTCATGATCTGCTTCTTCTCATCGTCTCGTAGCTTTTTGCCTGAGACATTAAGGCAACTCGTGGGCGACGGAAGTATCGCTCCGAGCCCAATTTACCGACCTATAATCCCAATTATCAGCCGTCATTACAGCGAATGGACTTCTGGATCTCCCAGACCTCCTAGGCGGAAGTTTAGGAATCCCTTGCTGCTATTCAAAAACTTGGACATCCTCATGTTGCTACTCTTCAATGGCATTGTTTATTCAGTGTTCTACGCTGTCACCGCCTCAATATCTTCCCTATTTGCTGAAATCTATCCTTTCCTCAACGACAGTACTATTGGATTATGTTATCTTGCCATTGGTGTTGGTACAGCCGTAGGAAGTGCAGGGACTGGTAAAGTCCTAGACTGGGATTTTCAGCGAGCGAAGAAAGCTTATATCGAATCACATGGCTCTGAGTCGATGAAGAATGAAAGTGGTGAATTGAAGGATGATTTTCCTATCGAAAAGGTTAGTAAATAATGCAATTGAGATTCTATGGAATCTGATCTATGTGGCACAGGCTCGTCTTATGTCAATGTCCTATGCCACACTCATATTAGTTTCTGCCGGAATGGGTTATGGCTGGTGCTTGCAGAAGAGAGTACACATTGCTGCTCCTCTTGTCTTACAGTTCATCAGTAAGTATTTCACCAGACTTCTATTCTATCTCATATTCTTTTTTCTAGTTGGAGCTTTGAGCATGTCAGTTATGAACCCTACCCAGACACTTATTCTCGACCTAGTACCGGGTCAAGGTTCTTCGGTCACTGCCTGCGTGAGTACAAATCTAGCGCGTTCACTGTGGTATGTGTTACTCTGACGAATCTCTTGCCGATCATTTGTGTGTAGAATAACATTGTTCGATGTTTGCTGGGTGCAGTATCTGTGTCGGTAATTGATCTGATTCTAAACAGCTTGAAACCCGGTTTTACCTACGTCCTTTTGAACGGGATCATCATTATTTCCATGCCATTGATATACCTAGTGATAAGAATGGGACCAAGATTTCGTCGAAAGCGACGCGAAGCAGACGTGAAGACATTAGTGGCACAATCGTAGTACTTATGACGTCCTCTGTCGAAAATCATGGACTCAGCATTGATTTTGTAGACAAACTGTAGATACATCATTTGGGAACATAGAAAGCAAAGTTTGATATAGTAGGTATCGCCACGTTAAGAAGCATTTAACGCCAGTAAGAGGGTGCACTTCCACTTGCAACCACAATTCGATGAGCTTCATCTAGAGCTTCAACAACGGCCTCGGGTAAAGGGCCTTTGGTGCTGTCCTCACAATTTTGTTGTAATTGACTGGCGCTACTTGCACCGATGATGACTCCATCTTCGGGGGTTAGGACAGAGTGATGCTGACACCAGCGCAGAGCAATTTCGGTCAAACGCAAATCATGTTCCGACTAAGCATACGAATCGTTTGTCAGACATTTCAAGCTTTATACCGTTGCAACCAAGACCGAACGCACCGCAACAGTTTTGAGTTGTTCAAGGGCTTTGAAATAACCTTCCTTCAGATAACGAGCTCTGTACATCTTTCCCATAGCACTTCCCCCAGCGTCAAAGCGGCCTCCAGCAGCACTAGGATCATCCAAAGAAGTTACTCTACCGGCAAAAAAACCCCCTCTGTATAAGCACGATAACGATTAGCATCCAAACATAGGTACAGCATGAGAAAACGGGAAATTCATACGCAAGGGGGTTGTATATCACAAGACGCAATCCAAATTTGCGAGCACAGGGAAGAAGCTCTGCCTCCATGGCTCGTGTGATCGCATTGTACATGACCTGATAAATCTTTGGCATTACATATCCTTTCGCCTTGCAGATTCCAACGATTTCGGCAACCTGGTCACAGATGAGACAGTCCTTGCTGAAGATTCTGTATGTACATACCTCCCAGGATGCATAGTTGCTGAGACCAAAGATTTCGCTTGATATTGGAGGAACAGTGAGCTTATCGGATGAAAATCACAGCGAGTCAGTTCGTAGCAGACGTACAAGCGACCTTCCTGGTACAGTTTGTTGACCTCTGCAACAGTTTCTTCGAAGGGAGTAGAACGATCTGGAGCATGCAGATATAGAACGCGCACTTTATCGCGCTTCAACTTTTCCAACGAAGTCAAGAAAGTGGAACGTAGAGATGCGGGCGAGTGATCGCCTGGCTTTACAGGATAGACCCTGGCAGCAAATCAGTGAGAAATCTTTCTGCTCAAAATGCCTACATACTTCGTATCAATAGTAGCACCTTTGAGATCGAGCTTTGATAACAACTATCGATATGATTGTGAGCAAGCTGAGAGCATGGGCGCAACATTTACCGCTTCACCTCCTCGGTTGTTCCCTCTACCAAGTGATATTTAGGTGAGATAATGCTTTGAATTTTCAATGTTGTAAGCTGAATTTACCTGCGTACATCCTGGCAGTGTCTAGTTCACTGTGTCCATGCTGTAAGAATATATCTATGATGTTCTGACATTCGTCCAGGTCGGACGTGCGAACACCGTTCTTGCCAGGAAAGCCCATGGTCATGGTGCCCTAGTGAATGTAACAGCCATTCAAGGGTCATTCATACAGAGAGCCACTCGAAGCGTACAAAGATGAGGGGTATTCGAGACGCCATTCCTGTTGGTGTGAATATTAGACAGAGCGTGTGTGCACAGTGTTGGTGGAACTTAGTAGTAGTAGAGAGTCGAGACATTCAAAGAGCCATAGACCGGCAAGATAGGGCATGAGGCGGCCCGAGCCTGCCCGAGCCGAAGAGTGATTGGAGCTTTCTGGCGATTCATCAAGTTGTTGTTTTCTTACTACTTCATTCGTAGAACTCTCCGTGCATGGGTTCCAAGAAGAACAAATTGAAAAAAGCATTTTCGCCTCCTTTCCAGCAGTCTCCTCCTGTCCCAGAACCAAATGATGACGAGGAACTTTTAGACGACCTTATGGCGCAGCTGGATTCCGGAGACCAAACTGTACAAGCTGAATCAACCCAGGTGATTAAGGATATACAACGACAGGAGATGACCAACGCTACCAAGAAGGATTCTAAAAGTCGACATCAAGCTAGACAGGTATTGATCTCGTCAATGATAATCTGGCTCTTGTTCCAGTGACCATCTTACTATTAGGCAAGGAAAGCTGCTGCATTGGCAGAATCATATTCTCCTACGAACCACGACGCAGAAGCACGATTATTACAAGAGGTGAAGGAGGAAGAGTCGAATATCAAGCGGATATGTGATGAGCTCAATGTACAGATTCACGAGGTACGATCTCGCTCCAGTACTCGCATTTCCACTTAATTCACTACACAAGTAGATCAATCCTGACGGTCATTGTCTATATTCTGCGATAGCAGATCAGCTCGCTCTGCTGTCCATTTTACCCCCTTCCCAAGCAAACTACGCTACAACTCGTCTAGCGGCTTGCAATTATATGTATTCTCATCCCGACGACTTCATTCCGTTTCTCCCATCTACTTCTGGCGAAGATGGACCTGGCGCTTTGAATGCTGGAATCATCAGTCCACAAGAGTTTCAATATTACTGTCAGGCCATCAGAGATACGGCTGAATGGGGAGGGGAGCCTGAAATCCTTGCGCTCAGTCGCGCATTCAATGTTCCTATCCATGTCATTCAATCAGGACAACCCCCAGTAGTGGTACACAATCCTACTGGAACACCTAACGATGGCGACATTCGTGACAAGAAGGTTGTCAGAATTAGCTATCATCGCCGCATGTACGGGTTAGGGGAGGTGAGTTCAGTTACAACATTCCCATTTACCCTCAAATCCTTCTAATCTCTCTGATAGCATTATAATTCTCTTCGACCTCGATCCAAAATGTCAAATTTAACACAGTCCATCCAAGATGTATTTACCTAGTTAGTTAACCTCAGTTCATGTAATGTTATCAATGCTCGGAATATTTGACACATCGTTAAAACAGTAACTCGTCCTCATCTGCATGTCTTCTACTGGTCATGGGTTGTGGTTCATCAGCAAGATAGTTTCCGAAAGCATTGCCAAGGTTCGAATACGGATCGAGGTCACTCGCCTGCCTAGTAGGCGGGGGTTCGTCATCGTCCGCCTCATATTGATCATGCAAGGTATCATCTGGATCTTGTGAGGTCGGACCAGACTGGGGTTGCACCTGAGGGGCTAACAGATCGGCATTATCAGACTTCGAAGGTGGCAATGGAGCAACTGGTGAAGACTGGGCCTGGGGTTCCGTTGGACCAGGTCCCGGTACAACGATGGGCGCCATTGGAGGAAGTTGTGTACGTGCTAATGGAATAAGGACTGCTCTCGAATGTGCGTTCAAGGCGGGACTATCCTTGAGAGCTTTCCCAGCTGCATTGCGAATGAAAGTCTGATTTATGTAAGTAAACCATGTTAGAGATGCTATATCCTCAAACTCACCTCAGGGTTCTTGTGATAAATGCTTCCTAGAGTTCCTGTGTGCAGCAGCAACTGGTCCAGTGCTCCCCTATCCATTCGGTCAGAGTCTGTAGTGATAGGCGGTTTCTCGGATAAGACAATTTCCCCTGCAACAGTCGGATTGATAGCGAGCATTCTCCAGTACATGAACCCTCTATCTCGGAGGTCAGGATTATCAGCTTCTTCCGTTGCCCATTTCAGAACTTTGTGGACGAGCTCTTTGGCTTTGTCTGCTTTTGATTTGTACACAAAGAGCTTGACGGCAGCAGTGAGTAAGGCTAATTGGACCTGATGTCGTTCAGCTAAGACGTTCTCGAGGTAACGTGTCGGAATTACCTCAGTACTCTCCTCCAAGAAGGTGTAGCATAAATCATCCAGCAACTCATCTGCATTGTCTATGATGTTCGCGTATTGACCGAGAATCCAGATCATGGAGGCCTTCGCTTCAGGCTCGTCCAATGCATCAAGATTCTCGCAGAGATTGGGGATGATGCCCTCATACTTTCCGGGATAGCGTCTAAAGATGTCCTTGATGACGATGACAGCTTCCTGGACCACATAAGTCACTTTCGTGTCGATGAGATCAAGTAGCGCCTGTATACAATCGTCCGCGGCGGCTTCAACTTTGATAGCGAGTCGACCAATAGAGCGAACTGCTTTGCGAACAAAGTCGAGGTCCACTTCAGAAGCATACCTGATGATACAGTCAACAGACACAACAGAACATCTCTTGAATACGCACTCTTGTAATTCCGCAAGGACTTCTTTAGCGTTTTCTGCCCTGGCTAACCGATACATAATCTCCAGCTTAGCCAGTTTGATATAGATTGGATCGTTGTACTTGCAGAAGAAGACTCGTACGTCATTCTTGAGTACTGTTGGTCTTCTTTGAATGATCAGCAGTATGTTTCTGAGCGCGACATACTGCACTTCAGGGCCAGAGGATAGAAGAGTCACTGATATATCATTGAGGATGTGATAATCTGAGCATATTGTGTAGAAACACACCTAACGGGGGTCCCATCTTCTTGCAAATGTAGTCAATGAGTTGTCGGTTCTCCATGTAGTTCATTAGATACAGCAAGGCCTTGATAGTCGTGAGGATGACGGCGGAATTTCCGTGCTGTAGTTGAACTATGATTCTCTCGGCCATTATTTCTGCATCTGCATGTTTTTCAGGAACATAACGCAGCAGAGAATCTAGTATATATATCTGCCCCCATCTTGAGTAATGATTCAGCGTGGTTAGACGTTATACATATGCTCATTCACTCACTCAGAACTCTCGGGTATCGCTGCAAGCAGTTTGTTTGCCGTTGCCAGGTTGAGCTTGAAGATTACGCCGTCTTGTCTATCACCGATCTCGGACAACGCAGCAACAGCGTTGGCTACAACCGTGGCATTCGAGTCGAGCATAAGGTCACGCAATAATTCAACGAAACCTCCTCTTTCCGCTTTACGGGGATCTGCTGAGTACAGTTTCGCAACACAGATTGCTGCTGTTTTTCGAACATAGGGATCACGATCTTTGAGTGCATGGCGAAGGTTGTCGGAAAGGGCTTCGGTGACGACTGGGATGGGTATGTATGACATTGTTCGGATTGCGAGAGCTCGGATTAGCGGATTACGATCGTTACAGTCCTAAGAATGAATTCAGTTCCAACTCAGGAGGCACAATGCAGCCACGTACTTGTAGGAAATTTGGAATGACAAGATGAATCTGATCAGGTTTAGACCGCCCGTAGCTCACGAGGAACAGATAAACCACTGGGGCAACCATTCAGTAAAACACCTGGGCAGGAGTTCGTGACTAACTCTTCTTGATTTCGAGTAGTGGAGTACCCAGACACTGGACAACATCAGGAAATAAGGGCGACACTGTATAAGCAGAAGTAAGTACAAAATGAACGAACGGCGAACAGAAAACTATACCAACTATCCGTGCCCATTGTGATATTTGCTACAATCTTCTTCAATACGGTCTTGCGCTTGACAAACTTCTTGTCCTTGGTTTCAGCAGCATGAAGTTCCGCACGAAATTCCTGATATAGATACATCATTATCCGCTGAGGCGAAACGGAGCTGCATGGGATCTACCTCAATCTTTCCCCTCTGGAAGAATTTCGCGTCTTGACCCTGTTGCGACATTGTTGGACAGGTGATGACAAGAGCGCGATACTACAAAGCTTAGGCAAAACTGCAGTTCGCTTTTAGACGGTTGAGGAGAACGTTGTCAGAGAGTCGGAGGTTGTCAATGTCAGTAATCGGCAAGCCACGTGGTAAGTAACAGATCCCTCTTCATTCATTGTCATCAATGGTTCGTGCTCTTCATGCTCGGCCAAAATGCTCAACCCTCGGCTGCAATTTTCACAGTTCACCCAAAAATTCTGTGGTGTCAAACCTGATGAATATATTCAGCGACTACCTCAGGAAAAGCGAGTTCTACAAAAGAGCGAGAGATCTCGAAAGGTATGTATCACCCAAAAAAGCTAAGTAAAAAATCAGAAGATCAGTCCTTGGTAAATCATGTCAACGACGACTACGGTATATGATACTCTATGAACAGTCCTTGAGTGGTATTTTAGGGCCTTCTACCCATCGATGAAGTTAAATAACTTGTCCATGTGCATTCATGCAATCATCCTCATAGGGCAAAGAAAGTAGCAATAACGACCATCACTCCAACAAGGGCTCTTGAAGAGGTCACTGACATTGCTCCATTGTTCGCTGCGGCACCAGAGGGAGTGTTTGTAGATGAAGCGGAGGCGGCACCGGAAGAGGCAGCAGAGGCGGCGGAAGCAGCAGATGACGATGAGGAAGAAGCAGCGTTAAGAGCACTTCCGACATCAGGAGGGACCATCATGGGGGTAGAGCCAATCGAGGCAAGGTTGACTGAGCCATCAGCGTTCATGATCTCCGGGTTCATCGCCAGCACGTTACGAGTGAACATCACGTTCTCAACAACGGCATCGTAAGCCCAGGAAGGCATGTTGCTCATGTCAATGTTAGCTCCCCAGTTGGCACCTGCGGAGCCAGAAGTTTGGTTGGCTGTGTAGGAAGCGTAGGTTGCCAAGTTGTTGGAGGTATCCTGAACAAGAATGGGAATCAACATCGAGCACAGATCTGGGACCTGAAATAAAAATACTAACGTTGGCTATAACAGACGACATCATGCCAGCGACAGAGGTTGGAGCGTCAAGAGCCGAAGGAGGGTTACTACGAACTTCAATGAACTATTGATCACCGAAGGAAACAAAAAACATACATGATACCGAACATTCCCTTCTCACAGTGAGTGGGGGTTCCACAGTAGAAGAAAGTGGGGTTGGTGTCATTGACCACTTGCGTGACTGCATTACATTCGCCAATTAGAGGACATCTCAAGTCGAGAGCTAATGTGTACTCACAGACGAAGCTTTCATTTTGAGTTCCAGAAGCGAAAGGTGCGTCGGAAGTTTTGTTGCAAGGAGTCAATTCGGAACTCTTGGTGACCGTATGGTTGTTGGCTCCCCACATGAATTTGATAGTGTCTCCAACAGAGGCATTCACAGCGAAAGGAACATATCGCAGTACACCTTGAGTAGGCGCAACGATAACAGTGATAGTCGAGCCTGTGCCGGAGCTGCCGGAGCTTCCACTTGTGGCAGTGGGGGCGTAGGTAGCAGGTGTACCGAAGGAAGCGATGCATTCTAAAGACAGTTTAGTAAAAGTCAACGCCTGAATGCAGCGAACTCACGTTGGACCTGTGCAAAGGACGGTGTCAATCAAGATACGCTACATAAAGAAAGGGGATAGCTTACGCAGTTATCGTAACCGGAGCTTCCCCAGCTACTCGAACCGGATCCGTAGGATGGAGTACTGTAGCTCATGGCGGCAGTGGTAGAAGTAGCCGCTGCCGTTTCAGTCATCATAGTGCTGCTGGATTCCATCATCATCGTGCTAGTCGAGTCCATCATCATCGTGCTAGTCGAGTCCATCATCATAGTGCTAGTCGAGTCCATCATCATGCTGCTAGAGTCCATCATGCCAGAGCAGTCCCCGCTGGAGCAGCCCGAAGAACTCATCGAGGATGAAGAAGAGCAATCACCACTGGAACAGCCCGAGGAACTCATTGAGGAGGAGGAAGACGAGCAATCACCACTGCTGCACCCAGAGCTCATCGACGAGGACGAGGAAGATGAACAGTCGCCACTACTGCAGCCGCTCATATTGGAGGACGAAGATGATACTGAAGAATTTGAACAGTCCCCGCTTGTGCAAGCGCTGGAAGAACTGGAGCCATAAGGAAGAGCCGATGCAAAGCCGGACAAAAGGGCAACAGCGAATAAGGATTTAGGAAGAACCATTGTAAAAATAAATCAAGGAAAGGAAGTTGACCGTAGAGGTGTGGGGGGTGTCGTTGAACAAAGAGAATTGAGAGCTAGTGGAACCTCCGGGATTTACTCGAAATTCTTTGCTGGCAAAGAAGGGGGATGATCTGGCAGAGACGTCTGTATATCAAAGCCACGAAGAAGATATGTGGGTACAGTGTACATACCTCAGACACTGAACGAAAAGGAGCGAGACTGGGCTCAACTCAAGAGGCGAATAACAAAAAAGGAACGAAAAGAGAGAAGGGAGGAAACGAAGGGTGTGAACCATCTTTCGACACGACTAGTCTTTTATAAGTTCTCGGAAATCAGTTCTGATTTCGATGAGACACATGCCGTTGTCTGGCAGGGACCGGTAAATGTTGATTTCCATGCCAAAGCGCAATATTTCAATACTATCGTGTTCCGGTGTTTTGGTGCGTTGTCAAGAAAAATCAACGAGTTCTCCTCTCGATCATGGTTGGTTGATGGTAATCATCCTATAGAATGATCACTGCCGTTCATTGGCTTGCCTTTTTTCCACATGGATATCATCAGGATATCATATCGTATGTACATGATACAGACAGCCATGAAGTGATCGTTTCCATCCAACTGTCCAATCACGATCAAGTGTAAGAAAGTAAGTAATCCGAAAGTCACATCATCTACGTCGCGGTCCAGGAGTCGAAGGCAGACCGACCCTTGGTCTAGGAGGAGGCACGATTGGGTCTGCATCGACTCGAACGTAAGAGGGAGTGGGATTTTGGGAGCGCTTCGCCTCACGAAGAGCTTTCAAACGATCTGAGCCTTTCGGTACTTGTTTCGATGGCATCATATTGTTGTCAGGAGCTGTGTCTGGATTGACAGATCTGTCTAACGTGAAAGCTGATTCGGGTGCCCTGTAGAGTCTAGCTCCTGATCGTTCTGCATGCCCTCTTGTGCGACGAGGGGGACTTCTTGGGGTGGGGTACGTTTACGAGGTTGACGTTCGTGTTCGGCAAAGAGAAACGCTGGGAGCTCAGACGGATCCCGAGCTTTCTCGATATGATATGCCTTCATCGCCCTGGTCAACCTTGATTCCTGTCCAGGTGGTGTTTCTATAAACTGAGTGAGCATTGCACTCATATGAACCCTTCAAAACCTCACCTTCTCCGGAGAATATGGACACATTGGCAGCCCAGGCTTTGCTGACACTGATAGTAAGAGTACTTGCAGCAGCCGTAACGCGATTCCATACTGTGCCTCCGTCTCCGATGCCAGTATCAGTCCTCTCCCGATCTAGAAGAAGATCAGACACGACTTGGAATGAGCAATTAGATATTCCTGACCTAACGAGGTGTCTGGCTCCCGGGAAAGAGCTCGTTGTTGACGACGGCCACGAAGATCTTTGGGATCAAGCCCGTTGCTATTGTCTTCGACACTAGTTAACGAAGACGCGTAGCTCGCCGCTCCATTCTTGACTCGATCAAAAATCGATGATACAGACGAAGACGTGATAGAAGAGTCCTGGGAGCGGCGAGACTGCGTCGAGTCGTCAGATAATGGAGATTGTGGGTTATATTTCCTTTGCCAACCACGACCAGATCTCGAGTCAGGCAATGAGGGTGTTGGTTGGGTCGAGAGGGTTCCATCTGTGAGCGACACAAGTGATCTTTGTGACCTCACATGCCTGGGTGAAAGGGCTACGTTTTCCGTCTGCGATTCAGAACGTCTGGCGTTCTGTTGTCGCGAAGGGCCAATGGAACGTGAGCGGGGGCCAGAAGGTAGGCCACCAAGCTTAGGACGGGGACTGTTGGGAAGCATAAATCCAAGATAAAGATAATGAAATGAAAGGAATTGGCTGCAACCAGTCCAGCACCCGCTGGAATCAGCGCTCAAATCACAAAGGGAGATCGCGAAGTAGAAGAAAGATATAATGGATTACTAAGCAGACGACAGTAAACAATTACAGAGGCGCCCGACCTAGCGCTTATTTCTTTTTTTGCTCTCGAATGACGCAAGCGTTAGCATTGAGTTAGCACCTGGTTAGCACAGAGTTCATCACTACACACATTCCCGGGCAGGCTCGGGCAAATTTTCAATCCAACAACGAAGTTTCTCGCATCCATCATGCTCGTGAATCGACGTTTAGCCGCTGCTTCGACTCGACTAGTTAATCATACCCGACATTTAAGTTCATCGACGACCTCTGACAAATACAAAATTGTCGTGGTAGGAGCAGGCAAGCTTTCTGTATCCTCATTCCAGACGCAGCACATTCAACTATCATTCCATAGGCAGTGGTGGTCTGTCTGTGGCAAATCAGATCTATGACCGCTTTGCAGCAGCCGGAAAAGCTCTCAACCCTGGAGATATTGCTATCGTCGATGCTGCTGAATATCATTATTATCAGGTATGTGTATGTTTCGTGTGGAAGGGTTTCTATCTGAATATTGAACCTGTTTGATTGCATAGCCTGGATGGTGAGCAAACCGAACAACATCAGCTAAAGAGTTTTTTGTGACTCCAGTCTGTTTCAAGGACCTTGGTTGGATCTGGGTTACGATCCAAGTCAACCACTCGCCAACCTCTTGCATCTTTGATTCCCAAGCGCTTGACACATATTCCAGAGAATGTAAAGACTTTCTCTCCCGATTCCTCCTCGATAGTCACCACTTCAGGTCGCAGCGTATCGTATGACGCTCTTGTCGTGGCTGCTGGTCTTCAGATCAATTGGAGTGGTATTCAAGGCTTACCTCAAGCCCTCGTCGACTCTTCTTCTGGTGTCTCTTCTATATACTCTTATGATACTTGCGACAAGGCGTGGAATGACATCGAGAGTCTTCGGAACGGCAACGCAATCTTTACACAGCCTGCTGGAGTCGTGAAATGCGCTGGAGGTAATGTACACCCAGATTATTGCTTAAATATGCTCATTCTGTTCACTAGCACCGCAAAAGATTATGTGGATGGCTCTGGACCGATTCAAGAGAACTTCCCGAGGTGATAAAATCAAGGTAGATTTTTACACCGGCATGCCCACTATGTTTAGTGTCAAAAAATACTCTGATGTTCTGGATCGTCTTCGCCAAGAACGCGGTGTCGGCGCACACTTCAATCATAATCTAACGGCCATTGATCACAATAACCATAAAGCTACCTTCAAAAAGGCGGATGGCACAACTGTCGATGTAGATTACACTACGTTGCATGTAACACCGCCCATGGGTCCTCTCGACTTCCTCAAAGGCTCGCCAATTGTTGATTCTGCTGGCTGGGTCTCGGTAGATCCTGCCACTCTTCAACATACCAAACCTGAATACAGCAATATCTTTGCCTTGGGAGATTGCTCATCAGCCCCAACTTCCAAAACCGCGACCGCTGTCATTGCTCAAGCTCCAGTTCTCACCGAGAATCTATTCACCGTAATGGAAACAGGGAAAGTCTTACCGTCTGCGAAATATGATGGTTATACCAGTTGTCCTGTGAGTCGTTTGTCGCTTCCCCGAACTACCATGCAAGCTGACTCGGATTCGGACAAGTTGCTGACTGGATACGGGGAACTTCTGCTTGCCGAGTTCAAGTACGGCTTGGAACCGAAAGAAACCTTCCCGTGGATGGACCAATCTAAACCCAACAGGTGCACATCCTTGAAGTTCAAATGCGTTCTGTACTCATACAATTCTTCTTAGGTTTTTCTACCATTTGAAGAAGGTCAGTCTCTTCGATAACCCAGCGTTTGTGCTCGGTAGTTGATATCATCCGTCTTTCAGGACTTATTCCCAGCTGCGTACTGGAATCTTATGGTATGTTCTTTCCCGAGAGTTGTATATTGATCTTACAAGTTTGTGCAGGTAAAAGGGAAGTGGTACGGCAATAAGACAATCTTCAGACCTACCTTCTCTCAGTAGTCGAGTACACGCGCATACTTAGTGGCAGGATTTCACACTCTCTTGACAGTGTAGTGGAGTACAGCGCAACCCCGATTGTCAAGGGAATTTCATGTTCTCTTCGACATCAGCTGAGGATATTGAATGCATGGAATACTTATGAGCGTTTATGTCTCCGGGTCGGTAACGCAACTTTGACGAGATATGACACGGATTCAGAGTTGCACCGTTCAGTCCGCGTTGCACAGTTGCATCTTGTTATCGAGCCTTGCATAGTCAGCTTTGCAAGAAGCCAAGCTATAAGTTAATGTCTTATCGCAGTACTGAGTACAAGGACAATAGGAAACTAATTTGAGTCATAGCGTTTCGTAATCATCGAGTGGTATAAACAACTCACTTATGTACCCGAATGTTCATACGACTTCACTACCCTCGAAGCCCGCAAATCATCGCAGCTTCTTGCCCTTCTGTTTCTTTGTAGCATGTTTTCGGTTTGAAAACCAAAGCTTCTGTAAATCCTGTATAAAGATACTCATCGGTGAGTAAACTATATTATAGGAGGAAGTTACTTATGTACTAACTCGAGCAGTTATAATTCTCGATACTCTGCGTCCTTCTATCGGTTTTGATACATCACTACTAAAATGTCAGGATCAGCTAGCACCAGCTCTCCCTTTGCTGCAGTGCAAGATACCCCTCAGCTCATGAACACACGTTCGATATCTTCCCAGACACATACAGATCCAGATACAACACGTCCTACTGCTCCTGGTTCCACGCTCAAACGCGCAGCAGGCCTCCTCACAAGCACAGGAAAGCCTGCGGATGGCTTACAGCGGTCAATATCTAGCAATGAAGCCTTGACGAACAACCAAGATAGATGCCAAGATACAGGACGTGGTGTACGTCGTCGCACTGTGAATATGGGACAATCTATCAGGAGGAAACTGAAAAGGGTGTCCGCCGTATTGACGCGGAGATCCCTGTCTGCATCCTACTCATCGAATCAACCGAACGACACAGGCGTTCAGTCAGAAGGACAAGTCTCGCCCGAGTTCCTCACTTCCCATTCTCCGGCGGCTAAACAGTCTGCTCGAAATTCCCAGAATTCTCCCTTACCCACTCCAAAATCTCCCTTCATCTGTCCCACAGAGCTCCCTCAACCTTCCTTCGAAACAAACCCTCCGTGCAATACCGCTGCAACTTTGAGTTCACCGAAGGTATCTGGTGCCCGTTCTCCCTCGTATACCGCGGCCATTGGAGATCCCTTTGTGGATGACCCTTATTTAGTCACTCCTACATTCAAAGACTCTGTCTCAACAGAATCTCTCGTTGATTTCAAAGTGCCACAGTTGCTCCAACAAGGCACACCACTGCTCAAGATCTCGAAGAAGAGGCAAAAGCCCAATCAGTTCGTGTTCAGACTTGACGCGAACCTCAGTCGAATCGTGTGGGAGAGCAAAGTCCCCAAATACAGTGAGTACATTTGTTCAGAGTCGACTTTTCACAGGCTCTGTCTGACCTAGCGTTAAACACAGTTGCGGTGGAGAATATTAAAGAGATTCGTACTGGCCAGGCTGCTCGTAATCATATACTCCAGTTGGAGTGCACCCCAGAGGAAGATTATCTGCCTCGTTGGATAACGATAATTTACCGTGGACCGCCATCTCGCTCCAAACCCAATTTGTCTCCGCTTCCCTTAGGCTCCCCCAAATCAAACTATTCAGCTCACACCCACAAAACAATTCATCTCGTATCTTCATCCCCTTTGGTGATCCAACTTTGGGAGCATACATTGAGGGCAATGGTGGCATTGAGGATCAGTTTGACGAGCGGTCTCGGTTTCGGTGGAGGTATGAATAGCGATAGAACCATGGAAGCAATTCGTCAAGCGCTCTGGGAACGAAGTTTTTGGACAATCGCTGGAGAGAACATGCGCAGCGTGAATCCAAAGTCGAGCTCGAATGCAGATTGGGTCCTTGTTGACGACGAGTCTCCTATTGACCAAGATGAGCAACGTTTGAGTTTCACTGAAATGCGAGCTCTTTGCGAAAGGCTCAACGTGAGGATGTCTGAAGCTGAAGTTGCTAGGTTATTCAAGGTAAACACGCATGTGTATCAATATTTGATGTGCATGCCTGACTCTCCTTCTACTTTCAAGCTAGCGGATGTCTATGAACAAGGTTCCTTGGATTTCAAAGCCTTCCGTCGTTTCGGGAAGCTTCTCAAAGCACGCCCGGAACTTGAGAGGCTGTTCAAGAACTTGATACAGGATCCTCATCATGAAGACACTGGCATCGTTCGCGATGATTCCTTACATAGGCGAACCTCATGCAACAACAGTCCTGTTGGTATGTCATTCAGTGAGTTTGAAACTTTTATGCGAAGCAAACAACAGGTAATTCATTTGCATATGCGTGAAATCTTTCTAATCTTCTGCCCAATTAGTCTGAGCTCACAGTGGTTGAGCTCAAGGATATCTTTGACCGCTACTCTGTCGAGGTTGCGGATCCTTCGAGCGACGATAACGAGTCTCTTTTTCCGTACTCAGATCAAACCCTCAATATCTCGCTCTCTTCATTACCCACCCCTCCAGCATCAAATTCATCCTCGTCCTCCCTCAATGTCCGAGACTGGGGTGCCGATGCTCCACGTGTAGCACATTCGGCGCTTTTCGCGACATCAGAACCATCTATGACAAGAGTTATGACACAGGAAACATTTACTTCGTTTCTGCTCTCTTCGGACAATCCAGCTTGCTTGGAACGAAAGTCCCACTCAGGGGCCGACCTTCTCATACGTTCCTCTCACCACAATGCACAACATACTACTACGACATACCATCGTTTATCGGAAATCTCTCATGACATGACACGACCTCTATCTGAATATTATATTTCATCTTCTCATAACACATATTTAATTGGACATCAACTGTACGGAGAAAGTACAGTGGAAGGTTATGTGAGAGCCTTCTTGGGTGGATGCCGTAGCGTCGAATGTAAGTGCTGACATCCCATCCCTGCTTGTTGCTTATCTCACATCTCGCCGCGACAGTGGACATATTCGATACCGACAATGGACCCCAAATTTTTCACGGTAAAACCCTCACTACCAAAGTCTCATTACGCGAAGTTTGCGAGGCCATCATGACATACGGGTTTATTGCAAGTCCATACCCGCTATTAATTTCTGCAGAAATTCACTGCGGACTGGTTGGCCAAGCCCAGCTGGTGGCTATCATGAAGAGTGTATTCCAGGAAAGGCTTGTGAGACGAGATGAAACTGGAACCATTGTTGGCATCACTCAAACCGCCCAAACTTCGGAACACACTCTGAGTCTTAGCGAAGTTATACTCTCCAGTTCAACCATTGAGCAATTGCCAAGCCCAGAAGAATTAAAGGGTAGAATTTTGGTCAAGGTATGTATATCTACGAAGTTCAATCATCATCGTTGACGCGTTAATAGGCCAAAAAAATACATTCCTCTATTGACAAAGACAACCAAATTCTTGTCCACTCTTCTTCGACTTCTAATGGTAAAGATGTTCTCCTTGAGAGCGTGTTTGACGTCTCTGCATCCTCACCTTCGGACGCAGATCCGTCGTTTGAGCTGCGAACACGCACTCGTACCCCCAGCAGAAGGAGAAGTTCTTTAGGAAATATTACCAAAGGTAAATATTTTCTGCGTTACAGTATTGCCAATGCACTCATTCACTTTACACAGATCCGGATTTACTAAAAAGGATTAGAGGTCGTGGAAAATCGGACTCTAGCCCTCCTCCCTCATCATATTCGCCTCGTCGTCCCAAAGCTATGGTATCTTCTGCTTCTCGGCACTCTTCGTCAGACGAGTCATCGAAGGGTAGCTCCAAAACATCACCGGATCTCCTCTCTCTCCTTGTTTATACAGTCGGTGTGAAGTATCGTGGTATCAACAAGACAGAAGTATACAGACCTGAGGAGATGTTCAGCCTTTCGGAAAAGATGGCCAACAAGATGTTAAAAGTGGGGATGATCGACTTGATCAAACATACGCGCGGGCATCTGGTTCGGATATATCCTCAAGGAACGCGAGTCAATTCAACGAATTATTTACCGCATAGATATTGGAGTACTGGTGCTCAATTAGTGGCCATCAATTGGCAGACCTTTGGTACGTTCTTCAAAGCTGTCCACCCCTTCTAGAATCATGACAATGTTTAGACCTCGGTTACATGATCAATCATGCTATGTTCCAAAGAAATGGTGGCAGTGGCTACTTGCTCAAACCTTCTTCTTTGCGCATGCCTCATAGAGGGCTCCTATTAAAGCAAACACAACATTATCTCGACCTCACCATCATATCTGCTCAGCATCTTCCTGCACCAAAGGACGCTACCGGCAAGGACATCCTGACAATACCTTCTGTTAATCCTTACGTACAAGTGACGGTTCACATACCTGAATGGCCAGTACCCCCGCCTCCTCCATCTGCCAGCATCATCACATCTAGGTCGGAATCTACCTTCACAACTGGTGCTGCGGCGCCGGGCCAGAATGGACTGATCAGTCCCAATTCCGGTTTTTTGTCGTCTAATCCTCGGTTGGTTCGCAGTAATTCATACTGTACTCAAGTCGTGAAAAACAATGGATTCAATCCAGTCTGGGAAGAGAAAATCCGGATTCCGTTCACCTCTGTCGGGGACATGGAAGATCTCATATTTGTTCGCTTTGCTGTTCGCCATAGCGAGAAAGAGGATGTAGAACCACTGGCTCAGTTTTGTACCAGCTTGGGTTCCATTCAACGGGGTTCGTCTTCTTTCAGTCTGCAACTTTCGAGGATGCTGATAACAGCGTTTACTGGAATTCCAGGTTACAGACATCTGCCATTACATGACTCTCAGATGTCCCAATACCTGTTCTCAACCCTTTTCGTTCGTATCGATATCTCATGAAAGCGTGATCTTACATGCATTATCATTATAATATGTAAAATTCAAAGGGCTTGCTCTCGTCAATCTATTACGTCTCATCATGCGCACTGTTTAACAATCCCTGAGCGACAACGGAGTGAATGTCTGTACAACGACCACTGCACGCATCTATACACTAGGAGATAGTATTAGCCGCCACACATGAAACTAAAAGTCAGAACATACTGCCAAAAGTTCGGATGGAGTCATTCGACCTGTTTGCCATGAATTGGTCACAATTCCAAGTGCAGGCATACAAGACAGAACGAGCGTCCCGTTGGCCGTATTGCTCTCCTCTTGTGTTGGATCTACCCAGATGTCCGCCTCAATGACCGCCTTCAGATATAGTTCAGCAAGTGAATATTTCTGAAGTCTGAACAACACAAACTGCGGCGCAAGAAGTCACAAGGCCATACATGTCGATGCCAGCATTAGCCAAGGCGGTACTAGCAGCGATGGCGCCTGAGGCTATACATCCTTCAATTCCATCTGCTTCAAGTATGATCACAAAGACGTCGATCGTAGATTTTGGGAAATGTTCTAGCTGGACGGAGGGCAGGAGTGCCTGTTGAATGGCGACTGCAATCGACCGATCTTCTGCATCCTGAACAGTAGATTGAGATAATATGCAGCGTCATGAATTCTCCTTACTCACCCTAAGTGGAGCCCTCCTATGTTCACAAGAGAATGGCGCAAACTTGACTTCAACGTTCAATTTGCCTTTCTCGTTGTAAGCGGTGTTTTTTGATTGACGAGGTCCATAACTAATGCGGTCATTCATTCATTCATTTGAGGATGATAAGTGTGCGGAACAAATACACTGAGCAGGCGATCTTTGTTCGTTCAGTTTCGATATATGCCGAGCCGTTTGCTTGAGTTATTAGTCCAGGCTGGAGGACTGAAGATCAAAGATTTAGTTACACGATCTTGCCATTAATGATATGAAAACGAACAGATAGGCCGGATATCAGAGACCTTCCTATTCTTTCGTGCTACCGGCGTATTGGAGAATGTGTCTTGTGGTTCGCTGATAAACACCGGAGGAAGACTTTCTTCAGGACCATTGATTCGTCTTCTGTCAAAGGTAGATTGCATTCTGGATGAGCGACGAGAACGATGAGTCACCGTGCGTGAGAATGCGCAAGATGACCAGCACGTGGCAACCTTTGTTCATCCGATCAACAAACTCGCCAGGTTTATTCCACACCGCGATGTCCCGGCTCACCGCCGCTCAAATTGTTGCTCAAGGCGATTACCTTGAGCCTGATTTCGAGCCTACGACTCTGACGATATCTCAGCTACTAGGCGTACTCGGCTACCATAACATCACTTACCCCACCCCGTACTCGAAGGCAAAACTTGTTCAAGTCTTCAATGACGAAGTTAAACGGCGAGCTTCCAAGTTCAAGAAAGAGAGAATCAAGAAAGAGAATAGTATCGCCAGCGATGATGGAATCAAGGACGGAGTCACGGGGGAGTATCTTACTGGGGCGAGTAAACATTCTTTATCTTCCTTGCAAACTCACATGAACCTTCATTTCAGCCTCCCGTGGTAAGGAGATCTACCAGGAGACTATCTCGAGCACCTCCTAATCCGGAAGTAGATGAAGATCCATCATCCAGACCAGAGCCTGTTTGTCATCATCCTCATCTTCATTTTGATGTTCGTTCATGTGTTATCTTGCAGCCCAAGCGCCGCCGTTCATCCGCGCAGCCTAGGCTAGGTGGTGCTCCCTCGCGTAAAGCTCCGCCACCAGCCCAACCTTCTGTCCTTGAGGAAAGTGAACCGGAAGAAGTTGAAGAAGAACAACCTGCTCGCAAAGTCAAGCGCGCTAAAAAGAGTGTGAGTTCACAATGATCTTCCCTTCATGCTTGGTATTGATAATTTTGCAGACAGGAAATACAGGTAGACAAAGCCGTCGTGTCTCACAAGCTGTCAGTGTATTGCTTACTTCGTCGTACACAACTTACCTAGTTTACAGGATGACAGTGGTTGGGAGGATAATAACATCTTCCAGTCTGGGGCGGAATCCTCTTCCCCTCTTCGATCCTCCCCTGCTCGACCGAAAGGCAGAAGGAGTTCTGTTATCCCACGAAAGCCACGAACATCGATGTCGGCTCCCCCCAATGCATCACCCTCTTCTTCACCTTCCAAATCATCATTTGCACCCAATTTCTCGCCACCCCAATCCAAATTTGAACCAGAAATTCCCGAGTTTGGTGGTCACCGTTTCAAGAGTCCTTCGCAATCTTCCAATCAGTGGAACTTCGTTTCCAAATCATACACGCCTCCTTCGCAACGCGGAGGAGTGAAATATGAAGATGTAGAAGTGCCTCTACGAGACGAAGATGATCCACGACCATCTTATCCTGAGCCGGTTCCCGTGGGTTCTGTTGACGAACCTGAAGAACCTGCTGTGCATATTTCGGAGACGGACTCTCCAGAAATGAAGCCTGAAATTCTAGAAAATGCAGATGAACAGAATGCGGTGGTACAACAACACATCGCTAACGCAGTTCCCATCACGAGACTACCGCACAAGCTACCTCTCATTGAGGAGTCGAAACCTATGTCATTATTCACTCGCATGCTGCTGATCACACTTCTTGGTGTCTTGTCGTATCTTACATACGAATACAAGCAAGAGTCTGCCTCTATAGGCTACTGTGACCCGGGAAGTACTACCAGCAGTGCTCTAGAAGAGAAGAAACACTTGCGTTCCTTGGTGAACGAGTGCATCGCAGCGAATAGGACTACACTCCATGACCTCCAACTTGTTCCAAGTTCTCCTCCATGTCCTGGATATATCTTTCCTCTGTATCCAGAGTCATGCACACCTTGTCCGGAACATGCGGTCTGTTCTGGGCATGCAATTATTTGTGAAAAGGCTTATATACCGAAAGCACCGTTTTTCCTAGCGTTTCTCCCTCCGCGACCGGATACTTCCAGAATCACACTATCCACTTCCGTTTCTCCGTCTGATGTGGCCTGGAAGTTCATCTCGGTGGTTTTCGATGGTTTACCTGGCTTGGGAAGCATCGCATTTCCACCTATCTGTGTAGAAGATCCTAGGCGTACGAGACATATCGGTGCGCTAGGAAACGGTATCAAGTCGTTCCTCGGCCAGCATCGCGGCAGTTTGCTCTGCAATGCGGAAGCAAATGAGCTTGTTCGAGATGAGGATGGTGGCGAGGCCAAGAGATGGGGAATCTCTGTTCGTGAACTCAAGGAGACAATGCGTGAAGGCGCAGATGTATGTCCAATCTCCACTTCCACTCATCTTTATTCTTCAGCTCATCAACTTCGATTTCAGCCTCAACATGCTTTACCAAACTTTGACGACTTGTTCAATGAAGCAGTCCAGCAACTCGTGCAATGGGGTGGGATTCTACTTAGCGAAGACAAGCGGTGAGGCCATATTTGCAGTGGCCGTTTCTCTCCATTAACATTTTACATAGGGGTGAACGATACCTTGCTCATAAAACCCCTTCGCTTTCCTTAGCATGTAAACTGACAGTCAAATCTCGCGATACCTGGAATGCGTGGCGTAGCACTGTCATCGGTAAGTTCCTTCACAGGTAACTGTTAGTTGCCGTTGGTTTGACTTTTTCCCCAATACTTAGCGTTATCTGTTATCTTCCTATTTTTTTATGCAAGGTCCAACCGCCGCGCAAAGCAAAGAATTGAATCCAAACGAATCGCTGGCCTAGTCCAAATTGCGCTCGATGCTTTGCAGCATCAAGAGGTAGCCCACTATACCGATCCTGTCACCACTCCGCAGCCCTCTCTATCATCCACTCAGCTCCGGGATCTTGTTTTACAGGAGGAGCACTCAGTCAACGTTCGTCAAAGGGTCTGGGACAAAGTTGAGAAGATTGTGGAGGGAAATGCAAACGTCCGTGTTAACATGGAAGAAGTTTATGGCGGTGATGAATTGAGGGTATGGAGATGGGTCGGCGGTACCGCTACATCGATTGATGCTGGAAGACATTACATAAGACGTAGCGAAGAGAGTTCAAACATGAACAGCCCATCAAGCAGGTCTTATGAAGATGCCGAAGAAATATGATTCATCACGGAGTGGTCTTTTCTTAGTTTTCGTTGTTTCATTTACTAGTGATGCACATCTTCAATGTGCAAGATAATCTTATAGTGTTGTATTTGTCGCCCTTTCCCAGATTTTTCGATTATCAACAATTCTCTTCGGAGCTGTTTAGACCCCCTACTAGTAGTACTGGATATTTTTCTGCTCCTCTCGAGCTAAGAAAAAGCGCGGAAACTCGGAGATGTTGTTGGCATCCTAGAGCATGTGCCAATAACTAGATCAATACTGTTTTGTGTCCACAAGAACCTTGATTAGGAAAGCTCAAGTAGTGTGCACTTTTGTCTTTCTTCTGGTGACAGGCAACTTATGACATTCAAATTCCTGAGAATAAGTCTGAATAAGTGCAATATCTTCAGTCAGTCAGTCAGTCAGAATACAATACGAGCGTAGAAAGGCACAGGAGTGCAGGAAGATTCTCCTTTGAGACTCCCGATTCCAATACTCGATAAGGGAAGAATTCTGTCGAGGTTCACTTACATGCTGACTCTCCAGGTAAATCGGAACTGTCCTGTGTTGGGACAGCCTCATTGATATTCCCAAAATCATACCTCCACGATTGAAATTAGGTTAGACCAATGGAAAACCCGAAAATCAGAGATAGAAGCTCAACCCCCTTGACAAGAGTACTGGTGTCAATGATTTTGAGGAACGAACTTGGCATTGTATAACTTCTCGACTACAGTCGTGAAAGCATATGCTCATTTTACCATGCTTTGTCCTTGATCGATCTGTTTCATGAAGTGAGGTTTCTATAGGCTACAGCTTCCATGAATCAGTTCCCGACATGCCTTGAAGTTGTTGTTGCCTACCTTTCTCTAACTTGATTATCGGATATCATCAAATGCTCCATGATTCCGCTGGGACATCTCCCACCAGCTCACTTGTTGAATATGACGCTTGAAATTTGGCAGCTGGAATAATTCAAATCATCAAAAATCTCAGTCCCGGTGTAAGAGATTCTGATCGTCTTTCCTACTGCAGTGATTTCGGTTCGATCACTGCACATCATGCCAAGTAGTTCAATTCTTTCTTATTGGTTTGAGTTCCGAAATCTAACTTATCAGACTAGGTCAAGGCCCGAATTTTCAGTCTAGGTATAACTTGTTCACTTACTCTGCATGTTATAGGCGCATATGTTTTCGGAACATAGCGTACCTGTCCCCCCAAAATCGGGATCAAGTGACGATAATTCCGCGGAGCCTTCAAAGCAAGTTTCGACCTCTGGCAACTTACTAAGGCCTAAGGACCCATGAGGAGTTGTCCGTGATCATCGACCATTGCCCACAACGAGAGCACGCTGTAGCCTGTGAGACGACTGAGTAGATATTCCGTTTGATCATCACCTGCATAACGCTGGCCGCCAATTTCTGTTTAGAAATCATATGTCCTCCAGGCCGAGATATGAACTACTAGCCCCTCCCAGTTTGGTTGGTGAGCTTGGCTCGCACTACGGACCGTCGAATGCTAGCATGTAGTTCCGTTTCGTAGTCATGTTATTTCGCAAGGGGCTTATTGTGTTTTGAATTAGCTCGGCAGGTGGGATTATGCGGGATGATAAAACCTAGTAGTGATTCGTGCACTGGAAACGAGTTGGAGCCCAACTGCCCAAGACAACAGAGGTTAAGGACCCACAATTGGCTGTACAAGGTTCAGATATAGCATAGTCCTATTAGTAGTTAGCTTTCTTGGAAAAATCAGAGAGCTGGATTGTGACGCACCTGGATGCAAAAAGAACAATCTTGAAGTTTCTTTGACGTGATGGAATACCAGGATAAGTAGAATATACATAAGAAGTGGGCAGAATAATATTAACTGTTTGCCGATTGAGACCGATTGCAACTCGATAAGCCTCTATTGCAGGGCCACTGTTCATCAGTTGAAGTCCGAACAAAACCGGTACCCGAAACACCTCATGAAGTTCGCAATGAACAGGAAAGTAAGGACCTCGTCACGGTACGAAGTGCATGCTCAATAATCGCTAGCCGGACTCTCGAGTCTTGAAGCCTTTTGAAAGCGCATAAGGTTCCATAGACATGTTGAGTAGTATTGTGCAGGACCCAGCGCGCGGAGACTGAAGCGATGAAATCAACGAGGGCTTTCAATGGGCAATGGAATGAGGGGAGCACAGAGATGCCTGGAGGGTGATGTGACTGGCCTGTGCTTGATGAATGAGGTTGAATGAAGTGGTCAATGCAGGGATCAGACGGGTGATGAGGCACGAGGTTCTACTTGCAAGATTTTACAGCAAGAATCATCGGTAAACCCTTGAAACCCATACAGTACTGATCATAAAACGCGAACTGGTATTAGCGCTGTTGGAGCACAGGTAGAAAGAGGTAAATCGCGATATGACAACAGATTCGGCCATCGCTCGGCCATCTTCAAACCGAGCTGGTGGATATCAACTGCCATTTGTGAGTGGCTGAATGTTAGATCCGAATCTCGTTCAGTCTGTCGTCGCGATAGTCTGTTCCACTTTGTAAACAGGCCCCTTCATCTAAGATTCTTCTATTTCCATACACACTGCTGCAAAAAATATATATACACCTTTTACATATCTATAGGTATGTTCTTGATTTTTACGCTCCTCACTCGTGTCAGGTCACAATAATGGCCGACGAATTTCCCTATAACCTTTCGTCTGATTACAATGAATCCTCCTCGGATCTCTATCGTTCGACATTGGAATCAACCTCTCATTTTACTACTACTACAGCAAAATCTGCTTTGACGCCGCTTCGAAAGCACCACAAACTTCTGAAGGACGGCTCAGGTAATGAAGTTTGGCCCGAGTTTGTGGAAAAAATATTCGTAGATGGTAAGTATAGATGTCGGATGTCCAAAACTCAGCCCTGTTTCCGACCATGATTGTTATTTGCTAACAGGTCTTCGAGCGTACGCAGCCTCCACTGTTTCGCAAAATCACGCGGCCAGAATTTCAGATGCTGCTGTACGCGGTCGCTCTCGCTTGCGTAATGCTTATCTTGTAAAGTATCTCGCCCACTATGGAATTGAACGCAGCCGGAAACAAGTTGCGTCTCATCTACAAGTGCTCAAGAATATGTGGAGGGCGGAGGGGAACTATGCCAGTAAGTGAACGTGTTCGAGGGCATCAATTAAGTCACAAGCAACATTTTGATACCTCGTTACTATACTTCTTCATTGCTCCGTTATGCTAATCGATGCGGCGTAGATTTTTCCCTTGTTGTGGGTTCTGATTCTTCGTCAGTGTCGCAGACACAACCGTCCAACTCAGAGAATGCAACTAGTCGACGGCCTTCTTCGTCGCTCTCTGTTTCCTCCGCATCCTCCGGTTCCTCTTCCAAGCTATCGCTTGCAACGGCCTCGCCGCAAGTATGGTCTAGGACGATGACATCGCCTTATTCGACTCCGGGCTCTTCTGTCAACTCTAGTTCCTCTGCAGTACGACAACCTTACGAGGCAAATAGTAGAGCTTTACAAAGCCCAAATGTCCGAAGTAGTGGCTTCCGAACAATCGCAGGAGATGGATTGTCGATTTCTACAGCAATGAACCTACCGCCCCACATCGATAAGCCCCATCACCACAAAGAATTTCGACATCGACAGCAGCCCGAACCACAGCCCAGCGATGTATCAGATATCAGTTTCATACAAGCGCCAGACATGGCTGTCGTCCCTCATGGCGCCGCATTCTACAGAAGCTCGCGACATCGACTTCCTGATGTACCGATGTCACCGTCGTTGATGTCATCGCCGATGCTCGCTTCCAATATGTCTCTAATTTCGACGAAGCTGTATCTCTTCACAGAGGGGATGATTCCTCTCACTGTCAATCTTGAACAGCTCTCTGGAAGTGGTGTTGTGTCTTTACAGTTGCAGCTAGATATTCCTGAATTACAGGCTGTCTCCTCTGCCTTCTCAGGAAATACCATACAGCCTGGTTTCACTGCTAGGTTAGAAGCCATTTGCCCAGTGGGAAGACCCACATCGCCAATAATCTGCAAATGTATCACATATGTGTGGGGTCCTAGGAGCTCGCATACCGACTATTCTTTCCAGGCGGAAGATCACATGGCGTACAAGAAATCACCAATATTCTACGAAACGTCTATGTTACGCCGAAAATCTCCTTCTATGATGCAAGTCTCTACTCACACAGAACCGCACCAACTCTTAGTATGCCTGAGCAAAGAGGAGGCTGAAATCCAAGCAGACATCTTGCAGTCGGAGCAGGCAATGTCGACTACTGCTTACGGACAGGTGGTGGTCTTTGACTTTCCAGAAAGTGTGCTGCCTACTTGCCGCCTATTCGAGCAAGGTAGGTACTCTGATTCTTATCGAACGATCTTGCACACATATCTGTTTTTATGCTGTAGGAGCGACGATGATACAGCAAGAAATATGTTTCGCGGAGCAGACAATTCTCTACACAACATATTTTCTGAATCATCACGAATATCTACCCGCTGCAAAGCTGTTGGGGTGGGAACGTTTGCCAACTGACAGATCAAGTTTCGTTGTCCCTTCTGCTGGCTCTCCCCAGGATAGTCTCAGTCGTTCGCAACCATCCAATAAAATTCACAAACTGCCCAACCACTATGAAAAGTATAGTAAGTACCTATACTTATGATCATTTGCCTCTGCCAGATGCCTGACTGTTCAGCTTGATTTTTGTTATGTGTCTTTCCTTACATCCCTTACTACTTACTATCGCCGAGACGATCAGTCTCAGAGTAGTAGATAGGATTTGAAGCGCTGGTTCCTAGATATCTATTAGTGCTTAGTCTACTCAGAGTCACAGCAGAGATGTTTGAGCGTCAAAACATTGGACCCGGCTGGCGTTTTTGAATATGAGTGGAAATGAGTGTACATACTACTTACTTTCCAATGCATCTAGTTATTGTTATAGTTTTCACCTCAAGATGAACCCCCTATCAGCTTTCTTGCCTCCAGTCTGACTTCTGGATCAAGATGGCTTTCTCCCAGAGCATACACTTCCCACAAACAGGTCCCGAAAGCGTTGGAGAGTTGTGGATCATCAAGATCAGGTCGGTAAATACCGTCGAATGATCTATCTTCCGTCGAAAGTAAGGTTTGTAGCCTGGGATCTTTAACGATGAGACCATGAACAAACTGTAATGCGCGTATGACTACAGGAGTGGGCCAGTGCATGCACGCGCTGAGCAATCGTTTAGCAAATGCTGCGGAGCGCCATGAAGGAGCGGTGTTATCGCGCGTTTGGGGAGAGAATACGATATTGAGGGCCCTGAACAACATATCGGCGAGGGAGGTAGTATGCTTTTTCCCTGACGGTGCAGCATGTTCTGTTGAGAAGTCCAATACTGGTATCAGAGCCAGAGGGAGAATGATTGCGTATAGGTGAGAAATGAAATCGCTGAGGTCCATGACGAGTGCTTCTCCTGGTTTACAAGGTTCAGTCATCACGCATTGGACGAAATTTGTGAAGGAAGACAAACCTTGTCCAGAGAGAAGTTCGAAAGCTGTTACGATACACAGCAAACGATGTCGTATAGCGATCATAGCTTCCGCGCCAAATTCTTCTCCTTCATCATGGGCGTCAGAAAGAATCAGACCTCGTAACACTTTCATGAGATCTTGGAAAAAATCAACGTTGACCATATGGGCATATTTGATGATTCCTTCCAGTGCAGCAGGCAACAAGGGCGTGGGATCAGGATTTTTTAGAATTCCGAAATAGAGCACAAAGAGTAATTTGAGAGTTTCCGTATGCTGAAGAATATCAATACGATATCATAGAGCCCGCATCATTAGGAACACTCACAGTGGATGCCCGCTCTTCTTTGTCTATTTCTGCTTCCGCATCCCGGAATTCACGCTCAATCTCCTTCTTCTCTTTGAGCGCCTTGCGAGCTTTCTTGTTGAGATATTGTTGATCTACCGACTTGCATTTGGCTCGCCTTGCAGTATCCCTCCTATGGAATCGGAATTCTGAGTTTGGTTTGTCTGCTCGGGACTCCGAAGAGCGTATGCCGAGTTCACTTTTCAACCGAAGGTGTAGGAGACATGTTAGAACAGTGGGATTGACGTTAAAGCGTTTTTCTTTGATCATACGATTTAGAAGTCGAACGACTTCCAGAGAAGCGGTACCAGTCAAATCATTACGGAAGACCGTGACAAGGGTGTCGAGACAGAGTTGCGAGGTCTGTGGGACTGATATCAGCGAGTAAGGGGCAACAAAAAGATGGTTAAAACGGACGTCATTCCAAGATTTTTTACTCAGCTGAGCGACGACACAGCCCATGAGATTGACGCGAAAATTGAAATGTGAGAGCTCGACAAGTAGCGAGCAGATACATCGCAGTGCCGTCTCCGATAGGTCATTGTGTGCTAGATCCGTGTGAGTTGGCATGAGACAGAAGGGAGGTACAATGGGTTCCTCACCCTTGATTTCGGTCTCCAAAACTCGCAGGTAGTTTTGATAAACTGAAACTAGACCTTGCTCAAATTCTCGTGTTCTAGCAACAGCCTGGCTAACTTTCTCAGATTTTTCTTTGTCAGTCAAGGCGCGAATACGATATCCTGGTATGATATCTTTGTATACCGCCAATTGTGACAAGAGCGCGAGTTTCTGAATTAAGGGATCGTTAGGGAGAGGGTCAGGATGTGTGGCCGTCGACAACAAGGGTAAAGAAAACGCATGAAGTCGTTTGAGAAGACTTAGCTATCGTCAAGTCAGATAAACAAAAGAACCGACCAGAGAGCGAGGGACAGACCGAATTTTCAGGATCAGAGAGTATTTCCTGACATATACCAGCCATTTGATCTTTTGCCATTTGTATCTTGCTCTTCCGGAATTTATTTCCCAGTATGTCGACTAAGGCTATCCGACCAAAACGAGCACCTGTAGCGGCATCATCGCGTACGGTTGTTTTGTTCACGACCTCATCTCTCGAGTCGCTTTCCGTCTCTGACATTGCTTCCGGAATATGTTTTGAGACGCTCGTGCTTATTTTTTTTATTTGGCCATCCTTGAGCTTGATGGGAAGTCTTTCTGGTCCCTCGTCAGTTTGTGACCGACCCTGTGGTTTCCGAGGAGCAAGTTCGTAAGGCATCTCCGCATCCGAATTGAGTCCCGATACTGCTTGAGAGGAGTCGGAAAGTGAACCAGAACTGTCGGGCGAGTCCAGGGAATCATCGTCACTCATCCAGGAGCTCCAGGATTCTTCATCTTCATCATGAGAATCAATGGAAGGGAGATCATCATCGACTCGAGCCTTTCTGACTGGTTTGTCTAGTTGACGTAGTCTTTCCGTCTCCTGTTTACTCCTGTTTTGCAGGGACTCTGTGAGTTACCGGTAATGGCACACGGTACATTCCAACCTCACCGAGATATTCCTTCGCGGTCAAGGGTATTCAAGAATGCAGCGGCGCCCCCATACGTTTCCAAAAGGTCAACATCTTGATCAGATAGAGCATAAAGGTCTTCATCATCAACAGCTGAACCCGGTATATCAACTATTTTCCTGATTGTGTTCTTCGTGCTCGTTGTTTTGGATTTGGCCTTGGACTGGACAAGGGCCTTATTCAGCTTCCGCTTCTTGGAAGGAAACTATGACACAGTCAGGGAACGAAAAGATCATTACTATTGCTATTACCTGAGTAGAAGAAGCAGTCCTTTTGCCCGTCGACTTGACCATTTAGTGATGCAAATTTAGGTTGGAAAAAACTGTTCTGAAATGCCATAATATTAACCGTGAGAATACCCATTCATGGGCGCCTGTTAGCTACGATTCCGATCTCTGCAATTGGCGCGTGCGGCCATGAAAACTCGAAGGACATCTTTATACCCTTCTCTTTCCGAGAGAGAAACACTGTCGAAGGCCCATCATGCAACTATAGACTCTGTACTCAAAGACTTGAAGCTGCATTCCCGACGAATGTCTATGATAACAACAGCGTTGGCGGATGAGACTCAAATATTGGATCGTCTTCATTACAAAAACAAAAATCAGCATCGCTCTTCCCTGTGCAGTCGACGCGTGAGTGAGCTCAGGAAGTACTCTCACCGAGTGGAAGATTTCCAGATCTGTGGTCTTGTAAATGATATCCGCCAGTGCTTTTTTGGAAAAACGAATGGATCGCAGTGAGTTTTTGGACGGTTGTACAAGGGGGACCATGTGGCTAACATTTGTCGCAGGCAGAAACAAATGAAGGGGGCTTGGACATATCATCCAGATGAGCAGTATATCTTGAAGGCCAAGGAACAAACGTCTTCCTTTTTGAATTTGCTGAGGAAGGCAAGCGAAGTTGACCTTACCCATCTTCCTACTAAGTGATATTATGTTCCCAGATGCACACTATTTCTTCTGAAACGTTCAAGCATGTCTCTTGAGCCTCTATGAACACCCCTGAAAGCTGAACTCTGCATTCAGATCCATTTCGCTTGCCATGCAAACGGGAGCATTCATCCATCTGTTTTTGACGCTGATTGCCATAACTTCCAAAATCGATACGATTGTCGTGGAATTGATAGAGATACTGCAGCCTGTCATGTCAACGTTGGGCCGCCTTCTTGCGATTTTCAAGGTGCGATTTTCACGTCCATCGTACGCAAGAATAAACCGCTCATGATTGTTTCAGCCGGATATCAATGTACTCAAGGAAATCCCGGACTCCCCTCGAGCTTCTGACACCGGCTTGAACAACATACTTAGGCCAACGCTTATATCGTCACATACCTCCAATATGCATGAAGAGATGCTGCCTCGTAAGCCGTTCATATCTTGCATCCATTGTCCTTACAAATCCCGCACAGAGCCGACTACGTTATCACGGAAAATCGTGGACGTACGATCGAAGGCACAGACAAGTACAGGCGGTCAAAGTCTCCTACGGAAGAAGAGAGCGAAGAATGAGATAGATGCAATCTTCGGGTTCTAGTACTTATATGGGCGTGATACTGGGTAAAAAATAAATGGGCTACAGGTTTCATTTTTCCTAGAGCTTTGCATACATATGTCCAGGTTATAAATTGCGAGCGACCAGGTTATAAAGTTCAGGTTGTGAAGTTGCGAGTGGCCAGGGCGGGTCCCGTGGCCTGATATTTTGAACCAGCTGAAAGATCGGAATTCACCGGCACAAGGGATAAGCGCCGAGCGGGGAGAGGAGATATTAAAGGCGGAGTGGATAAATGGGGCTTCCGGCAGTCCGGGTGGGAACAGATGACCAAGGCACTGGCCCCTGGGTGGTCCAGCTCATCGTCGTTGTAGAGCTCCTTTTTGAGGAGACGGACTACATTCAGCTACATTCTAACTCCATGTCTTTCCATCTTCCTCAAGAGAAACAAAGGGCCTTGGCCCTCTTCTTAAATACTGATTCTCATCTACTCCCCTCTCCAAAGATTGCAAAGCAGCGAAAGCACACTGTACTTTGGGAAAGTAAAGGTAAAGTAAACAGCCTCCAGTAAATTTGACCATACCTTGTAAAGTGCTTGTCACTTTACTACCTCTCCAATTGTTTTACCAAGTAAAGTAAATCATCGTTGACTGTTTGAGGCTGACTTCAGCTCAATGATTCAACTGCATCCAATGCTGTTGAGGCCTCGGCTTCATATGGCACAGTCATGACTCGTGGATGGCCCAGGACAGCAGACAGGAAGGCTTTTTTTCCGAAGGAGCGGGAAAGTAGAGCGTTGCATTATCTCTCTACTATGTAGTAGCATAGTGTGAGCCAGATGATGATTATAGTTTACTCATACTTAGTAATTCAAGCCAATAGTAAATACTATGTGCTGGCCGACTTAACAGTGGACGCAAGGTCCCGGCCGAAAGAGCGCCGAAAGGCACTGATATTATTTCTGAATGCCGCCTCCCGGCATCCCCTTGTTGTACTCTTTTCCTTTGTGTGCTTATCTTTTACTTGTACTTTACTTTGCAGGTAAGAAAAATCCAATTCTACTCCTTTACTTTCTGTGTTTGTAAAGTAAATTTTTTTTTGCTGTTTTGAAAGTTCTCGAAATTGTAATCAACGCGGTTACAGTAACCACGTGATTAGACAATTATGGAACGCCGGCGTCGACCACAAGGTTTAAACTTTAGACTGAACGTTGAACTACTCCCCTTCTCAAATCGACAATCCTCTTACATCAAACACATCCGCCATGGATGGGCCACCTCCTCAAGAAGAGGACTTCTCATCTATGCCCGTCGCCGAAAGATTGGCTCACAAGAACTGGAAAGCTCGAGTCAGCGCCTATGAGACCCTTATGAAGACTTTCCAGAATACTGCATCCGATACTGATCCAGCATTCAAACCATACACACAAAACCCCGATCTGCTCAAGAAGATAGCCACTGACTCGAATGCTGTCGCACAGGAAAAGGCCATTGAGTGTCTGGTGGCATATGTCAAATTTGCTGGAGAAACTGCCGCGAAAACTCGAGAAACCGTGTTGCCCGCCCTCGTCGATAAGAGTTACGGATCAACAAGAGCGGGGACCAAAGCTCATGCCTTGGAACTGACGCTCCAGTATGTGGAAATTGAGAATAACGGAGCTGGTGTCGTGGTGGGTTAACGCGTACTCATAAATCAACCTTCACTCATATTCCTGCTTCACATATCAGAACGATATACTCCCAGGTTTGGGTGCAAAGCAACCAAAGACTGTTGCTGGATGTGTGGCCGCTCTCAGAGAAATCATCAGGTGAGTTTGTCGAGCTTTATACCATGACCATGTTCGCCGTTCCTGACAAACTCATCGAATAGATCATTTGGCATTCAAACCACACCGCCACCTCCAGTGCTCAAAGCGTTACCAAAGATATTTTCACACAGTGATAAGACTGTGCGCGCAGAGGGCACTCTACTCACACACACCCTATATCAGTATATCGGTCCCGCATTAGAGACGTGGCTTGCAGAATTGAAGCCTGTACAGGTGAAAGAACTGAAGGAGGCTTTTGAGAATATGGAAAAGGAAGGGAAAGGAAAAGGAACACTGAAGCCGGAACGATTGACCAGAGCACAAGCCCGTGAGGCAGAAGCCATAGCTGAGAGTGGAGGTGATGGAGATGAACAGGTACCCGATACTGGCGATGATGCAGGTGAGTGCATGTTTCAGTGCTCAAGACCACAGAAATAACGAAAGAGCAATCACAGATGCTGCTAATTTCGATCCCCGTGCTTTTGCGGAACCCGAAGACATAGTTTCCAAAATCCCTACTTCGTTTTCGACCGCGCTGACATCTTCAAAATGGAAAGAAAGAAAGGAAGTCCTTGACGAGCTTCAGGCCGTTCTCAACGCGACCCCTCGTATCAAGGATGCACCAGAGCTAGGAGACGTGACGAAGTTGTTGGCAGTTAGAGTACAAGCCGACGCTAATATCAACTGTGTTATGACCGCCGCTGCTTGTCTGGAAGCTCTAGCGAAGGGTATGATGGCTTCATTTTCTCGCTTTCGAGAGATAGTCGTGCCTCAAATGCTCGAGCGATTGAAAGAACGAAAGGCCTCAGTCACGGATGCTATCGGAGCCGCGTTGGACGCCGTGTTTGCCACTGTGAGTACAATTTTTTGGATTTGATACGTGGTTGAAGGTGATTGTGTTTTGCAGACCACGCTTCCGGATATCATACCTGATCTCAGTCCTGCGCTCGCGCACAAGAATCCACAAGTCAAAGAAGGCACCTTGAATTCCTCGGTCGTTGTCTTGCCAATTCCAAGACTCCCATTCAACCACCTCAGATCAAACCACTCGCCGAAAGTCTGGCTTCTCTACTGGAGGATAGTTTAGAGGGATGTCGAAATGAAGCCGCGAATTGTTTAGGCACATTGATGAAGATGGTGGGAGAAAGACCGTTGAATGCAGTCATAGATCCTTTGGCCGACGTTAGAAAGGCCAAAATCAAAGAAGCGTTCGAAAAAGCAACCGTCAAATGCAAAGCTGGTGGTGGTACTTCTGCAAAACCCCCTGCACCTTCGAAAGCAAACGCTCCCTTAGCTGGTCCCTCCACCAAAAAGGCGCCTTCCAAGGTAGCAGCACCAACGAAGGAAGATACGCTAGTGGATGATATTGAACCGCCAAAGAAAGCAGCTAAGCCTCCTGCTAGATTGATGGTAAGTTTTTTCTATGTCTCATGAGTGCTTTAAACAAACCAGCATTATTAGCAAAAGACGAAGGCTCCTTCCAGCGAGCCTTCAACTGCACCACCTTCTGCACCATCTGCACCCGCTGCATCCGCACCAAAGAAACTTCCGCAGACAAGCAGTAGCAAGCCCGCGAAATCTGCAGCACCGGCCGCTCCTGGTGCTTTGGATACTTTCAAATATAGACATACTCCCGAAGATGCTGAAACTCTAGCTGCAGACCTTATTCCTGCTACTATTTTGACCGACCTAGGAGATGCAAACTGGAAAACAAGACTAGCTGCTCTTGATGAAATGAGTACTTGGTTAGATAGTGTAATCGAGGAAGTCGATTCAGAGGTCATAATCCGTAGTTTGGCGAAAAAGGGATGGGCCGAGAAGAACTTTCAAGTGAGTTACAACCATAATAATTTTAAACCCCTCAATCTAATATAATTGTAGGTTTCAGCCAAGATATATGGCATCTGCACTACGCTAGGAGAACGCTCCTTGAATTTTGGCAGATCATGCGTTGCCATTTGTGTCCCGCACATGGTTGAAAAGTTGGGAGATATGAAACTCAAAAAACCTGCTGGAGACGCCTTGCTCGTATTCGGCGAAAAGACATCGCTCCAGTTCGTTCTCAACCAGGGTCTGTGTCTTGAATCACTTCTCAAAGGTTCCAGAACTGACCTGGCTATCAGCTTATGAACCTTTGTCTAAACAGAAGGCACCCAAAGTCCTAGCAGATGCTATTGTCTGGATCAATTCTGCACTCACGGATTTCGGGATCGCGGGTTTGTCGCTTCGCAGTTTGATTGACTTTCTTAAAACTGCGCTTCAAAACTCCAACGCCACGGTTCGCACAAGTGCAACAAAAGCGCTGGTAACAATGAAACTCTTTGCGGGTTCTGGTATGTCAAGATAACTCCCGCGAAAACTCCAAGCTCAAGGCGGTTTGCGGATGATTTAGGCATCAAGGATCTACTTGCAGATTTGAACCCTCAATTGCTGAACACCATAACCACAGAATTCGACAAGGTTGAAGGTACAGCACCCCCAGAACCCATACGACTGTCTGCCGATGTCATGTCTGCACCTGCAACCTCCTCTCAAGTCGGCGGCGGCGGCAATGATGCCTTGGACGACCTCTTCCCTCGGGTTGAAATAGATGGGTTGTTGAAAGGCACTACCGTCTTAGCAGATGCCAAAAGTGAAGCCTGGAAGACAAAAAAAGAAGCTCTTGAAACATTGCAAAGTATTTTGGATCAGGGTAGCAACAAACGTTTAAAGCCCAGCATGGGTAGGTACCGATTTTTTAGTAACATATTCGTCGTTCACAATTACTCCAGGTGAAATTGGCCAGGTTCTCAAAGCGCGGGTGGTCGATACTAATAAAGCTGTACAAACACTCGCTCTAGATATCGTCGCCCGTATTGCGACTGGGATGGGAAAGCCTTTCGAAAAACAGACTCGGTTTTTTGTTCTTCCTCTAACGACGGTTCTAGCCGATCAGAAAGCCCCAATTCGTAATGCTGCTCTCACCACTCTGACAGCCATAGCAAACTCATGCGAAGGATTGGACGCTTTGGTACCGGGTATCGCTTCCGGACTTGAAACCGCTAATCCTCTGCAAAAAGGCACTCTCTTACATTGGATCTCAGACTGGTTCAAAGAACATCAACTCACTCCCGGCCTAGATCTTAGTAGCTGGGCGAGCTCT
This sequence comes from Lentinula raphanica, assembly GCA_027919835.1. NCBI lineage: Eukaryota > Fungi > Basidiomycota > Agaricomycetes > Agaricales > Omphalotaceae > Lentinula > Lentinula raphanica. The sequence goes on along the minus strand of JANVFP010000006.1, from coordinate 701,043 downwards.
ATTGTATCATCCCTCGATGATCGCAATGGGGATGTTCGAAAGGGGGCGCAGGCTCTGTTGCCTACGTTGATTACTTCTGCCGGTTTTGACTATGTGATGCAACAGACCAACTCTTTGAAGCCAGCATCTAAAGCATCTGCTACACCCATCATCCAGGCCGCACGTCCCGTTGCCGTCGCTGAACCTGTAGCTTCGTCTAGCAATGCTAAAACATCGGCACCTCAGCCTCAATCACAGGCACCTCCTTCTCGTTCTGATTCCCCTTCAGTGGCCGAAAACCCTCCTTCGAAATCATCCGGAGCCAAACTGACTGGGGTGCGCAGAAAGCTTCCTTTGGGAAGCACTCGCCGACCGGACTCAAGGTCAGAAACACCAGTGGAGGCATCTACTTCCAAATCAACTAAACCTCCTATTGGTGGACTCAAACGACCGGGTCCTCCATCATCTGCCGTCAAAGCGATATCGCCAGCTGCCTCTCCTTCAATATCTCTCCCATTCCTTAGTTCAAATATTGACGCAAGAAAACCTCGCTGTAACAGAGATCCTGGTCGATGGATCAACGAGAGTGGTCCTACAAGAAAAGACCTGGCCGATCTCTTATGCAGTCAGATGGAACCCCATGCTTCAAAAGAGGTCCTTTCTCGCTTGTTCAGCCATGATCATAGCGCAATCAACGATCACATAGCCGGGATCGGCATGCTATGTGATATGTACAACATGGCGCAAAGTGCAGATGAATCAATGGAAGCTGTTTGCCTTGCCAATTTCGATCTTCCTTTGAAGTATGCTTCCATCAAGGCTCACGAACCCCAGCCAAATCTAATCTCAAAATGTTTGGAGCTAGTTGAAACTGTTGTCGCCTTTCTTCGCAGCATCAATTACCAGTTAACTGACAATGAAGCATTATGCTTTATTCCAACTATCATCTTCAAGGTCGGTCTAGTTCCTCTTCTTGAGTCTTTGCTGGATTTGACTCAGAGAGTTAACAGCTCGGAGATGCTCGCGAACAGGTGCGGGTGCGGGTGCAAAATATCATACAGTCGCTCCCAAAGGTTTACGCGTATAGCCACGTCTTCCAGCTGCTGTTGGAACACGGGCTGAAATCAAAGGTAGCAAAGACCCGTCAAGGCAGTCTCGACGAGTTAGCTACGTTGCTCAAGAAATCGGGAATTAGCGTCTGTGACCCATCCAAGGCATTCCCGGTCATTGCATCAATGATATCGGACAAAGATTCATCAGTTCGCAAGTCCGCATTGACTGTCTTAAGGTATTCATCTTGCTACGTTATGAATACTGTAGATATTGATAGTTCAATTAGTGAAGGGTTCGCTATCGTGGGTGAAAAGGTCTGGACATACGTTGGCAATCTTCCACCCAAGGACAGAACACAATTGGAAGAACGTTTACGTCGAGTCGCTGGTCCAAGCTCGCATGATAAGCCTCAGACCTTGGTCGCTCCCCAAATTGGTCGCATTGCAGGCAGCGGCCTACCTCGTCCTGGCTCTCCAGCATTCACAAGTAAAATAGGCGGCATACCACGTCCAGCAAGTCCCGCAATCGGACCCTCTCGATTAGCTCGTCCTCCTTCACCTGCGCATACAATGCGCACGTCGTCACCTACCCCATCCAATCGAGCTCTTTCTCCCTCTCGAAGTATCCAAGCTCCGACAACTATTGCAGGTTCTCATATATCTAATCCATTATCACCGACTTCTTCCAAACGTAAAGTCGGAATACCTTCACGTCTAGGTCGACCTAAATCCCACTTCTCTCAACCCTCTGAGTCTCGTGCAACTCTGCCGAGTGATCCTCCTGAAGCGCAAAATATCGACGACGGGGATGACGGACAACTAGCAATCACACCTCCCGGGCCTGAGGAAATCACAATCACAATATCAAGTATCTTGAGTAGTGATCCTTCGCGCTCCGTCGATGCGTTGAAGAAGATTCAGAAAATATTGAGCGTTGGGTCTGAAAGAGGTAGTAGCTTGCCGCTTTACAAAGAACTTGCGGAGCACACCGAAGGTCTCATTGAAACGATTACGCTACAAATGGCTCACATCTTCGAGCGACCGGACGAAATCTCGTCTGACGAGAATTTCCGTTTGGCTAAACACCTTATCCAAACGCTGAATAACTTTTGCGATCATCCTCTCCTAGCCGAATCATTGACGATCGATATTTTGACATCCCTTTTGGAGGAGTTGACATTACGGCTGCTCGAAACAGACGACAGTCCCGTCAAGCAGGTCAAAGATCTGTCACGTTTTATCAATATGATCATACTACGTCTGTTCGCCACCGGTCGTAGGATGTCGGTCTTCCGGTGAGTCAAGCTAGACAAATGCATTTCTAGCCCACATTCATCTTGTCCCTTATAGGGCATTGTTTGCGCTCTTGCTGCAGATTGTGAAGCCGTTTCCCAGCAATCATACGACAGCAGACTCACAAGAGGCAAAAGTCGCAGAACTGGTTTTGAAGTGTGTATGGAAACTGGCACGCAGTATACCACAGGATTTAAACGAGCGTAAACTGGACCCAGTTGAGCTCTTCCCGGCCATTGAGCACTTCCTCCAATCTGTTCCTCCCAATGAATGGCGGGCTAGAGCAACGAACAAAATACCGTGCGGAGACATGCCATTGCGGACTATAAAAGTGATCATACAACATGTGGTTGGTAAGTAAGACCTCTCGTAGAAAACACTTCATACTGATATAAGATCAGCTCATTATGGGGATGATGTTTATGATCTACTGTCTGCCGCCTTCGACGACCCTTCTGCAACAATCGTGTATCCATATGTTTATCGCATACTCAACTCAAGCAGCACACATGCTGCCACTCAACCTCCGCAAAATGGGAATGACGATCTTGATCGGAATTCGCGTCCAGTATCAACAGCTTCAAGTCGACCTATCTCTCCTCAAACTGCATCTTCTGCTACATCGGGCGGACACCGATACTCTCCTGGTCATCGAGATAGCCCCTTACCGTTAAATGGGAATGGATATACGCCAGTAGAAGAGCCCGATCCCGATGCTCAACTGTTGGTTATAATAGGACATATATCCAGCGAGACAACTGGTGCACTACACAAGGAAGGGATTACTGAGCTTCACCACTTCTTGAAGGCATATCCACACAAGCGTCCCCGGGTCGAGAAAATGCTCGAATCGACCGGTGCTGCGTTCCGAAAATACATCAATCGCGCACTTGCAAGTCGTGCTGCAGAAGACGAAGAGAGAGGGGTCGCAGTAGCGGATACTTTGTCAAGTGAGCCGTGATATCATTATCGTCGTTTCCGACAATAACATCGCTCTTCGTCAGAATTAGAAGCAAATCAACGAGAACCTTCCTCTTCACCTATTCGCAGTGATTCGACACCTCAGTCCCCTCATAGGCTCAGCGCGGGTGCGACAGACGCCCAGGATAAACTTTCTCGTTTACATGATATTTTTCAGTACCGTTCGAGTACGGCGAGCAATGGCTCCTCTCAAGGAGCTACACGGACCTCCATTAGCTAGTTTTGATACAATTCTATCTACATATCATTGTTCTAATAAGAACTTTAAGTAGTGTTCAATGTTCAACTTTATACTATATAGTGTAATTTTCTCATGAATACGTCCTATGCCGTTCTTGTGCCGACTTATATTCTCATGATGAGGTCATCTCTCTAAATTCACGCCGGGACGGTCATGTTTATTTTTTGAATCCATCCTCTCAACTTCCTACATGGCTTCCGCTGCTCTCAAAATTGATAACTCTCACTTGAGTTATGAGGCTTCTATTCTCTTCTGGAAATTGATCGTCAACATATTCTTTCGTGAAATTCGTCCCAGAGGTGCATTCAACATCCCACGGAAAGGTCCTATCATATTCGTAGCTGCACCTCACAATAACCAGGTATGAACAACTGCACTCAATGAATCATGCATATCTCAGTGAATCATCGCAGTTTCTCGACCCTCTACTGTTGAGTCTTCAGGTGCACAAGGAAACACACCGGCATGTCCAATTCCTCACTGCAGCGAAGAGGTTAGTCCGGCTTCCATGCGAAAATTGAAGCTCACACATCTATTCTAGCTTGAATCGAAAATTTGTCGGAATGTTTTCGCGTCTTATGGGTTCGATACCTGTCGCACGTGCTGCAGACGATGCAAAAGCAGGCACGGGAAAGGTCTGCCTTTCGGAAGAAGATCCATGTCTAGTGCTCGGCGAAGGAACACGGTTCAAATCCGAATTCTCGCCACGAATGCAAATTATGTTGCCAAAGACTGTGAACTATGCTACTGCGGAGGTTGCAGAGGTCATATCCGATACTCAACTCAGAATTAAGAAAGAATTCGGAGGAGACAGTGAAAAACGAACGGCAAGAGTCAAAGAGAGACTTGCAGAGCTACGTAGGGATGGGCAAACTGGATTGGAATTCAAGACCCTTCCGTACATTGACCAGCAGCAGATGTATCAGTATGTCTATGAATCACTTAAACGCGGTGGCAGCATTGGTATATTCCCCGAAGGTACGCCATCTACATATCTCTATGCTCTTGCTGGTCCTACCTTGTATCAACAGGTGGCAGTCACGATCGTACGGACCTTTTGCCGTTGAAGGCCGGGGTTTCTATCATGGCTCTAGGTGCAATGGCGAACGATCCAGAATGCCATGTTAAGATAGTTCCTGTGGGATTCTCTTACTTCCATCCGCATCGATTTCGTTCTCGGGCGGTCATTGAATTTGGCTCTGCGCTGGATGTACCCACCGAATATGTGGAGATGTATAAACAGGGTGGCGTCCAGAAACGAGAGGCTGTTCAGAAATTCCTCGACTTGATTTACGACGGATTAAAAACGGTCACTGTACGGGCTCCAGACTACGATACGTTGATGGTAAGCCGAAAGCATCAAGGTTCATTGGATTTCAACTCACAATCAACGCGCATAGCTGATTCAAGCTGCACGGCGTCTGTACAAAACGCCTGCACAACATCTGACCCTAGGTCAAGTTGTTGAGCTGAACAGGCGTTTACTGGAGGGTTATACACATTTCAAAGACGAGCCTCGCATACAGAAACTGCGCACAGATGTTCTCAAATACAATCGGCTGTTGCGCGACTTGGGCCTTCGTGACCACCAGGTTTGTCTTCCAGCCAAGTGCCTCATTTGCATTACCCATCTCTTGTCTCCAGGTTCCTCGTGCTCAGAAAGCTAGCTGGAAGACATTTGGGCTATTATTATATCGTGTGGGCTTGCTCATTGTTTGGACCATCTTCGCTCTTCCTGGTACAATATTGAACGGCCCTATATTCATACTCGCTTCAATATTATCGAGAAAGAAAGCCAAAGGCGAGTTTTGTCGCTTAATAAGCTGAATTCCTTTTGAACTCTTTTACAGAAGCCCTTGCTGCCTCAACAGTAAAACTCAAAGGACGCGATGTTCTTGCGACCTGGAAGGTGCTCATTTCGCTCGGTATTGCACCAGTGCTATATCTTCTATATGCTTTCCTTGCGACTCTCATCGCGATCCGTGCCAATGCTTCATTGAAGTGGAAAATTATGACTCCGCTGATTGTTTTCATGCTGTTGCCGTTTATGAACATAGCCGCTCTTAAATTTGGTGAAGCAGGAATGGATGTTCTCAAGTAAGTTGTGTCTTCCTCTCGTGTGCCGATTAAACCTACCATTATTTATGCAGATCTCTTCGTCCGTTGGTGGTAGCTTTAGTTCCTGGGCAATCACGGACCCTCAATCAATTGAGAGCAATGAGAGAGCAGTTATCAAATGAAGTGGCCGATGTGATCAATGACTTCGGTCCAAGGCTCTATGAAGACTTCAACCAGGTCTGCTAACTCCTTGGTCCCATTTGCGCTTTGCTCACATATGAATTCAGTGGCGAATCTTACCGTCGGCCAGTGCTCCTCCTTCCTCCGGTACGCCTGGTTTATGGAGAAGGAAGAGTAGCACTGGGGCCGTCGACGCACAAGGCTTGGGCTTGATTCACCCCATGACCTGGATTGATGAACGATTGTTTGGATGGAGTAGGAGCGCCAACCGTGGCACCAGCGCGTGGGCGGGATCGATTGTGGAAGAGACGAGCCAAGTAGGGACACCCGATGACTCAGATGACTCAGATGCAGGCGACTACGACCATGTTATCGGACTAGTGCCAGGACACGACGATCATATAAGCAGTAAAACCCGCAGCCGCAACAGCTCATATGCAGATCTTCAACGTTTGCGCCTTTCATCGTTGGCCCAAACTACCGGAGCAGATATTCCTTTTAGGATTGCTTCATCTCCTGATGATGAAGGTTTGCATATTCGGGCGGGTCATCGGACACGAAAGGAAAGCCTCTCTGATGGGGTGTCTGTGCAAAGACTAGCTGCTGTTGATAGAAAAGAACCTTTTCCTGACGCTACCGGAGATCTGAATGAAGAAATTCGCAAGGGGAAAAATGGACGATAGACAATTGGCTTTTCAAATTCTGCTGGACATCTAGAGTCATTGCGTGGGATTGTATCATTGGTGTAACAAAGTTGTTGTTTTAATTTGGTATTTGTGTTACACTCTGCAATTTTCTTGCCTTGGACCCATTGCACAAGTGATACATATATCCATAATCCGACTGACAGTGACAATCTTATCCGATTACGAAAATACGATTTATTGCCCTATGTATTTCCAATCGATGCGGCTTTTGAATTGATCTCCTTCTGAAGAAAACAACAACGGAAACAAATCGCATGGCCCTGAGCATCCCTGAACTCTTAAAATTCAGAATTTGCTTCCGCGGTATCAAAAACGGAGGCAATTTTTTTAGATCGATGGAGATCTCCCTGCTGTGAGTATTTCAACCCCCGCCTCCGTGATGCTATCCAAAACCATCAATAGAAGTGCGATTGGTTGAGACAAAAAAGACTCACAGCAAAGTATCCTCAAACTGAGCGCTACGCTTTCCATCGACAGTTGTAGCCGTCCAGTTGTCTGGCCAATGAATGTCTGCCCAGTTTGTTCCAAGATTGAGCATCTAAAAAAGCGGAAATAACGATATATGTAGTCATGACTATTAAACAGAAAAAGGGTTGAATACCGGTTCAATCGTGAATGTCTGTTTTCCAGAATGCATGTCAGGCAGAACAGTTTACGAATTGCGCTCAACCTTACCATGCCAGTCTTCATTGTTCCAACTGCTTTGTTCTTGGCGTAGTGCGGGATATTCGGGGAGGGATGGAATAGTTCGTGGATGCCATGGCCAGTATATGTTCTCACAACGGCACATCCATTTGCGCGAGCGATGGGTTCACTAACAGAAGGATGTCAACAGAACAGCAATCCACACTGGGCATTCATTAATGCAAAGAGGCAAAGTGCTCACATAGTCTTACCAATGTCACGGAAAAGAGCACCTGGTTTGCACATCTTGATAGCTGCATCTAGACTTTCGCGAGTAGTGCGAATCAGCTTCTGGGAGTCTTCATCGATCTTTCCAACGGGATATGTCGCATTGACATCCCCATGAAAACCTTTGGACAGAAATGAAACATGATGGCCTTAATCCGATCGAATGCATCACTACTCACCATCATAGAACAAGCTCACATCTAAAATATCTCATCAGTCGACATATCGTGACGAGAACACCGGAGCACAGACCGATATTGACGATGTCTCCTTCCTGGAGTTTTCGCTGGTCAGGAATCCCATGACAGATGACCTCGTTTATCGACCTGGAATCGGGTAAATCGAACGCATGTAAGTTGTGGATCCCAACAGTCACGCCTTCCGAAACAAAACACTTGAACAAGAAAGGAAGACTAACGTGCACACCGATTTGGGATAGCCCCGGTAGTTCAGAGGGGATGGATAGGCATTTCGTTCTATTGTCGCTTTGTGTACAATCTCATCTATCTCGTCAGTGGTAATTCCGGGACGGACATGTGATGCAGCGATATCCAGAACCTCTCGGGATAGCTATAAACCAATCTCAGTGTATATAGTTATCCAAAGAATTCGAGTACATACCCGACAAGCCGTACGCATTTTCTCTATTTCCTCCGAAGTGAGAATTCGCGGGGGTTGACCAGCCTCTTTTATTTCAGAGAAGGGGTTCCCTGTGGGCAAAAGAGATGGATGAGTTCACATCGTGCTAAAAATTCCTTGGACAAAATGTCTAATTGTACCCGTTGCAGCATAATCAGGTCGAGGTATGTGATCCGGAACAGTACGCCGAGGAGACAGCGGATACAGAGGTCGGATGGTACCAGTGTAAGTGAAGTTCGGAAACGGATTGTATGTATTAGCTGTTGTTGAGCGTCAAGAGCGGTGTCATTTGGCACTGGATAAGCACACACGAGGGTTCTTCGCCAGTTCATGAATCAATTTGTGTGTTTTCTGTTACAACATGAAAACTGGATCAGGCACTTGCGAGTTGATTGAGCTTACCCCTGCTCCCACAATAAGCTCTGGTCTGATTAAGAAAGGGCAATGAAAACTCACATCCTGCCTTGAAGCAATCCTGACCACAGAAGAACGAACCTCGAATTCCTAACCTAGATGGCACATTCAATCATTCGGCCGACAATATACCTGCACAGAGTCCATACTTGCTACACGTAGGACATTCCATCCGCGATGGAGGATTTCCATTGAGGCACGATTGACTTTGGCAGATTATAACGGTGGACATTCGTGAGTAGTTGGTGGTGGTCACGGTTAAACCTTTTTTTCCTCTTTACCAATCACTGCGCGTCTAAATAAGCGCTTACAGCAATAAAGCGAGGTTGGTTGTATGAGGTTGTATGTAGCTACTGTATGAACTAGAAAGCAAAAATCGTAGTGTACTATCTCGTAACTATGAACACACTACGTTAAGAAGGATATGAATACATGCAAGCGAAGAGGGGAGAATTAGTGCGATGGGGCCTATACGTAGCAGCGACATAAGTTATCTATATGTATAGTGGATCGAATAGATGCATACGAGGTCAATATGAGTGGATAAGTAGACAATGCAAAGGTCAGAAAGCAATTCGAGACAGCAAACAATTAGCTGCGGGAGAAACGAAGAACGAAAAAATCCCGTGGAGAGTAAAATACGACAGCAAGATTAGCAAGGAAGAGAGGGTTGTTTTTGGTGATAACATTCATACAGAGTGAAGATGCGAAAGATGGTGACCGCGATTCTCCATTTTTGGTTCGAACTCCGATTCAACGGCGATGAGGTAACACTTCGAGCTTATACGCACTCTCCGTGTCGGCGCAAGCTTTCCGCAAAGCCTTGAAGTGCGTAGTCCCAAATATTTCGTTCAGGATTGCTTCATTAGCATTGACCCAAGCAACGGGCGGAAGCCCACGAGTGGTACGATAGATGCCTTGTGGCATCTGTTCTTCAAATACGACCGTGACGAGGCCCGTGAGGAGACATTGGATGAGACTGAGGATGTCGTTGATAGGAGGACATATCTTTCGCACAGATTCGAAGATATCACTGTGGAAGACCATCTGCCATTGAACGCGTCGTTCAGGAGAAAAAAAAGAGCTGGCATGAACCGGAAGCTGCAGGCGCAAAGAAGGACCAGCCGGGAGGCCGACGGAAGAACGCCAAATGGAGGATGTTTCGAGGGAAAAGAGCATTCGAGGATCAGAAGGAGAAACGTCCTTCCAACTATGGTTGTGAATGAGCTGTAGGCGCAGACTCTGGAGCCAACGGTGAGCACGTGCATATGTTGCCCCAAGTGCTTCCGCGGTGGTCAAAGGGATGCGAGTACGTCGTGCCCAGTCATCCATGTTACGTACGTCGCTGGAGAAGACGACTTCGGGCTTGGAATGTGATGCCTGCATGCTGTCCAGTTGTGAGCTTCCGTTTGCCTGTGTTGGTGATTAGTGGGCGACCAACGCTAGGGAACGAGGCTTCGCTCACAGATACAGATGTTCAGCCGTTGCACAGCAGGCCAGAAAAGAATAAAAACAATGAGTCGAAGTTGTAGGAACGGATACTCAGAGGGAGAGAGCGAAGTGAAGGAAAAGCATAACAGGGCTGGCTTTATCAGTGCCCGACGAAAAGGGCCACGGCTCGCCATTTATTTTTTTTTTGAATTATTGACCCGCCCATTACAAAACGTTCCACGGCGCCGAACACCCCCTTCCCTTCTTAGGCAACTTTCTGTCAAAATCTTCTATTTTTCGGAAAAATCTTCTCGGCTTTTCTGCCCAAATTGGTCTTCTTTGCTCCTTCCAACGCTCGTCTCAAGACCTGACCTTACTGCAAAAAAGCTTCGACCAACAGTTCTCGGAAAATTTTAAATTGTGTGTACATACTTAGTATACAGTTATAGTTTTCGACGATGCGAACGTCTCCCTCTTAGATCTTGCGCCTTGGATCAAGCACTGAGGTTGTCACGGTTCCTGTAGCAACGTATACTTGGCTAATGCCTGAAACACCTTGACCCGTCTACATCTCAGATTCACTCAAAGTTCGGAAATCTACATATACATACGAGCAGAGAACTGTTCTTCATCGCATAGCCAGTTATGCGAAGCAGATTGTGTCTATATTTTATGCCGCAACTTTTCTAAAGGACAGAAGACGTTGAATAAAACATTTAGAAGTTTGAAGGTCAAAAAAGACGGTTAACCGTTTTCATCGCCACTTAGTTCGACCCTTGTCGTCAACACCGACCTGCCGCGACGCGGTCTATAAGAAGTCAATGCGTCGGAGGTCCCAACCCTTCCCAACCTTGGCCGAATATGTATTGCATGTATTATATTCTTACGATACCATCCCGACACTCTCCACGTGGTTCTCTTCAATAGTCCCTTATACCGACTATGTACTTACATACCAAAAACAGCCTACAGGCTACAGCAGCCAGCGGTGGCCGCTGAAAGTGTGACGTTTGGTAAACCACGAACGACAGTTCGTACAAGTTATTTGAAGGGGTTAGCGGTATTGAAGGATATTCGGTATTATACTCGGACAATTCTGAATCTCAGGTAAAGCTCAACGGCAAGCTCGCTGATCCAATGTGTACAACTGTTGGGTCTTGCCGCATTTTTAGTCTTATTATGGCATAAGTTTGAGGCTCAACGAGCGTCGAGCGAGGTAGGGAAGCCGCGACAGTCGACTGGCAACTTGCAAGGCATCGGACGTAAGATGTAGATGTTTAGCGCTCTCGTGACTTAAGCGCACAAATATGACTCCCTGATTTAGCAAGTTCCTTCTGACATCAACTCTGACCGTTTGCCATCGTCTGCCTGAACGACTGCGTATTGCAAAAACGGCGGAACAAAATCGACTTTCCAGATCGAACTACGCGAAAATGGCTGATTTCCAAATCTACGAGTCCTATCAAAGTTTGCTGAAAAATGAGAATGTACGTCTCGGTCTTGATTTGTGCTACGAAATTTATGAAGCCAAGTCACAAGCTTTCGACTCCGCTAGCTGCCATACTTGCCTTGACCGAAATGATGATGCACTCGAACGGTACATTTTCCTCGTGTCATAGTCTTCGGGTACGCTTAATCAGGCTTAATCCGATCTTGGTGCCGCCTAGCGGGAACAATGTTTGAGCTGCTCAATGAGCTCAAGGGTGGTGCGGAAGCTTTGAGTAGACAAACATCGAACCCAATAGGTCTGAACGCTGGATGCGAACTTTTCATCGAGTTCATCACATCATTCCCCCAAGACGCGGCGGTGAGCAATGGAGTTCCCGCTTGGTATGATATTTTATCAAAGTTGATTCTCAGAGTTTCTCGGAGTTGAAAACAGAACTTATTCGGCACGGTCAGCAGTATGCTGAACAGGCGTTGACATACCGGACAAAGATTGCGGAACTGGCATTTGATTTCATCAAAGATGATTCTGTGGTGAGCCCTAGTTCTTGCTTTATCGATTGGTTGAAATGAGCTAGGCCTGTTCGCCCAGATTTTGACCCACTCCTACTCAAGGGTGGTTCTCCAAACTCTTTTACTAGCTCATAAAAGGAAACGAATATCAGGTGCAATTTCGGGATCAAATGCGACATGCGAATGTTCCATTTCTCATGTCCTCTTTTTTCCAGTTTTTGTAACGGAGGCAAGACCACGGGGCTTGGGGTAGGCGTTTCTAACTGTCTCCGCTGTTGATCATTGACCGCATTAAAAGAATCAAGACCGCGGAGATGTTGACGGCTGCAGGTATTCCCTGCACAGTCGTGTTGGACTCTGCGGTTGCGTATGCAATAGATAAAGTCGACTTCGTGCTCGTCGGCTCTGAGGCGGTTGTTGAGAGTGGGGGGCTCGTAAATGCAGTCGGAAGCAACCAAATAGCAATCATAGCAAAGGCCGCGAATAAACCATTCTATGCACTCGCCGAAAGGTCTTTATCTTCTTCCCCCCGGTTCTTGGGAATGGGCTCATCTTTCCCAAATTAGCTACAAATTTCATCGGATGTTCCCACTTTCACAGTATGATCTTCCAAGTCATAATCCCGGCGTCCTGTCTTTCCCTCAAGCTCTGGGTGCTAGAGCTCTTCCAGCCTCTTCCGGCCTTCCTTCCAAGTCTTCTTCCGTCTCTTCTGACAACGGCAGTCCGATCAGGATAACACAGGAAGACATAGCTCGAAACAACCCTGACGTTGATTATACAAGGTACTGCCACAGGCTATTTGTCCGCTCGGAAAAACTGACCAGGCTTGTCCTCGTACCTCAGGCCTGATCTAATTTCGCTCGTGTTCAGCGACGTGGGTTCTCTGACTCCGGAAGGCGTGAGTCAATATCTAGTCGGCATGTTTGCAGGATAAAACCTCAGGCGACTGATTTCCCACTTTTGGGCGTTTGACTCCTTTTGACTTGTAACATATTGCGCGTGTTTTCTTGCATATGTGCATCGTACTTCTTTCTGTCCGTTCTATGTTTTTAATTTTTTTTTTACCAAAATCGATACACTTGGAGCTGAAGCTTTGATATGTAGCCACCACGTTTATGATCAGTTATTAACCCGTCACACATTGTTCGGAAGGTCGTTTCTGCATCGTCTACGCAATCAGATTTTCCGCAATATCGGGTTATCATCAGGCAACCTCATGACGGTTGATGATGATCTTCTGTCTGTTTCCGTCGTGGTCTACTAGTGGCGAGGAGTGGCGGGGAGTGGCCTGGAGTGACTGCTCGAGCTCGAGAATATGATGCTCCCCATTCGCCTGTGTGGAGTCGTCCTGTCCCATCATAAAAGCCAGGAGCAAGCACACACATGCACGAGTGACGAATGCGGCCTTGAACATCTTTGAGTTTTTTACTATCGGAAGATTTGCCATATTCTCATTACTTATTCCTCCGTCAGAAATCACTCAAATTTTTTCCAGAGGTGGGGAACACGATGATAGATAGCACCCCATGGTACTGCCATCAGTCCTATCACGAAGCAACATGCCACTGCAGTCCGAGCTTGGATGATTGAGTGATACCTTGTAGCGAATCTCAGATGACTTCGCAAATCACCGCCCGATCGTTCAAATAACCGAGTAGTACTAGTGGTCTATATGTATCTTTCTTGTACTTTCTGTATTCCTCGAATTTCCTTCCTCGCAGTGGCGTATTTTTCATTGTTAATTGTATTATACCAGTTGCACAAAACAGGTTGTGAGATTCCGATGATTCATTATGATGTGTTCACGACGATACTCGCTTTTCATGGCCCAAAGGAAACATCTAGGCTTGCCTAATGACGCAATGAAAACATGAGCACAAAGAGAAGTTGTTGGTTGGTCGGATCTCAGTTAAAAAGTATGTGATTTTCGAAGCGGTCTCTATAAAATACAAAATCTCTAACGGGCCGACATAGACCTGATCGATTGTCCAATGGACGACCTGAGTTCAAAGATATCGGCCCTTTTGAAAAGCTGGTATAAAAGAGAGAATGCTGGGGAATAACCATAGCAATTTTGCTGTTTGTTTCTCTACTACTATCGTACGCACTCAACCCAACTACAAGTAACAATGTGTCGATACAGGCAGTAAGGTCATCCCCCTATACTTGTCTACTCTCTAACGCCACAATCAGAGTACAGAACACCTACAGTCGTTGTGGGCACGTCATCAGAGAGGTTCGTCGTATTTCTGTGCCAAGATTCACAGCTTCCATCTGATTGGTGATATCACAGCCAGACGAATTGGTGAGGATGTGGTCCTCTCGGTGACTCGGAATTGGATAGGGTCATACTGAGCTATATTGATCAGATACCGTGTGCCGACCGATACTGCAAGTTCAGTGCTTACCACCCGCCAGACTGTGGCCCCAACTGCTCCAAAACCTGCTGGCAGTAGTGAGCACATTGCGAGATCATCAGAAGCGCTCCACGCTCATGTATCCTCTTTTCTAGTCGTCAATTTCCCGAGCAGTATAGTGAGTGCTTTGCGCCTGGTGGAGGATAATGTGGTAACAGTTGCTTCAAGATCCTTTGATCAACAACGTATGTCCAAGCTGCTACAGGGCCGGTTTGCGATGATGTGTGAGATGCGCGCATCCGAAGCACTTCGAAGAAAGATAATGACAACATTCTATGTATTGCATTCCTGTTGCATAAAGCGACCTTTGGAATCTTGTTCACCGACATGAGAATTTTGTAGAATGAGTAGTGTATTGTTGAGCGCTTTTGCAGTCGCCGCCTAAAGCGTCCGTTTTCCAGGCAGAACTGGTGAAGGAGGTAACCAGGAGGTAACTTACTTTCATGGTCTAGATTGCGGGCAATCGCCGAAGATTGAAAACCGACGGATAAGTTAACGAGTGAATTGTGCCCCACCTAGCCCTCTACGTTCCTTCTGTTCCCTGCAGCTCACACTTCAACGGCGTAAACGAGCGAGCAAAGACCGAAGACCGAGACCTAGATCGGTAGAGATCATCGGATACGCGTCGTTCTTGAGTCTTGAGGGGTTCGAAAGCTTGTCAAGTCTTGAACTTCGTGGACATAGTATAGAATTGAAGAACAAGGTACAACTTCAGCAGCTACAACCTTTTCGGGCTGGAACGTAGCCGATTGAGCTTTAGAGTTCCCGAGAACAAAACCCTTTCAGGATCAAGAAGACAGAATGTTAGTCAATCACATTCGAAGGTCAAAAACATTGTATGGCCACACCCGCAATTAGACTCCGTATGCAAATATTATTCTCATGCTTTGTGGTGTAAAGATAAGCCAAACAACAAAGAGCAGACCTACAGGAAGAAAGAGCAACTGAAATAAGACCCGAGTATTTGGGAGATATCATGTATATCATCATCTACTTCAACTCGTTGGAGAACGCAACGTACCTTCGTTAGGTCCAGACCATCCTTGACTCACGGTCACTTTAGAGCTTAACTATTCCGATACGTTGAATTGGATAGAGACGATGGAGTATGGGATAATTTCTGGGCATTTCTGGAACCAGGGCGTGTAAGTACAGTGTAGTACCTTTGTCATCACGAATTCAAGTCCGAGGACCACGAAACGTGGCGCAGTGTCACGTGCAGACCTTAGCTATTTTCATTTGGTATTACTTCAACTTCAACAACTTGACCTTGCAAATATCTCGTCTCCGATGTCCAAAGACAATCAATGGCTCTTTCCCATAGAAGCGCTTTATCACTCTCCCAACTCAACTGAACCTTTGGACAAAACCCTTTATGATCTAGCCAGAGGTGTTGAGTTTCTTTTTCGGTTAGGAACTTCTCTCAAACTGTCAGTCCATATCTGCGATTGGTGTCTTAAATTATTGAGTCAAGATTAGTCCATCTCCCGCTCTATTCACTGCTGCCACCTGGTTTCACAGATTTTACATGCGATATTCTCTGCAAGATTTTCATCGGCAAGTAAGAATCGATACATGTCTCGAAGATGCTTGTCGCAAAGCTTATAGTCAGGACGTCGCCGCAACTTGTGTCTTTTTAGCAACGAAAACAGAGGAGTGCGGAAGAAAACTCAGGGATGTTGCGAAGGTGTACCACTCAAAACTGACGAGTGTTGACATAGTGGATATTCCTTCAGATTGCAAGGTATGTTAGCGCACTTACCTCTTTCATGTTCGTCTCCCCTACTCTATTGCAGGAGGTCGACCAGTATCAAACCGCAATACTTGTAACGGAGGAATACCTCCTGCAGGCGATCTGTTTTGATTTCACTGTCGAGAGTCCTCATGCGGAGCTAGTGGACCTTTTCGTCTCCAGTCCGGATGATCGTACTGTTCAAGATTATGCCTGGACATTTGCACACGATTCGTGAGTTTCTAGCACTTGATGCCAGTTTTCTCTTCAATGTTAATCTAATAATAGGTATCGCACTCCACTATGTATATTATACCCACCACGAATCATTGCCGCAGCCTGTTTCGTCCTTGCGCAGTACATAGCAGAAGGGCCCAATTCACTTCCGCTTGATGCACGAATATCCTTCTCCGCACCTTCAGCGTCGCTGCCAACACCACCTTCCCATAAAGCAGCCTCACCAGATGCATCGAGACTGGCGATTGAATTTTTTGCACTCTCAGAGACTGAAGTCCAAAATGTAGCAGGTAAGCGTGTTGTCTTGGCATAGATACCCGGGTTCAACACCAGAGCAGATGCACTGTCTCTATTACTGGAGTTCTACTCTGTTCAGGATATATCTCTCCATCCTCATTTGAACGACATGACGACAGTAAGTGTTTTCTAAACATAACTCTGATACCAGCACTGAACATTTGAAAGATCGCTCCTCCGAAGACGAGTACCTCGAGGGATCGAGTTTACAAACCCTTCCAGCAGCTCGCTAAACCGGATACAGTCCACATTGGGTCGAATACCTCATCTCTCAAGTACTAGTTGTTGAACCTTTGGGAGCGCACTATGTATTTCTATGATACGATACATTATGATTATCACAGACCAAAAAATAGCATTATCTACGGAAAAGGACGATAAATTTGCTACATACTATGATCCTCAATTCGGGACGAGCCATTCTCCATCGTTGAAAGTCGTCTGACTTGTGTAAAGAAACATGTCATCGTCCACAATTTGTTGATTGGGATCAGGGTCAATGGGTTCTATGTCATTGCTATCGATGGTCTCATTCATCCATTTCTGGACGTGTTCGAGATATAGCTTTGACCTATGGACTGGAGCAGTTGGACCCTCGTTAGACAGGCCAGCATCGGTTACCGGGGGTGACAACTCTCTGTCCGAATTGTAAATACCTCGGGCGACGGAACCTGCCTCTATAATACACAAAGTTAGCGGCCACTATGTTACTGGCATTGCTTTAACCTTTACCTTCGCTTTTCCCATCCCAATTCGACTCCGACATTTCTGGGTCGGAAATATCAGCGCGACTGCGAGCAATAATTTGAATAGGCGGAAGATGGACGGGTTCAGGGACCTACATGAAGAAATTAATCCGGAGAGTTCTGATCAAGAAGAGCTAGGGCGAGAGCAGCTTCTGGCCACTCTGCCATTACATCGTACACCGTGCATGGTGTCTCTAAATTCGAAGGCTCTTCACACACCTTGGGACATCGGAGTGTCGTGGCCAATCGCATGGCTGAAGCAATCCAGTAGGTCAAACATTCGGTTATAGTGGGATGGTGATGATTGTACTCGTAAACCCCAGATACAAATGCAGACGTCCAACCTGAAGGGAAGGATGAAACCCCCTTTCCAATGTGTGCAGATAAGTACTGACCTTTCGAGAACATACCAAAGGTCCAATGGTTGTACGATGTCAACACAAACCACGGTGTATTCTTTCTTACGCAGAGATCCCATAACTAAGTTCGTCTGAATCAGTACAACTCCTTATGATAGTTGAAATGATATCAACCTTTGCCCAAAGTCTATGTGTACTATCGAGCGATGTCGGAAACTGCAAATAAGCTCATACTTAGCGAATGACTCCGGTATCTTGAAAAATGAGAAACTCACTGCGTGTCCTGGTTCTATGAAAGGCGGGAACTGAGAGCCTAGTTCAGGACCTAGAAGGGTTTGCACGACTGAATTACCTACCGAGCGGCACTTTGAAAATTCTTTTATGTCTTGCGTCGATAAAACCCATGGAGGTTGGAATGCAACAATGACGGAGGAGAATTGAACTTGTCTTCGATTCTCTTCGGGTAATCCTTCCAGTATGTGTTCTGGTATCGACCACAAATAATGTTGAAATATCGGCCGATCATCATCTCTGTCATCAGCCAGAGTAAAAGTGAAAGGATGTGATCCCGGATAAAGGAGATGCATTATTCGTTGTACAGTCATGAGGGCAAGGTTGTCGACCCATGGAGCAATTCTCGAAGCTGGGGTAAGTCTTCATCCGTCCATGGTCATTCCGAAGATCATCTTACCGTTGGAGATTTGACGGTTTTCGTTCTTCTCTATACGTGATGTCGAAGTTCGTCCCAGGACAAGGGATCGATAGAGTGTCCCCATTATCTTCGTCCATGTCATCCATTCGTAGTGGTTCGAAGGGGAAAAACATGTCAATCCCTGCCGACCCGGACAGTCAAGGTTCATATTTATCCGCTGACTCGAGAATTGGCACTTACAACTTGAGACAACATTTTCAAAATCGAAGTTGTCTAGAGAGTAAATGTTTTCGAGGCGCCTCCAAGTCTCTGGCCGAACCGCGAGGTTATTCCGGTGGCTTCTGTGACCTTCGGGAGGCATAGGAGGAGCATCTCTGCCGTTTATCATCCTGGGTAATAAGGCTGCTTGGACATAGCGTTTCAAATTGTGAGTTCCTCGAACCATAGCAGATAGTAGAATATAGAGACGTTTTTCAGTTATCGATACCTGCATACCGTCTGCATTAATATGGCTCCTGTCGCCATAGAATACAAGGACAATCAGCACTTTGTGCCCAACTTAGAGTTTTGCTTGATGCCGTGATGCCAGATGATATGGTGTGCGCTTAGCACCGCTAGTCTTTTACTAAGTACAAATGCCTTGCTTTCTAGAGAACAAACACTTCCTACACTGGTATAAAGCGTGTATGATAGATTGATCAATAATTCAAGTACACACAGTGCACTTGTTAAATGCTCTGTACTAAGTTACTGACTGAATTATTTGAGAATAAGGTGGATCGTTTCGACTTTCCAGTCATGAAAGAAAATGATCAGTACACAGTTATCGATGACCAAAGGTACCTACATGACATCAGTATAATTGAGGAAAGTGACACCCAGTATACGCACCATCTCTGGCCCTGCAGTTTGCACACTTCATTGAGCTGAAACGAATTGGATTCTGAACTGGTTGAGCCATCATACGAATGCAGCTAGGAGATTTGCAATCTGAAAGAAGCCAGGAATGAGAATCCATTTTGAAACGAACTGGATGATCGGGACGTACAAGGATGAGTGTGTCGGACGCTGAAGACACAATTTTCTCGTAGACAATCCTGTTTATGAGTGGCCATTGCATGAAAGTGGCGGCATTCCGTGTAGAATCGACCATCGATAATCTGTACATTGAGTAGACGATGTGAGAAGCAGTGAAATGTGAATGCCAGGAATCATCGTACATTATGGCACATCTTCTGTTGTGAACTATTAATGGGAGAATAGAAAGTTGAGTGGCCTAGGTGGGCCTCTGACATCGCGACCTTTATGTAGTATATGCATTCTGCTCCGCAAGCGGACAGTGAAGGATCCTCGTTCCCCAAGAACTTCACACAAAGGCGAGGCTGTCACAATTGAAACGATCTAATGAATGGAATTGAATCACAGGGCGCCCATCAAAAACGAGAAAGGGCTTTGCGAACAGTCCAAGAGTTCAACAGGAGTTGCTCGAAGACCGACCAGTCATCACGTTCACATTGAGTTTTTGAGCCGGAGAATTTCTGACAATGCAGAGCTAGTCGAAGTAGCAACAGACTCCACAGCGTGAACGTCTCTGAGCTTGTAAAGTGAATGTGAGCTTGCTCCCCTATGCTGCTCAGCGTCATGTTCACCATGAGGTGTCTGCAACTCTGAGCAAATCGAGGAGGTGGAACAGATGAATAAATGGTGCCGCCTGACCAGCCTAAAATCAACTTTGTGGAGGAGTGTCAATCGGTGGGGATAATACAGACGACGGCGCGTTGACAAGAAGATGACGTACAAACGGCACTCTACCGATGGACACGACGTACAGTGCAGGAGAGAAGTTATCGATACTTTGAGAGTTTAGATGCTCGGTCCGACAGGTGTCAGCAAGTTGAAAGAGAATTATTGAAGCATATTATAATTTTGGAACGGACACTAATCTATGCTCCTCGTCTTCTAATCTTCGTGACCAGTTGTACATTCTTACGGACCTGCAAGCGAGACAGTCAAGTTTGTTTGAGGGTACAAGAGCCTAGCCACTTACTTCTTGCGCGAAAAGCCGCCTCCAACGTTCACTTTCCAATCTCCTGCGCTTTGGACCCTTCTTTTCATGCCTCTCTGCAAGCTTGAGCTGCTTCCGGACTTTGTTACGCGCCAATATCGTATCTAGTCTTCGAAAACCATCAGCCAGATCTCCATCCACAATCTTCACACTCCGACCTAATCTTTGCTTTAGCACAACACAATTTTCAGAGATAGATATCTGACCAGCGTAAGGATTGTTATTAATAGAGGCTACTTCCGCAAGATTTGCCTTCACAGTCTTAGAATGGTCGGCCCATATCTGTGCAGGCGACTTCACGAGTTGTTGAGAGGAAGCGTAAATTCTTTCGGATACTTGCTTGGTCGCCTTGTCGACAGACTCCCATGCGCTGTTCTCTGCTTTGCGATCTACCACGGTAGATAACCTATGGCGAAGTGGTTCAGCAAGAGCAAAAGACGAGAAAGCTGTAGAAGATGCAAATCTCGAAGAGAGTACACGGAGAATAGACATTGGACTTGTACACGTGATTCGAATCCGAGGGGTAATAAAGGTGACCAGCGCTTATTTGGCGATCCTGATATCAACCGTAATGTCGGGCGAAGTTTTACTCGAGGAATTCGAAGTGTGGCTTCTTTGAATATGATTCCAAGTCTGCACTGATATCCATCCTCAGGTTCTCGAATCGATTTATCCAACAGAACTCTCAAGTTCGTACCAGGGAGTTTTGCGAGTTGGCAATTTGTCTGAGGCTCATGCGAAGAATCTTCCGAAAGGGATATACAGATCGAAGTAGAACCTGAAGAACTTGACGAAGGCTTGCCTCCGTGTCAGTTCATCTCATCTACCCACTGATGCCTACTTTGATGACTTCAGAACAGTGAAGCTGTCTCTTCATGTTCATTACACCGATGACTATCCAGATGCTCTACCAGATTTGTCTCTAACACCCCTCGAAGGTGATGTCGATCAGCCAGAACTGGATACTATTCTACATGGATTGACAAAAGTCGTGAGTCCTCACTTCTCTGCACTATACCTCCGATCTAATTGTATCAGGGAGAGGAAAACCTCGGCATGGCAATGACATTCACTCTAGTGTCCCATCTCAGAGAACAAATAGCTGAGCTTGTGCAATCTCGTGAGGTTCGTCGAAAGTTTGAAGAATCGGAAAAAGAACGATTAGCATTGGAGGTAAGCAGACCTTCATTGTCCAAAGACATATATCGGAATTGATGTCTACAATCCAGGCTGAGGAACTTCGAACCCGAGGAACCCCTGTGACAGTGGAATCTTTTAAAGCTTGGAAAGCTCAATTCGATAAAGAACAAGCAGACAGAAGAGCCAAGGAAGAAGAGGAACGGTTGAAAGGTCTTACACCAAAAGAACGCGAGGAATACAAACGAATAAATTCTCGATTATCTGGTAAGTGTTTATATGGATTCTTTTTGGTGTTGCTACATGGTTTTCCAGGACGACAACTTTTCGAACGTAACAGAAATCTGGATGAAGAAACATTGCTGGAGGAAGGAACTGTTTCAGTTGATATCAGTCAATATGAACGTACTAGGGAGGACGAAGAGGAGGACGAAGAACATGTTACATTCAGCGACAGCGACTAAGACTAATACAAGCGTACTATCATGATAGTCCTGTCACCTTCGAGTTGCGATTGACATGAAGCGGTTACACAGACCATATGAGAAAGGTGATATGTGGCCTTATAGTATGGCCGGATTCAATTAGCTGCTCACTCTACAATCTGGTGAAGTTGTTTATATCCTCTTGTCAGAGGTGCTTTAAACGCGGATGCTCGGGCTTTTCAATGTGGAAGGTGCCTTCAACGACTGCCTTTTGAATGAGGCGCAATCAAACGCGTCCGCAGGACATCATTCAGAATCAATGGAATGCCTTTGCCCATACTACTCCATAATTCAGAGCAACGCTTCCAGTGATGTTGCCTACTTGATCAGCGAACGAACAAACTTGCTCATCTGGGAGCCAAATGACACCGTAATCAGTAGTAGCTGGGGATTGCAATTTTAGGGGTGCTGAACGGTTGGAATATTTGGCCCGACGGACTGAGCAACTTTTGTGTTTGTTTGTACCTTTCTCAATCGGACCTCTTTCGACACGTACAACGACAGTTCTAACTCGTCACCAACTTCACGATGTCATTTTCAAAACCTGCACCCTACAAGAAGTATCAGTGTCGTGTAAGATCATATCAAATACTGAGAGGCTGAGACTAATCGCGTTACAGTACTTTGACGAGACAGGTTACCCTCTGACTCCTTGCAAACAAGGTGATCAATGCCGGTGCGTTCACGAATGCATTCAGGTCATGATCATCATTCACCAGATTTTATCATAGTTTCGTGCACCCAGAGGATCCTCAATGGCCTGGAGTGAAATGTTATCCCTATTTTCATAAGAATACGAGCTCGTATTCGAGTCGGGCAAGGCACGATTACGACTCAGACCGTCGTCATAGATCTCCTTCTGGCGGGCGTGGTGTACCTTTGGCCCCTCAGGGTGCTCTATATCGTCGTTTCAAAGTCGAAGAAGAAGATATACCGCTCAGTCACGATTCTAACTGGAAGCCGGATTCTACCAGTCGTCGTCGTCCGGCCTCGCAGGAACCCAGTGGTGATCGTCGTCGAACAGCTGAACCTAGTGAAAAACGCAAAGCAACAGACCAAACTGAATCGAATGCCGAAACTACCAATAAGGTTCATTCGATTCAAAATCTCGCATTGTCCAAGTCTTAATCCATCTGCAGAATATCATCAATGCTAGTAATGCTTCTGCATCCAATTCTACCGGGCCGAACCCTCACGTAGATTCCGACGCCGAAGCCAAGGAGCGCGCTGAACGATTTGTTTCAATGTTTAAAGACGTTGCAATGTTCGTGTTTACCGTTCTCCAGCATGCTGACTGGAATGTTGAACGTTCGAACTCCACTTCATGCAGGGTGTCGAGTCAAATAATACAAGATACAGTTCTTCTCGACCAGGAGGAACGTAAATTGCAAACTTTTAATGAGATATCAACTACGCTTGCTAAGATTTCGGCTTCTTCTGCGGCTTCAGTCGCTGGCCCTATCGCCGATATACTTCTGGCTCATGCCCAAAGTAAGGAACGGTTGGACGAGAACTTTCGCCTCCTTGGCGCAGCATGGGAGAAAGTTTTCAATAGTTTCATGGTGGAGTTCAGCACTGGCTTAGAAAACAAGCTCCAAGCGGCTCTCGCTTCTGTCAAAAATGAGGCAAGGCTAGCCTTGAACAGCACCCACTCCGAATCGCAGTCACTCAAGAGGCGTAGTGATCGCATATCGACGTCTCCCGAGCCAGAACGTCAAGGAGACAGGCGATCTATCAATCGCAGACAAAACAGAGACCAGAACAGCTCTCCTGCGCGTGGTCGTTCCTCAACGCGAGATTACAAGCGGCGTAGGCTGGCATCTTCGAGTCGTTCATACTCCCGTGAATCTCGTCAGAACAAAGGCGAGACCGCAGCGAGGCCATCCATGGCCCAAGTTTCTCTAGACGACATTCTCAATCAAATGAAAATGAAGATTGATCAACAGACCGATTCTTTGCAAAAATTATCAAAAGAGAACGAAGAGGTGAATCGCCGTTTAACCTTATATCTTGTTCATTTCCGCGGTATTGAAAGCCTATCTGGGATAGCTCAAAAGTAGGTTTCAATCTCCACCGCAAGGTCCGAGATCCCAGCGTGTAGAGCCCACTTCCAGGCCTTCGACGAGCACAAGGAGTGAGAAAAACAGCTTCTCCCATGCGTCGTAAGTCGCAGCTTCCTATATGACGGTCCTTTCTAATGTATCATTGAAGCGGGAGTGAAAGACGTCCATTTGGCTTCCGTTACAAATCGCGAAATGGCTTTGACCCTTGAAGCTTGATGCTTGAGCTTGACACTTTCTATGTACTCTGGTTCTTCTTTCTGGAATACTCTCTGCGCATTGGCATCTCAAGATATTCACATTTGCTGCGTGGGGACCCCAAAGCTCAGAGATTCACTTGCCACGGCCCCTTCACTGATAATCGTAACGTACACAGCTTGTAACAGCATTCACAAAATCGACCAAAGATAGAGATTGCAAGAAATACCGTACTATTTACTCTTCTTCGACTTAGATCGAGTCTTGACATTCGTAGGTACAGATGTAGGGGCTACAGGCTCGACAACATCACTATCGTATACGAATTTCTTGACGACGATATTCTCCGGTGTGATGTCCTTCATTGGGGATTCAATACTGGGCAGATTTCCTAGATTGTCCAATGGAAGAGCCTGGGATATGAACCACAATCAGTTTCACATAGAATTTTTGGACTGTTCATCTACCTTGGCTGTAGGAGCCAAACATCCCTTTTTAATACTCTCTTGAGTGATTCGCGTATGAGTGGTTCGTGGTTGAATTTCATCCAAATAAATCTCTTGATACAACCCTCGATCCCACTTGACTCGTTTCTTTTCGTCTTCATCGTCAAAACCTTCTCCGTCAGCTCGGACGCGTTTCACTGGTCGAACAGGCGTTTCAAAATCCTCTTCGTCACCTGCTCCCCAAGCATGTTTGCCTTTACCAAGCGGACTACTTTCCCATCCTCTCCCGAGATCTTCATCCTCACTAATGCCATTCTCATCGACCTCTCGATTTGACTCGACATTGTCGCGCTTTGCCCTCCTTTCCGCCCTCGCATTCCTATCTCGCGTTTTGGCCTCTTTCTCTTTCTGGGAAATACTCTTCACGATCATACCAGGACTTTCAGGACGGGCACCTTCCCTGCGGACAACCTCTGTTTGCAGCAAGACTGTGACATAATCCTTGTTCTTTGAAGTATTTGATTCCGTGAGAGTGCGCAACGCCAACGCAGTCATACCTGAGAACGGTCCCGTCTCTGTAAAGGTAGGAACATTCTTCCGGCGAATTGAGGGAGGACGAGAAGAGCTCGTGGGTTTCGCTGCTACAGTACCATTGCGACTACTTCTTGTCGTCCGACGAGAGATTAGTTCTGTAGTCCCTGCTGGAATTGGTTGAGGTTCTGCGTGATCAGAGGTATCTGGAGGAGGATTGGAACTAGATTCGGCTGCGTCTGGTACAGAGAAAAGGGGGGCATTTACTGGCCGAGGAGCAGTACTCAGAGAAGAAAGCGGCAGCAGAGGAGGCGTAGAAGCTGTTTTCTCTTCGTTAACTGTCACTGGAGGGGGCGACGACGATATGGTCGAGCGATCGGGTAATATACCATCATCTTTAGTCACCATGCGTAGGGTAGTGACCAGACGAGCCTCGATCTCAGCTTCAAATGACGGCGGCTTCACTAGCACGTCGTTCGACCCTTCCGATGAACCTGAATCTATTGTGTTTTCTGTAGCTTCCTTTGGAGGGACAGTCGACGTGGTCGAGCGATTAGGTAATATGCCATCATCTTTGGTCACCATGCGTAGTGTAGTAACAGGATGACCTACAGCTTCAGCTTCGGTCGACGACGGTTTCACTATCCTATTCAGTCCCTCCGTTACAGATGAACTTGAATCTCCTGTATTCGAGCGAGTGGATGATACTCCATCACTATCGCTGACCATACGAAGTTGTGTAACGGTATGTTTCTTGACTGGACTGGAGGACGGAGCTGGGTGTTTCTTGGAAAGTAGGACAACAGGAGTACGTTTCATAGGCGATAGGCCTTCTGGTGAACTCCTTTTTCGCTTCAAACTAGTCGGTGTGCTGGGAACGGGGGCTCGTTGTTTAGTTGGGGAAGGTGTTCGATTGATAGAGGGAATCTGGGTTCTGCCGGTATGTATTGAATTGGAGGTTTGAGGCTGGATATAATTTCAGTAAGAAGAAAAAAGCTCGATCCTGTGAGTAATAAGCAGTACCTTTGAGGAGGCAACTTGCAGCTTGGACGAATCGAGCATTCTCATGGTGATAGGTTTTTCCTGTCCCTTGGGATTGGTCGATACGACTGGCCTAGCATAGGGCTTTAGGCCGATTCGGGGAATTCTACTAGTCGTATGTTTGAGATGACTTTTCTCTGAATACGGGCCAGTTCGGTTAAGTGATTTCTGAGCTGAACCACCACTGCTTGAGCCTTCCTCGGGAATCGTAGCATAGAGGGACGAGTTGGCTTTGAGGGTCACCGGCAGTCTTTCGGTAGATGTCGAGCGCGAAAAAGGAGAGGCTGTTCCTGCAACCTTCCCTTGTATCTTGGGTAGAGTTGGTTCTGCAGATTCGGCGCGTTTCTTCAATCGCACCGGTTCCACGGGATTTGGTTCGACGGACAGACTCCTGACAGGACTCCCTGGTAATGGTAATCTCTTGGTCGGACTGCTATGTATATTGCTGTTAGGAAGAAGGACGCGTCTCACTGGACTATCTGTGGCAGGGATATTGAACACGGGTCTCGAAGAAAGTGTAGTCGAAGGCTTAGACATCAACCGAGCAGCTTGTTGAGCAGACATCTGCCCATTAGCAACAGCATCTTGGATGGGAATGCGCCGAGCAGGAGTCCTGTTTTTATTGTCTGAATCGGCTGTTTGTAGCTGGAATTTACTGGGGAGAGGGTTTCGAGTAGGGCTTGTAAACCTAGCAGGTGTTGAGCGAACTGGAGTGGAGAGAAGATCGGAAGCAGGCTGCGTAAGAGTGAGTGTAGATCCTGAATCTCCTCCGTCCAAAATCCGGTCCTGTTCGATTTCTTCTTTCAAAGGGGATGTAGCAGCAGCGGGTAACAATGATTTCAATATGGTGGAAGATCCAGGAGACAATGAGCCCAGCTCGCGCCTTGTTCTTGTTCTTAGAGTTGATTCTCGGGTGGGCGAACGAGATCTAGGTTGGTCAATAGCGAGAGATGGTAAAACTCCCTGAACGTTGTTGGGAGCGAGAGTAATAGTTTTCCGACGTGGAGAAGTAAGCTTCGCGTCGGCATCATCACTATTCGTCTCATCGCATGGACCACGATCGTCCGTTTCCGATTCCTCGAATTGGGGTAGATAGCGTGCTGTACTACGACGTGGGCGAGTAGAACGTCGAAGAGGTGGTCGGGGTGATTCGTCGACTTGCGGTAGAAGTTGAGTGATAGATTTCGCATCGGCCACTTCGGTTTCATCCGCAGATAGAACTAATGTATCTGCCACAACTTGTTCATCGACTGAATCTTCAGATACTACATCTGTGGAGATAGTTGATTGAGCACACGGCTGGATATCCGTTGCAGGAAGTATCACTGGATGATCAAGGTCTTCGTGTTGGTCAGAAATATTATGTATATGACGCGATTTGGTTGGAGTTTGGAGATTGTTGAAAAATGAAGAGGTTGAGACCGAAGGGATGTATGCGTCTTGTGCGAGTTCTGCTGTAGGAGTAGAGATGGAAGGCGTGTTTGTATGAGATGAATTTTCACTGCTTGGAAGCAAGGGAAAAGGAAGAGATAATGTAGGGAGATTCAGATGCTGGGATATTTCTGGAGATTGCGGCGGAGGAGAAGGGTTGTCATGAGCCAGCATGATTCGAGAAGCCAAGACAGACGATGGTTCTGAGTAAGAATTAGCTACAGTAGGAGCTAGGTCAGAGTCTTCTTGATACTTACCGTCCTGAATCAATCCTTCGTTCTCTGGCGTTAAGGGACGTGATGAACCAAACGTTGCATCCTCTTCTGCGATGTTTGCCGCCTCATCTACAAGTAATTCCGCATCATCATCTAAAGCTACGACTTTCACAGCTTGAGATAGCCTAGGCGAGCGTCGAAGAGGGGAAACACGCGTTGGGGATAAGTATTCAGTGTTAGGGCCAGATGGTTCGGGGGAATCCACAACTCCAGCCAAGACTTCAGCGCCAAGGGGTTCAGCAAATGGATTTGTGAGCGAGTTGGGTTGAGTAGTGTCTTCAACGTCGCTCATGGATGGATATGAGAAATTGCGAAAGCATGCAGCAAGAAGTGGAGTTGAGAGATACTGTAGTGGCTGATCAACCTGCTTTAGAGTTGCCAGAATAGAACGACAAGCACGTGACTGCGGCCCGGTACATAGCTGACTCGGCCCGGAAAGAGACGACGCCAAATCAGTCAAGTTGACGTGCTATGACTCTCCTGTCCTTGACGCGGACGGCTGGGACATCAAGAGCCTTGATTTCGGTGCTTACTTGGGACGTCTCAGCCGTGACTTTCACAGAATGAATCCAGTATGTATCAAATTCTGTACCCTCTCTTTCTCCTCTCATTTTCCACACCCACGCAGGCAGCTCCCCGTGCACCTTCACCCCTGCGTCAATCAGAAACTAATCGCGGTGGAACTTCGACCGGAATTGACCCCGACACAACCTTTGACGACTCTGATGATGAAGATGGCAGCGACGATGAAAGAGAACGCGATTCTGCTGCTTCTGTCACACAATTCGCAGCCAATTTCGCAAACAAGTTCGGCAACTTTGTTGGCGGAATGACCAGCCCTAGTCCCAGCCCCTCCCCTGGTGCACTTATGATGACCTCCTCTGATATCGAAAGGGAAGCTCAACGGGAACGCGAAAGAGGAAGGAGAGAGGCAGAAAGAATCTTGCAGGCAGAAGCTCAGAGGACCTCACTCGAGGATCGTGTTTTGGCAATGCTAGATTCGACTCGAGCTTTACCTCCACCACCTTCCAGATCTCAAACCATGCCTGATCCACAGACCAGCCAGCCTTCTTCTCCCTCAAGTAACGTCGCGTCTTGGTGGTCCGCTGCCAAAAACAGGCTAACGCCGACGAAGGATAAGGATTTAACACCTGCTCAACAAGTCGTCCTTGACGTCAAACGGAGCGAGAAGGAAAGAGAAAAAGCCGAGAAGGAGTATCAGAAGGAACTGAAAAAGAATAGCAAGGGCAAAGAAAAGGAGTGGCCTGCTGCCGCAGAGACCAAGTTTTCTGATCCGGCGTTCTTCAATCTCAATGTCCCTCAGACACCTACACCACAACATCGAAGAACTGATTCTCCTACATCTCCTTCCCCGAACCCAATCTCAAACCCTGGTCGCGTTCTTGGCTCTCCGTCTGCCACGGGATCTCCTGCCCGTTCTTTCACAGCCCCAAATTTAACACCCTCACCCAATCGATCCACCGCCAGTACCGGCGCAGGCGCTTCGCCTGGACGAGCTGAACAGCCCCCACTCTATGCTCAATTCAATCCTCAGGGCGGTCTCGACGTCCACCTCACGTTGCTTACCATCGCTAAGAGGCGAGTGAACGATTGTCATTTACTTTCCAACCCAAGCTTATGCTCCTCCCAGATTCGAGAAGCTTGAAAAATGGACAGTGGGTCACGTCCGGGCTTTGGAGGAACGTATGGGAGACGTTGAAAGATGGTTGGTCGATAAAGAGGAGCGCGAACAACGCAAAAACGACAATGGCAATGAAGCCGATGACGCCGACGGTTCGTTCAGGAAAGGAAGTTCTAACCAGAAAGAAGCCGAGGATGTCAGCAACGAGGTGCAAAATCTTCGAGACGAGATGGCTGAGTTGCAAGGTCGTATCGGCGAACTAGGTCGCGAAATGGCAGAGATGAGTCGCGAGAGGGCTTTGGAGAAAGTGACGCCGGAAAATCTCTCGTCCTCCAAACAATCGCATACTGCGAAGATTAGGGAATCCTCTCCCCCGCCCACATCTTCCTCATTCGCTTCAGTCGAATCCACGTCTCCCGGGGCGAACGATTGGCCCAATCTGCAGTCGCACAAACGAGTGCCATCCGTACGAGAAAGTACGTCACCGCCTCTTCTTCGATCTCTATCCCGGCAAACAACTGGTAGTCGACTCCCTTATCCCACTGGAGATTATGCTCCTGTCCCTCTGGACGCGGGCGCTGTGATGTCAGGAACTTTCTCTCCTCCTGTATCTCCCCCGGGCTCACTCAACTCCCGTACCCCGACAAAGAAAGTCGCGACCAGCGTTTCGGGCTTGCCCGCCAACTCCAATATTGCCACAAGTGGAATTGGACTAGGATTGGCGAATGCAGTACCATATAGCGGTGCAGGTATCAGTTCGTCAGCTTCGACGTATTCGACGTCTTACTCCAATGCCTCGTTCTCATCTGTATCATCTATCTCACCTTCGACCTCACCTACTCCTTTGCCTCGTTACCGGGGCTCACAGAACAGTGGAAATGAGAATGCGTCTCCGTCTACTGCATCGAAGGGTAGAGTCCTTCCTGTACCGCCTTCCTCCACAAAAGATCAGCAAGGTACAACGCCATCGCCTTCTGGGAGTAGGAAGAGATATACAGTCGCATTGGGTACTCCAATTACCCGTGCTTCTGCGATGTCAGCCAGTGACAACTCAGAGTCTATGAATGGCAATCGTAATCATGCAGCGGAAGAGCATTCTAGATTGCCCCGAAAATTGTCCAACTCGTCTATCGGAAGAGCATTCTTCTCTTCCTCTCCTGTATCCCTAGGTCGAGGAGGGGAAGTAGAGGGAGAGGGAGAGGGAGACATCCTTGGAGACGAAACCATCGGCAAATCGTCCTCCAAATCCGGACTTGCTGCTGCGCTCAAAGATACCAAAGGGCAGATCAGCACTCAGAACTCAGATTCATTCACCCCTACTCATAGCCGAATTCGTGCCCAATCTGCTTACGGGCTCTCTTCCATCGTCCAACAATCCTCGGCTCAAGGTCGCGACACCAGCCTGATTCCACCTTCAAATTCGAACGGGGGAAGCATAGCGCCTCTTCGACCTCGCGTCCGATCACAATCAACTTCACCGCATCCCAGCGCCAGTATCGTCTCTCCACCGGCCAACTCCAAGTTTGTCGATCCGCTGGTCACCAGGAAACAAGAGGCAGAAGCTAAGCATGGCAAGCTTGCGATGCCTCGTCCTCTTTCGGGTAAAATACCGATAGGGCAACTAGTCAAATTTTTTGATGGAGACGCGAAAAAGTGATCTAAGGACATCTTAAATCGCAAAGATGGATTTTCACTCATATAGATTGTTCGTATGTATCCCTGCTGGTTGATTTTTGAAATCTCAAGTTCATCTTGCATTCTATACCCCTCTTATGACTTTGTTTTGTTTCTTGACGTTGTATATGATCTATCCTACGTCCTATCATCATGATATTCTCTGATATTCTTCCACTAACCTCCTACTACATATGTTCTGTTTACAAATTCATATTATCTGAACGTTTAAACATGTCTTTCACGTCGCCTTCTAGGTTCCTGCACGATTCATCCAATCTATCCATTTATGTCGTTGTGACGTTTCGGTCTTCAGAGATGTGGCACTATGCAGAAGGATAACTGAGAATGAATTTCAGTTTGTACGTATGAATAGTTTCAACTGGGTTTTCTGTAGTTGAGCGTTGTGGATGCCTGGTTCACAGGAAGCACTAGAACTTCCGCGATATTGACATGAGGGGGACGAGCGGCTGCCCAAACGATCTCTTCTGCAATATCATGCGCAGTAACTGGACACAATGATTGAGCGTTTTCACGTCATAAAGAAAAGCCGTCCAATGGTCAGAAACTTACGAGGCTCCAGTCCATCATAGACCTTCTTGGCTGCACCAGTGTCTCCACGAAATCGTACGATTGAGAACTCTGTCTCGACCATCCCTGCATATATCGTGAGCATCCTTTGATTAATAGGGAACGTTCAATGCCATCCCACCAGGTTGAATTTCAGTCACCCGGATAGGTGTGTTAACCAATTCTCGCATCATGGAAGCCGTGAAGGCATGAACAGCATGTTTGGTTGCAGTATAAATGCTTCCTCCTGCATAAGGTTCCCTTCCAGCGATAGATCCCAGGTTAATGACATGCCCAGATTGCTTGGCTTTGAAGTCTTTCGCACACAAGGATTTCAGTTTGCGCAAGACTATAAGCGGACTCAAGCAAATACCTTTGATCAGCAGTTGAGTGACAGAAATCAGACCGAGAACATTGGTAGAAAACATGGCCTCTATATCTTCATCTTTAATGTTTCCCACCTGATCGACTCCGAGGACGAAACCTGCGTTGTTCACTGGATGATGGACGATTAAGATAAGTTGAACTTGAGCAATGCTTGAAAAAGTCGTTCAATACCAAGGATATCGACATTTCGAAGATCTTGAGGAACTTTGTCCCAGAAAGAAGCAACCTGAGCCTTGTCTGATACATCGAGCTGGATGGCGGCGAATCTTCCTCCCTGCTTCAAACCAGAGGCCTCGAAGGCAGCAGCACAGGCATCGGCGACGGATTTGATTGCCTCTGCGCGACGAGCTACAAGGATGACGTTGGAACCTCCCTGATGATACAAGAATGATTCGCATTCCCGAGAACATATCAATGAATTATGAGTATACCTTGGCGAAGAGGAGAGCAGTAGCCTGAATGAACAGTTAGAATGCAAGGAACATTCTGAGTTTGGTTACTCACTGCTCCTATGCCCGCAGAAGCTCCAGTTACGAGCACTGTCTTTCCAAGCAAACGGGAAGCATTGAATATTGACATTGTGGCGGATGAGAAAACGATTGGGAAACTTTCTTCACTCGCAATCGTCGTGTTATGTCGGCCTTATCGACCGGCCCGCCAGTGAGATCGTATCATCGCAAAGTAGCACGCCATCTTTGTCTTCCAAGTTCCAAGTCTCTCAGAGTCCTTCTGCACTCCTTCGACTCTGGGCAAAGATGGATCGGAATAATCAGACGGATACGAGCGGATGCGACGGATAGCAGCAGCGGACTCTTACAATATTCCCACGAGCTCAAGTTGACTATGGACGACGACGTTAGATGGCGAAATCTGTTATCCTGGCTCGAAGACCATGGCAGGGACAAAGGCGAAAGCTCTCTGCATGTCCAGAGGAGACAAATCTACGAAGGTAGGTGTAATCTTTCGATTGCGATAAAAGCTTATATCTGCACAGGCACAAATTACTATGGTCTATTTACCACCAAAACGGTTCTTCCGAGCACGAAGTTGTTTAACATCCCAAAAACTGCACTCATGAATATCAAAACCCTTTCGTCTCACTATGGTTCTGCAATGAAATCGCTATCAGCCACTCAACTGATATCTCTCCATCTACTCTTACATCGTCCTCGCCCAGATGAAGACTCTCTGGAACCTCTCTTTGGGCCTTATATCTCAACCCTACCCCGCAATTTTGACTATCATCCGCTCTCGTGGATATCCAAATCAATAAACACAGAACTTCTTGAGCTTCTTCCTCCCAGCACAAAACAGGCCCTTCACGATCTCTCCTCGAAGTTTCAAAACGATCTGGCAACGGTGTCCTTGTTCGTGGTCGGTACGCAAACGGTCGAGGAGGCGAATCAAGTCTGAAGCCGTATCTTAGCGTGATCATCCCCAGCTCCTGGAACCCACCCCAAAACGTAGCAGTGCTTCCCTTGAGTGGGACGAATCTTTGAAAGATGATTATCTCTGGGCTTGGCTAAACGGTTTGCAAGTGTATATCCTGAATGGTTCAAAACTGTTAATTTCGCATCTACAGTGAATACACGATGTGTATACTACCAGGTCAAAAACCCCTCATCACATCCTGACAACATAACTCTTTGCCCGATACTGGATTTTGCGAACCATTCCTCTCACCTCCCCTGTATGGAATCACCGTTCTCTAGCAAACCAAATCTCCGCCCGGATCTGTATCGCGATTTTTCCCTAATCTCTCCTTCCCAGACCTCCGTCGATACAGATACCGAACTGTATCTGAAGTATGGTGCGCACTGTAATCGCGTGCTGTTCGTGGAATATGGTTTCGTGCTACCCATTGATTCAATTCCCGAAACTCACCGTGCTCTCGAAGTCAATGTTGACGATATTGTGGATGCTTTTCTCGTCGACAAGGGTGAGACAGGCTCTTGGCTGAAGGAAATCTTGACGTCGGAGAATTACTGGAGGTACATTCCACATGTTTTTGATTTGTTTGTTCAGATTGACGAGCTTTCCTTTGCCTTTAGGGACTGGACAATGCACTATGCTTCCGGATCTGTATTTCCTTCGTATCGGTTGGTCACAGCTTTGCGTTTATTGGCCATATTTCCCTCTGGTTCCTTACTACCCACCGCAAGTTCGGAGGATTTGCTTCGCCCTTGGAAAGATGTTGTACTCGGAAAACGAGAGACGCTTGCAAACAAGTATGAAGATATATTCCGGAGCATTCTGCGTGATGTCTGCACCACGGTCATAGAACGCGCAACTAAAGCCCTCCAACGTTGCAAACTGAAAGAACAAGAAAGCATTATGGTACTTTGGTTGGAAGAGAGATATGTGGCCGAACGCATGTTAGATCTTATAGAAAGCGGCGAGGTTTTGTAATGTAAAAGAATAATGTTCAGTTCATCTGCTGAATAGCTCGCTGGTCAATCCTGAGATCTGAGGACCTATGAGGACGCTCTGATACTCGGTGTTGATAATTTTCCGACGCTCAGCGCTGAACGAGCTGGGGCTGTGTCCAAGTTGAGTTGCCGGCCGCATCGCATATTAGCGCCTAAATAAGCCTTTCAAGGTTTCAACTGCTTTTCCCGGCCTTTCTCACCCAATTTTCTTCGTTTCCTCCTACATTTCTTCAACTCTCTTGAAGCTATGTTCATCGAGGCCTTGCTAGGCACTAGGGCCCAAAGGCTCTTTGTCGCAACTCGTGCGTCGTCTTCCAACTATCTCCTTTTCACAAGCATTAATAATGGTGTTTTTGTTATAGTTCTCATTCGTCAGTATCACAATAATACCCCTCACACCATCAGTCCTCATTATCAGTCTTAGAGGCCACCGTGGTCCTTACAATGGTTGGAATTACGTTTAGAATGGTACGATGGTAATCGCGGCTATGCCTTTAATCAATGATACTGAGCATGCCCGACAGGTGGACGAGCATGTATCATTCACAACGTCTGGTTACAAAGTGTGTTCATCATTAGATCTTACGGTTCCTTCCCTAAATCACTACTGCAGACATTACCTTGTTATCTGGCCCTATTTGCCTTGGCCGAGTGAGACTGAAACACCTCCTCCAATTCTATATCCTGCTAATGAGTTGGCCCACCCAGAATATTCGAACTGTTCATGGCCGCAGATGCTCTGAGGCTCAGAAATATCATTCAGCTATTTGGAATCTTGTGTACGTCGCAAAATCTGTTGCATGACAACTGTCCCCCTCAACCGTACCTTGAAACAGTGTTCCACCTTGCTCTGATAGTATCCGCTGCACTGCAAGTTCACCAGACTCGGGACGCGCTTATCAATGGATCTGTGGACTGTTCGGACCCTAGCGCTACGAATTATCTCATCGTATGTTCGCCAGTGGCCCTGTGTTGCGATTGCAGTCTTGAACACTCACAAACCAGAATTGCGATGTACCCGGCTCGCTATGGAGGAAAATTGAGCCCTTCCTTATCGTTACCCCTTGTGTGATTGCTGCTTCATGGTTGATCATGATGTTCTTCATCAAACAACTCTATGGCGAATTCGGGTAAGTACTCCCTGCACACTTGCTCTCATCTCATTCTCATCCTGTCATCGAAGCTGGGCGATTTTTCACATCGTCGGCGCAAATCCGAAAAGCAAAAGTACGATGATTCCGATGGCAAGCTCTCGACGAAGGTTGACCCTGTTTCAGCTATGTACCAGTACTACCAGGTCGAAATCTGTCTCTTGAAATTTGACTTCTTCTTTTTCACTGGCGTAACAATGCAGGTGAGTGCGTTGCAAGCACTGTTGAACACGTGCTGACTCGCAACGCAGCTCCTCATCGTTGTGCTTTCCAAAAATAGCGCAGAGTTTGGGTAAGTGTTGAGTTGACGAATTTGGGTAAAGTTGAACTAATTTTTCATTCAGTATAACTATCGCTGCCATTCCCATCGTTCTGGGGCTTCTCATGGGCGCTGCATTAGCCGTTCAAAGAGAAATTAAATGGTCGGGTCTTGCATATTACATCGTTCGCTTGGACTGAACTGAAGTCTTTTTTTTTCGGGTGACAGGCTCATGTCCATATCCCTCATAGTGCGTATGATCAACGAATTGTTCAGACATATCCTCAATTCCGCTTTCAATAGATGATGCTGGCAGCAGAGACATATTGTAAGTCATGATATGAGACTAGTTCCTTTCTTTGCGATACTCATCCTCCATTTCAGTCAGTAAGCGCATAGAATATTTGTTCTGGTGAAGTTGCTTAAGCAGACATCACAAGTCTACAAACTGGTCCGTTTCTATGAACCCTCTTCGAGAGATCAGTACAACACGACACGCGCGACTTTAACCGTTTTCAGTAAGTCCTTTTGAGCTGTATGATGTATCAGGTTTCTCATGTTTTCTCAGCAATTGTTGCTTTCCTCCTTCTATTCGGTGAGGGAATATTTATTATCTCGTTCATCTTTTCTCCCCCTCTCAACATCTGTCCTTCAGGAACTTTCGTTGTCGGCCTTAGATGCTTTAGCGACTTTGACCGAGGCCTGCTCCCATCCAAAGTCCACGGTCAGTCATACAAACCTGTCTCAACAAAATTGGATCTCTTTAATCACGGTAATCACTTCCTAGATGTAAACAAACGCCCGAAATACTCATTGACGGGCAATTCTTCAGGAAACATGAGCCAACGGCAGTCTTCCTACAATGGAGGCACCATGCTTGCACCTCGAATGTCTATCGAATGATAATCTCATAGGGCTATATAGTGATCCTCCTTTGTTTGCACGACGCACACTAAGTACTACGCCATTCGTTACCTTCTACCATTTTCGATTTAAGATGTTCTCAATGTTCATATGGACTTTCTTGTATACCTAAGAGTATGATATTTATCTACAGCTAACTAGCTTCGCGCTGTATCTACCATGTCGTTTCCAAGGAATCTATCACACTAATCCCTATCGCAATGATATCAGTAATTCAAAGCATTTGTACTTCCAAGTTCCCAATCCCTGGACATCCGTTTTCAGTCCGACCGTTGTCGGCCTTTCTTATCATATCGTGAACGACGGGTCTCATACCGTGCTCAGGGCAAATGCTGCGTGTAGCCTGCACTTATCAGCCTCTCACCAGCAGCCCATACTTCGGAAGGAATAACCTGGGGAATCTGGAACCCTCTAGCAGGATATTCTCGAATACGCACCAAATCTCCGACCATAACGTTGATAACCAGATCCCTAGGGTTTTCCCCGTTCGGATATTCGTCCCATTCCAATTCCGGACTCGTCACACTGAATTCCACCGTTCTTCCTGCGACGATGTCCACGGCAGGCCATTGCTTGACAAACGTCGCATACGTTCGTCTCTCCATGTATGGTTTCTGTACAAGGATGAACGATTCAATCCCTCCAAGTAGTCCTTTCTCCTCCAAGAGCGCATGCGTGAAACGGACATTTTCTCCGGTATTCGTCGACCGGGTCTCTACCACCATCGCATCGTCCGGAACACCCA
This sequence comes from Lentinula raphanica, assembly GCA_027919835.1. Lineage (NCBI taxonomy): Eukaryota > Fungi > Basidiomycota > Agaricomycetes > Agaricales > Omphalotaceae > Lentinula > Lentinula raphanica. Next base: position 663,307 of record JANVFP010000006.1, on the reverse strand, counting down.
TCTCCCGCGCAATCGTTGCGAAAATTTCAGCTTCCGGTACACCGCCAAAGCGTCCTTCAGTCAAGGTACCTGACCCTCCTGAGAAGATGAGGAGTGGAGCGAGTCCGAGAAGATAGAGATCTGCAGCTCTGATAGCAACGCGTGTGTCTAGGCTGCAGAGACAGAATATCGCGGAGGCAGGGCTTAATTGGTGGTGAAGGCGATGGTAATTGTAGATCAGTGAAGCATCTGCGTCGATTGAGGCAGGGATCTGAGTCTCAGTCATGCTTGGCTCATGTGGCTGTTATAGGTAGTGCCCACTGCCAATTCTTTAGATGTGAGCGCAACGAGCAGAGGCCAAAGAGTGTAATACTACAGTTCCACCGGAAGATGTCGGATCAACGATTATGGCTGCTTATCAAAGTTAAGTACGATGGGAAAGCTCGGGGGTTCGGCTCGCAAATTGTTCAAACTTCATGCGATAGTGGTGTACTGCAAAAGACTGCGAACGACTCAGCAATAATTCTTTACCAAGAAAAATATGTAGAAACTTACTGACAAAAATCATATCGACCGTCCGAGGCGGACTCTCATAACCACCTATAACTACCTGGCCGCCGGGGAAGTCAAGAGCGGAAAGGCCTGGGTGTCCTTAGGAAGGAAGGACCTACATAGGACGTACAAAAAATGAGGTCTGTTGCCTGAGGCCTCGCATGACTCCGCTATGCAAAGGGACGCTCCTGTGGCAGATGTAATGCGTCAGTGATGGCGTCTCATCAATCATGGAGACAGGAAAGAAAATTCAAGACGAGTTATGCTAGATCCCGATAGTCATGAATGATTTTTCTCTTCGATCCTGCTTCGATCCATGTCGCCATCCCGTAGGCGACGCCAATCGAATCCCACCTTTCCGATCTGAATCTTCATGATTTGATTTTTATCTGTAACGTATATATGTAGCATCGATCCAAGAGAAAAACTGTCTGCATACCCGAACTGAGCATCTACTAGTATGGCGAGCCACTACATTGATACTGAGCCTTCCGACTCCGAATGGCAACTCCCCTTCTACCTGAAGTTCTTGGACAAGGTCAGTAGATCTCTCTGGTACATCCTGCAAGGCGTCGTGACTTACTTCCATCCCGTAGACGAACTCCACTGTCATTTCTATAACAGCCTGCTTCCTGTTATACACTCAGTCGTCTGGAGTTGCGTACTTCGCTTCGGGTGTAGCTGCCTGTATCATGGCAGTCAAGATGGTTAAGAAATTGATTAGGCAAGAAAGACCGGTTATGGAGCGACCAGGGAATCAAAAGCGAAAGACCTACGGGTAATGAACCTCGCTTTCGCTCGTAAATCCTCACCTTGACTGACATATTTCCGCTAGAATGCCGAGCACACACTCTACTACCAGCACCTTCTACGCGACATATATTCTTCTTGCTGCCGTTTACCTTCCAATCCATCAGTCGCTCCCTCAGAACTCCATGACAAGAGTCCTGTCGTTGCTAATCGCCTTGCCTTGGGCGACGATGATAGCTTTATCCAGACTATGGCTTGGACACCATACTCCAGCCCAAGTTTCAGTCGGATGCACCTTGGGTTTCTGCTTTGCTTGGTTATGGTTCCATTTTTGGGCAAGTGGTTTGAACGAATATGGGTTCAGAGTAGAGCAGTTCTGGCGATCCCGATCTGTCGTATGGAAATGAAAGCAGGGGCCAGCAAAACGAACTACATACAATCTTTTACACCAAGTCGATGGCTTTGCCAATCATACTTTTTTGTCAATCGATGGATCATTCTTGCGAAATATTAGATTCTTGGCGCTGGAGCAGACTGTAGCTAGAAAGAGATCCTTAGCTAACAGAAAATTCGGTGAAAACACAACTCAGGCTAACCAACAGTCGTTTGAGGCTGCGCGCGCGGCGAACATTCAAGCGCAAGTGACAAGGAGTCAAGGACGATTCTGGTGGCGGCTGTCACTCGTCAAACCTGTCTGCAGCTGGTAGAAGTTGGTGTAAGATCCCTTTATGCATGTTCCTTCATCAAGGACTCACGCTTGCCAACTCTCCGTCACGGTGTGTGTAGTAGTGAGTATGTCTCCTGTGCAAAACTGAAGGAGATGACTAGGGTGAAAAATGGCATTGGCATGGAATCCAGATGCGGCCAAGCGAGTCATACTACGAGACAAATGATGTGTTAGTACTGATTAATCCTGATTTTTCGAGCTTGAATATTTCGAGACGTTGCCAGAGGCTTGAACTTGCTCAATGCTGATGTTTGTATCTGAGGACCGAGGTTCAACGAGTTTCACGTTCAACCGTGTACTCAGGAGGGCTCGGAGCTAGTCTACAACTTGTTCGGAAGACTAGCTCGGAGCAAGCTCGGAGAGTCCCGATCACTGAGCGCTTACTAGGTGGTACTCCTTCGCCTACTAACTTCTTGACTCGCGACTGGCTATATTGATCAACATGAGTACTAGGGTGAACACAAAGCAAAGTATTGGAACTTGCTTTTTACTCCTTGGAGAAACACAGCTACTTACAAATTGTGGAACAGCGGCGGCGGGCTTAGACTGGGTCATTCCACTACTACTTATCCAGGCTTCTCACTCACTTTATACAACACTGCTCAGCACTGCTCTCAGTGTTCCCGCTTGACTCGGTGAAAAACCCACCAAAATCCCGCTCGTGCGTTCCCACCGTCCCGTCCTTCCGTCTAATCTTTTCTGTTCATGAAGACTCCTTCAACCCAAATTCGGAGGACCAGCCCTCAGGCCTCAGGGCCGGCCTTTTGCCAACTTGGCAAAGACCTTGGACAACGCTTTCCTCTGATATTTCAATTCGTGTAACAATCTAGCTTGATTCAATTCTTGAAGACTCTTTTCTTCAGCTATCTGTTTCAAAATTCGATTTCCGGGAAAGGCCTTTCTCCGTGAATGTTTTTTTTCCTACATCGCGAAATCTATTTCAGGTGAGCTATTCGAATCTGTTTTCAGAGTCTAGTAATCCTCTATCTTTAATCTCATTGCATCCTAGGTCTATATATGCTTGGTTGAATCTGTCAATTTCTTACCGCCCACCTAACGTATATTTCATTATCCCTCTCGTAGGTACAGGCACAAATAACCAGCGTATCGCTTGGTCCCACTCGGACACTTCAGTACTCCCAGATATGTGTTACTACAACCCATTCCAATCTCGTCAGGCCCACCCAGACCGGACCAAAACTTCCAGCCAAACACACATCCATCGCTTCTACGTCACGAACTATTTCGCTCCAGACTCTTGGAACCTCGTTCTTATCCAAGGAGAGCTTCTACTGACAACATGATGCCGGTCGAAACAAGTACGCAAGAAATTCAAGCCATCTCCAGGCTCTTAAGTTCGCGAGACGAAGTGTTGCCAGACTCGGGACTCCATCATGCCTCGTCAATCGGACTCGATGCAGCACCAGTCGCCTCCCTTTTTCTTTAGCAAGAATCGATCTTTCTCAATACCTAAACGTCATCAGGTCGATTCCTCAAGAACTTCCTTATAGTAGATGGATGGAAACTACCAGTTCCGTCCCATGTACATACACTGATACGTACCCATGTGGAAAGGTTTTCGAACCGCAGTATAGCCTCTTGCCACTGGCGATAATTGAGAAGACAGCTTTTGATAGCGTACGAAAATGCCGGAACATTACTCAGGATTCAGGAATATTGAAATGTTTGCTTTGGCACTATATCATCCCCTTCAGAATCCATGAATACAATTCTATCTGCGCCGTATATATGGACATGGAACTCGAGGAAAAAACCTATCTGCCCTCCTGAACTAGTTGCGAGAATCCATGGCGAACCCCTACACCGATCCTGAGTCTCCCGAATGGCAGCTCCCCTTATACCTGAAGTTCTTGGACAAGGTGACTAAATCTCTTCCATCTTGAGACTTGCAACGGGCTTGCTACAGAAGTAACTCACATCTCATAGACGAGCTTGACTGTCATTTCCATAACAGCTTGTTTCCTGTTATATACTCGGTCGTCTGGAGTTGCATACTTCATTTCGGGTGTAGCTGCTTGTATCATGGCGGTCAAGATGGTCAAAAAATTGATCAGGCAAGAGAGACCAGTAATGGAACGACCAGGGAGTAAAATGCGAAAGACCTACGGGTAAGTTCTCTTTCGGTTGTTCGTGTTCTATGCTTGATCGAAAGTTGATCCCAGAATGCCGAGCACGCATTCTACTACTGGCACCTTCTACGCGACATATATCCTTCTCGCTGTGGTCTACCTTCCAATCCATCAGTCTCTACCTCAGAACTCGATGACAAGAATTTTGTCATTGATGATCGTCTTGCCCTGGGCGATGATGATAGCTCTATCCAGGTTATGGCTTGGACATCATACTCCAGCTCAAGTGTCGGTTGGATGTATATTGGGTTTCTGCTTTGCTTGGTTATGGTTTTATTTTTGGGCAAGCGGGTTGAACGAATATGGAGTAAGAATAGAGCAGCTCTGGCGAGCTCGATCAGTTGTATGGAAATAGAAGAATTGGGCGGCCAGTAGCCACCAATCGAACTAGACTTTTCTTTGTACCAGTGACCAGACCTATGGCAATGACAATCAAAATATATTTCTTCGGTTAACGTTGCGTCCTGTATGACCCATCGTATCTCCTGAATGTATAATTCGCACTTATTGTGTACGAAACAGTCAGTTTCATGCGAGTACGTCTCTGGGCAAAACACCAAATGAAAGAGGAGATGAATCGTAAGAAATCGTAATGGATATCTGCCGAGTCACCGTATAGGTCCTACAACACGAAGATCGTCCACAAAACGAATTGTATCAAGGCGCTGTCATTTCGTATTAAGATTTGCGATTTACATACCTTTGACTAAGAAATGCGGCATCCCAACAAGACGACGATATCAAGTTGAAAGAGAATATCGCATGCCACCAGACACTTATACTACCTAAGGTATTAGGAACCTTGACCTTTATGAATCACCGGTGATTAGGGTAAATTTGATGCAGAGAGATAATCCACATGGAACATGCAGCCGCGGAGAGGATATTCGTACCTCTACACCACAACAGCTAACGCAGGGTAGCAAATGGTTTCGTATTACGCCCTGCATTCGACAAAAGGGCAAACAGTTCACAGTAGTGAGCCCTTAAATCCCTTTCAAGCTATCATTTCGAGATGCGAGAAGAGAGTGCCACATCTGTTCTACTTCCAAACCATATCTGTTCAGACCGCTTGTCCATTGATAAAACCAGAACCAAGCGAATCCAAATCCAAGCGTGCATCCTGCAGAAACTTGAGACAAAGTATGATGTCCTAACCATATTCTGGATAATGCAATCACAGTAGCCCAGGGTACGACAACCAGCGGTGGTAGGATCCTTGTTATCGAGCTTTGAGGAAGGGTATGATGAATCGGAAGGTAGACACTGGCCAAGAGAATGTATGTGGCGTAGTATGTGACGGTGGTAGAGTGCGTGCTAGGCATTCTAGGTTCTCATTGACAAAGGAATATCATCGAACAGAGTGGGACGAAGAGGACTTACCCGTAAGTCTTTTTCTTTTTCTTCCCTGACCGCTGCATCACTGGCCTCTCTTGTCTGATCATCTTCTTAATAATCTTTACCACTAACATGCAGGCTATCGCTCCTGAACCAAAGTAGGCGACTCCGGAAGACTGAGTATATAGAAAGAAACATGTTGATAAAGCAGTCACAGTCGCATTCGTCTGCGAAGCAAATTCGTTTTCGTTTGAGATATCATAGTCCAGGATTGAATAGTGCCCCGTTACCTTATCCAAAAGTCTAAGCCACCAGGGAAGCTTCCATGCTGGAGCCTCAACGTCGCCAGGCGGTCCTCCATGTGCATGAACGTCCATGCTAATGGCTGACTAGTCAGACTCCTAATGAGCGCTAGTAAGTAGTATGTAATTTTAGCGCTGTGTCACGCGCATAAACAAATCACAAACGGCGCGATGTCACGCGTCACTACCAGTGCCACAACGATGGACCATGATGATCCCATTGCCACGTTCTTCCCCGACGAAGACTCCGTCGACCTCTACGATGTCCTGAGCGTCGCTAAAGACTGCAAGCTAGACGAGATCAAGAAGTCTTATCGCCGTCTCGCTCTGAAATACCATCCTGACAAACACGCGACTGCGAGCGAGTCCGCGAAAGCTGAAGTCTCGCTCAAATTTCAGCAAATCGGATTCGCATATGCCGTACTCAGTGACGACAAGCGCAGAAAGCGCTATGATCAGACGGGTACAACGGAAGAGGGCTTTGATCTCGCTGCGGGGGAAGACGGCTGGGAGGCTTATTTCGAGCAAATGTTTGATCGTGTCACAAGGGGAAAACTCGATGAGATGCAGAAAGAATACCAGGGTGTGTGAGGACTCTGCGAAAGATTGACTATATCTCATACTTTGTTGTACAGGCTCCTCCGAAGAGGTATCAGACCTCAAAGCCGCATACACCGAGACCGGAGGATCCATAGGCGACATTATGACTTTCATCCCCCATTCCACTCACGAGGATGAAGCACGTTTTGTTGTGATACTCTCCAATCTCATATCTAACGGCGAACTCGCCTCTCTTCCAAAGTGGGAGTCGAGTATCAAGGATGAGAAGGCGAAGTTGGTACGCCAGAAACAGGGCCAGAAAGAGGCTAAGGAGGCAGAACAACTGGCAAAGGAGCTCGGCGTCTGGGATGAATTTTATGGAAGCGGTAAAACAGGAAAGCGAAAGGGTAAAGGAAAAGATAAGGAAGGGGAAGGAGAGGGAGAGGGAGAGGAGGATGTATCTGCCCTGCAAGCGCTCATACTCAAGAAGAAGCAGAAGAACACGGACAGCTTCTTCGATAGCTTGGCTGCGAAATACGCAGAACCTGCAGGGAAAGTGAAAGGCAAAGGGAAAAAGAGATCAAAGCCTGTAGATGGCGAAGAACCCGAGGAATCTCCCAAGAAGCGTTCGAAAACAGATCCTCTCCCACCACCAGATATTGACGAAGCCCAGTTTGAGGAGTTGCAGAAGAAGCTTTTCGGGAACAAGGACAAGGCGGGGAAATCTGCAGAACCAGAAAGAAAGACTAGGAAAGGACGAAAAGCGAAATAGCGTGGAGACTCTGTCTAACGATGAAAATGTAAACGTTTTATTCTTTGTTTATACATATGCTTTATTCCGGTTCCATATATGTAGACAGGGTATAACTAATGGACACTAGGGTGCGTCTTCGAAATGGATTTCTCAAAGATATCTCACAGAGTCTATGCCCAAACTTCGACGAGCATGAATAATCGCCACAAGCTCCTTTATGCTCTCCTCTAGAATCACTACGTTGTCCAGCAACCTCGAAAGTGTGATCGTCGTCACCACCTTCTCGCTCTCTTCCTCGTCAGAATCATCTTGAGTGGCATGAGCTGGCGTTCTCTCGCTCCAGCCAGCACTGAATACATCCTCCTCATCCGCGTCCCATTTGCGCTGTTTCTTGACTGGTGTCCACGGACTGGAAGCGGGAACGGGAGCTACAAAAGGCTCCACGACGATCGCTCCGGTCTTCTGGTAATGGGGGGCGAACGGACTCGCGGACAGGGTAGTGTTTTCCTTCTTCTTTGGCGGTGTGGTTGGTATCGGTACAGACTTGGTTTTGTTCCGCTTCGGTGTGAACAGGGATACAATACTTGAAGAAGTCGATTGCTTGGCTTTTGGTTTGGACTGCTGCGCAGGCTCAGAAACCTGAGGGACTCTGGGAATCTCTTCGTGTATTTCGATCGCGAGCGACAGTGCGTCTGTCAAGTTCTCGTTGAACAGGAGTCCTTGACGACGTTCGAGCAGGAAGCGGTCGAAATTGTCTACACTGCGGCGATAACGTTCTAGCTGAGCGACGAGGCCATGGTATATAGTATGCACGACAGGACGTGACTTTTCGTCCATGCTAGATGCCGGGAGGAAGCCACTGTTATTCGAGAGTCTTTCCTCAATGCGGTAATCAATGGAACGGTCATCACCGTCGCTGTTGGTCTCTAGTCCTGCAGTAATGTCATCGTTGTTGTTTGGAGTCGAATCATTCGATGCGAACGTTAGCCATCCAGCAAGAGACCGATCGGGATGAATAGCCAAGGTAGACAAAGCACCGGTCAAGGCGATATTACATTCAGGGGTGTTAGAGAAAAATCGACGCAGGGATTCGAGAACAGTCGATATGATGGGGTCGTTCACATTAACGCGGTGTTTGAACTTTTGCCGTGCCTCTGGATCTGCTCCATATATTTCATCGAGTTGATACGCAGGCTGATCTTGGATCGAGAAAAGAGCGTCTCGCAAATAGTGATCATATCCTGTACTGAAAGGATCAGAGTTGTGTGAAGGATCGACCCTCGAAACGAGTGCGAGATAAAGGTCCATCTCTCGTTCGTGAGTAGAAAATGTAGTATCGGGTTGATGAAATAAGGGTTCGCTGGATACCGGATCTTTTCGCTCTTCCTCATTGCCGGGGTACACAAATGTTTCTTCGTCTTCTTCATCATGGTCTCTTAGACGACTGGAGATCATGGTTGGATGTGGGAAGGCAGTGGCTAGAGGATCTGCAATCACTATGATCAGCTTGTCAATGCAGAGGTGAGGATGCTGGAGAAGCATTGATTGCAGTAGCTGCAAAGCGGCTGTCGATGTAGCTTGCGACGTAGAACGTAAGTTGGATAAAATCAGATCCTTGAGAGTGAATCGAGCCATGGCAGTAAAATATTCTGATTGTTTTTGGGTTTCGGGTGCTTCCATTTCTAGAAGAGCCATCGCACTACTCTTCCGACGTCTACTCTTGGCTTCTCGAGTAGCAGCGGAACTCGATTGTGGAGGGGCGTTGTTCAACATCATGAGGGACTGAGGGCGTGGTCGCGGTTTGACTTCCTCGCTGTCTTCGCTGATGAGAAAGTCAATGAGAAGATCTGCTAGTTGACCGTGTTGTAGAGTGCGAATCATGATATCAATGTACGACATGACTGCAACGGCACTTCCATCTGCATCTGAGCATTCGAGTATAGTCGGATACAGAACATTCTCTAAAAATATGCGACGGACTGCATCCAAGATAGAGTTGACGATGGCAGTGCCCACAAGAGAGGAGGCATCCACGTCTTCTTGTACTATATTTCGCCGTAGAACATCCTGGATGAATTCGAGCATCTTCAGGAAATGGTCTAGCCTGGATTTAAAGTCTGGGTTGTTGGCATCTTCGACACCCATTGCCCATGACTTTGTCCGAAAGACCTCCAGCATCTCCTTCTCGTCTTCGGTTTCAAGCCAAGTATTCCCTATGACCATTCCAGTCTCTTGAGAGTGATCTGCGTTGGTGGGTGGCCGAAACTCGAGCTTAGAGGGGAGCATCGAGTATACCGCCCCCAAACCAGCTCCTAGGACTTCAGAGAAGTCACCGTCGAGTATATATTCGGCCAAAGCTAGAGCGGCATCTGTTATGGGATCTGCGGTGTTCTCTGATGAAGTTTCTTCGCCCGTGAGGCGGTGGACAGTATCTCCTGGAGACATAGCAACATCCATCAATAGAAGTAAACCAGCTCTAGCGAATTCGCCGATTTGGCCTTCACGATGAACAAAGCGTAGTAGATAGTTGAAGAGCAAGAATTCATATTCCGGTTTCTTCGTTGCCGTTGAGGATACTGGCGCGGAAGTTACGGTCGTTTGGGATGGTGTAGGTGAAGGTAAGCGAAGCGGAGGTTCGGCCACAGCATTCTCTTCTTCTTCCCCCTCCTCCTCTTCTTCCTGCTCCTCTAAAGAGAACAGGGGCTCTGACCGGTACCAATGTTTATCATGGAAGAAGATCATGAGAAGTTCGCGGAATGTGCGTATGCGGCTGCAGAGAATGCACAAGAGATTGACCACTGATATCATGAATTAGAGAGGGTTGATGCATCACCATAGTAGTAGAATGTCAACATACGATCTTCCTCGAATTCGGAAGGCTGGCTTCGAACAGCGTTCCCAGCTGCTCCCATGACTTTCTTACGTCGACCATCCAGCTGTTCGTGCAGATCATCTCCCGCACAGGTGCGAAGTAGTCGAAGCACAGCTTTGTGAACGGCAGAGTGTACCAGAAATTGCTCGTCTAGCAGGACCACCATGTTTTGGACCGCGCGCAAGACCTCAGCTTGAATACCGAAAGGTCGATCTGCTTCGCTCAGACGGACGAGTGTACCGAGGACATCTAACAGTGAACTTCATCGTCAGTCAGCTACCATAACAAATAAAGCAAGACGCACCGTTCTTCAAGAGATACTCCAAACATCCACCCGTTGTACTGCGAGATGACTTATTCAGCTCAGCGTATCACGGGTAAGCAACGCGTACCCCTCGTCGATCCGCGTAGACTCTGCAACAAGGCTGTTGACCATAGATTGAAGATGTGTTGGAACATCTGTTGATTTGATTCCTCTGGCAAGCTGACGTTCATCAGGGTGTTGCAGAGTGTTCTGGATGATGAATGGAATTTGAGATGCTAGTTTAGCAGAATGGATCAAGATGAACGACCTTGACAAAGTTCCATGATTTGACGAACTCCTGAGTGTAGTCAGGCGGTTCCTTTGGTATAGGTAGACTCCCCTGCCTCAAGAACTTTTGAAAATAGTCCATCTTTCAGGTCTAAATAACATTCAGTGCCACCGTAGCCGTGTCAAATGAAAGAGTTTTCAAGCGCTGGTGGCACGTGCGAGCTTCAAGTGATTCGTTCTCGGCAACCTTCATCATCAGCGAAGCCTCAGATCTTCATGAACACAAGGCGGTGAATGATGCTAGTCTCAACATGCTCAAGAATCAACAGCTCTACCTTGGGCGCTGTTCTGTGTTGTATGGGAACCACATACATTGATTGATTCTAATTTCTGGAGTACCATTCGGTAGGAATTGACTTCCGTGGCGTGCCACTCCCGCAAAAATCCACTTATCATGAGTCCCAACAATAATGATGTGCACTAAATTTGACGTGTTTTCGAAGCTCTGACAGTCGCTGAAACTTGTTATCGAAGAAACACAGACAAGCCAGCCTGCGATACTCGTCTTTCCTTCTTTCCTTCTTCCTTCTTCTTTCTTTGCAGGCAAATTGAACTAAACTAATTGAAGCTATGCAGCACACCTCTTCTCCCCGACTTTCCTTGAAACTGCAGTCTCTTTCTACGAGTTCTGATTTTCTGTCATTAGTACGTCTTTCAGATTCGCCGTTCCTTCTTTCCTTCCCCAATCGTGTTCTGATTTTGTTCTACTCCCGCAGCACAGTACATCTGACATTGGCACACCCTTATCCTTACAATTGACGCCTACGACACCTAGACCAACCACAGCTCCAACTCACGTACGACGAAAAACTTACGCAGGGGATCTTGCAGTTGCGACCAGGGCCACAATACATGACTATGAAGAGCGGATAGCTCTGTTGGAGTCTCAGAATTCCAGGTTCTCTGTAGAGCTGAATGCTACTCAGAATGCATTGGCCGATGAACGTGAAGATAGGCGGATCGAGCGGCAATCGCTAATCATGCCTACTCTATCATCCAGAAGCTCTGCACAAATTGACTTTCACCAGGGTACTGACGAACAATCTGAACTTGACTACGAGCGCAAGCTTCGTACGGAAATACTAGACACTCTGAAGAAGATCCGTGCTCAGAATATGACCCTCTCACAGTCACTTAGGGAATCGCACGAGAATCATGCTTCTCTCAGCAGTGTTCTGGAAGCTGAGAAACGAGAAAAGGAAGTGTTGCAGGAAGAGATGAAAGAATTGGCTCACAAGAATTTCACACTATACGAACACAACAAGCTTCTTGTCGGCCGGGACAACATTCTGCAGGAAGAGATTTCGTCTCTCATGACCAAATCTCAGGCGGATGACTGGATGCGCAGTGTTCTCGAGGAAGAGCTTCGAAAGCAGCGCTCGAAGCAAGGCTCTTCCGATGACGACTCTTACAACTCCCATGATACTCATCCTAGCCCCGAAGTCAGTCCCCTCGCTATCACTCTGGAACACCAGGGTCCTCTACGAGCGCAGCTTGTGGCTACACGCGATGAACTTCATATTGCACGACGATGCCTCGAGGTTTCAGAGAGTAAACGCGAGGAGTTGGAGAGTAGAGTGGGAAGTCTCCAGCGTAATATGTCTCAGTGTCTCGACTCTTCTGCACAGGCTCTGGAAGTTGAGCGAGAGCTGCGGGCGGAAGTTGAGAGATATGCACGGGACCTAGAAGAGGAAATCCTTCGTCTCAAAGACGATTTGGAGCAATTCAAAAATCAAGGAGAAGCTCAAAAACCGATTGCTGCTGTGGATCTCTTCTCTCGATCTTCCGGAAATGTGGTTGAGGTGGGAAAAACTTCGACTGATGCAGTAGCACTACTCAGGCCGCGACTACCGCAGCATATTGTCTGCGGCGACGTACAGGACATTGCGGTAGAGGTGACAAATGTCACATTGTCTCCGACTGCCACTGACGAGCGAGTACACGATTCGAAAGCCCAAGCTCAGAAAGGCCGAGTCGAACATCCCGCCAGAACGCGAGATCGGGAATCGTTGCGCATCCAGCAACTTCGCCGATCTTCCATGAAGGTGAGTACTTGCTCTGATATCTTTGAATGTTAATGGATAAACATTGGCTCAGAAAATGCCTTCCGCGCTTTCTTCATTGGCCTTACCAACAATTGCCTCGGATCCTCCTCTGGTTCAATCTATGATTACTACTCCCAGTGCAACATCACGGCGGACTACAACATCTACGGATGGCGTCGACACCGCCAGCGTATCCGTACAGTACGTTGATTCGGGCCCTAGTACAGAAGAGCGCCACCATACGAAACGCGAATCCGTCGTTCTCAAGCCTTTACGATTGGGTTCTGCAGATAAGGTATACAAACGTTCTCATTTGCGACCCATGTCTGGTGTTATTCCTTCGCCGATAATTCCACCAGTGCCTCCATCTTCCCCTAAGGATAATCGGGCTGTTCACGAGACACGCAGACATCGGTTTCGGATTGATTCTGCGGATTCTGCGAATCGTTCGAGCTCTCCTACTTCTGCTTCTTCTACCTTGGTTGGACCTTCTTCAGCGTCAGATAGTACCGACAAGGAGAAATTCTCCTTGATGGTGCCTTCCCTTTCAAAAAAGCCATCATTTGACGTCGGACTCAAAACAACGACCACCACACTCATTGTGAGTCCCTGCCTCAATTACATCTTGAGATTATATACTGATTGTGTGTAGTTGGACATACGCGCAGAGCGTGAACATTCCCTACTCGCAGACCCGATTGTGTCACATAACGGACGCACCCAGCCTACCTCCGTCCACATGCGAAGAGCTTCCAAAGTGCTGGTGAGTCAGACTTAGTCAAATAGTATTCGCAGGTTCGCAGGGATAATAATTCCACTTCAGGCTAGCATCGCAAAAAGAACCGGGATCGGGCTTTCGGAAGACTGGCTTGTCGTGTAAATTACTCGTACGCCTCTTAATTTGTGAGCTTTCACTGCATCATATCACTAACTATACTTATCAGAGCGCTCAGAGTCATAAGAGTAATTGTTATCTGCACTACTATGTAGTTATATTTGTACTCAAACAACGCGAAATATATTTCGAAGACCAGTCCATGTAGCAACGAGGGACCGGTGAAATCAAACAGCGAATGATTGTGCTATCATGATGACTGTGGTGCAGTGCGTGGGCAAGGGGGAATTCTCTACCTCCTAATTCCAAACGGGGTACCAGGAAAACTAGGCATGATGGTGAGTCAAAGCGGTGACTTTCTATACCAGTATCGTCCTAGTACTCACATTGTACATACAATCCAGAAGTTTCGAAATCGGTAAAGTGGTTCTACATATTCCGAAGTGGAGTTTGAGACTCGTATTCAAGCATTACTGCGCTCCATGTCAAGAATATCGTATAGTGTCGCGTTCATCAAGCTCCGTAAGGCAAGACCTTTTAGTCTATTCTTGAGAAACAGGTATAAAGGCTGGAACTTTCACCTATCCTTCCTCAACACACACAACAACCATCTCTAAACCTTCTATCGACATGGGACTGTTCCATCATGAATCCTCAGACGAGGCCAATGCCTACGAACAAGTAAGTTGTAGTTTCCTTTGTTCCACTCTGAGTGTTGAGTTCAGCTTGGTTTGATAGGTACAAAACTCAACCCACAAAGCTGAGCTTTCCCATGAACTGATTGCTGCTGCTGCTTCCTACGAGGTATGCATATAATTCGCGTTTGGTCTTCGAAGACGTTGATGTAAGTAATGAATTCGACCAGGCGGCCAAGGCGTACGAGAAGCATTGCGAGAAGAATGGAAAGCCCGACTCTCATGCAAAGGCAAAGGAACTCATGTAAATCCTCTCTTCTCTCTTCTCTTGTGTTCTCAAGACCTGCATCGTACTGAACAATCGCTGTTGGATAGCGCTGCCTTCACTGGAGCCTTCATTGATCATATTGTGGAAACCAAAGGAGTGAGTGCAAATTTGATTTCATGGAAGACAGGATCATGACAGAGGTTCATATTGTCCAGCTCGACTTCATAGACAAGCAGAAAGCGCATCGAGATGCTAAGAAAAATGCAGAGGATGCGCTCGAGGGCAGTGGCGAATATTGATTGCAAGTGCCTTGCCAGTGCCTTGCCAGTGCCTTGCCAGTGCCTTGCCAGTGCCTTGCCAGTGCCTTGCCCTGTATTATAAGGCAGAGTAGTCCCTCGAATGAAAGAATGGATACCTGGTGATAATTATCAAGCTCAGTCGATGTACATGGTCTGCTGCTATACATAGAAGTCACAACTAAGAATTGAAATGGTCCGGGGGAGTGTGCTTTGGGATGGCTGGTTTCCACCTGAGAATGTAAGAGAGCTGAATAATCCAATGTATTGGGGAATACAGACGGTGGAAAATCAAAGGAAAGGTTTTGTCCGAGACCCGTGAGCGTAATTTCCACCAGCTCAACCGCTTACGAATTTCTTCGAAGCGACCAACGACCTCGTCCATTGTAGGTCGTTTTAAAGGGTCATCATGGGTCATGTCTGCAATGAGGTCCCGTAGAAACTTCACATTCCGTCTTGGGGGATCTCTGACATAAGCTTCCCCCTGGACAGAGGTAGAGATATTGTATATCAGTTCGAATTGAATACTTATTATGAGCAGCTGAATGGAATGCACCTCAATGAATTTGTTTCGAATGACATTTCCTAAACAGTACACGTCCACTGCGAAAGGATTACATGCTTGGTTCCTCTTGAACTCGGGCACGGTTTGATCACCACCGTATCCTGGAAGTAGTCGTGGAGCACGAGTAATGCGAGTGGCGGTACTATATTGCTTCGACAAATCCCAGTCAATGAAATAGTACCTGCCAGGATAGAGAGTACGGTTCCGGGGCTTTGATGGCCCCTTCCAGTCCATTCTCTTCCAAAGAGAATGAAAGTGTGGGGGTTGTGGATATAAAGGTGACCAATCCATCATGATGTTGTCATTCTTGGCATCGCTGGCACAAAAAAGGTCTAAGTGGAAAGATTCCTACTGAGATGATTGTGGAATACAGACTTATGTGCGATATTCTGATTATGCATGAATTGCAAGCCCTGTTCATGAAAGTCATTAGAAGAAAGACACTAACCCTCAAAGAAGAGCATACTTCAAAGACTTGGCTGCAAAAATCAACAACCTCTCCTACAGTCTGAAATTCAACTTTATCCCAAGCGACAAGATATGGCATGACCACAATATGTTTCCTTCCTGTTCCAGTTGCTTCAGGTATTTCAAGGGTGTCATAGATAGGCACGCAGTGATTTCGAGGATCAGAATGTGAACTCTTTGATGATACTAGACGTCCAATCTCGAGTTCATCTGAAACCGAGGGTGGGTCAGCGAGCCTGAGCATAACAGGTTTCCCATCTGCAATACGAATGGCGTCGAGGTTGAATGGAACCTACATAACGGTATGGTCAATACAACGAATGAGTCGAGAAGAAGAAGGATACTGACCAAGGGAGCCGTTTGAAAATCCTCGAATACGTACGGGATGTCTGTGATCCCAATCCAGGACGCGACCCAGTTTGGATGGTAGCGGGGACGGAGGAGGTAGCCTTTACTCTTGAGCCAATCATAATGGTCGCGCCAGAATGACTCGCTTTGAGAGAGGCTCTGGTTGTAATCCCGCAAAAAGGAGTCTGAGTCGTCTTTAAATAAAAGTCTGAGGGCTGTAGACATGTAGGACAGATTGTAGGACCAGTGTTCGCTCGAGGACTTATAAGTCACATCGTAATAAATGGTATTGTTCAGATTGAAGATTCAGAATAAAAGGACTTCTATCGTGGGGTACCTTTTTTGTATTTCCTGTTCCCGCAGCTCTTGTACTTATGCTACTATGACAGCAATATCGTGTTTGTACCCAGATTATACCTACCAACGCTTTTTTTCGTTCCATACGAGGGCAGCAGGTGGCAGGCTGTCAAGGGGCGTACTGTTTAACTGCAGGGGGGATTGGAATCGCAGCACCAGGAGCAAGCTTATTAGGCAGTCGCACGACATTTCCCAAGGCGGTCGAGTTTTCTCCACGAGTATTAAATAGACCTTCGGAAGCTTCGATGAGAGAGGACTGTAGAGGACTGTGAAGGACTGAGGAAGCGAGCGCTAGGCGCTAGGCGCTCATGCCAATAGGCGTTTGTTGAATAAGGCACCGCCACAATAATTCTCTCTTGTCGCCATCATCATGTCGATGAACGCAACGGAAACAGCTGTTGTTCCCTTACCAGCCAAGAAGACCAAGTCGAAGAAACTTAGGCCAGCTAGAAAACAGGTTAAGCCTGGTGAAGTGGAGAGGAAAGAGACTCCACAGACAGGGAAGGAATACAGTAAGTCTAATGCTCGATTTTTACTGCAATAGTTGCTAACCTATGTTCTAGATATATGGTATAACAAATGGGCCGGTGGTGATAGAGAAGATAGTTATTCGAAGTAAGTCTCTTGAAATACTATACATATCAACCTGACAATATTCTTCAAGTAAAACAAAAGCCCAAACCCGCTGCAATATCAAGTTAGATTCTGGACTAACTCGTGCAAACACAACTGGGATGAAATACTGCTGCCTTTTCTTTGCTCGCGGAAACTGTCCCTATGGCTGGGAATGCGAATATCTGCACATGCTCCCGGATCCATCGACTGCACTACCCGACAGCTCGAAAGACTGTTTTGCTAGAGATAAGTTTGCAGACTATCGTGATGACATGGGTGGTGTTGGAAGCTTCAATCGTCAGAACCGGACATTATATGTCGGAAGGATCAAAGAGACAGGTACCGGACTGGAGACGGAAGAAGTAGTGCGGAGACATTTCAAGGAATTTGGGGAAATTGAGCGTGGTACGTTCACCTCATAAATCCTCATAGCTACCCGCTCTCATCTTTCTATGGCTTAGATGACTCGGAGACAGGGTGGGCTGTCAAAGTGCTGCAATACCGCTCTGTAGCTTTTGTCACCTACAAATCCGAACTACACGCTCAGTTTGCTAAGGAAGCTATGGCGTGTCAATCTCTCGACAACGACGAGATTCTCAATGTCCGATGGGCGACTGAAGATCCCAATCCAGTCTCAAAAGTCAACGAAAGACATCGTTTGGAGGAAATGGGTCAAGCCGCAATACGCGAAAAGATGGATCCCCGGGTTGTGGACGCGATGCGAACCATCAGAGCTCTGGAAGATGGTGACGTACTGGACGCTGAAGGAAACCTCATCGAAAATGGTACGCTGGATGCGGACAAGGAGGGGGAAGCAGAGGAGGAAGAGGAGGAAGATGATCGCCCGACTAAACGGTTGAAACTAGATGAGCAGGTTTCAGCTCCCCCACCTCTGGAAGAGCGATCACAACCGTTGGGATTACTCAGTGCTGACACCATGGATAGCCTCAAGTACTTTTCCGAAATTCGAAAGCGTAACGGTATCCCATCTTACACGGCATCACGAGCAGTTCCACAAAAAGCATCTGTGGGATTGGGACTTGGAGATTATGGTAGCGACGAGGACGACTGAAAATATGTACATTTTGCTTCGAGAGAGCATGTAAATAACACTCTTCACGATTGACTTTTCTGTGTCCACATGCCCATATCCTCTTCACCAGCCACGCGGGTTGTACCAGTTTTTCATACCGGTTTTTTCTTCGTAATGTGTCAGGACATGGGCTACCTCGTTCGCTTGCAGGTACTTGTTGACCATCAGCATCTACCAATGAATTAATACTAAAGGAGCGACGGGCGCGTTCTGGCATACTCACCGTGAGCCAATACCTGAGAGCACTCCATCCCGCTGCCATATGAATCATACGCCAATACTTGTCAACGAAATCAATAGTCCCAACAAGGAAGTCTTGGATGAACCATCTCCTGTCGGAGTACAATGAATTAGCTCGTCCAATTTGGAGATGTAGACATACCTATTAAGCATTATCCATCTACCCCACAATGCATGCATCACTTTCAATTCATCACCAATCTCTTCATCTTCAAAAATCTCAGCTTCCCGATCTAGGACGAGCCAGGATAATACCCCAAATTCATCCAAAGGTAGAAGGTCAAGAAGGTCAAAGAGATACGGTCCTCCGGCACGACAGCTGTATTTCACAGTGATTTTACCATCATCTGAGGTGGCAGGAAGGTATGGATATTGAGCAGCAGGACCGAAGGGGTTATCTGCGGGAGGGGGAGTTGGGTATCTCAAGAGCAAACGTGGTTCAACAGCAAGTGAAGTCCGCCCTCGACGATGACGCACATCACCCGATGGCGAGGATATGGATGGTTCAGCAATAGATATAGATACATCACCAGAAGCAGGAGTATCAGGTACCGCAGTAGTTGGAGACAAGGGAATGCTAATATTGGTTTGGCCATCTTCGTCCTCAAGTGTTAGACTGGTTAGCGTTTGGTTTGCCAAAACATCTTGATATTCACTGTCTGGGATCTCTTTAGGCTTTATGAAGGCATAGCGAAAGTTCGGAGCGATAGCATGTTCAATATGCGATGCTGAAGGTTCTGGCAAAGAGAGTATCAAGCGCCACTGTTGATTATAAGCAGGGTACAGATCGATCGAATATTGCGAACCTCACCTCAGAGTCATTCTCTTTGAGCCAAAAAACATTGACTTCTGAATGGTGCCAATGAAGGTGAGTCTCAAGCATTTCTCTTGATTCAAGTTCGCCCAGAAGATTGCACAGCGGACAGCTCCAAGTATTGAGGGAAAAGCTCCATCTACTTTGGTCGGACGTAGCACGAAGGAGGACACGTAGAATGACTTCATGCGGAGCCTGAATCAAGGTAGTTGTTTGCATGAATGATCCCTTAAATGCGATACGAAGATTTCGCCTCAAGAATGGAAGATTTCGCAGAGGAAAATGAAACAACAGAGGCTTGAGAGCCTGTACAAGAGCATCCGATGGCACAGATAGAGACTCCGTACCAATACTGTCTCCGACGACTGCAACATCAGATTCCGCGTCATCTTCAGCTACTTCATTATCAGATACGAGCTGATCTTCCTCGGAATCAGAGTTTGGCACGGACTCGTCGCTCTCATCGACGTCGTCCTCATCACTTGTTCCCGAAGAAGTAATGGATAATGACTGGGTCACTTTACGAGCTGACAGGTTTGATTGAACAGACACGAGCGCTGGTTCATCGTCAGACGTCGAAACCACTAAGGATGATATCATGGAACTGTCCGAGTCTGAATCTGGGTTTCTGAGACGACCATGCCTGTCCATCCAAATTCCACCAGGTGGTTGTGGTTGCGTCACGCGCTTGACAACCTGTTGATTGCCAGATTTGACCTTGACCGTCTGGGCCACAAAGTTAGCCCTACCGCCGTCAGCGGATCCGCTCAGATTGCTCCTGGCCCGTTTTTTGAAGATGGGCTTCGACGGACGAGAGCCAAGCGAAAAGATACTTGACCTCGTTGGAGGAGGGATACGAGGCGTTGGAAGATAGGTGAATCGTCGATTTCTTCGGGTGGTAGAAGGTGTAGTTCGAGTTGTGTGGAGGAATGACACAGATGTGTTCTGTCTCCGAGGAGACCTTTGTTGTTGAGAGCCTATCAATCTATTGTGATAGAATGACTGCCACAGGATTGTGAGTACTTACTAGTTGCACTGCGCGATCGCACAAGATTAGGTGGACGAATCTGTTTGCGTGTTACGGGACGACCACTCTGACGGGAAGTAGGAGCACTCCCCAGCGCAGTCTTGATCGGCCTTGATATAGAAGGGCCTTCTTCAGAAGGTATATACGTACTCATCGTTGTCAATCTGGTCAATGAGGATGCGCAGGAAGATCAAAATTGAAAAACCAAGTTCAAGCAGCGGACTTTCAATTATGTTCCCACCTGCACCGCAGGAGCGCTGCAGGCTTGCAGCACTTGCAGAACTTGCCGCTGGGCCTGCTCAACTCAAGTAGGGTGCATCCGACAAATGTCATTTATTAAAGTAATATTCAGTGTCCCAAGAGTTACAAGAAGTAAAAACAACGCTGGTCCAAGCGCAGCGATATGCAAGATAAGTATGTATACTGGGTAATGATAGTCAGGTATCGAAAACAGCTGCATCGACGGATAGGAAATATTGTAGCTAAGATCATTAGATGGACTTGCAAATCGAGCAATTGAACGTTATTTCATCCCGGAAAAGTGCAGCTGAAAACCATGAGTCAATAAGGAGTCACAGCGAAGGAGACAGTACGACGACGTACGAAGAATGATGAGTGCCAGTAAAAAGGCAACGACGATGACGTAGACAACCGTGTACTTCGTGACCTACAGCAAACCCTCATGAGAGGCGAAATTCAGAGAAATTCCTTGTGACGTACAATCCAACGGCGTTGCCGTTTCTGTTTTGTGGAGAACAAGGGTGCACGAATCTGTTTGGAAGGGCGAAGCCAGACTGTGACGAACATATCAGTCTGATCTGGAATAAGCTTTTTTTCTAGAGCAACTCACAGAGCATGGTTGAGTGAATTTGATTGACGAAGGGTATCAGGATTGGAGGAGTCATAGCGATCAACAAGATGTGACCCAGCAAGAAGTCTGAACTCCAAAGCGACATCTCCACGATCTTGACGATGAATTCTCGAGCAGGCTGTGAGATGGCCGAAGTACCGAGGCCTCTTCCATACCATTTGCCAGTCCACCACGCTCGGTTTGTCTCGTCGTGCTTGTACTCGCGAGTAAGGAAGACCGCGATGAGGATCTTCTGAATGGCTCTTTGAATTGCGATGATACAGATAACTCCAAGAACAGCATGAGAGACATCCCAAAGCTCCAAGAACCACTGGAGAGAGACAAAAAATTAATGACTTAAGGTGAAAATGATTGAATGAGAGGCTTACGAAGAATTCAAAGAATGCTATGATACCCAACAAGGCCAAACCATGAGCGAGGGCGGCCATGACAGACGCAAACTTGGTCCAGGATTCCATCATCGGTCCAAGCATCAAGGAAATAAAGAAAAGCGCGAGTAGCACGGCAGCATTCCAAACGATTGGACCAAGAGCTATTACTCCGATACGAATGAGCGGGCTTGGGGGTTGTTCGCCGTTTACCGGGAACGACTTGACGAACATATAAGCAATGACAAAGATGATTGCCACACAGATAGGCCAGATGATCTCCGAAAATATGACAGTTTTCCATCCCGCACGAGGGACGTCACCAGAAAGCTTTTCCGAAGGATGTCCAAGTTTCTTCTTCTTGTACCCGGTAATCATGGTTCGTGACAGGCGGCAGTACCCATACCAGCTACTGGCCTTCGTTCTTGAATTGCCGCGAGACATCCACCGCAGGAACTCCCGGTAATCTATAATGAAATCGACGAAAGAGAATTGATGAGGGTTGAATAGGAAGGGGGCGACACACAGCGACGCGATGGAAATCCAGAAATAGATCAAATGTGGTATCCAAATGGTCATGGTAGCGTAAAGGAGGAGTAATAGATTCCGCATGCCCATGTAGATACTGGGACCAGCGAACCGAGAGTAGAGTATACTGAAGCTGATACGCGTTGTGGCAAACCCACGACCAGTGGCGATATAACGAGCACCACCAAAAGTCAAGTTACTCAAGATCGCTTGTGAGTATATCTGAGTGGAAAACACTTCAAAGATGGGTGACAGGGACAGGAAGTGTTTTCCTAAACGCAAGATGGCCTTTCCAGTTCCACGTTCCACCAGTTCTGTAAATGACGAAGATTACTATCTTTGACTATCTGATCTGTTCGAGAGCTTTACCTTGCAAGAACAGGGGAAGGAATGCAATGAAGAACACCAGGAAAATAGAAACGATGCAACGCTTGATCCAATCGAACACCGGTTGCAGATTGTAGCAGCCAGGCTGGCCACCGATGACATTGCCTGCGGAATCGACTTTGCAGATCAGAAGTTGTTTGTTGAGCGTTCCGAGATATACCACTAAAACCAAATGTAAGCCAAAAAAATTAGGAGGGAGAAAGGAGAAGCGTACATGTAAGCATGAAAATCTGGATCGAGTAGATGACGAGAATGTTATTGATGTGGAAACCGGGATGCCCATAGTAGAAAGTGAGGAATCGATCGATAGGAAGTTGAGTACCCAGGTAGTAATACTCTCTACTGAGCATTTGTTCACCCATTCCAGTTCCAATCTTGGTCTGGAAGTTCAAGATGGTACCGAATCCAAGATCACGACCTTTACCACATTGATAATATTCCGAATGCTTGATACGACCGCCGCGACCGAACGCATTCATACCAGCAAAGATATCTTCGTTGAGATGCAATCCCTTCTGTGCCTTGGACACACCTCCACGAGTGTTCATGAAAGTGGCATTCAAAAAATCAGGGTGTCCGTAATGAAGTTTTCCACCGATCCACGCTAATGCACGAGCTGTCATTGTACCGAATGTCTGTTCCTTTCCGGCTGCAATGTCACCAAGCACCCCGATATTCTCTGAGAAAATGTATTCACGAGTACCGACGATGGCGACTGGCGCTTTCTTGAACTCCTTGTGACCCCATTGTGCGTAGGGACTCTGACTTGACACGGAGTATTCCTCAAACTCGCCCAGGATGTTTCTAATCTTCAGACATTCCTCGAGGTAGTTATCCTGGTTAGCATCGATGAGCTGCAAATATTCTCCACGGTAGAAGATGATGGCGTGATTCTGGTTATCTGACTTTCCATCGCCGAGGATAGGATTTCCAGGTAGTTCAACCCGGAACTTGGGTTTCCTCTTTCCGGTTGCTTCGTCCAACTCTGAATGCCCGTCGATGAGGACTGAGAATAGTCTCGCTTCGCTGCCCTTGGGCCCAGGTTCTTCGTCAAGGTAAGCAATCTGCAGATCGGGATAGGCGCGCAACAAGAATTCAGCGTTCTCCTGTTCCTCTTTGTTAAATTTGGAAAAGCGCTGCATCGAAATGGCAAACTTGAACTTCCGTCTCGACATTCGCTCCAGTTCGCGCTCTAGTCGCTCGGTGTTGCCACCGAAATTGTGCACGATGTCTGGGTTCTCCACCCGATAGAGTAGTTTGATGGCCTTGGAGTAGTTCATCATTCCGGAGACCGTGCGGTAAAGGGTTTGAGCTCGCAACGAAGCCCAAATTCTGGTACGCAACGTGTACTCAGGGGATGAAGTTTTGAAACCAATGCAGTAGAAGGGTAAGTCGTCAGCTTTCGCCGATCCTTTCTCGTTAGGGCCTGTTATGCTAGCTGAGTCGCCGTCGATCTCTTCGGCGAGGATCTTGGTATCTTTCACAAAATTATCCCACTCTACTGGATGCAACTGTTTGAGATACTCGAGCATGGTTACACGAGTGTTCTGATCTTCTTCGCGGATAATCTCTCTCAGACTGAGGAGGATCTTCTCGGAATAATGAGGAACAAGGACAGTGAATGTGGGCATCGCATCGACAGGAAGCGGCTCTGGGATCGCAGTAGTGAGCGAGGAAGCGAAGAAAGAGATACGACGCTCGGCTTCGCCACCAGGTGGGAAGAAGGAAGAGTTCTCGCCAGTTTGATTGGTGAAGAAAGGAGGAGCGCGGAGAGTCCTCCGACCGTCGGCACCATCGACTTGATGATACAAGAGGCGTTGTACATGATCAATAGACAGCAAGTGCTCTCTGTACATTGAGATGATGACCGCATTCCAGATTTGTGAGACCAAGACCTACAGGCCAGTCAGCTTGTTGCTAAGTAAAACCTGAACGGTAGAACGAACCTTAGGCTTGTACTTCACCTCCATCTCGTTGGTCGCGAGTAACTTCGCATAGATTCGCTTGGGCAGTCTAGTGAATATATCCTTCCAAGGAGTCCAAATACTCAAGCCCAGACTGAAACTACGCCCGATACTGAAGACCACAGACCAGATGATGTACCAGAGATACGTGTCCAAGAAGAACAAGATCAGATCCATTACATACATGATAGCCAGGGCGAAAGGAACTTGATTGGAACAAAGTGAGCTGCCAAAAAGTCTGTCGTTGCAGCCTTGTACTTTGGTCCTCGCCATAACCGCGATAGGGGAGGAAAAGGACGTCGTCAAGAAGAAGTACGACTCGACAAATTTACAGCTGAAGATGAGAACCCAGAGAATGATGGATGCAGATCTGGCACTACGGTCCAAGGAAGGATAAGAAGCGGTAAAAGTCTGTGAGGCCATATACTTTCTGGCTTTTCCTGCCACCCGGTCACCAAACATTCGACCTGAAGGGATCAAGCCAAACGCGACTGTGACAACGACGGATATGAAGAATTGCACGATTCCAAGAATCAGAGGCACTTGATTGAGGTCTGTCCTACCGTCCACCGAGGCTATGTAGAATGTAGGTCCCACTGTGAGAGCTAGGATGATCAGGAGTATGACGAGTCGGGTGGTCAAATGAGAAGCATTGTTCCAGGTCGTAGGAATATAACTGAATTCTGCCAAAGTCGCAAGTATCATGATTCCAGTCGAGACAGCACCGCCGAGAGCAACGGCAGACCATTGCATTTGCGGAGAAGGGGAAGTCGTGTTCTTTGGAGCGTAGACCTTGGGTGAATTAAAAGCCGTGTAGAAGTAGTATACGGAGATATGAAGGATCCAGATACGATTGAAGTTTACGACCAGATGCATCGAGGAGCGCTTCTCAAAGTAAGTCTTGAAGAAGACCTTGCTCCAATCGACACGCCCTAGCTTCATGAAACGTTGAGCAGGTGCAAGATCAACGAGTCGACTCTGTCATGGACGGTCAGCTTAACATTCATGTCAATTCAAACGAACGTACATTGTCATTGAGAACAATCTTGGATAGCCCTTCCGGATACCAAAACAGCTGGTTGATATCATCGTACCCAATAATTTGATCATGGTCTTTCTCCTTTCTGACGAACTTGCCATCCACAACCTCGTATCCTTGATCGCGCATGAATCTGTACAAGGGTTTTATGACTGTGTTGAGGTATAAGCCCTCAGGTACCGGTTCAAGTCTGTTCTGGCATTCGGGACTTCGATAGTAATCGTCTGCGCACTTGAAGATGAAGCAAAGAGTTTCTGGTACGAAACGAACGTTTCCGGCTTCGCCCCAGCAAAGTAAGAAAAGCGCTATTTGTCGCAGCCGGTCGTATTGGGACATGTTGTTCATGGCATTGCGCCAACGATTCAAGGCAGAATCGAGATGTTTGTTCTTCCCGCCCTGCGCCTTCACGGATTTCAGTCGTTGAAGACCCGGATTCTGTGACTGCCCAACAGCGTCGTCGAGGTTTAGTTGGGCTGCAAAGTACCATTTGCGGTAGTTTGCGTGCTGACCACCGATATAGTCCGCGTGGAGAGTCAGCAACGCTTGATTGGGTGTCATACGGGAAGCCCGTGAGTCGAGTAATTGCATGAGAAAATCAAACTGTAGCATGGAGATGAGCATCAGAGATGACATATGAAGTAGCAGAACGAACCATGTTGCGCATAGAGTCCCTCTGGAAGCCAAATTTTTGAGCTAGATCAATGAACACGTCTTCAATCTCTTCGGTGGACATTGGTATTTGACGGTCTGCAGACCAGGCAGGATATGGTTCGCCGGTACCAAGACCGGGGTCAGCAAAAGGAGATATACTGGGATAGCTGGAGTGAGAGTCAACCGATGCTGCATATTGTTGATTGTAGTCCGAGCCAGCTTGAGAATATGACAGAGATAAGCATGAGCGAAAAAGGCACAGATGATGCACGCACAATGCTGGTCATAATAACCAGGAGTGCCAGCCAGGCGAGTAGTACTTGAGTTCTGCGAGCCATAAGGATCGCTTGGGGAAGCCTCTGGCTCACCGTAACGAGGTTGAGGATAGGAAGAAGGGGGAAGGCCGTAAGACGGTTGTTGTCTACCAGGGCCGGGGGGATTGGCGAATGGGTTAGTCTGGCTATAGCCAGGGTTACTCATGACAGACTGAAGAGTGAAGTGGCAGTTGTAGTGAGAAGGTAAGGTATAAAAGAATGAATGGAGTTTTGCGTCGAGCGATTCTACGTCAGAAGAGAAAAGTGGATGTGGGAGAGTAACACTCTAGCACGGTTGCATAGCAGACGCTGTTACTAATTTAGGAAGGTAGCACGTGGCAAGATGATTATGCCGTTCCTTGCCGGGTGGTAGTACCTTTCCGTTCCTCGACCTGGTTATGGATTCAGAGATTGGCCTCACAACAGATTACCATTATGTTCCTTCACTAGTTGCCCTTTGCATTCGTCGACTCGCGCTATATCCAGATCAAATATCTGGTGTCGCGTTAACCTACACGCCTCCGCCCGACTCCTCCAAATTTGATATTCTGAAGGCGCTCATTCCAACATATAATGAAGAATCATTCGCTCTCTCAGCGGTGGACCCT
This sequence comes from Lentinula raphanica, assembly GCA_027919835.1. Classification (NCBI taxonomy): domain Eukaryota; kingdom Fungi; phylum Basidiomycota; class Agaricomycetes; order Agaricales; family Omphalotaceae; genus Lentinula; species Lentinula raphanica. The sequence goes on along the minus strand of JANVFP010000006.1, from coordinate 636,415 downwards.
CGTCTTTGGGCTACCCTCGTTCAAACATATAGCACTACGCTGCCTGAAGAACTTCGCACATACCCAATCAGCCTTGCCGATACCCGACTTCCTCTGCTACAGTGTATACCATCTACGTCTTCTTTTTCTTTTATCACTATCCTCGAACTCCCTGGATGCCCTCATTTCACGGATGATTCACTCACTGCTGTCAAGCCTCTTCATAATTTGATTGCCATTGACGCGTCGGAGACCAAAATCTCAGCCTGGGGTCTGAAAAAGCTGTTGATGCCTGCACTATCCTTGAACCAAGTGGCTGAAGAAAGTGACTCCTTGTCGAACGCGGGACCTCTGGGGCTCCGGATCCTTCGGTTGCGAAACTGCAATGCAATAGACAACACCATATTCTCGTCCCTACAGAAACTTCTGTTACTATCCGTGATTGGTACGTGTCCTCGGGCAACACGCAACTCGATGCTTCACCAAAAGTCATTTCAGATCTGCGTGGAACTGCTTGTGATCCATCTTCCATCCCTGTACCTTATAAAGAGTGGTCTTCCACCGCCCTGCAACAATCGAGAAGCTCTTCACTATATCATCCTACTCCTCTCATTCAAAGTGTGGATTCTCTAGGGAAGATCAGTGGGACAGTCTACTCTTCTCCAAACATTTTCCAGCTTCATGTCAATTCGTTGAGACTGCGTCCAATCGAAGATGATGTGATGTCCGGCTACAGGAAACAGTACGTTCGCCCAGGTGCACCTGCCGTAAAAGTCGAAGATCAGGCATTTACATTCACTTCCAACACCATATTACCGCATCCTCCTCAAGTTGATCAGTATATGCTATCTGTGGCAGAGAAAGAAGCACGAGAATCGGCCAATCGTCTCAAAACACGACGCTTTTACGGACCCGTGGGCCGTCTATGCGCGCCTTCGATGGGATACTCTCCTGAAAGACATTATACAGAGTTTTGCCAGAAAGAGGAACGTAAAGCGCTACTTTTGCGGCATAACGCGAGCTGGTCAGGCTGGGATCGAACAAAGAAGAAACGTAGGGTACCAGTGCCATCGAGAGATACATTGATCGACCCCGAATCGCTCTCGCTCATGCTCTACCGTCCCCCACCCCCGTGGTGCAGTATCGAAAATCTCATTCCAGCTGAAATACAGCCTTCGAAATCGAAGCAATCATCCATTTCTCGCCCAACCGTCGTCACAAATGCGACTACCAAAGTTGATAAGGCACGGATACGAATGATTGCAGACTTCAAAGCTGGGGTGGTTGCTGCTGCACGAAATCGAACATCCGGGAACATGATGCCTTCCTTTGACGGCCCTAATCCTAATAGCGACGAAAGCAATAAACTCAGCAACAAAGAGGTCAGCGAGCCTGTTCAATCCATGCTTCAAGGGAGAAATCCCTTCAGGAATTCGACCACTGCGACCACGGTCGACAAACCGGTTCTTACCTCTAAGAACAATCCTGCGGGATCGATGTCCGTGGAACCTCGGGATAGAGGCAAAGGAACTCAGACAAAATCGACGATCACGACCCAACCTGAACGGCCACCACCGTCCCCTAAACTCAAACGGCCTCTAAAACCCATTTCGAGTGTTCACGTTCCCGAGCTCCCTCCCGAAGAAATGAAAAAGTTGAAGGAGTCTATGATGAAGAAGCCCCGAACCAGTCTTCCTTCAGGTTCTTCATCGTCGGTTGCCGACCGTTCTTACGACTCCTCACGGAGAAAATCACTTCCACCGAGAAAAGATGGGAATATAAAGGAGCTCATACAACGGACAACCGAGATTTCTGTCCCCCACAAACGCAAGGTTGAAGAGGCAATGGAGCTGGCACACATTCAAACGGAGCAAGATTTTACTGGACCAAAAACTCTGACGAAAACCAAAGGCAAGATAGGATTTGATTGGAAATCTTGGGGGACTTCATGAGCATCGGATTATCATTCTGTACATATATTACCGCACTTTGCATTGTTTTACTATGTATTATATGTTACAGTTGACGTGAATCTATTCTTCACGCCGTACCGCGTACGCGTTTTGAAGGAACGAAGACTGAATATTCTGAATAAGCGCCGTAGTGTTCCTTTTCTGTGTAACCATTGCGTCAGGCCTAGGGGTCGGCTCAAAAACTTCTTCCTCTCAATTTTCGCGCACCCACTGGGAAAATCTGTATTTGAACGAGACAAACGCTTCCCAGAGGACCAACTATGTCACGACTCATCTCCCAGCCTCAGTATCATCGCTGTCTTCGAGCTCATAACACTGTTCAGTTCCTCAAGGACAAAAGGCCAAATCCAAGGTCACAGAGCTCGACGTGCCATCGCCTACTGTCAACGCGCTCTGTATCCAGATCTTCACAAGCTTCTGAAGCCCTTTCAACTACTCCGATACATCCTCGTCACCCATATACATTTCGCATAGCCTCTAGCTGGGCAGGGAAGCCGTCCACAGGAGAAGATAGGGCGACTGACGATCTTCCTTTTCCACTCGAAAGCCCAATAGGACGATGGCGAGAAGAAATGCTAGATAGAAGCATTGGTCCGAGAAAGAAATACAGAGGCAAAGACTGGGTCGAGGACGCTGGAGAAGACTTTTTCTTTGTTCAAGAGGCGAGTAAAATGTTTCCCGTTTCTGTTTATCCTAATCACCTAATACTCCTTACTCCAGATGCGAAACGGATCGGTAGGTATGCGTTTGCTCGTGGCTAGTTGTGCCTAGCTTTGGTTTCTATGTCCTGACCGTTCTTGGTAGGGTGTTTCGTTTGGTCTTGCGGACGGCGTCGGTGGATGGATAGAAAACGGAGTGAATCCCGCGCTGTTCTCGCAGTCCTTGATGTATCATGCACATCGATATTCGCGGAACGCTTGGGCTGGAGAACCAGAGATTGATCCGACTCTTGATTACGAGGAGCGAGAACAGATAGAGGGATGGGAACTCACTCCGTATCATTGTCTAGATCTTGCGCTAGGCGGCGTGTTGCGAGAAAAGGCTGTACAGGCTGGTGCGTATGCTGATCTACCTATAAAAAGACTCTTCTGATACCTTCTAGGTTCAAGTACAGCTTGTTTGTTGACTCTCAACTCGTCTTCCGGATTATTGCGTTCAGCAAAGTTAGTGGATCAATCATAGCCAGAGTTTTATTTGAACCATCTTCACTCCAGCTTAGGTGATAGCGGCTTTTCCATAATTCGATCCTCCAACGTCATCTATAAGGAGAAAGTTCAAACGCATTTTTTCAATTGCCCAAAGTATGTGTACTTTCAATATTCTCAATTCAGACTCTCGACATATAAGCAGGCAATTGACAAAGCTTCCTGCAAACCCTGGTCGCAAATTCGCGCGAGTTTGTATAGATTCACCAAAGGAAGCCAATACTCATTCCATTAAACTTCGCGACGGAGATATTGTTGTGGCCTACGTGGGTGTCCTGGACTGTCGCAAGGCATACAAACTGTCTGAACATTCCCACAGACAGATGGCTTCTCAGACAACGTCTTTCCCTCAGAGATGTTGTCAATCTGCACTCTAGCTGGGCGGAAAGACGTCACAGAGGATGAGCAAGTTCAAACTATGGCCGATAACCTTGTCTTGTATGCACGACAGTGTATGATGGATAGACGGAGAGTCAGTCCTTTTGAAAGTAATGCTCAGTCTCATTCTTCGGGTATGCCGTTCTGAAACTTGCCTGTATAGGAGAAGCTGCTAGGGAGGGAATGTTTTTCCGCGGAGGTGTAAGTTGCTCTTCCTCGTGGTTTGACTGATTAATTTACTTTTTTGACCGCTTCGCAATCCCCTTCCAGAAAATTGACGAGTGAGTATATCTTCAACCTGGTCTAGCAATACCAGAATACTGATTGTCATCCTCCTTCGGCAGCGTAACGGTACTCGTCGCACTCGTACGGGAGACATCATAAATCCCTATAGGTCTATTACATTACTACATTTCAAGGCATCGCTACATTGAATCGGTGTGTTTAATAAGAACATCGACCTTGGGCCTGCACCTCAACGGTTGGTGGTACATTACTACTATAGCAATTGTGGAATATATAGTATCACATATATACTCGCGCTTTGGGTCAGACGAAGTCAAGAGAATCTTATGTCGTCTTGTATCATCTAATATTGTTGCAGCTGTAGAACGTCCAACCACGCCTCCACTCACAGCACACCTCCAAGAGGATACCAAGGAACGGGATAGAACCCCCAATCTTCTAGTGGGAAAGATACTGGAATATGACTATGCAAAAACTCGAAGCTTCTACTCGTACCCAAAACCAGACAAGTTCATTCATGTGGACACGATAATCGATGCTCCTAAAAATATCAAAACAAACCAATGAACTGCACGAATTCTTCTCATATCGTGGAAGACGCTCAAGTTTGCCTGGTATGTCAATTCTCTCGCCGTAACAAGCTTACGAAAAAATCGCGTATGAATTTGGGGACAAGATTGGAAGAGTAAGTAAAAGGTCCATAGTAATGTTCGAATTAACTCGGAGTACTTGATATTGCAACCAATGCACACCCCGACCCACGACAAGCCCTAGACATGTCACTGTTCGTCGATCGACAAACCAGCAGCCTCAAGCATCTTCACGAAATCTGGCGTTCCTAGACCAGCTTGAATCAAAGTGAGTAAACAGTAGTAGGATCATTGGTTCGATTTAGTACTCACTGATGGGATCCCAGCTAGTTGAACAGTAAATATATGAACAGTGGTCGATGATAAAACACAAATCTTACCCAGCAGTCGCATTGAAGCCCCCAGTCCCACCTGCAGGTAGAAATTGAATGTCAGAGAGGTTACTTTACTGAATATCCGATCACAAAATATACGCACATCCTGCGTTCGGCAATCCAGCGGTAATGTCAGTGAAGATCTGAGTATTATTATAGAGGCTGTTAGGAGGCAGTTAGCGCGTCGTGGAATCCCGACGATTCACACACTCACAAAGGATTGAGGAAACCCAGAACAGGTTTTCCTGCAGCGATAAGTCGATCGTTGACCAGAGCCACCATACTTGCGAATATAGGTCCCGAGCAAGAAGTACCATTGATGTAAACAGTTTCTCCTCCTGTGATGATTTCAACATTGTGTGATTGAGCTGCAATGTCAGGGAATCCACGTCCACTTGAATTGAACAAGCCAGCATAGGTATCGCCGAGGTTCTCAAGGAATGGTGCTACAGCTGCTTCTTGGTAAGCTGGTCGCGCAAAGTAACCGGAGAAGCCTGAGAACATAATACATTATCTAGTCATATCATAGTGCACAGAGTGTAAAAGCTTACCCCCGCTGCTGAAGTTTGTAGATAGCTCAGGATTGATGGAGTATGTACCACCCACAGAGGTGATATAAGGACAGCCTAGTATATCTTACATGAATACAGCCTCCAGAAACTTTAGATCAGTCACTCACCCCCTGGAAAGGCTGGCAAGAATTCCGTGCAGGTATCGTCTGGTCATGGGTAGTGAGGGAAGTGGAATTTCACAAACCGGTTCCTTGGGCACTCACTTCGCTCTGCGCCGCTGACTCCTCCATCTCCAGAACCAAAGATCAAGGATACCTATAAGTATGTAATCAGTACCAGCTATGAGTACAATCAGAGGAAATAATTAGTCACCCCACGAGCTCCCAGAGCCATGTATACATCACAGACTTGTCTTTGTGAATAGAGTAAGGTCAGAGCTTGTTTGAGCCTGAGATAGCATGCTCGGACTTACTGTGCTTGCGACTGAGTAAGCCACCACTCTTGATATCCGTAGCTCATAGACATAACTTGCGGAGGGTCGGTCATGTTAGAGAGGTATTCTACTACATCCAGGAAGCCAATCGCAGCACCGTCGGTGTAGTTTGGACCAACTGATATGAAGGTGGTGTTGACACCTGTGGCCAGACCAACTGTATACTGAATGTCTAAATTCTATGTTGTGCGTGAGCGGGAAACTGGAACCACTGTGGAACATTATATAGAGCTCACCGCTTCGTATCCTGCATCTTCTGGACCTTGCGGATTGGACCCTCCGTCGATGGTTTCTACTGAGAATGTCGTGTTCGAGGGCATATCAGGCCTCAGTCTTTCAAGGAAAGCCTGAAGATCGGCATACTACAATGATATGTCAGATCGGGAGCTCAGCTTGGTGATATAGACGAGTTGACCTGAGCATAATAATCAATGAGACCCGGTACGGCAATGCGATTCGACGGCTGGGTGGCTGGAGTTGTAGGTATGTTATAAAGATCTTGAAGGCATTGAGGTGTGATGGTGTTCGCGCAGGATGAGTTCAAGCTAGTGGATGATTCTGATGACCGTTTGCCGTAAGAAACAGATATGCTCAATGGATTGGCCAAGTCGAAGGAGGTGGTTGGATGAACCACATTAATATGGGAAACAAGATCCCTCGGGATAGAGTACTGCAAAGAGCGGATGGCACGTTTTCCGGAAGGAGTATGGACGAAGGAATGAAAGTCGGTATCGAAGAGATCGTTGGCTGCCTGAACAGGCGCGGAAAAGGTGAGGTGGTCGTGAACTGTACTCTCGAGTTTCACATCCGTAATCCCGTATTCAGCAAGCCATTCGGTGACGGCTGTTACTGATTGAGGGGAAGCAGAGGTATAGCTCTTCACCTGTACATGATATCATGAAGTGAGTGCAGACTTGAAAATCGAGTCCACGTACCTCCTCCATACTGAGGTGCTTACCATAGAGCGGGCTGCCCGGAACGCTAACATCGTAGAGAGCTCTTTCAAGGCCACTCCTGTTCATCGAGGTAAGCGTAATCCGGAAGTCTACGAGGGTCTGCGGATGAGGAGACCCTTCACGAACATAATGCACGGGAACTTCGGTACGGCTCTCGTGAACTACCATAGAACGAGGCCTGAGAGAGCTGCTCGCATGAGCACCCTGAAGCAGGATGGACAGCATGGCTGAACATTTTACTACTTTCCAATGGAAGAATCCCATGATGGAAGATGTTGAAACTGGCTGGAGGATATACCTATTAAAAAACTTCTTGTGTTGAGATAAGAGAGAGAGGTTTGTGTAGAGAAGTGACCGTGCTGTTGACGAAATCTGAGCCTTCTGATATACGAATGCTAGTAGAAACAATAAATGTATTGGAGTACTAAACTTCGAGATGAAACTGTTGACTCCTGAGATAGCAACCTGAATATTTTTAGTCATTCCTGAACTCGTCAGAACGTTCAATGTCACCTCTAGATTTGTAGCATTGGGACCCGAGTTCGTTTCTTCATAGTGGGTGAAGCGAAGCACACCAGAGTCTTGATGAAGCATCCGTCGAATTGATCATACGTGATCCTATACAATCCTACTGTGTCTCTAATTTCGATTTGAGTCGTGTATAGTTCCCCCATATCACCTCCCAATCGACTTTCAATGTTTTATCACTAGGTTTGCCATGTTCATCGCTGTTTCCTGCAAAGCGGATCGCATTTTCATACGCTGCGAGTGCGGCTTTGGGGTCTTTGGACTCTAAGAGAATGCCAGTCAAGTTCCAAGCCTCTGCGACTGTCCTCCGCGAGTCTCTATAGAGACTGTTTGCGGGTTTTCTCAGCGATGCATTATTCAGGTATGACAAATGAATGTCATCCGCGGGAGAGACCAAAGCCCGATCGGGAACGGTGTTCACGTTCAATGGCAAGCCAGTCAAAGCTCGTATGACTCGTTCAGAAGACTCCGCAGCAGTAGAGAGCCACTGAGTAGAGACAACTATAGGATTCTTTTGAGCATAGAGAACTTCGGCAAGATGTATGGCGAGAACTGATGAACGTTGGAGTAACGTCAGAGCATGAAGAGCATGCGGTACGGAAATGGATGTGATGGATTCAGGCTGACGGACGGATCGAACGAGGGAAAGTGAGGCTTCGGCAATAGATTGTGCTTGGGTGAAGTCCCCTGTTGTGGCATAGAAAGCAGATAACGAGGAAAGGGCGAAGAGAAGAGAACGTTGGTTATAGGGGGATTGAGGCATCAACGAAGGGACCACAGAGCTTTCCAATGCTTGAGGTTGTGCGACGTATATAGCACGAGTCCACCAAGCCACGGCTCCATCATTGTCACCCAACCGGCGATGAAGGTCACCGAGTTTCGCGGCGATGCGAGCTGATTGTGGGGCAATGAAAGGCTGAGAGCTCCAGGCACGTTCGTACTGTTCTTTTGCGGTGATCATTGATTCACTGCCCATTCGCTCCAACACAGACGCGTGAAGAGTGAGCAAATGGGTCATTGTCCATGGTCGCAGTGTTCCTTCGATACTTTTCTGCTCTGCGACGTGAATTGCGTCGCGCAGAAAGTTCTCCGCTCTGATCAGACGTGGATCAATGATGACCAGACCTCGAGGACCCAGCAGTCCGTCTTCACTTTTCAGTGTGTCAGAGCTGACGACGACGGTGCTTTGATCTACTCCCCAATGTTGTGCCATCCATGCGGCTCGCACTAGATGCCTTCCTCGAAGGCCTAACACAGGGTCCGTTCCTGCAGCTCTCAAATCACCCGACCAGTTTTCTCTCTCTAAATCCCATTCCCATTTGTGAGTTTCCTCATCATCTTGAGGGACTGCAAACTCCACGTTCTCTACCCAAATATGAGTCCCTTCGAAGATGAGACCAGTGACAAGTCCGAGAGACACTCCTCCAATCAGAGAGAATTTGAGGAAGCGCTTGAGTACATTGAGAACGAATATAGGACCTTGAGCGAAGCCCTCTTGAACGGAATGAGTTCGAGCGGGCGGTAGATCTTCTGGTCGCGAAGGATTCGAGGAGTTAAAACGGATGAATGGAGGATCTCTAAGTTGAGGTCGAAACAAGGGTCTTGGCGATCGTAAAGCCGTCCTCAATGTCCTGGCTTTCATCATGGTAAAGGTGCTAACATCGTGTCGCTTTGCACAGAGGTATTCAAGAAAGATGTCACGGGCGGCTTACATAGCAAGCAATCCTTGACACGCGACTGGTCACTGCTAGGAAGAAAGTTCAGCTAAGTACTAGCCTAGCTCTGGTTAATTTATACTCTCCTTCACCAGGCAACAAAAACGGGAGAGTAAAACAACATAGATATGTAAACCCCGAAGAATTCGCAATGTTAGTTCAAGGGCAAAATCCACAACCAGCTGCGTGTATTCATGATATGCACGAGGCTTCAATGACTCTCAGGCTTGCAGAACCCGCGTACTCTAGCCTACTCTAGCGGCGTACATAGTTATGAGCGGTAATACATTCGACACGAAGTAGAAGAGAGTGGAAGAGGGATGTTGTTGATCGATGAAGAATGGCCGGTTGCCTGAAAAGCTCTAGCTCAAAAGCTGAGCGCTCCGGAAGGGCCGCCGCTTTGATTACTAAATTGAACAGCCGCTCCCGAAACCGATGCATAGCCACAGCCAGGCTTTCTTGATATCCATCTACCAATTCCGGTCGGACTGAGCCAGTGAGCCTGACTGAGCCCAGACTGATTCCTTGACCAAGGTTTACATAGCTGCATGATCTTCATCTTTTTGCACGATGGAACATGCTTAAAGAACTCTGATTGTCAATGATTTGGGCCAGGTGGACACATATCTGAGCGCTCAATCAAGGCAGTGGTATCAAAGTTTTCATTCAGATCCAACAGCCTGACACTGCCGAGATTTCGGAAATGGATGAGAAGATGATCAGATGTATTAGTCGCTCGGGTACTTAAAGAACATGCGCGTTTGGGTACCTTCCGTCGTCGTTCTTCTTCCCCAACGGCACATAGGCCACTATGCAGCTTAGTTTGACGAAGGCCCTCACGTTGCTGGCCTGCACGCTCTTGAGCTCAGCCACAGGGCCCACCAAGACTGTCAAGCGAGCCGATTCTACCCAGTTTGTGTCCACTCAAGGCACAAAGTTCTTTGTCAATGGAAGGTACGTTGAGCGCATTTGTTTGGTCCATCACACAAAACCTGACATCCTAACCGCAGTGAATTCCCTTTCGTCGGAACCAATGCGTACTGGCTCCAAGCCCTTAACGAAGGTTTTTATTCCCCCCCTACCACCCTCTTCACCGTATCAATAGACTCTCGCAGAACAAGATATCATCAACACCTTCTCAAACATATCTGCTCTTGGGATCAGGGTGGTGAGGACTTGGGTAAGCTGCCTGCGATATCTGTCTTGTTCTGACACTGACCAAAGCAATCCCACGCAGGCGTTTAATGGTCCGTTCTTTTACGACAACGTATACAAGTATTGGGTTCTGATAGCAAGCCAGATGTCACGGAAATTCCTGAAACCGGGACCTGGTTCCAACTCATTGCCAATGGTACCACTTCTATCAACAATGGGACTAACGGTCTTCAAAAGCTCGACATGATCTTAAAGCATGCCGAGAGTTTCGGAATCTACGTTGTGCTCACTCTGACCAACAATTGGTCGCCTTCGGCCACAGATAATTTGACCTCATCGATCGGTTAGTACATCTCTATCTGCAACCTATGTCTTCTGACCTAGAGTTGGGTTCCATCGCCGATAGACGACCTCAAATCATCGGTTCAAAGTCGAGATGTTGTGGAGACCTTCAATTCTTCCCGGCCCAGAAATTTCCTCAGTAACGATTATGGTCAGAATACCCATATCCTGCTGCAGCTCGACCTCTGATCTGATCCCATTCTAGGTGGCATGGACGTCTATGTCCGTCAATTCGGACTCAAGAACCACGATGACTTTTATACGAATGACACCATCCTGAACTCTTTCATGAATTACACTACACAGATTGTTACTCGATATGTCAACAGTCCTTCTGTATTTTCCTGGGAACTTGCCAACGACGCCAGATGTAACTCTTCTGTTGCGGCCTCTCCGAGCTGTAATCCACAAACGGTGACCAAATGGCATGAGATTGTGGCAAACCATGTCAAGTCTTTGGATCCAAATCACTTGGTCTCATCAGGGTAATCTTGATATCCTGATTTCCGTTTACTCACGACTCATCCGTATCTTTGGTCAGAACCCAAGGATTCTTATGCGTGGGCTGTCCCAAACTCAATCCGCAACCAACTTCATCGACTCAGCCATCGGCTCGAGCGGTTGTCGGTCGTCGTAGCGTTGTGAAGCCACTGACTAGGGAACGCATCATACAAGACCGAAATGCGCAATGGAAAAGGAACAAGGCTCTTTTACCCAAATCTGAAGTTCAGGAAAGGGAAGAGGGAATTCGTGTCCGCGGTCGCTGGGTATCTACTCGTGAGTTTCCACATGGTCTATCCTTTACCCCCTTCCCCCTAACCAATTACACTTCTTCATCGAAGCTACGAGACGTCAAAGTAGTTCCCAAGGGGTTGGCTCCGCCTTCGATGGCTCTCAAGGTGTTGATAGTGAGGACATCCTCGGCATTCAAAATATTGCCTTCAGTACCTTCCAACTGTTCCCCGACCAAAATACTTGTAAGTTCATTATGCGAATCCGAAACCCATGACCCAATCAGCCCTAACGAAGCTCAACAGACGGACCGGATGATCCCAGTCTCTCACCTTTCAACAACACGCTGCAGACTGGAATCAATTGGATTACCACCCACGGCCAGATTGGTCAATTGTGAGTTCAGGGATTGTATCTATTGAGGCAATGGGTTTTTGACCTGGGTTTCGGGTGTGAAGGTTCAACAAACCGGTGTCACTTCTCGGGTTCGGTCTCGTAACTCAAACGAACGCTCCGGACTTTGTTCCTTTCAATAGCACCATCGCGCCCTTTGCTCCAGACGCAACAAGTAGTATGTAAATCCTTCCGTCCAGACTCCGGCTCTAATTCTTCTATGCAGCCGCCGCAACAACAAAGGCCAGTTCTGCTGCGGACGCTAACTCCACGCAAACTTTCGGCGTCACGGACAGCGAGCAAGATACCGCGTATGCTTCTTGGTTGAGCGGTAAGTCTGAATTACCTGTACACTAGGGAGAATTAAGCTTAGTTGATTTGTTTAGCTGGTATCGTCTCTGGTGTTTCCGGACTTATCCAGTACCAGTGGTCTCAAGGCAATCTAACCACTTCGCCCAACACTGCTATATCTCCGAACAACGATACTACAGGGGAGAGTTCGAATGACGACACGACTGGAGAATCGCCCAACGACGGTTACTCTATCCAGGGTGTTGGGTACGTTGCTTTCTTGGTATACTTGTTCCAAAGTTCTGTCAGTGGCTCATGTTTCGCTTGAATACAGTGAGGACACCGTCCAGTCCATTCTCCAAAACGCCGTACAATCTGTTTCGAGCACCTAAGCTCTCTTTTGGGATATTCTGATTCTTATTACTGGTTCGGACCGTTCTAACTCTTCACGCTACATTTGACGCTTTACTTCACGTTTCGTACCGATGCTAATGGAAAATACACTACCTACAATACATTGGAAGTACACATTTATTCTTTGCTGCCTGTGAATTGCGGTCTGTATTTTTGAACTGTCGTAGACATGTAAATTATTCTTCAACAATGATAAAAGCTCGAGAATTGTTTTGTCTTCTATGCAGCTGTGGGCGAGCTATCTTTCTGGTTGATGACTGATGATACGGTATTTGAGTGCTGGCTTGATGTTTCGATTTATGGGCTCCACTACTACTCTTAGGCATACGCAAATTAAGCCGGGGAATACCAAATGACGGATATAAGCAACTTCAATGGAGATGAGTGTAGACGGTTTGGGCTAGACTATCTGTTGCGGCGAATTTCTGTTGCGGGTACGCGGCGATATCATATCGTGATATGTAGGTGAGGAAAGTCGGTGACTCGGAATGTTTAGAAGAGTGGGTTTTAGAATTGGCGTTGATGTGGGTGTACAATGGGAGCTACAACTTGAGATCCGGCGGGATGATAGTATATTTGCTTGGCCCGCGTTCAGTGAATGGATATCTGATCGAAGCTGATTGCTACAGAGTTCATGGATAAGTAATTATTGGAAGGTCATGGATGTACTTACCAATGGAGTACAAGCTTGAAGCGCCCAGGTCTTGCGCACGGACCATTCCAATTTCGTCTTTGCGACGGTCACGTTGGATTTGACTCTTGAGCTTGAACGCTACGATGAAATTTCATATCGATAATCTGCCTGTAAGGTCTTAGCTATATGCGCAACCGTGCCTTTTTCACACTTTTCCTTTGCCAGATCATCTTTCCCTATGACCGAATCTATCCCGGTACGACTCTGCTGAAGACCGATCTTGCAGCATTCTCATGGGCTTTCGCAGAGCAATATGCATATATGTGCGACTTGAAACGAACCCTTGATGCCACAGTGAGCTAAAACAATGTTCTCAGCCGCATTCCATCAAATAAAAACCCTCTCTAGGGTCACTGTGTTCTGGAAATGCCCTCCGGGACTGGGAAGACGGTCTCATTGCTTTCGCTCATTGTCTCCTACCAACAAGTACCTCAATGTCACGGACTTTCACTAGGCCTTTGCTGAGCTCTCTTGATAGTTCTTCCCAACTCGAAGGAAACTCATATACTGCTCTCGAACTGTCCCGGAAATCGAGAAAGCGCTGGCGGAACTGAAACGACTAATGGAGTACCGCATCTCTTGTGCGGAAACAGAAGAAGAAAAGGAAAAGGAACGGAATTTTACAGGATTGGGACTCACGAGCCGAAAGAATCTGTGCATTCATCCCGAGGTTCCGACTGAATATCTAGTGTTCGGCGTTCCAAGGCTCACTGCCTTTCCAGGTCTCGAAGGAAAAGAAGGGGAAGGTTGTGGATGCCCGGTGTCGTGATCTTACAAACGCTGCCGTTTGCGAAAAGGGAAGAGCAGACCCTGGTTCGGTGGATCTGTGCGATTGGCATGAGGTACGTTCCTTTCTCCATCTAACAAAGCCTTTCTGTGATTACTCCTTGCTGCTTGCAGAATCTGGGTAAACTCGAACCAGGCAACCTAGTACCGCGAGGTATCATGACATTAGCAGACGTTTTGCAACACGGCAGAAATAACACAACATGCCCATATTTCACTGTTCGTCGTATGGTGCGTTTCGAGCGGTTTAACTAGTCTTAAAATAAGCTAAAGTTTCTATTAGCTGCCATTTGTCGATATCATCATTTACTCGTTTCACTATCTCCTCGATCCCAAAGTAGCAGAACAAGTGTCTAAAGAGATGTCTAAAGATGCGATTGTCGTCTTCGATGAGGCTCACAATATTGGTTAGTCGCGGATAGCGTTCTCTTTGCGAATAACTGATTCACACCAGTACTTTTCAGACAATGTCTGTATTGAATCCTTGAGTATCGATCTTACTAGACCCATGCTAGACTCGGCCGCACGGAGTATTGGCAAGCTGAGTGACAAAATTGAAGAGTTTGTGGCAATTATCTCTTTCGCCATGGAACCAAGCTCAACTTGTTCAATTAAGAATCAAAGTGACCGATGCTGCCAAATTACAAAATGAATACTCCAAATTGGTGGAAGGACTACAGGAAAGCTCAGAAAATCAGGAAGACAAGGATGGTTTCATGACCACCCCAGGTCAGACCTCCCCGGTTTGCAAATCTAATCAAGACTCACTATTTTCTAGTATTACCCGACGATCTGTTGCATGAAGCTATACCCGGAAACATTAGAAAGGCCGAACATTTCGTCGCTTTTCTGAAGCGTTTCGTGGAGTACCTAAAGGTTCATTCCGTGACATTCGGACTGTCGAATATCAGACTCAGCCAACCGTAGACCAGAATGCGTGTCCTACATGTCGTAGCAGAGACACCACTTTCCTTCTTACAACACCTCAAAGACATAACGTATATTGAACGGCGGCCTCTGCGGCAAGTATCTTTGACGTTGGCACAGTCCATCTTTGGATAACACAGCTACTAGATTCTGTGCAGAACGTCTTCAGTCCTTGATACGAACGCTGGAGCTAAGTCGTCTAGATGAACATGCATCCCTCCAAAAGGTGGCTAGCTTCGCCACGCTAGTTTCAACATACGAAAAAGGTAATAGTGCGGCCCACGAAATTCCCGGAAAACATTGCTGAATTGGTTTCATAGGATTCTTGCTCATTCTTGAGCCATTCGAAACCGACTCTGCAACGGTTCCTAATCCCATATTCCACTTCACGTGAGAGCCCCTCAAGCCTAAATCGTTCCAGAACTTGATCTAACCGCATATACTGTAATACGCTAGCTGCCTCGATCCGTCTCTAGCGATTAAACCTGTGTTCGAACGGTTTAGTAGCGTGGTTATCACTTCTGGAACGATTTCACCTTTGGATATGTATCCCAAAATGCTTCAGTTTACGCCAGTCGTGCAAGAAACATATCCCATGACGTTAACACGTAACGCCTTCCTACCACTGGTCTGTCCTGTTCTCAGACAAGATGTTTTCCCTGGAATATTGACATCCATGAAGGTTATAACCCGCGGGAGCGACCAGGTTGCAATCAGCTCGCGATTCGAAGTCAGAAATGACCCCGCAGTTGTTCGCAACTTTGGCAGCATATTAATCGAGTACAGTAAGATCGTTCCAGATGGTATTGTGGCTTTCTTTCCGAGCTATCTGTATATGGAATCGATTGTGGCCGCTTGGAACGACATGGTCTGTGTTGCGATTTTGTCCTATCGCTCCGGTCCTCAGTGTGTCCCACCTCTAGGGTATTCTGAATGAGGTCTGGAAGAACAAACTGATATTCGTTGAAACACCCGATGCAAACGAAACTAGTATTGCATTGGAAAACTACCGACGAGTAAGTATTTCTTTGTTTTTTCTCGCTTCCAGTTGGTTCTAACACGCATCCTATTTACGCCCGACTTTTGCAGGCATGTGACAATGGACGCGGCGCCGTGCTTTTATCAGTTGCACGAGGTAAAGTATCCGAAGGTATCGATTTTGACCATAACTATGGTCGAGCTGTCATTATGTTCGGGTGCGACTTTACGCTGAATCTTACCGCACATAACTGAGCAAGGGTTATTAGTGTGCCCTACCAATACACTGAAAGTCGGATTTTAAAAGCCAGGTTGGAGTATTTGCGAGATGCATACCGAATACGAGAATCCGAATTCCTGGGATTTGACGCGATGCGGAACGCCGCGCAATGCGTAGGACGTGTCTTGCGAGGTAAGACCGATTGGGGGCTAATGGTCTTCGCAGACAAGGTCAGTTGACAGAGGTGAAATGGATCGATTGCTTCAACTCACGATGTAATAGCGCTTCGCGCGGGCGGACAAAAGAGCGAAGCTTCCTCGTTGGATAAATCAATACATTACAGAGACTGCGTCAAATCTCTCCACAGATATGGCGTTAACATTATCAAAGTTGTTCATGCGTACCATTTCGCAAAATCCCAAAGAGAATCAAACTGGCGTATCCTTATGGACCTTGGACGATATTTTGAAAGCACAAGCGAAGCAGGCGGCTGAAGCAGAGAAATTGCAGGATGAAGGAGATGATTACGGAGACGGAGGGATCAGTGACCAGATGATGATTGATTTTGAGATGGACGGCTAAGTCAAAACACTATAATACAGGTTGAGAGATACATAGGAATATCAATAACATAGACGGGCAATCGTAATTGGGTCATGATGAGCGTGGTGATATAGCAAAGAGTGTCATGGACACTGTGCGCATTTCCCTGGCACCTACCAGTCATGATGAATTGTAAGGTCGCGCGAATTGTTAGCTGGACATTGGAGACCCACCTCATTGGTGACGATTCGTTGCGGTTGGCCATAGTAGCGTTTGCAGTTGCAAGGAGCCCGCGGGGAGCCACATGAAGGAGGATGAGCAGTGCTCAAGTGGCAATGGCGAGAACGACAGTCGATGTTGGTTTCTCCTGTGAACGTCAAGTGGCCACACGCGGTGGACTTGACGAATCTGAGCTGCCGGTGACACATTGGAGGATGATATGTGTAGGTCGATAAACCTGAAAGGAGAATAAGTCTGAGGGTAATGGAAATGGTTCAAGGGATAAATGACGCACAAGGCAGTGGGGAGGTTGATTTCTTTTCAGCACAAGTCTGCAGTTGGTCTACGAGCTCATTTTATAAACGACCAAACAACCCAATATTCATTCGCTACGGGCCGACGTTGAAGATAGTCGTAAAGATGATTGGAAAAAAACTCTGGAAAAGAATGACGATAATGGGCAGTTATGGCATGAACATGTAAAGGTTCCAAGGAAGAATCTTTTGACCTGAAAAATACCAAGATCATGCTTCGATTCATTTCCTGTTTTAGCCCTTACACTCTTTCTTCCTTATGCAGTATCCCATATAATTGAGGCACCTGAAATTTTATGAATTTTAATGGCAGCGCCATCCCTCGAATCCGTGGCGAAACACGAGTTTTCTGTACAAATTGGTCGACAAATGTTCTCGATCGAAGCTGAGTTTCGCTCTCATAGTCTTTTCTACTTCACTGCCAGCTCCCCCGGATACTCGAAACAAAAAAACTACAATAGTGTTAATGTGAAGCGGTCTGAACTCTTTTGACCATGCAAGTGTGGGTCGAATTTCACGAGGTTCCCGATGCCTGGAGGAATACCCGCACTAGTCCTGAAGGGGACAAATCAGTATTCTCTATCTTCCACTCAGCTTCCATCAGTCCGGGATTCATGTGTAAGCGCATGCACCTCTCGGTTTACATGTATGTAGGGGTAAAATAAGTCAGAAAACGACTGCATGTCAAGCATTTTTAGGATCTTTGCGCAACATAACATATATTCTGTTCCCTTACAGCATCTCAGCGGCATATGCTTGCTTTGATAAAACCACAATCCCAGGGCACTGTGCTCCAACTTCCAGTATCGGTATACATATTTGTCATGGCAGCTTCAGGTTGAGAACTTCTGTACAACTCCATCGCTGTAATGTTTCGATTGCATTGCGACTTTAACCCCATGTCCCATGTCCCCGGGTTAGAGTTGGTGCAATCAACGCCAGTGCCGTGTCTGAAAATCCAGAAGTGTTGTCCTTAATAGGTGTTGAATAGAGTAGTAATTCAGCAGTGTATACGCATATTATCTATACGGACAAATTTAGACCACAAGGAAGCCCAACTTATTGAACGCTACACCGGAGTGAAACCACGGACAAACTGTAGTTAACCAACCACCGGGCGCGTTCTGTCGTCATCATGAATTTGAAGACTTTGCAAGTTCCTCCTCTAGAACTTCAGTAATGTTGCGTATAGGCTCGCCCTTGATAACCCGGTGTACCTCGTCTTTGTCCAATGTCTCATGCTCGACCAAGGCTTGTGCAAGCTGAGGTGGACAATACATTAGTAAACATTTTGTAAAAGAAAACAAAAAAACAAAAGATTAATTGCTCACAAGGTGTAATTCGTCTACTTTAGATTTCAGGAGGTGTGTTACACGGTCTTCACTTGCTTTGATGATTCTGTATAATGACCATTATGATTCGAAGGGAAATCTGCGGACGGGAAGACTACTAACTTGCTGACTTCTTCTTCTATTTCATCTTTCCTCCGAGGGCTCAAATCTACCGTGTCGTCATAATGTATAGGTCCCAGTTTCGAGAACCCATAGTCCTACTGATTGTAAGATTTTCCTGCAGAGATAGATGATGAGAAATCTTGCCTTGACCATATGCCTAGCGGTTGAGCTTGCATTCCTGATATCAGAGCTTGCTCCACTAGTTATCCCGTTTTCGCCGTAAACTACAGCGTAAGGGATTGGTTAGACAATGGGGATAGACATGACGAGAACATACTGAGTCCCTCTGCCACACGACCGCCCAAAGAAACATCAATTTGCGCTAGGAATTCTTGATAGTTTACAGAAAAGCGGTCGTTCTCGGGAAGCATTGAAGTCTGATTGTGATGTCAACTGTAGCCGTCGGACTCGAGCTCATGAATTGAACACCTACATAACCGAGGGCATGCCCACGAGGAATGCAAGTGACTTTGTGCAAAGGTAATGCACCATCAGTGTACAAAGCCACTAGGGCGTGTCCCCCCTGCGACGAGATATGATCAACTAAGAATCAAAACTAGAAAATCGCTCTCACCTCATGATAGGCCGTCGCAAGTTTGTTCTTGGCGTCAATGTATGCGCTTTTCCGTTCAGTACCCATCAGGATGCGATCCTAATCGCGACTTGAGAATAAAAAGAATGTTTGAATACGAGAATTTCTGACCTTGGCCCATTCAAAGTGCTTGAGATTAACTTCAGTGGCTTTCTCTTTCGCTGCTCTAACAGCCGCCTGGCTATGAATAGACAATATTAAGGCCATCAATCCCATGTCTGACCGCGGCAACTTACTTGACCATGTTTTGTAAATCTGCACCAGAGAATCCAGCTGTTCCCCGTGCAAGTTGCATGGTCTCAACATCTAGAACAATCGAGAAATTTGACGAACAGAGTTAGTAGGATGGACCCTGAAAACGAGAACAATACCTACCGCTACTTGTCGTGACATTCTTCATGTGGTGCTGTAAAATTTGGACACGCCCACGAATGTCAGGTAGAGGTACGGCAATATGTCGATCGAAACGACCAGGTCGAACAAGTGCGCTATCAGAAGATTCAATTTAAGCTTTGCGAGATTTTCCGTACAAACGGGAAAGCACGAACGGGTCCAATGTTTCTGGAACATTAGTTGCCGCGATGACAATCACACCTTCCGACTGTTTGAAGCCATCCATCTCAGTAAGAAGTTGGTTCAATGTCTGCTTCAGATACTGCTGATGTCTGTTGTTGCGCTTTCCTCCAACGGCGTCAATTTCATCGATAAAGATGATGGCGGGTTCCTTCTTCCTTGCGGCCGCAAAAAGCTCTCGAACTCGCTTCGCGCCCACTCCAACGAACATCTCTTCAAAGTCGGAACTAAACTCGGATAAGTCAGAGAATGGAACATGCATGGTATAGCCCACCCAGATGCGAAAAAGAAAGGGACGCCAGCCTCGCCCGCGACAGCTCTTGCCAGCATGGTCTTTCCGGTTCCAGGTGCACTGTCAAAACTTAGACGACATAGTGGTAATGAACTGACCAAGTAACGTACCCAGTCAAAAGCACACCTTTCGGAAGTTTTCCCCCGAGACTAGCAAACATGGAAGGATCTTTGAGGAACAAGACGATGTCTTGGAGTTCCTACTGTCAATGAATAAGCTAGTCTTTTCTGATTCATCTTGTCCCACTCACGTCTTTAACCTCATCGACCCCATGTACATCACTGAATTTAACGGTCTGGCCCGGAGTCGGTTCAAATTGGGCTTGTTGAGGTGCATTCTTCATCAACCCACTATTTTCAAAGAATACCGACAATATGACAAGGAAGACTAAGTAGGCAGCAGATGAGTAAGACTACGATTGGATAAAAGGGGACATACAGAAGGAGCTAACGGCGACAACGACGATAAATCTGATCAATCGCGGCACCCAAGATGCTTTACCTGAACGAAGACACAAATGTAAGCTGTAACCATACAGGGAGCGCACTTATACGAACGTTCGACAATAGTGACCTCTATCGGTCCCCCAGCAGTTGCAGCTGCACCAGATGCTATAGCCAAAGGGTTTGGTGGACTAGCATCTTTCAAGGGACGTTGTTGCGCTGGATCGTTGGTACCTGATAATACACCTTGTGCTATGTCCTGACTGGATAACACTTTTGCGGCGGCGGCAGTTGTTGTTGTTGTTGCTGGACTTCCCGCGGGAACAGAGGTTGCAGATTCTCCATCCAAGACAGGCGCATCAGATGTAGTATCCGCGGATGGAGGTTTCGAAGAAGCAGGCAATGGGTGTGCGCTGAGTAGACTGTCCCTACGACGAATCGCCGAATTGACAGCGGCTTGCTGGCCAGTATTCACAAGACACGAGATGTACACGCGGAAAGCTTCATCTGAATGAAGCAGAGGAGAAGATGGATCCTGAAGGATTGAGAAAGTTATTCTGAGTTTTGTTCTGACGAAAGGAAGACATGTGTAGACTCACAAATTCACACATCTTCTCCCACCGGTTCATAATCAACTCATACGAGGCTTTGAGTTTTGTGTCCAGGAGGGCCTCGAAAAGTGCCATTTGTTTAGGTACATCGTGTGGATAGACATTTGCCTCTGCTTCCAAACGGGTGATATTCGCTACAACTGTGGGGGATGGTAGTGTAGGTTTTCGAGAAAAGATAGACCCAAGGGTAAAATTTCGGACAGTCAAGAGAGTGAGAGGTATTCTAGGAGGTGGTGGCCGTAATATACTGAGTTGTGAATGGAAGCCTGTTGGGTGTGTCGAGAGAGGACGCGGCCAAGAGTATATTGAGGCCGGTGTTGTTCTCAGAGCCAAAGAAGGACGCGCAGAAGCACGTAGAGAGCTACAGAGCTGCATTGGACATTAGAAATGGTAGAAGAGAAACTTTTGAATTACGCACACACGGCAGCATAAAACGAAGATGGTACGCGTGGGAGTTTTGTCGCCGGCTCTGAAAATTACACAAGTTAGTCTTCCAATTCTTTTTTCGTTCCAAGTCGTTCTTTACGATGGACTCTGATAACAAACATAAAGGTGAATTTCTTCTCTTCCGAAGACTGTGATCCTTTCCAAAGCCATCTTCTAGCTGTAACTGGAATCCAACTTCTAATCAAAACTTGCAAAGCTGCAAAAGACTCAATATCTAATCCCGAACCAACAGAAGAAGACCCTCCACCGTTGCCTGTTTTACACAAAGATTTACTATCCCTGCTCTCTCTTGTGTATGGATCTACCACAAAAATATCCTTGGCCTTGAAGCCATCCTCTCCCACTTATTCCGCTTGTTTGTTTACTCTCAAAGAATTATCAGAACGTATTGCCGCCATTTCGCATTGTGTCAACATGTTCAACACCTCTGCACATGGCTCCGTACTCGTCAAGACAGTGAAAGTGGTTGCTATTGAGGTGATAGAGTCTGTCCAAGATCTAGCTATTTTGTTCTTCGAAATCGAGGGCTCTGGAGAACGCTCGAGGTCTGGAGATGATTACTTGGTGAAAACTGGTGCTGTACACAGCATAATAGATTTGGCACGCCGTGAGGATGGTTTGCCAAGAGATAATCTGACTGCTGTACGTCGCCATTGGTCGAAGGATACTGGTGGACTAGAAGATGGTATCAAAGAAGTAGGAGAAATGATTGAGGATGCGCAGTCCGACAAAGACTTCGACTTCGAAGATGGGTGGGAAGAGTTAGGGATAGAACCCAGTAAGCCTCTGACTGGTCAAGAAATGGAAGTAGCCAAAAAGGTAATCTTTCGTTCTGTGAATGCGAGAAACCGGATCATCAACTCACAAACCATTTCAGGTCCTCATAGTTTTGCGACTTTGCAGCCTCCTGCATGGAAAAGTGATATCTGATATATTATCTTCACAAACTTCGCTACCGAATACTTTCTTGGACGACTTGGCAGCTATATCCCCTGCCCTTCTCAGCTCATCAGATGAACTCATTTCCACTTTGGACAGTCCGCAGGATATGGATTGCGTCAGAACAGAGCTAATGGTGCTGCAAAGAGTCATCGATGACATTCGAAATCAATTGGCAACCTTGAATAACGAACCCAACACATTGGCTGCGGTACACAAGGACACCTCTCCCGATGAAGTCTCCGTTTCCGCCAATCGTAGCTTGAGGGAAAGGTGGTTCAATGGCTGCTTTTACCAGATTGCCAGAGCAATACAGTCTGTTCTGGACGTGACCGCGAATGGGATATGACTAAACCCATATCGTGCTTCGGAAGAAACGGGTTGAATAACGACATTCTACTTCTGTTGGAGATTCCTTAGCCTGGGCGTCCCATCCCGGGGATCAACCATTTTTCGAGTGTCTAGATCTCAGGTTTTCACAATGTCCCGGACCCTACAGTTTACTTGTCGTTTTCCAGTGCAATCAGTCGTTGCAATTGTAGAAAAAAATCAAGTTGAATGGTGATTTTCTGCAGTAAGCTACCCGCTCTGCCCGATGAGTGTCCGAGATGAGTTATTCAACTAATCTTCTCATGGTGATCATCATTTCGATTTCGCTAGTCCCATATAGTCACGAAGTTGCCTTTCGAGGTCTCGTATCCTCGTGTTTCTGTTTAGTGCTGATTTTGGGTATTCAATAGTGCATGCGTCTCAGTGACACAACGTTCGTAGAATTTTTGCGATATCGATGTCTTTGCAGGGGATGAAACTAACTTCCATTCCTTGCGTTGGATTATTTTCGATTGAATTGTAGACTCTGGGTGAATAACTATGGTCCCATCGTTTGTTCCACATCAGAGTATCTACATCTTTGCCAAATCACTGGGTCTGAATATTATTTTCTCGAATTTCAACAGAAATACTATAGGTTCACTTCCTCTATCGTACAACTCCTCGGAAATTAATGTTTCAGGATGCGGTGTGACGCAGAATGTTCTGCAAAAATGTTCATCAGAGAATACTGTGGTACAAATATGCATTGAATCTTGCATTCGGAACGACACGCTCCCGCTCATGAAGCCTGCCGCAGTTGCTCGCTCGCAGTTGTATCTCTCTATTTCAATCTGCGATGCCGTTGACCTGCGTTGTGTCGACATTTCCAAGGAAAACTTACTGTATATTCTGATCGTGTTTATAGGACATGATTCCCAAAGGTGACAAACCGTGTGGTTTCATGCAAAGAAAACAGATACATTCAGGTGGTAGTGACATGGAGCAAGAGCATTGTTTCTGGTCTGGTCTGGCCTCCATTCGAATGAACATGTTGACGCTCACAGTGTCATACATCATCACCTCATAGCAAGATAGGTGACAGAAGACTGGGTCTGCACATGGTACGTCCCAGAAAAATCGACGGTCAATGAATGTCATTATCAGCACCATGTACCGTGGAGATTAGCGGTAGACAGACCATGTCATTTCCCCTTCTTCCTGAGGTTCTCGTCTTCTTCGATTTTGTTCAAAAGTTTCCCTCATTTTCGCACCAAGAATGTTGGGATATAGGACACAACTATTGGCTCGTCTGAGCCGATCTTCGAATGCAGATATCTTGTCCATCTGGGCTTGTAAATCAAATGTACGTTTCTGTATCGGGTTAGCAAGGAACAGACGAGCATGGCGAGTGAAGCTTACGGCCTCAATTGCTCTTCTAGCCTTGTCAGCCTCCCTCAAATTATCTAGGTCTCTCCTACGTTCCTTATCACGTATACTGCCAGCACGAGCATTGCTCCCGCCCGCCTGTTATTGGAGTGAAGTTCAGCGATTGGACAATCTCATGAAAAACGAATTGTACATTTTTGAAGAGCATTTCATAGACACTGCGATCTTGTAAATTGAAGTCGCCACCTTGCGAACCAGTCGATGGTTTTGCTGCGGAAGAGGCGAGGGTAGCTGAGATATCGTCTGTCGTGGTAGTTTTAGGCTTCGCATTCGTTGCAGCAGACGATGTGGTTTTGTTCTTCTTGATTGGAGGAAGCTTGCGCTTCGCCTGAGCCTGCGAGGTCGGTCGGTCATCAATTTCAAGAATTGGTACTGCCGGGTCCAAACTCGACTTCGTGGCGGGAGCAGGATTGGCGGTTAAAGACGGCTTTATGCGAATCTTCATGGAAGACGACGCGACGCCTTGTCGTTCATCCCGCACTATGATCTCCTTCTGTTGTGATTCTGCTTTATTCTTTGCTCTCGAGTTCTTCATCCCTTTCCCGTTCTTTCCGCCCTTGTTCTTCGCTGTAGGTCTACTCTTTCCTTTCTTTGGGCTATCGTCCGCAAAGTCAAGGTCGGCATCATCATACTCGTCCGCGGGTCCTGGTCCCAGATCATCAGAGAGGATGTCAACCTCGTATTCATCGTCTGTATCATCTCCCGATCGACTCTTCTTGTTTCCATGATATTTCATTGAGCCTGAGTCACGCCCTCGTTTCAAGTGCAGCTTCTGTTTTGGAGGCGGGGTTGTACTACGGGAAAGTGAGGATGGACTTTCGTTTGGGACATCATTGTCGTCCACATTGACTAGTGCATCTTCATCCCATTCGGCCTGTTTGGTGTATCGAAATCGTTTTTGGGCTGGTGATGAAAGAACAAGATTCTGGTCATCCTCCGATTCTGAAAGGAGAACGTTGGCTCGACGTTTGTTTGAAGATTTACGACGCGAGGAAGTAGGCTATCGTCCGTATTTCAGATAAAGTTGTTGGAGCTTGACGACGTAGAAAATCACCTCGTCCATTGTATGGCTAAAGCGTAGTACAAGGAGGAACACTGACAAGTGGTTGGTGGCAGAGGTCACTGTCAGCGGAACTCGGAAGGTACAACTCGGCAGTCTCGGCATGCGTCGGCTTTCTTCGGACATCAGAGATTCGGAATCCTTCGGCAAACTCAGTGCGTGAAAGACTTGAAGCCTCGAAACTCACTATGGAGAAGTGTATATTAATCATGTACGTATCTACGCTGTAAAAAACTTCATTAAATCTTGGACATCTTCTTTACTACCCAAGAAAACCGGGCATCGCTCGTGAATGCTAGTAGGGACAATGTCCAAAATGCGCTTAGTTCCTGTGGTTGCGATCCCTCCCGCCTGTTAATGCACTTAGTACAGTCTTGAGTGGAAGAAATATTGGAAGCAGGACGTACCTGCTCTGTCAAGAAAGCCATAGGAAAAGCTTCGTATAGTAATCGCAACTTTCCGGTCTTATTTTTCTTGTCGTCCGGATATCCAAAGATTCCACCATACAAGAATGTTCGGTGAACATCGGCAACCATTGAGCCAATGTACCGAGCACTGTAAGGTTTACCGGAAGCAGGGTATTTGATAGATTTTAGGTACTCAACCACCGGTGGGTTGAAGAACATCGAGTTTCCCTCGTTGAAGGAGTAGATTTTTCCACGGGGAGGAATTTGAATCTGAAACCTCTGTGAGCAAGAGAACAGCAGGATGGCAGTGGGAAAAAGCGACACACATCGGGATGTGTAAGTATGAACTCTCCAAGAGCTGCGTCGAGGGTATAGCCGTTGACTCCAGAACCCGTCGATAGAACGAGGTTAGCAGAAGACCCGTACCTTTAACATGTAGAATCATTGGCGCCATATTCAGAGGAGAAGGGCATAAACATACATCGTATATCCAGCTGCTACCATCTCACTGCCAGGTCGTAAAACATCCTCAATTGACCCTTTAGAGTTCGGACGCTGAAAGCGATCTGTAAATACAGTGAACATACGATGTAGATATAACGCACAAGCTTGTAAATTCCAAAGATGGTTCCAATGTTAACACCAGCATCGATGTTGCTGCTTCCGTCGAGTGGATCGAAAACAACACAGTATCTTCCTCTGTTCTTTTCTTCAATGATAATAGCTTCCTCCAGTTCCTCTGACACGAGGACGGCCGTCTTCCCCGATGCTCGTAAAGAGTTGACCATGATGTCATTTGAGAGCACGTCGAGTTTCTTTTGTTCGTCTCCTGATATGTTTGTGTCGCCAGCCAGGCCGATCCTTTGAGGTAATGATGAGAAATCTATATTCACATCCGTAAGAGTAGGAGGCCTACAAGTTGATCAATCGGGCCTTTCGGACGTTAGTCGCAATGAATTTAGAGGTAACTTGGATAGCGGTGAGCAACAAGGTCAAGTCACCGGTTGCAGCTGCACCGAGTCGCATTTGGTCGTGCAGAACATGTCTATGCAATCGATGTTAGAAGGATAAGTTAGCGATAGCTGGTGTGTCCGCACCTGGTGAGAGTGATGATCTCTGAACTCGGAACAGCTTCTGTGGCCATACTTAGCGATGGATGAGTTGATAACGCAGGGAAGAAGTTGAGACAAGAAGGAAAGTTAAGAAGATCGGTCTGGAGAGGTCCTAGATATAGTGGATCGCGGAAAGAAACGGTTGAGCGGAACTGTGGTTATTCCTCCTCACCGGCTCTGGCGGCCCGTTTGTTAGGTCATCCGGCATGTGAATTTGGAGCCGCAGGAGTCAGGACGGAGAGCAGACTCCTTCCCATCCACTCTTGCAGGCAAAAAAATTTGAAAGAAAGAGAAGACTGGGATAATTCCCTATATAGTATATCGTATATCTTATCATTATCTATATCTTATCCTATATCACGTGGATGCAAATTTTTTTTAGCCTGCAAGAGCGACTGGCATAATATGTCTAAGCGCCCGATGGCATTGTTTGGTTTTAATTTTAGCGCCATTATTTCCCTGACTCAATAATCCTCCACTGGCCACAATGTAGTAAAGGAGTAGTATTGGATGTGATTCATGTAAATAGAAGTAGGCTACCTACCTTGTTTCCAATACTAATGGACATTGATGAAATGGGCGCTACAAAATTTGAATGCTGGGACCAAACAATGCCATCGGGCGCTTAGACATATTATGCCAGTCGCTCTTGCAGGCTAAAAAAATTTGCATCCACGTGATATAAGATAAGATATAGATAATGATAAGATATACGATATACTATATAGGGAATTATCCCAGTCTTCTCTTTCTTTCAAATTTTTTTTGCCTGCAAGAGTGGATGGGAAGGAGTCTGGACGGAGAGGTGGCCAATTATTCGCTTGTATTCGCTAAGTGTTGCAGGTAGAATATGTACAATGAAGCGTACTATGCAATGGAGAGACTGTAGCTAACCTGTGGTTCAATATCAATACAATATTTGTTGCTTTTTATCTTTTACGTTTGTTGGGACTGTTCTTCAATGCTCGCAATGGGTGAGGGAACCTCTCATCTTCCGAGTCCCCTCTATGTAGCCTGTCTTCCGTACCCAATCCCCTGATGCCGCTGGTATTCAGAGTAATTGTCTCGCGGGCCGGCATTTCCTGCTCATAGTCTGATTCCTCTTCCTCTTCTTCAAACACTCGCTGATGAGCTTGTGCTATAGCAGCTGCGATTTCCGCACTGATGGTGGCAACCCGGTCTAGGGAATCAGCAGGGGCTGGCTCTGGCTCGGGTTCCATTGGCAGGGCATTGGGCTTGAAAAGATCAGAAATAGTTCGGACAGATTCGGAAAGGTCTTGTTCGTCTTCACTTGTCTGCGCAGCGTTGGATCCACTGAAACTATATCGCCTGAGGAGGAAAACTATCAGCTGCGAAGTAGGAAAAATAAATCGGTGGTAACATACATATTCGGGTCCGGCTCCCATTTGGGATCGTGAGTGCGCATATGCTGAATTAGGGTGGTCCGCCTGGTAAACGTCTTCTCGCACTGGGGATCCTCACACTTGTATGGTCGTTTACCGGTATGCGTGCGACGGTGCCGAGCCAGACTACTCGAATCGCCAAATGTTTTTCCACAATCTGGGTATTCACAACTGTGAGGTTTTTCACCCGTGTGTACCCGCACGTGTACATGCAAAGCTGAACGCTAGATAAATCATCAGTATCGAGTATGACTGGAACGAGGACACTGAACGTACCTGGATGAACGTTTTCCCACAACCTGGATGGTTACAGAGAAAGGGACGTTCGCCAGTGTGTATTCGCATATGTCGCAACAAATCACTACGCCGCGTGAATGCCTTCAAACAGTCTGGTTGTTCACAGACATGTGTATTCTTTAACTTTTCTTTGGGCTTCTTTGCTCTCTTCGGAGGATGCGACTCGATGACAAAGTTGGACGAGGATGCTATCGGCACGGAACCACGATTCAAAGGCGCAAGTACTGTAGATCCGGATGTCGGAAAATGCAATGCACGGGGACTGTTATTTGACTCTGACTCGAATTGGGAAGAGATGTGCGTAGAAAGGTGAGTGAATATATCGTTTATGTCGGTAAAGTCCGCAGTGGGTAGAGAATCTGCTGCAGAGTTATCGTCTCTTGCTGGTCGCGACTCCGTCCCGCCGTCGTCCGTCCCCTCGTCATCACTCCGCCCACGTAACTCTGTGTACAAAAAATCTTCTCGATTGTCCTCGCCCTCCCTTCTTCTTCTCTTTCGCGACGGCTCCCGTGACTGTTCTGCGGCTGTGAGGGAGTGGAAGGATGGTGCTGCCCGAGTGCTCTGGTTCCCTTTTTCACTCAACGCAGACAAATCCTTAGCCGATAAAAGAGCGTCAAGCGCAATGCGATCGCTGTCGTTCAGTTGTGCCTCAGCTTGCGCCGCTTGAAGGACTACGGCTAAACCGGACAGGTAGCTTCCAATGTCGGTGGCTTGCGATGCCTCCTGTTCTCCTGCATTAGCCGATTGATGCTGTTGAGCGGCTGCATTAATCAAAGCTGCATTGGCTGCGGCAGACGCATTTTGGTGGAGAAGGTTGACAAGTTCGGTCTCGAGTAAATCAAGAGAGGAACTGGAAAGAGTTTGACTTCTGCCCTGTGAATCAAGGTCTTCATACGAAGGCTGAAGGGATGACAGGAGTCCGGAATCTGATTCGAAAACCGAAGAAGAACGTGTCGCAGGTTGGGTATGAGGAGAGAGGTTTGAGTGAGCATCTTGCCCCAGAGATTCATCGTGTACGACGTCCGAAAGATCCAAAGCAAGGGCGTCATTCTCCATGGCAAATTGGCTCGAGTACTAGGGGTGATCGATATCGCAGACTATCAGCAGTGTAAAGAGCACTCACCTGCAATTATATACAGGTTCAGTCCTCGAAATGAGCCACAGAGACGACGTAGATATTTCGCTGTGGTTTAAAGTGAAAGGTTGATGCCAGATGGTAGTTGGTAACCGTTAAAGTAAAGCAAGCCTGAGCACGTGCTTGCAAACTCAGTAGCCGGGCCGGAATAAATTGTGTCAAGGACTTGAAGTGTCGCTTGTGTTTTCTCTTGCACCACCATGCCCGCCGTTCCAACCAAGATTGACCTCAAACCAAGGCGGCATCATGGTTTTTCAGTTCTTCTCTTCATTCTTGGTACTCTTCTCCCACCTTTAGGTTCGCCTTATAACTTGTCGCATGCGACTCCTTCTCATCATATCATTTAGCTGTTGCTGCCAGATTTGGGATTGGCGCGGATTTCTTCATAAACACTTTGCTGACAATCTGTGGATATATACCTGGTTCGTCGTATTCAAACCCGTATGCCCTGCCCTACTGATTAGATCACAGGTCATGCACACAATTTCTACATCCAAGTAATTGAGAATCGTTCAATTCGAATGATACCTCAGTCTCATTCATCTTGCACTTACAGAACATCCGTAACAATAAGAACCACGCACGAACGCCCAAGTGGGCTCAGCGTTATGGCCTTGTTGATACTTCAGAGATTCGGCGCAAAGAACGCAAATCCCAATGGGCGAACAGATACCAAGACCGACTACCCCATTCGACGCTCGAAGGCCAGGCTCTCGAGGAAGGGCAGGAGGGCGGCTCAAGCCTGAGCCTATCTTCAGACGACCACAGCAGAGCTCAACAACAGGACGGTGGTTTGTGGAGGCCAGAGGACGAGCGCTATTATAACGCCAACGCATCGTCGTCTTCCGGCGGCAGATGGCGGTACCCAGCCAATTTCGATGATGCTGTGCTTCCGAGCAATGGCTCTAAACGCGGAAAGAAGAAAAAGGAGAAGAAGGATCGTTGGGCGAGGACAGAGGATGCTTATAACATTTCGGAGCAGCAGTCGAGGAAGAGGGTGAAGAAGAAGAAGAGTAGGTCTTCGGTTGCGCCGAGCACGATCTCCGCAGATGATTCCACTGTTGGATATCCCGAAGATCCTGAGGGTGGCCTTTATGGTAACACCCAAGCTGTGGAAGAGCCTTCTGCAAGGGAGACCAGTGCACAGAAGGCTACTACTGACGATATCTTCACACACGAGTTCTGACACAGCCAAGTACTATGGTATATTGTCCCTTTCATAATCTCTATAGCTAGTCTATGTTTTCACTATCGATTATATCTATTGATCTCGGACTCTCAGCGATGTGACTGGTCGTGTCGTGTGTTGTCAATGCTTCGAATGAAATGTGTACTATACATATGCTCTTTATTAGGGTAAAACAGAACGGATTATCACCATGGTATATGTGTCAGTTGAGATTCTGCAGCTTCATCCACTCCTTGTCGTTCGCGTTAAAATCAACCCCCTTCGCTTGCCACCACTTTCTAGTGTTGTCTCCGCCACCTATGGCATCTTCCAGTGCCTCTTCGATATCGCATACGCGATATTGAATGGGCAAACCCGAATGGTCCCACCAATCCAGCACTTGTGCACGATTATGGCGAGTCGCAGTTTCCATTACCTTCCCAATTTTGAGACTGACCCGGTTGAGTGTATGCTGCTGCTTCCACCAGTCCAAGACAGCAATCTGATTCTTGACACTTGCGGATTCAAGTGCAGCTTCTGTAAACTCGAACGGATAGCCACAAGACATCCACCAATCAAGTGAAGCTATTTGACCATTTCTGGAGGCTGCATCGACGGCCTCTGCAATGGATGCCGCTTTGATTTTAGGGAGAGAGTTGGGGTGCTCCTCAAGCTCGTGTTTCCACCACGAAAGCACGGTCGTTCGACCATAATGCGATGCGCGAGTTGGAATGGTATCATGGAATCTAGCTAAATAGATTTTGCGATGATGAGAGTGGACATGTTGGAGGACGTGAATGTATCCAAATCGAATGACGATGTCTACTCCGATTCGCGAAGGTGGGTTCATGTCGAGATCGATTGCTCGTATAAGAGCAAGATTACCAGACATCATGGCAAAATCAGTACCTGAGGCGCAATACCAGTCCGGAGGTCGTTGAAGGGTGGTAGGGATAGCTAAAGCTTGTGTAATTTCCCAATCACCGAGAAATTCTAAGATGATGCTGATGATTTCCACAGGCAGATCGGGAGTGACTTTGCGAGGGGTTTCGGTTGAGGGAGCAGAGGTGGAGATATCTGAGTGGCCATCAGTGTAATGATAGACGTGAAGATCGTGGCTAGCAAGCCGAGAGGCAAAGTCTTCGTTTGAGCCTACAATTGGTAGACCTCTGATCTGGGAGAACAGACAGAGTTCTTCTCGACTCAATTTTCGATACGCTGCTTTGAC
Source organism: Lentinula raphanica (assembly GCA_027919835.1). Lineage (NCBI taxonomy): Eukaryota > Fungi > Basidiomycota > Agaricomycetes > Agaricales > Omphalotaceae > Lentinula > Lentinula raphanica. The sequence goes on along the minus strand of JANVFP010000006.1, from coordinate 604,539 downwards.
TAATTGTAAAGCAACATCCTACACAAAGTCAACGGACAAAGAAGAGAATCCAGAAAGATCATACGCACCTCCATACGGCGAAGGATCTCGAGCTCCCCTTGAGAGTTTACGCAGATGTTGGCTGCCAGCGATGAGTGGTGTTAAGCGGCTGAAGTTCACTATGCGAAGAGGAAGAGTTCGACTTCAGAGCTGTCAGTGATGGAATATCAGAAATTTGAAATTTTGACCCCCACGTGAATTCGGAATCGTCTCTATTTGAGCGCCCGTATCTACTTCGTGAACAGTCTGAATTTGAACAAACTTCAAAAACGACCACCGCATGTCACAGAAAGAACAATCGCTATCATTTGCTATCTATTCTTATACCTCATGTCGCTGGGAAACCTGGGATCTGATTCGCTCTGCTACCACCATATGGTCATGACTGGCTTATCGAAGCTTCTCCGTGATTGTATAGTAGTAGCTTGAACTGCTGCCTTCATCATGTTAAGCTCGCTCTGGAATATTATCTTGCTTGTGACCATATCAAGCGCGTCTGTCATACGAGATTTCCAAGTCGCGCAGCCACCTGTGGTTCCCGTTGACGCCAAACGTTGTACAGTGGAAATCTTCAGGTGTGTGCGCGTTTACCTTTCTTGGAATAGCTACTTATAGTGATTGCTAGCCATGATTTTGCCAACTCATTCGCCGAGTAAGAGATACTTTGCCCGCTGATATACGAGATCACAGCTCATATACGTGTACAGTGGTCCCGCCATCGCCCAGTTAGAGTAAGTTTGTTCCGTGAGTTCTTGCCTTCAATATGCCATGGAAATAACGCTGTATCGTAGTCCTCCTGATGACTGTGGATCTGTCGGTTCATGGGCTGCAATTACTCTCAATCTTACAGTCACCACCAACGGAACCCAATTCGACCGTTTGGGGATTTTCACCTTCCATAATGTCGAGATCTGGCGCACATCAACGTTTGAACCCACAATCGGGGACGGGATAATCTGGACGTATATTAAAGATGTGACACAGTACATACCACTCTTTAGCGAACCAGGAGAGTTTTTATTGGAGTTAGATAATCTCATTGAGACAGGCTTGGACGGTGTTTATTCCAGTGAGCATTGCGCTGATACTCACTTTACACGCAACAAGGTGATACTTATGTTCTTCAAGCAACCGTGACTGCGAATTATTACGAGTCTTCGACTAGCCATCCATCTGCGAAAAAGGCTGACATGATCATTCCACTATCCACCTTGTCAAACACAACTGGAGATGACGCCTCTGTCCCCCCTTCGTTCTCAGTATGTTCTGCGAACATCTCCCTTTGTACAGTATCAGATGATGAACATCTCTCAGATCAATGTTACCATTCCACAAAATACGATCGCGATATATGCTGAATTGTTTGCCAGTGAGTTGCACGCGTTCAATGAGTAACGCTCATGCGTCTCATCGTACGTAGGTGGCAATGGCCTCGAAGAAGATTGGGTACAGTGTTCTTGTTCCATCACAATATCCTTAGTGATTTATCCGCCTGATGTAGTTCTTCAATGTACCTGACGAATTCTTCCCAAATATTTCGCCCAACATAACCAGTGCCCATGATGGTTTTCGCGAAGTCAGATTGTTGATCGACGGCCTGGTGGCTGGAGTTGCCTTCCCATATATCACTATTTTCTCGGGTGTCCGTCTGTTTTCGCTCGTTTGAATTCGAGCGTTTCGAACTGACGAAAACCAGGGTTTCATTCCGTCCTTTTGGCGGCCAATAGGCAGTTATGGTGTCGCAGGTGCTGCCTTTCACATTTTTCGTACAATTGGTGAATCTGACTGTAAGCATTTCAGAACTACCAACCTACTTTGTGGACGTTTCTCCCTTTGTTCCATTGTTGACTGATGGCTTGCCTCACAACTTCACCTTGGATGTGGTTTCTGCCGAGGCAAATCATACTATCAATCCCAACTGGTTTGTATCAGGTGAGAAGACATATGCACTCGAAGGCTGAAATGGTCCTGAACTATTCTGGTTAAGGAATCCTTCAAGTTGTTCTCGATTCCAGCTCCGAGCGCACGACAGGGAGTTTGACTGTTCATTCTGCAACTGATTACGCCAACACAAGTATTACCGGTTCCGTCGCCGACTTTGGTCATTTTGATGCTACGGTGACTGCGACGCGCGATATCCACATCGAGGCAGATATACTCGGTGGGAGCGGTCAATCTACTCACGTCGTCTGGACGCAGGATTTGGTGTTCTCGAACATTCAAACGTATAGAAACGATGGTCTGTTTGCGGTGTGTACCCAAGTACTACTATTTTATAACCTGTACCCATATTGGACTTCTATAGACCCTGACACAAACGTCCAACGGCACCTCGACCTCAACACATAATGGTGTCGTAGTTCTTTCAGATATATTCTCTTACCCTTTCAAGACGAGATTTGATTATCTCGATGCTACATTGACGAATTGTAAATTCATAGTAGTAACACGATGAAACAAAAAGTGCCTAACACTGGATACTGCTCTAGGGACTTCATCAATCGATCATTCTTATGATCGCGCCCTCCTCCCAAATCCTCTGAGGGTGGCTTCAACGATCAACAATCATCAGATAACCGGTAAGCATTGGCCTTAAGTTCATTGCAACCCGTCGGCTGATTGTTTTGTGATTTCTCTAGACGGTTTCTTCCAACTTGGTGCAGAGAAGATGGGGAATTTCGGCAATGGGACCAACAACAACACTGTGAGTCTCAAAGTACCATGTTGATGTTGCATGCAGTTATGTTTCTTTCCCAGTTTAGTTATTTTGACGCCGAAGGAAACACGTATACGAGAAGGGTGAACGCGATCAATAGCAACTTCAACGACACTATAACCATCCCTCTTGACAGGATTGGAGGGAATCTTGCTCATTAATGTCGCATCATCATTTCCTTTCGCTCTGTCGGTGGAAAAAGGCATCATAAGATAGATTTCGAGCAAGAGGCTGTACCTGATCTCTCCTCGTAGTCAGCTCATGCACATGGCAATAAGAAGCATGGACTTCTATATTCATATTCTCATTCACACACGACAACCTATATAACACTGAGTGTTCACAGTGCCCACATTGTCCCCAACAATGCACCACGGACTTACTCTCATAACTGTGTTCCTGGTACTCATAATTTCGACGTGCTTTGGTGCAGTTCCTTTGGTCGATTTCCAGGTTGCGCAGCCCCCTCCCGTACCTCAAGGTGCTAAAACGTGTACCATCGAGTTGTTCCAGTGAGAGAATTCACACTTCTTGCGCGCGTGTGTGCAGGTGCTCAAGTCTGATATCCAGACGAGATTTTGGAAACTCCTTCGGAGAGTGAGTAGCATGATAATGAAATTCGTCGTCTCCACTGACGAGTTCAATAGTCCGGAAGTTGTAGAGTACCAGTAAGACCAAAGACATGATCCAGTTTACCAGTCTCCAAAAATTTTGAAGACCACCTACGGATTGCGGAGAAGTTGGATCGTGGGCTGCAGTCACACTCAATTTCACAGTCACCTCCAGTAAGATTATTTCATCGTCTGGATGAACAACATCAGCAACATAAGTTTAGATGGGACGCAATTCGATCGTCTGGGCATTTTTACCTTCCAAGACGTGGAAAGTTGGTCTCGAGAACTTGCTTGGTAAGGTAAATTTGGCTAATCGCGAGATGACGGGTTATAGTCTGGCGAACATCCACTCCGGAACCATCCCTCACTGGAATTGTTTGGACATATATCAAAGACGTGACCCGCTTTATTCCGCTTTTAGCAGAAGAGGGGAGATTGATTTTGCAACTTGATAACCTGCTGGAAACTGGACTTAACGGAGTGTACTCGAGTACGTACTCTTCAGAATATCATCGTAAATATTCTACCTGATATACTCTTAGCAACTCTTCAGGCTACTTTCTTTGCATCCTCTCCGTCTGTTCCACCCGCTCAGCAGGCTGATGTGATTATACCTATCTCTGCTGCTTCTGCTGCTACCAATAATTCGGCAGACGCGTCAGTCAGCCCTGCATTTTCGGTAACTTATACAGATTCCAATATGCGAACTTCATAAACTGAGATTCTCTTATCCGAGGTGGACATTACAATTCCTCAGAATGCCATCTCCGCCTACGCAGGTACTCCGAGGTCGCACATGGCACACCGCACTTCAATCTCACTTTGATCTATTAGAACTCTATGCGTCCGGGAATGGGAACGAAGAGTTCTGGTACTTCAACGCGCCTAATGCATTCCTGCATGACCTTCCGTCAGGTATACTTATGCTTGTGAATCCAATCCGTATATAGCGCAATTTTACCAACTATTGTTCAGGTTTTACTTTTGGAGACGGCCCTTTCCGTGAAGTTAGATTAATCGTGAGTCTTTGAAAACTGAAGAGGTTCATGTTTCTGACTTCACTAGATCGACGGAAAGGTCGCAGGTACAGCGTCAGTGTAACCACTTTCATGAAAAGGGTAGTCCTCATTGACAACCCGATTAGTTTCCCGTATCCAGTCGTCTTCACAGGAGGAATCGTGAGCACTACTAGTGTCTTGGTTTCCTTTACCTGCGCAAGGTTTAAAAGTTATGTTAGCTTCCTACAGCATGGCGCCCTATAACGAGCTACGGTGCTTTGGATTGTTAGTCCTCTTGCTCATTTCATTCCTCGCTACTAATATCGGTCCCACCTAGTGCCAACCTATGGTCAGTACGCTCCTTGGGCAATGTGCTCTACTTTGATTGAGTATCAATTTGACGGTCCATCACTCGCGATGAAGTACTCGATGTAACGCCTTTTCTGCCTCTTCTCACGGATGGAGGCGCACATAACTTCACTCTCGATGTGATATCTGCTGAAACAGATGGGGCCATCAATCAAAACTGGTTCGTCTCCGGTAAGAGCTGCTGATAGCTTGTTATTACCGTTATGGACGCCCATCGATAATTGAAACCTAGGGCTATTGCAGGTCGTCACCTCATCGACGGGTACTCCAACTACCGGCAACATGACAGTATATGAGGCGACCGAATTCCCCGTATCCACTGCGACTGCAAGCGTAACAAGCAATGGAGATGTGACGATAACGGTGACCGCCTCTCGTACGATTCATATAGAATCCGATGTATGCAGCGGTGAAGCCTGTACCACGGTTGTCTTCGACCAAAGTCTCGACTATTCGAACGTACAAACCTATCTCAACAACTTCAATATTCAGAACGTTCTACAGACAGCTACCGGAACTGTGACGTCTACACATAATGGAGTTACGGCTTTGAAAGACGATTATTCCTACCCATTCGCTGTTAATATCACCTCGTTGAACAACAATGGAAGCATGTGTAAGTCCTCACTGGAATCAATGGATAATGGACCTTCGTTTCTAAGCGTCACTTTTAGTTGAAGCTGTGTTTGATCATTCATACAACCGGAACTTGCGTATGCGAACCTTGGTCAGTTATCTTATGTTGCAGGATGCTCACTACGTTGTTGTTCGATAGTTCCTGCTCCATTCATACTGGGTTCAACTATTCAAGAAAGACAAATTGCGGGTAAGTCACTCCAACATACATGAATATTCTACACTCACTGTATGTTCTACTTGGCAGGAGGATTTTTTGAAGAGTCGTCTGCAGGTAACACAGGAAATGGAACCTCGAACAACACATTCTCGTATGTCGACACTGCAGGCAACACCTTTTCCCGCACCGTCAGAGCAGCCCTCAACAATATCACATTTGATGCAGTCTCTGGTTCTTTGGCTAATTCAGAAGAGGGTGTGGTCTCCCAAACTTTCCCTTTCCAGCAAACAAAGTTCGCAGGGGTCAGAATGCCAGGGGGCCGCACTATTGGAAGCTGATTTCCTCTGTACTAGTACTTTGATGTCCTCTATTTTGGTTTTCTATAATACTACTGTGCATGAGCGAGATACTTACAGGATCGGATAGGACACACCAGGGCCGGGACACACAAGTCAGATTTGATAAAATTTACGATAAACCCCAAGTACAGTATGCCATGACCGGCTTGTAGTCAGTCGGCGTGTATCATGCACGACGAGGTCTGATGAATACACGAACTCCGCTCTGATTTCCGGAGGTCGTTAGGGCGCATGTCGAGAAGTCGCGTCCTGTGCTTTCTTTGGGTCCTGGACTCCAGTCTCCTGTCGATGGAGAAAGAGAAAGGGGTTGGATGACTAATACTGCGTGAGAAGAACGCGCTTGGATTCCAATTCTACAAGTAACACCAGAAGAGAATGTCAGGCCAAAATCGATATATTCCAGCTGACGATACATTGTACTGTGGTCTACTATCAGCATCTACTTCTCCAAACTATCAATCATCCGCTTCCACGAGACAAACAATATTGTTGTCCCATTCCTGTGTTGAACAGTACCCAGATCCGTGTTGAGACGGGCATTCAATAACGTAGGATCATCTAATGAGGTCCTTGACCGGACGTGCTCATCTAGGTTCGTTGAGAACACAAATGGAAGGGCCGGAGAGGAGAATCTCTGGACTGTGCGCTTCCTGGAGTCTGCTTCGAGAGCGAGATAGCTTAGAATAAACCGACAACTCGGCCAGCTTCGTCAACGCCGACCTCCCAGAATCCTGGACGAGTGCCCAGGCCAGGCATTGTCTGCATGTCTCCTAGAATGGGGTAGCTGAAAAGGAACAGTCAATACAGACATGACAAGGGGCATGCAAAATACGGACAGGAATCCAGCTCCAGCTGACAACCTCACTGAACGAATCGGAATGATAAAACCGGAAGGAACCCCCTTGAGCTTAGGGTCATGAGAGAACGAATATTGCGTCTTCGCCATGCAAACTATCAGATTATATTAGCACATCACAATCAGCCTTGGAGTGTGTTCCACGTACTTGGAAGACCTCCGTAACCTTGACGGGTGTAAGTCTCAACTTGTTGTCGAGCCAAGTCGCTAAGCTCAATCCCATCTGCGCCATAAATCTCCTTCGAGATGATGGAAATCTTCTCTGCAATGGGCAAGTCGAGGTCATACAGGAACTTGAAGTCCGATGAGCCTTCGCAGGTCGCAACGACGGCTTCTGCAAGAGCACGAGCTCCTTTACCTCCCTCTGCCCAATGGTTACTGACAACTGCGGCATCTGCTCCACCAGCGAGGGCCTCATCACGAATCAGTGCGAGCTCAGCAGCAGAATCACTCCTGTATCTCAATCAGTAACCTATGTGAGAGATGAACAACATCGAATACGAACGCAAATTGGTTGATAGCAACGATAACCTTGATACCAAATTTGCGAGAATTCTGGATATGGCGAACAAGATTCTTGCATCCTTCTTTGAGTGTGACTAGATCTTCCTTGGTATACGTCTCATGGAGAGGTTTTCCCGGTGTCACTTCTGGGCCTCCGCCGTGCATCTTCAGAGCACGCGTGGTGGCAACAATCACTGTAGCGTCGGGTTTGAGTCCACTCACACGACATTTGATGTTGCAGAATTTCTCCATGCCCATGTCAGCACCGAAACCGCCTTCGGTCAAGACGTAGCCAACACGGTCTGATGAGTCACCCTCTTCAGTACCCGCCAGTTTCAGGGCAACACGGTCAGCAAGGATCGAAGAGTTTCCATGAGCGATGTTGGCAAAAGGTCCTGCGTGGACAAATACAGGCGTGCCCTAAACAGTTCTGAAACTTCAGTGACTTCTTCTACTATGAGCACCGATAGAAACTATACCTGGAGCGTTTGCATGAGATTGGGCTTGATCGCATCCTTCATCAGGACAGTCAGAGCACCAGTGACCCCAATGTCATCGGCGGTAATAGGGTCACCTTGCTTGCTGGTAGCGACAACCATGGCGCCAAGTCGGTGTTTCATGTCTTCAAGGCTAGTAGCAAGTGCCAGGACAGCCATACACTCGCTGGCGACTGCGATGTCAAAGCCAGCCTCGCGTTCATGACCTTGCTCAGTAGGGTTCCGACCGATGGTGATCTTTCGAAGGAAACGATCATTGGTATCAAGTACACGGTTCCAAGTGATTGTTTCTGGATCGACATCAAGGCGGGCGAATTTGGTGATCTCTTCGGGTGTAAGATCGTTCGGGTTCGTCTTATCTATCCCGAGCTTCTGCAGACGTTTGAACATCAACGGAGCAAATTCTCGTTTGCCTTTCTTGGTTGGGACGAGACGACTGTATAGCGCCTAATTGGGGCATGAGCTAGAGGTGAAAGAGGCGACAGATTTGGACGGACCTTGTCAGATTGAGTGGCTTCATGAAACATGCGAGCATCAAGGGCAGCCGCTAAGAGAAAGTAGGAATAGTGAGATTTACTACTACCGCGCCACCGACACGAAAACTAACCTAGCAAGTTATTTGCGGCCGTAACAGCATGAATATCTCCAGTAAGATGCAAGTTGAACTAAGTCGTCTTGAGATTAGTGATGTCTAAAAGCACATGGATTCAAACGCACTTCATCCATAGGTATGATCTGGCTGTAACCACCACCAGCAGCACCTCCCTTGATCCCAAAGGTCGGCCCTTGGCTAGGCTGTCGAACGCAAGCAAAAGCAGGACGACCGAGCTCTGCGCCTAGAGCTTGAGCCAGTCCAATAGTGGTTGTAGACTTGCCCTCCCCGAGAGGCGTAGGTGTTATTCTAGAGTGATATGTAAGCCATGTCCATATCTGACAGGAGAGTTGTTACCCGGCGATGACAATGTATTTTCCGTCCGTACGATGAGCAAGACGATCTAGTACACTGAGTTCAACCTTAGCTTTGTACTTTCCATAGCTCTCAACCTCATCGGGCGACAGTCCAATCTCCTGAGCGAGCTGAGTAATCGGTTTGGGTGTTTGAGCCATGGCGATCTCGATATCACTTGGAACCTTTTCGAGGATGTTCAAGGGAAGAGGTTGGACCTTTCGCTCGCGAGAGATTGCCCAAAGCCTTTCTGCCGATTTGAGAGTGTTTTCCATAAGAATGGCAACTGTCATGGGCCCGACGCCTCCTGGGACAGGCGTGATATACGACGCGACTTCGGCAGCGGACGAGTATTCTACATCGCCGACAAGCCTTTGGCCAGACTTCTTCGTAGAATCTAATCGATATCAGTCAACCAATCGCGTGAAGCTTAACGTGTGTGGGACTCACCGGGGATGTAGTTTATCCCGACATCAATCACCACAGCACCGGGCTTGATCCAGGAGCCTTTCACGAGCTCTGCTTTTCCAATCGCAGATACGACGATGTCAGAATTTTTCACCTTGGGAAAGAAAAAGAAGATTGTTATTGTTCAATCGATATGAGGTAGGTTGAGCCAACATACAATAGCTTCGATATTCTTGGTACGGCTATGGCATTGAGTGACGGTTGCATCGCGATTGCGCAACATAGAAGCAACAGGGCTGCCAACGATATCGCTGCGACCCAGAACTACGGCATTGGCGCCAGAGATGGACTGGCCAGTGGATTCCAGGAGTCTGATCACAGCAGTGGGAGTGCATGGTGAGAAAAGAGGGTCCGATGCGCGAGAAGACAAGTGGCCAATGTTGTACGCGTGGAATCTAAAATGCAACGAATGTTATACCACACTTGACTCATGTGAAGCGAGATCCATACCCGTCGACATCCTTTTCAGGTTTGACCGCCTCTGTGACAGTACGTTCACCATCGGCAGTGACATGATCACCGAGAGGGAGTTGAACCAGAATGCCACTAACGGCGTCATCGTTGTTCAGCGTTTTAACGACCTCGACAACTTCATCCACAGTAGCTTCGGCGGGAAGTGGGATATGTCTGTACTGGATACCGACTTCTTGTGCAGCTTTGGCCTTCATGCGTACGTAGGCAGACGAGTCTGGGCGCTCTCCTGCTTGGACGATGACCAGTTGAGGTTGGAAACGAGGGTGTTTGGACTTGAGCTCTTGAATTCGAGAAGCGACATTATCTCTGATGGACCTAAATGGTTGTTTATGAGTTACTGCTGATATAGTTCAAGGCAAAGAGTATACTTTGCGATTGTAGTCCCGTCAATCTTCTGTGCAGGAGAGGACATGGTACGAGAGTGAAAGTGGGAAAGAAGCAAGAAAGGATAAACTGAATTTTTGCTGATCGCTAAATTCGCGTGCACGTTTTTTACTTGGACAGGAAAACTTCGTTTGCCTGCAAGACAAAACATCCCAGAGGCAGAGAAAGGAAGATGGACAAATAACGAGGGCTTGTGTTGGAAGTTTCAACGCATCAGCCTCCGAATCCGAATAAATTTTCTGCTTCGAACGTGTCCTGACTCCTGCCAGCAAGCTCGCGTTTTCCTGAGTTCAAACGGCGGCCCGGATTTTGCCGAAGCAATTTTTAGACGCCTATAACAGAAGCGCTGAACTAGCAGTGGTGGACTACGATGAGCTCTGCATACACCCGCCAATTCCTTCGTTCATGTACGGCCTCTCTGTCGTCTAGGACGCTGGCTCGTCCACTTGCCTCAAAACTACCTTCTCGGTCTGCTTCTTACATTCAGAGGCGAGGCTATTCAGAAGCTACGTCCAAGTCTGAGCCGGCATCGGAGCAGGCGGTGGACGAGTCAAAAGAAAAGTCAGAAGCAGAGGAACAGAAGCCTCCGTGTCCAGACACAGAAAAGCTTAAGGCTAAGGAGGCAGAGGTTGTTGACTTGACCGTAAGTTTTTATTTCTTTCTCAAATTCCTCTTTGACGAATCGTATTTATAACTTAGGGCCGTCTGCGGTATCTGCAAGCAGATTTTCTGAACCTGCAGCGTAATGCTGCTCGGGAGAAGGAGCAGACGCGTGATTTTGCTATTACACGTTTCGCCTCCGATCTCCTTGAAACAGTCGACGTTCTCGCGCTCGCATTAAAATCTGTCCCCCCTTCTGCATTAGCCACAGAAGCGACGTCTGCTAATGTGGAGAATGCCTCCGAATCTCCTTCGACACCGTCTACCTCTTCTACAGCCGATAGTTCCCCACCAAAATCTGCCCAGGCATACCTGCAGGAGCTCCATACGGGCGTCGAGATGACACAACGCCAGCTCTTACAGACGCTGTTCAAATACCATGTCAAGCCCTTTGATCCTACTGGCGACAAATTCGATCCTAATCGTCATGAAGCTTTGTATCAGGCACCTATTCCAGGCAAGGAGCCCGGTACAGTGTTAGACTGTCAAAAGCCTGGATACATGATTAAGGACCGGGTGTTACGGGCAGCACAGGTCGGCGTTGTCCAAGACACATCATAACTTGGACGGAGGGGAGTCTTGGCTGCACAGGTGGATTGCTAGAGCATATTGTATATCGCTACATAATGAATCAACGAATCTCTACTCCGAACGCATCAGTCAAGCGAGAAACTACGTTTTTCTGCAGCTCGTTAATTTCTTCATTCGATAATGACCTAGTCCTTTGTCAGGCTGGCTCAGCAGATTGGAAAGGCAAGAACATACCTGTCCATGGATCTATAGTTTATCCTGTAACATGAGCTTGAGCGATTGGACTTGGGATGTACGAACGAATCAATCTGTAACCCACATAGGTTAGTTGCGTAGGCGCAATAGAAGCTAACAGTTACCATTTTGACATCTTCGACGAGGTCACCAGCAACGTCCCGAACGAGATCACAGAAATCATTGTCATGCAGTGGAGCACCTTCTGGGTTCCAAAAACTAACATCTTTGTAGCACGAAGGATATTTTGAGTATGGCTTGAACGTGGTGATCTTTCCCGCTTCAAACTGGGAAAGGAATCGTGCGTCCGTAGACCAGAAGAGGCGTATGTCTGGTATTGAATAGAGGATCATAGCAATACGCTCCAGACCAAGACCAAAAGCCCAGCCAATTTTGCCTTGGACATCTACGGAGCACGAATGGATTCTACTTAGTATTACACAGTATCACAAAAGTAGCAAAACAAAGACTCACTTGCAGTATCTAGCGTAGAATCGATGACGACTCCGCATCCCAAAATCTCTAACCATTTTCCGCGAAAGAATACTTCCACTTCAAAACTTGGGCTCGTGAATGGGAAATAAGCCTCTATCCACCGTACGCGCAACGGTTCTTCAGAATTCGCGCTCCCAAACAGTCGTAACAGCAGACTATTCAACGAGAGCTTCAAGTTCTTCGCAATGAGTTCCGAATGAGCTGGATCATGAGTAGGCTGAACAGGGTTCGTAGGAGAAATGTGTGGTATATCTTCAATCACGATATTAGACCGTTCCAAATGCTGCGAAAGGCGTTCATTATCCTCTTTGACTTCCTCCATACCCGACGCGTCTGCAGAGTACAACCGCGCGCCTTCCATCTGATGGAAAACAGGATAATGCGAAGCATCTATCTCGTCCCGTCGATAAACGTCCGCGGTCAATAGCCATTTGTCTTCTCCCTTGCGGAATACCTCGATTTCATGCGCGGAAGTATGTGTTCGGAGCATCAGGCTTTTGTTGATGTAGTAGCTGTCTGTCATAGATCTGCCTGGGTGGTCCCAGGGGAAGGAGAGTTCATCGAAGTTCTTCCAGGGAGAGACGATGGGGGATAAGGACGAGTGGTGCGAGAAATCAGGATAGTGTGATTCGATTATCGACCTCAGAGTACTAAGAGGATGGCCATCTTGGGCGTGTAATTCCAGTTCAACTTTGGACAATATTGCTGGAGTGACATTGGTGAACTCGTCTGTCAGATGATGTTCACCAAGGATTTTGAGTGAAGGAGGGTATTTGGAGGGTGCCCTGGCGATGCTGAAGTCTGAGAAACTGTGGTACGCACACCGGCAGCTTCGAACAGCAGGGAGGAATCGTGGCGCTATCATGACCACGAACGATGAAGGTACAGTTCAAGAGACGCGGTGGTTTGTATTCATAGACTAACGACAGACGGCGACCAGCCTTTCAATTCTTGATAGAAGGAAAGATGATACATATGGATTCTACCATAATCTACACTACTTACATCGTCGTGGATCGTACGTTAAACGGTAAGTAAAGTCGTCGAAGAGTCATCTATCTTTGTATCCGTAAAGTACTCGTATCATAAGAAGAGAAATAAGAAAAAGGAACCGGAATATAAAGACGATGGACAAGTACTTCAAGGCCGACAAAGTAGACAGACATGAGCAGGCAAGGTAGTAAGTGTTCCGTAAAACATGGAGAAGGTAAGGTTCCGCGAGAATAGAGATGGAAGGAGATTCGAGCGTATAGTAAAAACAAAATTTGACCGAGATGTGATGTAAAAGAAAGCAAGCACGCACGCAGGTCACTACAAATATAACAATACGAAACATCAAAGAAATATATATTCACACCAAGATTTACCAGCCAGGGAACCATTTTGCTGGAGCCCGACGTGCCGTGGGCCTTGCACGTACTACAACAGGTTCGTCTTCCTCGGTGATGTACTCCACAGCGGTCGTACGAGGAATAGACGTCGTCGGGGACATCTCTACTGCCTCGGGTGTAGGGAATGCGACGACACGAGTAGCAGAAGGAGAAGGAACATAGGAAGTCTGGGTGACTGTTTTCGTCTCAGTAGCGTATTGCGTTTCCGAAATGACCAACGGAGGAAGCTCCTGATACTAGAAAAGGCGACTAGTCAGTATCATCATTCACACGATATAGAAATGGGTGGGACGCCCTCCTGATTGCCAGTCAAGGAGACGGAAGATAGGAACCCCATCACGTGGGGTAACACAACGCGTCGCGATCGATATATCCGTACAACAGATCATCGATCTCGGGAACAAAAATAATGCACCCTGTTCCTTGGCTGGCAAGCAGAAGGGCTGGGACGAGGGGGACAAAACAAAAACACCGTTGGTCCCCCAAGCCCGGACGAAGGAGGGAGGGGCATGGAGGGGATTCATACGGACTATACATGAAGCAAGAAAACGCTCGAATGAAAACCTCCTTCGTCTCAAAGCTCGGAACGGCGCTGGGAGGGCGGAGGCGGTACCTTGGGTTTACGCTTGGACCCCACGGGCTCATAGACGTATTCCTCTTCGACGACAGGACTATCATTACCGAGAGCACTAGAAGAGACGTTAGCGCGGACAACAAAGCGAGTATCAGTCTGATGCTTACATTAGCTGCTCCATAATCCAACTTTCCCGACGAGAAGCGTCGTGCTCTCGCCTGTTCACATTTTCTTCGCGCTTGCTAATTTCGCGCTCTCTCTCGGCAATCTTGAGTTCCCTATCCAATATATCGTCGATGCGAGGACTGGACCAGCCAGGCGGTGTAAGAGAGTCCTCCTTGACAACTTCCTTGATCACAGTTTGGATAGGTCCAGTTACGGTCTCAACCGTAGTGGCTACCAAGCAGGGAGGGCACAGAACAGGTGTCGGAGATGGAAGGACACCGCCTGGGGCTCCAGCGAGAAGTTCAGCCTCACGACGAGCAACCTCAGCTTCGCGGACAGCAACAGCGCTTTCGCGAGCGATCAAAGCTTGGGTACGTTTTGGAGTGAGGTAGTTCCAAACACCTGACGTGGTTGGATCTGCGGGATTTGTACCGGCAGAGTTGGAAGGGAGAGAAAGCATGACAGCAAGGACTGCGAGTACAAGTGAGAGGACGAGAAGAAGTGTGGTAGAAGAGACAGTTCGATGGTGATGGTGAGAAGAGCGTTCGCTACGGTGGTGACGGTGCTCGTCACGATCACGATGAGAAGAAGAAGGTTGAGCCATTCTGACGCTGAAAATGAGTACTACGGTGAGGACACCGTTATTCTGAAAACTGAAAAAGTGGAAAAATACCTGATAGAAGAGCTAGGCGACAGAGAAGTGGCTGTTTGAGGACGTAGTATAGACGTCGTGAAAGATTTACGAGTTGAAGGAGACAGGGTGACGCGAGAAAGTAGAAGTAAAGAATAAAAAAGCCAGAGTTCAACTTCGCCGTTTTGAGAAAATTCAACCAGCCTCGTGGTACTCACGTGTCACTTACGGCATTCCGTTGTACTTCTTTGTACGCCACAATCTTTTTGTCCTTTGAGGTGCCCTTTACGCTCAACGCGTTCAAAGAATGGCTCTACGACGTTTTGCTCAAGCAAACAATCACTCTACGGCTTCTCCAAGTCGATCTAGTGGCTCGAGCAACGCGTCGCCCGCGCCAAATGGGTTACCGGTTACACCCAAACCGCGTGGCCGTATATCCATTGGCATTCATCAATCTCCTGCGAGCACACCATCGATATCCTCCTCAATACCTTTTGACTGGGAGGCGGCCAGGTCTCGACGTCCTCCGCCGTATGCAACACCTCTTCAAAACAGATCCCGCGGAGGTAGGAACGGTGCTTCAAATTCTTCATCTCTCTCCGGCACGCCTGCAAGAAAGGCTGTCATAAAGAAAAAGAGTCTTGTTGAAAGGCATGTTCACGCTCTTCAGTTCTTTGATGTCAGTTCTCATATCTAAACTCACAGGGTGACGTCCATTCCTTCACGAATAGCATTTGAAATTTCCCAGTTCCCTAATAACATCCCCCTACCCTCTCCACGAACCTCTGCCTATGCAATCGGCGGTTCCTTACATTTCCTGCATATATGTGTGCGTGTAAGTCAGGCCAGGAGTGCTCAAAGTAATGATCTGGAATGGAACGAGATGTTGAGAGAGTCAGAGGGTCGCTCATGGTTCGATTGGGTGCGTCTGTGCTCAATACTCGTGTTTACCACATTTTTTTTGAAGAATTTCATTACAGACGATGCCCATGACGTTGTTCTTGATAGGCACGTCCATTGCAAACGCTGTATACGCTTTCACCCGTATCAAGATATATCGCTTGCACCGTCGAGTCGAACCTGTTTCCTCACCGAACGCAAAATTCGTTGACAGCGACGATCTTGATTTTGATTCTCTAGAACCACCATCCCTTGCAGTCAGGTTCAGAGCAGGTCTTTGGAATGCGTTCATTGCTTTCTGGAGGTTCTTACTAGGTCTGAGACCCTCCACAAAGGTTCCATCATCTGCACGGAAATCTACTCGCGTGCAGCAATTAGAGATATGGACTCCTGGTGATCTAGAGTTGATGCTGTTCAATATATACTCCCCCGTTCACGCACTCCTGTGGATGGCCACCAATTCATCTAATTGGATTATAATGCTATTAATAATGGGTCTCGTTGGACTACAGGTAAGATGCACTTGAGATTTTTCACACTTGCTTCGCTTATTCTGGGTCGTCAGCTTCACGTTATGATGTTATCCTACAAAACATTGGTCAAAGACAAAGATATCCTGCATGCGGAAGTAATGAGCGAGTATAATGAAGGTGTAAGTGCGCGTGTCTACCTCGAGAGTATCCAATGTCTCATGCACCGCCTTCAGTTCGTATATCCCCGAATCAACCCTATCCGCAAGGATGTAGCTATTATGACCCATCAGTCAGAAGTAGTGAACGTATGGGACGATTGATCGTAGCGCGGAAGCTGCTGTACATCTCTTTATCACGAATTCATGTCTCAAGACTTGCATAATGGAAAGTCATGAACCAATCGGAATCGATGGTGCAAGCTTTGAAGTTCTAGAAGCCTCGCTGCCAAATACATATGCATACCGCGGACAAGGTGGTAGGTATACTTGGTTCCCAGAAGGAGGACTGACTCTCTCATGTGCTGCCCCATTGGCTTTTGCGTTTCGTCCTTCGAACCTTCACTGCGTGCCAAGGCGATGATAACCAGTTCTTATACTTGCTTGATGACCTACGAAGATGTACCTTCGCGAAACAAACATCTGTCCACTGGTGTTCGTGGATGTACTTCCTTCCACAGGATATTCTGGAGTCATTGTTTGTGATGAGGGAGGTTAGGGCTTTGCCTAAGGTGTATAGTAGGTTTGTTTGTGGTTGTATGCCGGGTATCTCACCAAGGAACAGGAAAGCAGGAAAGCGAAAGTTAGATGGGGGCAAGGAAACAAGTCGTAAGTAATCAAAAGATTATCAAAATAAGCGCCGGAACGGCCTTAGATCAAACTTCAACTACCATCGCAAACTCAGGCAAACTCTTTCGATTTCGAGACTTCCGTTACCTCAGTGCCATATGGGCTCATATGGGCCATTGAGCTATCCATAACTCGGTATCAATATAACCATCCGTACTCACGATTCGTCCTTGTGAGTATCTCTTCAAACTTTCAACCAGAAACCTTCGGGAACCAGGCAAGTCAAGCAGCTTCTCTGAATAGATCGTGCTCTTACATATCATCTGTCCAGTGCAGTCAATCTGCCATCATTATCAATGCAACATCGTGATAAACGCGGAAGCAGTATGCTGAACCCTATTTCGACTATTTCGACCTCCGTGCCCAGCTTCAGGAGGCCATTTGAGGGTTTTCCAGTCGTGTATCTGGAGTTGAAGACAGCCAAAGAATGAACACAAGGAATTAGGTCTGTATCCGCTTTTTACTCTCATTGGACGTCGCGAACGTTTTGCTAATCCATCATGATATCACGAAGTTGAATGCAAGATGTCGATGCAGGGTATCGTTCCGGTTTTATAACAGCGTCCGAGGCTCTGTTCGGGACTATCCATCTTTGATCGTCGCTAGACCACGCTCGAGCAGGCTCGAGCTATCAACTTCGGACCTCTCCCATCCTTTCACCTTTATTTTGTATTCTTCCTCTTTTCAACTAAATCTCTTTCTTTCAAAATGCTCACACTAGCCTGGTAAGCATTTGAGCTATGACCCATTCTTCAAACCTCCCTTACTAGAGTGCCGGTTTACAGGCTGCTAGTTTGTATTGCCTTTGTCGTTCAAGCAGTCTTGTCTGTTGAAATCGATGTAGCCACCAATCTGACAGTGACTGTCTCTGCTCAAGTCACCGCGACTTGGATTCTTCAAAATGGCGATCGCTCCCTGTCGGATGGATTTTCAATGGTCCTTGTTCGCGATGACCATGGGGAATTCACAGAGTGGGCCACAGTCATCACACCCAGTGGTGGGAGTATTGGTATCATACAGCCCACACCGACTATGACAGGGTATGTTTCTGGTCAATCCTTGAGCATATCTACCACATGTTAGCCTGACATCTGGTTTATGTAGAAGTCATCGTTTTGAGGTCTTCCCGTTGCAAACGTACGCGATGATCGTTTATGCAGTCTCATACTGAACTTACATTCGGTGACCGACAGTGGTTCTAGTAGCGCAGGGAGTTCATCTCCGTTTCAAGTGGATTCGTGAGCTTCGTTTGGCATTGCACGAAAGACATAACTCTAAAGGCCGAATTACAGTCTATTCGGAAAAAACGATCCCAGTACAGATAATGGTTCACCTTCCAATAGTAGCTCAAATTCCAATAGTAACTCGACTTCCGGTAGTATTACTTCAACCCCCCGACCAAATCCGACTTCAACCCCCCAAGCAAACCAACCCTACGTCGTGGCAATCACAGTCAGCGCCGTCCTTGGGACGATTCTCCTTATGCTGATTCTCCTAGCACTGTTGTTATTTATCCGTCGTCGACGTCGTCACTCCAAGATTCCTTCCCACTCGATTGACCAGCATGGACGGTGGTATCGTTCGCAGCGTTACCACTGGAGTTCCCCTCAGAGATCCCGGGCGTCCAGAGACAACTCTGGCATATTTGAAACATCGAAGACTGTGCCGATGTCAGTATGGGAAGCACCTGGATCATGGAATACTCCCATTGCCCCTTCCGACTCTGTTTCGAGGCTCCTTTCGTTGAAACAGCCCAGAGATCTACAACAGGAATCCGTCCTGAGTACGCGAATGCAAATTCGTCTAACCACGGGCGATAGGATGAAAGGAATGATTTCTAGTGAGGTTGGTACTGATTCGGATGTGGGGACAGCGATTGTGGAAGAAACGAAGTGGGTTCATGCGGGAGGTGCTGAGTTGATACCGCAGATTCAACGAGCGTCGAGCGCCATAAACAATTGATTTGTACCTAGCCGTACGGTGGTGAGATGGCCAGGGCTTTTCAACCTGCAAGAGGGAATGGGAGGGAGCAGGGAAAGGCAGGGAAGAATAGAAAGTTGACGTTGCGCGCTTACTTGATTTTTTTGTGATCAACTGGGCGCTTTTGGTATTGGATGATCGACTTGTACTCTTCTTGTATTTTCTTGTATCTATCAGTGCAAAATCTTTGATACCCTTCTCATCGCTCCTTCCTCGCAATACGATCTAACGACACCACTGAGGGCACAAATCCTGAAGCCACTGTCCCCTGCGCTGTACCCTCTTCCAAACTGACTTGATCAGCCTCGTATTCGCGCGGCTGAAAACAATATTGTCATCGAGTGTCGAACTCGTAGACTTGGTACACGAATGAAAAAGACTCTTCGCTGCCACGTATGTCGTCGAGCTATGATCCTAGTCCTCTCTCCGACGCTTTTCGCTGTAGTTTTATGATTCTCAAGGAAATCCGAGAACCTTGCGTCGAAATGGAAAACCTTTTCCCGATGCAAGTGGCCAGGGCAAAGCTTGTAAATGCCGTCACGTTTTTGCTCATCCCGAAGACCCCGAGTGGTCATCACTACCTCCCGTTCCTGCTCCGTCCTTTTTGGCTAGAACACCGACACCTCCTCCTCCACGACGTCCACCGCCATCGACACCACCACTCCCGTCAACACCAACAATACCATTAACACCGCCACGACCACCACCCAAAAAGTTGCCGCCTGTTGATAAACGTCGACCTCGTCAGATGCCAACGGTTGCAAAAACCGGTGTTGATGACTTTGAAAAGTCGCTATCGAATCTTATACAGTGAGTTCAGTATATCATACCAGAACATTCCAATTGGTGACCCAATTATATCATACAAAGGCTCAAATCCGAGTATGAAAGCCTCGCGAAACAACATCGAAAAGTGCAAGAGATCCTGGACGATCCGGCATTTCCATCTCTTCCTGAACGAACGCTGTCTAGAGCCCAGCTTGTCTCCCGTCGGGATAATTTGGAACAGAAGATGAAAGACGCATATGCGCGATATCAGAACTGGGATGGAAGAGCTTTGGGCAAACCAATAGCTGCTCCCCCTGTTGGACCTGAAATGTCTGCCCTCAATGATCTCCTCCAACAACTCCAACTCAAGCTAACCGAAGCTGAGTCTCTGAAAAAGGAAGTCGAGGCGAATATCCAAAACTCCTCTGCTATACAGACTCACGGGGACGCAGATGGAGACATCTCTATGACGGATGCCACACCGTCGTCGTCGTCGCTCAAGCGAAAACGTTCTTCCCCTCCGCTGCCGAATGCGCCACCATTGAACGAGAAACATCTTTCCCTTTTGCAATCTATGCTTAGCCGGATTACGGACGAAGTTGATTCCCTAGAAAGTACTGTGGCAGTACAGGAGGAAGCAGCCAAAGAAGCCATCCGAAGCTTTCTGAACGACAAGTCTGCATCCCCGGACATCATCGTCGACGAGGCTCATCAGGAGGTTGAACACCTCAACACCTCACTTTCCGATCTGGCTTCGATGACTACGCAACTCATCAATGAAAACCACAATTTGGATGTTGAAAATCAGAAATTGCTAAAAGAGAAGGACGAGCAAGAAGCTGAATTGAGAAAAGTATGTTGAACGATGTTCTACCTGCTTCAAAATGCCCAACTGATGTGACAAAATCCTAGCTGATTGGAGAGCTGGAAGTACTTCAAAGAGAACAGGAAGCAGATGAAAGCGAGCTAGCCAGCCTTTCCTCTTCTCTAGCGACATATCTAGAAAAACAAAGGTCACCATCGCCTTCGTCATTTCTTTCTGAAGGCATCGAAGCAAATCTGGAAGCTCAAATCACAACTCTTGTTCGGAGAGCTATCAAACCACACATAGAAAAACTGCGCTCTGACTTAGCTCGCGATATCGGCAGTTACGAGGAAGGGATGTCCAATACCCTTCCACCCATTTTTGGGTCAACAAGTCGGGCTGTGGGCAGCATTTTGAACGCTACAAGCGAAAAGTAATCGCGGCTCTAAACCCTCGTTGCTATTTATCTACTTTTTCTATCTTGCATATCCGTATCGTTGCTATATTGCTTTGCTCTGCTCTGCTCTGTACCACATCGCTTTCGATCAATTATTCATATTTACACTGGTGGACTGGGCTCTTCGTACGAACTACCACTCGAGAATTGAAGAAAACGAGTTCCGACGCGATTTGCTTGTTCAGGAGAATGCGTTATCCAGACGATGGCCTTCAATGGACTTTCACTTGAGTTCAATGTGTCCAAGATTTGACGTTCGACCTGTAGACACGAATCCTGGTCCAACGCCGAAGTTGGTTCTACAGAAGCCTATGATGAGCAAGACGATTATAGATATGCATGAAAACCAAGGATCACTACCATCGAGAAGTAACACTTCTGCGGTATCAAGCCCAATCCCGATTGCAAGCGCGATCCGCTGAGTTTCTCCGCCGCTGAGGTTAGACCAATCGCGGTCCCAGAGCTGACTGTCGATGCCCCAAGAACGTGCGATCTTTAGACAGTGTTCAAAGTCATCATGGGGCGGCACTGTGTCCTTACTGTGTCCCTTCGCTCTCTTGCGAGCCTTGAACGATGTAGCTGTAGCGAGGAAATCCCGGGGTGTCCCAGGAAGTAGCGGCGGACGCTGAGGCACATATGCAACCTTTGTTCGGTAGATTGGAACGCCTATCGGCACGTTTACTTTGTGAGTTTGAATTCCTGTAACTCAGTGACGGGAACACACACCATATGATTTAGGAGTTCTGTCATGCGACGCACAATGAGGAAACATCAGACTGGGAAGGATGCAAGTAATCACCGCACCTACTTTCCATAGAACAGAATGTGACCGTCATATAGATTGAGATGTGCAAGGCATTTTAAGAAAGTGGTTTTTCCGCAACCGCTTTTGCCTTGAACTACGACGACATCACCTGGTCCAAGCCAAGTTGTCGGACCTGAGAAGAGCTGCTCCCTAGAGATCGTGAAGGAAAAGTACCTTCGTTCAAGGTGAGCTCTACCTCGGAAAATATCTGTGTTCCTTCTTCAGTTGTGCAGCTAAGGTCACGGACAGAAAGAAGAGCCATGTAATCACTGCGTGTGAATAGACAGGTATGTCGTATAGCAATATCTAGCCGCAAGAAGCGCAGCATAAATTGTTCTATGCAAGACGTGGTGCCACGAAGATGAGCAGGAGTTATTATCATGAATTATGCTGATATCTATGTAATCATTGGGGAGGTGATAATTGTTGCATCTGCATCTGTTGCATTTGCATCTCCATCTCCTCCGGACTCAACGCCGAACTCTCAATCATCACACCGACACCAACTTTGGCCGAGTTCTACAAGAGTCAAGAGCATGCAAGTCAGCACAAATCATCGTTTGTAGTGAGCAGGAGACGTACTTTGAAGTGATCAATCTCTCCCGACATTAAGAAGGCAAAGGTTGGCGTGAACCGCTGTTCGAGTAGAGCAGAAACTTTTCCCGTGGAATCGAGTTGCGCTCTGAACGTCGAAAGGCGTAGATCATATTTAGCTCCCAACGTAGCGACTGCATCTCGACGCATTGGAGTAGCGACAAGTTGCAGGTCCGCCGCGAAGTCGACCTTTTCACTGAGTTTCTGCCAATAAGTTGCCTGTAATATTCCGGCAGGTTGCAGTTGAGCGGTAGCTATCCATGACTTGTCAGTGCTGGTGTATTTGGCGAGGTAGGTGGCCACTAGTTCGGAGGTACTGGGAGTCGGGCGCTGAAGTACCCATTCAGTACCACACGCAAAGTTTTTGGTGATAGATTGGAGGTAACTGCCGACGAAGATACCGGTTAAGTCGGTGGGCCATGGGTTCACAGCTTTTAGATTGAGGTTGAAATCTTGACCATTATAATCCTGCTCTAGTTGCAGTAAATTATGACCTGGCGTTTGAGACAGCTGACGAAAGACATCAAGAACGGTAACGAAGATACCAGAGGTTGAGCATACCTGAGCCTGAGCTTTTGAGACGTGTCCGTTAGACCATCCTTGATTTACACGGGCGTTGACATTGCCGTCATGGTCGACACCACCTTGTAGGAATACCTATGAGAGAAATGATATGACACTAACAGCCAAGGACAAGGGAATGTTGCATACGTTTTCAGTGGCATAAATAGCGCCAAAATTGTAGGACGGGGCCATTGTTTGTGAACCCAAAGCAAACGAATGTGTCACTTGAAACAGAGGATTCATCGACATGCTTTTTGTAAGGTCAGCACGACCGCCATCGAACGCGTAATTGGTCAAATGTGTTGCTAGGAGGCAAGTAAGCTCCGTGAACGAGGACAGGTGCTAGTTTGCACGTACCTTTAACCTCCTTCTGAAGGTTTTCCACAGAACCGGGATTAGGCAAACCAAGCTCTGCTCTCCATTTCGAGAAACGACCGAGATAGCTCGAGAAAACAGAGGTCGAATTCGAGTTAGTTGACGAAGAGGGAGCAGTGGATAATGGCGTGTACGGGTTAATGGGAGAGACAGGAGAGGCCATGACAATCCGAAGAAAAACGCGTCACGAATTTACCTATCCTCGTCACGCTTGGTAACCCGGCACAACAGGGCACAACCCGGCTTTGGCCGGCAGCACGACGGAACAAAGTCAGGGCTCCGGCCGGTGTGAGCCGATACGCCTTCCTTTTTGGGGCTGGAAACTGGGCTGTCTCGGTGGGCACTATTCTTGCGCACCCGATGCTAGAATAGCTCACTTATGATTCCCTCCACTGAGAATCAGACTTCCGCAAATGCTTGAAGTGCTCGCAGGGCTTGCCACCCTATCATTGAGCCCCGTTGGTACCAAGATAGTGCTTTCACACTGTATGGAACCGA
This sequence comes from Lentinula raphanica, assembly GCA_027919835.1. Lineage (NCBI taxonomy): Eukaryota > Fungi > Basidiomycota > Agaricomycetes > Agaricales > Omphalotaceae > Lentinula > Lentinula raphanica. Next base: position 580,774 of record JANVFP010000006.1, on the reverse strand, counting down.
TGGGTTAAGGTTATAATTAGAATCCGTGATTGTTTCGATGGAGAAAGGTGGCGACTCCACACAACGTAAATGGTATTGCCCCGGTGTGTCGCGGTTCCGCAATCGCAATTGCTGCGCTTTGCTTCTTTCTTCTGAGACCTATATAAGTTTGAGAACAGGATTCTCTTTTTTCTTCTAGTAAAGCTTCCCCTGTTCAGCATGACTGTCTTCTTCCCCATCACTACCCCTAAACGGTATATAGCTGCTGTCCTCGTCACCATCGTGCGTTTTGATAACCCCCCTTCGTCGTGGAGCTCGCTTACAACGCCAAATTTTCAGATATGCCTTCATTATCTATTCACAATCACCTCTGATGGTTCTGGCCGGACATCCCCTTTCTCGAACATCAGTGAACGAACGGGCGAAAGACACAGCAACGATGCTCTTTCAATACCAAATTACAATAACCTACAATCGTATCCGAACATCACTGGACCCAGAGCGAACGCGACATTTGTACTGTTGGCGAGGAATAGTGATTTGGTTGGAGTTATAAACAGTATGCAGTCAGCAGAGGACCGTTTCAACCGATATTACAATTATCCCTGGGTCTTGCTAAACGAGGAACCTTTCACCGATGAATTCAAAGAGTGTGTAGACTCGGTATCTTGCTGTACACCCACTAATGAACGCTCCAGGCGCGTAAGTGTGCTGACAAGGGCACCCATCTACTTCGGTCTCATTCCGAAGGAACACTGGTTCCAACCTGATTGGATCGATGAAGACCGTGCCCGTGCTGGTCGCCAGAAGATGATGGCACAGCGGATAATTTATGGCGGTGAGCTGCACCGACTTATGTTCCAGATCACTGCATCTCATCCGTTGTTCGTTGCGTAGGCAGTGTCCCGTACGTGTCATCTGTTACATTACCAAGCGACGTATGTTCATTAACAGCGGTCCGCTCATCTGGTGCTCAGCTATCGCAACATGTGTCGTTTCAATTCGGGCGTGAGTGACTACAGAAGCTCTAGTATGGATGTGGAGCTGACCTCAAGAATCATACTCAGTTCTTCTTCCAGCACGAATTGTTGCAACCATACAGGTGAGCTGATGTCTGTCATATGCTGAGGATGATTCTTCGGCGGTCTCATCTGGCGAATTGACTTCATATGTCACTTGCTGTGGGGCTGCAAAGGACTTTGTGGCGCAATATCTTCTTCATAGCTCGTAACTGATGGTTTGCCATTTGCAGATACTATTGGAGGCACGTTCATTGATACTCTTCTTATCATCGCTTTCTCAATTTCCTGTTCCACGCTTTTCAGAGTTGAGTAAGTGAATTTTCATAGTTCTCACTGCTTATATTTCACTAACGTGGCTTCTCCAGGCCCGACGTCAGGTTCTTTTGCGACTTGGACTATGATCCTTTTCTGTACATGCAGGAACACGATAAGGTGTACAGTGCGTCCCACGGTCATTGAAGACCATGTTCTCGAATTGAAACCGCTCATTCAATCAGGTTTCACGATATCGCTCTTTGAGTGGGAACCAACTATTCCTACCTTATGGAAAACTGTGAAAGGTCACCGTCATCCCGGTCTTCGTTCATCTCGTTCTTCACTGAAGTTTTACCAGATTTCATTGCGGAATACCCACAGTACGTAGAAAACCACAACGCTATGGACTTTTTATCCAATGATGGAGGCAAGACATATAATCTCTGCCACTGTATGTCAGTCCACCATTATTCCGCGTTCTTAGCAGCTGAAACACCCGATATAGTCTGGAGTAATTTCGAAATCGCGGACATGAATTTCTGGAGAGGGGAGGCTTACTCTGCGTTCTTTGAATACCTTGAAACCAAGGGGGGGTTTTATTATGAGGTATCTGACAATGATTCATTCCATTGCAAACATCTCAGTAATCATATTGCATTTTCTGTTCAGAGATGGGGAGACGCAGTACGTCGCGCAATTTACAGATGGACCCTTGTAACCTAACTGCTAAACCACTCTAGCCTGTGCACTCAATCGCCGCAGCACTGTTTGCTCGGAGGGATCAGATACATTTTTTCCGGGACATAGGGTATAGGCACGAGCCGTTCCAACATTGTCCATCGGGGGAACAGTGGACTAAGGGACGATGTTCGTGCGACCAGAAAGATACGTTCGGTACGAGTCTATCCTATAACCTTATCCTACATATAGAGGCTGAGCGTTGTCCAGATTATACACAAAATTCATGTCTGAAGAAGTTTGAAAAACTCTTCGCATGATAACATCGTCCAGTCCGGGGTGCTTTCACTACAGTTGGATGGTTATTTTTTAATTTATATGCATGCTGGGTTATGCTGGTTCAGAGCGTACAACTATCGGGGCGATGGTCATTGGAAGAGATCGCTACTGCCACTACGTAGACGCATATCTGAACTATGGAGTGCTTATTTTATTACATGTAGCCTTAATCGTACCGTAAATAGATTGTACAGTAGAACCAGGGGCCAAATTCGTTCGTTCAGCCTTCCTTGCACACACTGCACAGATATTCGAGGTCGTGTCCGCAAACCACTCCGGGCCCGTACCACTGGCCACTGCCGGTAATTCTACCGGAGGAGTGGCCGGTGCCGCCAGTTCAAAATTGATCGCCGTGATGGTACTCACGTGGATACTGCGCCTTTACATTCTTCACTGTTCATCCCAACTTTCACATTTCTTTCCATCTCCCAAAATGATGACGCCTATGCGTTATGTCGTGCTCGTGCTGGCCATAGTCGTGAGTGTCCTTTGCAACGAAATCCTCAGCTTCCTTTGTCTAACTCTTTCGCTTTGCGAATCAGATCAGTTTACACTACATTTTGAGCTTCACGCATGAGGGATATGGTCAAGCGACTTCAATCTCAAATATAAGAAGTCAATGGTCTGCTGGTAGACCACCGTACAAGACTCCAGTCCCAGACGAATATTATGTGTCGGAAAACGTCACGGCTCCATCAGGACGGAGAGCAAACGCTGCTATCGTCATGTTAGGTGCGTCTCTATGTTTTCTATTTTTGAACTTTTTGATGACCTTCTCCTTTCGCAGCGCGGAACAGTGATTTGAACGGTATAGTAGTCAGCATGAAGCAAATGGAAGATCGATTCAATAAGAAGTTCCGCTACCCTTATGTTTTCTTGAATGAAGAGGCCTTCTCAGACAACTTCAAAAAGTAGCCCTATGTCCACCTTCCCTGCCACAATCTCTAATTCATCCTTGTCAGCCGTGTCACAGAGCTCACCGATGCACAAGTGGAATTTGGTCTGATCCCAAGGGAGCATTGGTACCAACCGGATAGCATTGACGAAGCCAAAGCATCTGCTTCTCGTGCAGACATGGTGAAGAATAATGTCATATATGGAGGTATGTCAGATGTCCGTTTTTCGAAGAACACAAAATAACATATGACGACAGGAAGTGTACCGTATGTTCGTCTTACTCTGCTTTGATATCCGCCTCAGACCTTTGTCAGTTATCGAAACATGTGTCGTTTCAACTCCGGAGTAAGCCCCACATCACATCCAATTGCCTCGTTAGAACTAAAGCCGTCTTAGTTCTTCTACCGACACCCTCTGCTCGATAAATACAGGTACTACTGGCGAGTCGAGCCCGACGTCAAGTTCTTCTGTGATCTCGACTACGACCCCTTCTTAATCATGCAGGATCAGAACAAAGTTTATGGTGCGTCCAAAATATCAATTTTCCATTATCTTTGCTTGAAGCCGCTCTTAGGTTTCACTGTGTCGTTGTATGAGTACGAGGCTACTATCCCTACGCTCTGGCAAGCAGTCAAAGGTCAATACAGCTTATCAACTGCGTTTAACATGATTCCTAACACAGATCACACAGAATTCATTCATGAAAACCCAGACCTGGTATCTCCTGATAACGCCATGGCTTTCCTCTCAGACGATGGCGGGGAAAGTTATAACAGATGTCATTGTGAGATTTCTCAAATTCTTTTTCTCTCTCTAAGCAGCTAATACTCATGTTACCTTCAGTTTGGTCCAATTTCGAAATCGGCGATCTGGATTTATGGAGAGGCGAAAGTTATACGAAGTTCTTCGAACATCTTGATAAGAAGGGTGGTTTCTACTACGAGGTATATTCATCTTTTCGTTCTGAACATGTACGCGTGGCCGTTGATACCAATTCAATAGCGTTGGGGGGATGCGCCGGTTCACTCCATCGGTGCTGCATTATTCGCGAAGAAGGAGCAGATTGTAAGTCAAGTTGAGAAAGTAATCCCAGTGTGGTGTAGCTAACATTGCGGTTTCTTTACAAGCACTTCTTCAACGATATCGGTATGACATAACAGATACCCTTTGTGCAGCCATGCTCACCTTCTTTCACATAGGATACCGACATGAGCCTTTCCAACACTGCCCCAAGGCGAAGCACATAAAAGAGGAAAATGCTGGTGTGACTCTGCTCAGAACTTCGGTCAGTTAGGATGTTGTTTTTACGAATTCTTTCTCAACGTTCATTTCCTTTTGCAGATTATGAGTGGTATTCATGCCTCTCCCGATATGACAAGATGTTCTCATAGAAAGCGGAATGGACAATGTACTCTTAACTACTTAGCCTCTCCTTACTTGTTTCATCAGTCACATATATACCTCACATGCCAGCTTCATAATTTATGTTTTGTACGAAGCTTCAAGCTTCAGGCTGTGCGATGATCATTACACTGCTATGTTATGGGACAACGCCAGATCACAGTATTGACTGAGAGTAGTATTGATACTGAGTTCATTTGAGGTCAATCGCGATGAAAAGCAGCAGATCTGAGAGTGCTCACCGAATCGTATAGCCTAGTCCAATGTGATCCCAGAGATGTATCAATCAGTCTGTCGACTAGATCGCCCACCAATGAATGTGTCAACGCTGGCTGGAATCGATCTCTGAGCTGTGCAGCAGTTTGTTCGCCGACTGATGCGAAGCAAGGAAGGGTAGAATCTATTATTGCAGACATAGTTTGAGAAGATAGATTCCGAGGACAAGTTGAATGTCAGCACACCTTTCTGCATTAACTCTACCATTGCTGAAAGCGGTATGAAATCAGTCACAAAGGGAAGTATGATATATCGATTGACACGCACTAATAATTCGATCACAGTGTTTCCTGGCAGCTTCAAATCCCTCCCTGAACAGCTTGCGAAACTCAAGAAACGGTGCACCGTCAACACCCCCCAGTACCTCGATGTATTCCGCTGGTAGTTTGAACGGAGCAGCTTCGAATCTGATGTTACCAGGAGTATTGGATAGCATGAACCCGAAATCAATGTGTATGAGGTGGCCGTCTCTATCCAGTAGAATGTTTCCATTGTGGCGATCTTTAATTTGAAGGAGATATGTTACAATCGAATATCCTGTACACGAGGTGAGTTGGACACGATGTTTGGAGAGCCATGAAAACCGTACCAGCCAGGGATTTTGCAAAGTTGCGCTGAGCTCTGGCGAATTTGGCTGATGACGGATCACCGTATGTCTATGTGGTACTATTAGAACGACAGTTCGGCATGTAAGACGATGATGCTACTGACCGATTTGAAGTGATCAAATAGTGTGACATGTCCGAAGCGACCTTCAGCTATTCGTCGAGCGTATTCCGATTTCTTGATTGAGTGTATCGACACGGCATCTGTGATTGTTTCTACCAGACCGGACGACCCACCAGTTATCAATATGCGGAAACTGAGAAAGAGTGTTTGAACAGCATCAAATGGGCAACAAGGCAGCTGATTTACTATCGAACCCAGCATTGGCAGCTCTCCTCTTCCCAGATTCGTTGGAACTCGTGGATGAGTTGAACCGCGAGTTGCTCCTGACGAAGATCTCCGCCGGTTTTCACGATCACCGATACACAGTCCCAATTTGCTAGATATGACTACTGAGAGGCCTGCACAACAATCTTGAAACAGAATGATGCTCTCACCGAGGTGACCATAAGGCGATCCATGCCGTATGCGACTCTGTGATAGACCACATCGTCCATATTTCGTTATACAGTGGGCTTTGATACGACGTTGAACGCACCTTTTTCGCTGACCAGGACTCGCTAAAGACCATGGCAGAAGGATCTGCTTTGCTGAGCTCTCTCCTGATGATACCCTCGTCCTCAGCAGTTTTCATGCCGCCACTGATATCCCCAATTCGAATGATACTCTCCGTCTCCCTATTTCTCGCATATGTGCCATTCTTTCCTCCTCCAAGGCCAACATCTCCTGCATGATTCGATCCCGTATTGCTGATGCCTCAGACTGCTGCAATCGCATTCGACTCGGAGGAGGTTTGCCAAAGTCTTGTGAGCCAGTTCCTGTTCCTGTCAGATTTGGTGCACTTCTCGGAGGCTCGTTGGAGTTTGAGAGCCAACTGGAACCAGGAATCCAGCTCAACGGGCCACTCGAATGCGAAGGATCTGGAACTGCAGAACCGTTCGCGGGTTCTCTGGCGAGGTTGGCATTCAATTGGGCAAGCATAATTGCGGCAGTTCGCATTCGTTCGGAATATTCGTCGAGAGATATCGAATAGGGAGTTTTTGCAGGAGCAGGTGAGGGCGGTGAGATGGTGTTGTCTAATTGGAGGTTGAGAGGAGGGGGTATTCTTGGTGTATGTCTGTCAGAGTTGTCTAAGCTCGGCGAGGCGTGTACAGAGGAGGGCCGAGACCACGCTACTCTGTCGAGGTCTTTGTTTTTGGGAGGAGGTGGAAGGACGATTGACTCTGAGAGATCGATAGGTTGTGAGAGAAGAGATTGGCCGGGACCATACAACTGCTCGACCAGATCCATCTCTTCTTCGTCGTCTGGGGCGGAAGGAGTAGGAGGAGTGATTTGTAGAGAATTTGCAGCAAGAAGAGAGGTGCCATCATCGAGATCAGGGTCTTGTGAGGATTCAGTTTGAGATCTGTGCTGCTGGAAGGGCAGAAGAGGGTTGAACCGATTGAGTTCCTTTGACGAACCTGCTCGTTCATCCTCATTGAGTACAATTTTCTTCAAAAGGTCCTTGTTCACTCGTTTCTGCGGATCGAAGTCGAGATCATCGTTGAGAATCTCAATATAGAGCAGATACGGCGCTCTCTCAGCAGAGTTAAGGACGACACTTTCACCTGGCGGAATCCGTACGATGCGATGGTGAGGTTGAGGACTTTGGGCATTCTGGGGTAAGTCGGATGATGTACACCATAATGGCATGCATATCTGACACGGATTTATGTGAGAAATCCTGTTAGCAGAAATAGAGAGGTAACTACCTCCGCTGGCAGCTTATGATTGAGAGAAGTTAGTTCCGCTCTGAGTGCACTGACTCGGGCAGGCCTCGGTACGACTAACAGTCGTTCGGATATACTCTCAAGGGATAGAATGAATTGTACCTGTAGCATGGTAAGTAGAGCACTGTGAACGAGAATGGCATGACTGACTTCAGAGCGACAATAATGTCCTTTCAGAAGATGAACTTGAGAAGGGATATCGTAGGTTTGTAGCAGAGTGTCCGCGTGGCTATATGAAGCAGTCCGCAGAGGAGGTCGTGCAGATGAGGATATAGATGGTGAAGATTGGTAGGGAGTAACGGTTTCTTTATGTTCAGCATCGAGCTGTCCTAATGGATCTTCAGATCGACGAGATCGCTGGAGGCCTCGGAGATGCAGTGGAAGAGCTGGCATGGTTTGTGCAGGACCCATTGCACGTCTACGAGTCAATATTGCAGGTTCTGAGGATGCCGAGTCAGGAGACGGTGGATTGGGATTCTCGTTGCTCTCTGGCTCTGTCTCATCATCATCGACGGCGCTATTTATTTGGCTCATTGGGATAGCTGTGTCTTCGTCGTCTGATTCTATGCTCTTTCTGAGGTCTGCAGTATTCCTGTCCTCCGCTCGGCCCTGCTCAATAGCCACCTCTCCCATAGCTTCTGTCAGTCGCGGCATAGCGGGTACACCGGCAAGAATCATGCCAATACCGATGAAGGCTGGCTCTACATGGGACTTGATTTTCTTGCGTGGAAATAGAGAACGGAACGGAAGGTTGATGGTTGAATATGGGGCTATTTGCGGAGGTAGATCACCGAAGATAATTTCATGACACCTGTGGAGGACACGTTGGCATACGGCAAAGGAGGAAGAGTCGTGAGGCGAGCTTGATAGGTCCTTCAATGCAGCCTGCATGAACCACAAAGTCTGTACAACCCATATGAGAAAAGTACTGCAAGAAACGGAAACGGTCGTACGATCATGGCAATGTGGGTGGATCGTTGAGCAATTTCGACTACAAAGCATTCTAATGCTCTGGATTTGGATGGTCGGGTGAGTAATAGATGACTGTAGATCGTTATTGACAATTGTGCATTGCTGAGGAAAGATACACAAACCAGACAAAGCCCCAGACGTCGCGCAATTCTGCTATATCGAATTCGCGAAGTCTGCGAGTGATATAGTACGTGATACCAATATTATCAGCATATACTGTGAGATATTGAAGAGCGACATGGACAGAAAAGAAAGAAGGTGTTAGAAAAAGTCGAAGGAGCAATGCATGGCTCATGTCAAAGGTACACTAAAATAAGCGCCCAAACGCGGTGGTGGGAAATTTCAAATTTCGCCCCTCTTGACATCACACAACTTTTTTAACTCCATTCTCCTGGCAGCGACGGCGGTCGCTGTCCTAGTCATTCCCTGTGAGTACTGCCTCTACTCTGCAACTGCAATATTTAACTCTTTCTCGAAGTCTTCAATGACCAATAAGTCATTGAACTCTCCCTCTTTTTCCCGCTTTTCTCGTATGGCTTTCGGTCTTCGTTTGAAATCCCAATCTGCGTCCCCTAGTCCTCGAATTCGCGACCAGACAAAGCCCAATGAGGATAGCGACTGGTACACTCCCTATAATGGTCCTTACGAGCCACCCCCAGATATATATGCGCCCGATAAAACACCTTTGCGGGATAGTTGGGGCGACCCGGTAGTAGATGGTCAGTTAGGAATCGAGGAAGAGAATCCCATGTTGGATGACGTGGAATTGCATAATAGATATGGGAGGACTTGGAATCCTGCGGACGAGCGCAAAGGTCGTCCTAGAGCTCGCACTCAGTCCTCTGTCTCTGGCCGTACAGTCTCTTCTGGGACTGTCGATCCAGGTAGAGTTAGCATAGCCACTGGTCGACGCTCTACAGTCTCGCACGCAGGTGTTCATCTTCCTGTCTCTTCGTATATCAGCCTTGCAGGCGGAGTGGGAGAGTCTCCGGTCCCACATCCGCGTTCTATCCGCGACGCTGCCTCCTCGACCAAACGGAAAAGCCTCGCTAGTCTTTTCACATTCAATAGTTCTAGCAGGAAAACTCCCTCATCTCCGAAAACAGAGCGACAACCCACTCCTAGCACTCCCTCACGCCTATCAGGTCAGGGCCGTCAGTCCAGTGCTCTTTCTAAACTTCCCGAGATACCACACTTGCCATCTGATCCTTTGGCGGCAGCTGAAGTGCTTCGAAATTCTGCGGCAGCTGGCGATGCAGAGTATTATGATACTTATTATTCAACATTGATCAACCAGCCACTAAATAATCATCAAAACTCTCATCTGCCTGATTCGCCTTCAAATATCTCGCAGAAACCATCTTCACCTCAGAGCCCACCAAATTCCGAACCTTCTTCAGCCACTCATCCCTATGCTTACGTCTTCTCCAATTCGATTCCTCCAGTCGCTGAATCCCCTCGATCCGCACCACCTCCAAAGACCCATTTTGAGCGCAATCCCGTCTACCATATTTATCCAGAGAATTCCCGAATAGTTCCACCATCTCAAATTGTCAATACTCACTCACTCACTCACACTAAATCGCGACTACCGGCTCACACCCTAAGTCTCAAGAACTCTATTTCATCTCCTGATTTGCGCGACAACCCACGAAGCAAGTCATTGCTACCGAAAGGGAAGGATAAATGGCTCTCTGCGGAGACTTGGTGCGATGCACTACTATTCCCTCGCCCTCGCTTCAAACTGAAGCAGGATAAAGATGCGAGTGAATTAGCGCAGTCTGGCAATGTTCGGATTGTTAGCCCCCCAGGTAGCCCTGTTCTTGGGTATTTCTCTCATACGAGTACTACCCAGCCAAGTATGACTTCACGAGTCCTTGCTCATTCTCGTTCAATGGTCGATATAAACCAACCTGTTGCAGGTTCTTCGACTCAGCCTGGAATCACGGCTCATCCACCCTCAGATTCGCTTCAAATCCCTTCATCACCCAACCAAACTTCTCGTGCTCCGCGGCCAAGGAGTTGGGCTAAAGACGATCTTGCTTTACCCAGTCCAGTCCCTTCATTAGCTAGGTACAGTTGAGGACATATTCAAACTCATCACATCAAAACTGACCCATCTTCTCTATTGTTCTTTCAGAGTCCTAGAAGAAGGCCAGATTCTCGAACATCAGCGGAAGAAATGGCAGGCACAGGCCGTAAACTCCTTTCAGAACCACCGCGCTCGGTCTCTATCCCGAACTCGTAACAAGTCGCTCACATCCAAGCAGCCCAAACGAAAGGATAACTCTACAATCGATTTTCTCGCTGCGCGCGGTCTTCTCGGTGACCAGAATGTAATCCCAATCACTGTAGTGAAACCTCGTCGAAGAACAGACAGCCAGACAGAAAGTCGTGGGAGCACAGTCGGTCAAACATCCTCTCATCAACATCATACCTCACTCTCAAAAACCTTAACGAAATCCTCAAATAAGACACACTCTCGTAATCAGTCAACGACTGAATCTATCGGAAAAGCCGTTCAAATGGTCAAGAATACCGCGAACCATCTATGTGCATTTGATGGTGAAGGTATTAGTCCTGCGGAAGAACGGATAGCTAGCTTGGAGGGTGCATTGCAGAATAATGCGACTAAGGTCATCACTTTCGCTGATCCTGCTCAGATCAATGTCGAGTCTCCGCTACCCAGTCGAAACGGGCATTCGATATCACCAACACCATCTGGAATCAGCGAGTCGAGGATGGGCATCGCACTAACTACACCGCCCGTGACCGAAGAGAATTTTGAACCTATAAGGTTGCCTGCTCACCCTTATGCTCAAGGAGGCTTTTCGTTCTATACACCACCGCCAGACTTCCAATCCAACGCCCGTGCTGAACCTGTCCATACTCCAGGTCAGCTACCTCAGAATCAGAACCTTGCTCCTCCATCTTGGCATCCTTACGCCAAAGCTGGTTCATCTTCCCGTGATTCTTACCAAAGCGAGATGAAGATAACTCCTCGTGTGCGTTCCGACAGTAATGTGCCACCTCCACAGAAAATGTGGGCTCAATGGTCGTCAGGAGTTGTCCAAGAGATTTTACCCACCGAACTTCAATACTCGCCCTATTTGCCTGATCGCAACTCTGTGGTACAGGATGATAATCCAGTGAGGAGCCAAGTACGAAACTCGAGCCCGATCTATGATACTGCAGGCGTCGGGGAAGCACTTGCATTCGCAGCTATGCAGCGATACAGTCGAGACAGCGGAATTGGCACGAGTGAAGAGCACACGTCTGCCCACGTTGAGTATGAAGCAGGTTCGACTAACAGTACTCGGTATCGAAAAACCACCCAGTATGACGTGACGCGTCCATTGTATCTGCAGAAGGCTGTCGCTTCGAGTCCGCTTCAAACTGCCATCACCAGTACTCCCACACCTCCTTCAGAGCCTGGAAGACAAGATTCCTCAGATTCGGCTGACAAACAGTCTTCGGATTCTTCGCCTCCGATGTCTCCCCCTCCGCCACTCGGCAATGTTGATGATCTAGCAGCTTTCCATGACTTATTCTATAGGCCAAGTAGCTCGAGGAACTACCCGAGTAACAGTGGAAATGCTTCGGCTCACAATAATGGCATACCATGGGATGTCACTAGTGTGGGTCAACGAGGAAGTGGCCTCACTAGTATCGCTCGACAGTTGACCGAAGAGATTAACGAAACTCGGGATTCCTTGAAGCAATCGATCAGTCTTCGTTCCCATTCCAGTCTATCGGCTTTGCGCCAAAGTCTGTATGAGGCACGTACACCACCTGCTGATGCAAACATGCGTTTCGTATTCTCGGACCTTCCGGAGACTGCATCGCTTAACACCAACGGAGAGAGGAAGAATTTGCAAGCTAATATTCTGACTTTTGAACCTTCTATCCAAATCCCAGAAGATGTAGAGTCATCCAGAGCGTCTTCCCCTTCGAGATCACCAGTAGATAAAGAAGACGAATCAGGTGAGTCAGATAATACACGTAGAAAGGCTGAGAACTGATCCTGAAGATACAGATGAACTTCGAGTTGGCCAAATCGAATCAAACATCACCCCACCCGCCGTTTCAGGCGTAAGCCGTGCATCCCTTACTGGTCAGATGTCTTTTGCCATAGGCGATGTCGCTGAGCATCTCGACGCAGAAGATATTCCGCCTCTGACTGCCCATCTGACCACTGCCCACTCTAGTCTCCAGCCGCCCTCCGCTGGACTTACTCGTTCGAGCTATATGACCTCAGAAAGCTCCCGAATGTCTGGATTATCTGATTTCCCTGATCCCCCTCCGCAGCGTCTCACACCCGCTCATATGTCGCTACTCAGCTCTTACTTTGACAACACCATCACCGAGAAAGAAATAGCTGATGTCCGGGCTTATGGACATGTAAAACCTGCTACCCGTTCTCGTTCGGGTTCTGTTCTCACCTCACGTCCGGAACCTCAACCCACAAGTAGGCCACCGCCAGGAGCTTATCCCGAAAGACAACGTCCAGAAACCTCTTTCGACGGGGATCAGGAAATCGATGAATTGATTGCCAGTCTCTCTCCAGACCCTCGTCTATGATTGAACAGTTCATTTAGGTCTAATTTTTTCTTGCCACAAGTTTTATCTTATTGCGCGGTTTGAGCATTTGTATGTATCATTAACTTTATTCCACTTATTTTGTACCGGCCTCGCTTCAACATGTACCTTAGATTAGACATGAGCATAGTTATTTGCGGACGAACATTGTTTTCGTGCTGCCTTTTCATCATGGCTTGCACACAGTTCAGTCTTTGTCCTTCGGTGAGAATTTGAAGTTATTGAACGTAGGGCGCTAGATTTAGAGCGCTTACTTCACCTTATTCCTCCACGTCGACGATGAAGCTTTCGGGCTTATACTCGTTATTCACAATACCCTTCGCGCTCGCTGCTTCTAACACTGGAAAATCTCAACTTGTATCACGCGCAGCTGCAGGAAATGGCGTAATTCGATTAGATGCATCAACCTTCGACTTGCTTACTGCTCCAAGTCGTGACTGGTCAGCATCCATACACTTTACTGCACTAGACAAGAGACGGCGTTGTGCGCCCTGCAAGTATGTAGCGATTGACTATGACCCTAATCTTGTGTCTTTGCTCACCCTTTCCTCAGGGAATTTGACCCAGCATGGAATGCTGTTGCAAAGGCTTGGGCTACTGTTCCTGCGGAACACCGTGATAACCATTTCTTTGCCACATTGGACTTTGATGAAGCACCCACTGTCTTTCAAAAGGTCATTCCTCTACTATGAGCCGTCGCATCAACTGAAACGTCGACTCCGCAGTTGAACTTGGCATCCGCTCCAGTTGTTTGGGTTTATGGTCCTACAGAAGGTCCGCGTGCAAGTGGAAAGAATGTTCCCTCTAAATATGACTTTTCCAAGTAAGAAGTCCTCGAGTCATTCCAAACTGGTCCTGATTGTTTCACAGCGGATTTGAAGCAGAGCCTCTTGCATTTCATTTATCAAATCATACTCCCATCCCCATTCCTTACAAAGCTCCCATTGACTGGGGACGTTGGATAACCTTCCTCGGCGGACTATTGGTCTTTGCTCTCACCCTTCGTTTCATCGCACCTATTCTGCAAAGCCGTTGGACCTGGGCTTTCATCACTATTGTCACTTCTTTGACTATGACTGGAGGGTTCATGTTCACCCGCATCCGTGGCTCGCCATACACTGGAGCGGATGGTGCTTGGATTGCCGGTGGATATCAGAATCAATTCGGGCAAGAAGTGCAGGTTGTTGCTCTGATCTGTACGAATTATTCTGTTTTCTCTTTAGTCGCAACCTCATTCGTGTTTAGATGGTACCCTGGCTTTCTCTGTTGTCATGTTGACTATGATCGTTCCCTACCAATCCTCGCCTGCTCGTCAAAGGCTTCAAGTCTATCTCTGGAGTGGAGTTCTCATGCTTGTCTATTCCGTCTTAGTCACTCTCTTTAGAGTCAAAAACAGAGGTTACCCCTTCAAACTGCTCTTGTAGACGATATGTACAGGAGATCGTTTGAGTATAGCGAAAATGAACATCGATTCATATTTTATGGTTATGTGATTCAGGCATTGACAATGTATTTATGTGAAAAATGATGCAACCAAACAAATGGATAAAGAGGAAAATACATAAGATTTGTTCGTTTTCTATGAATTCTCTTGTTGGAACACGTCTACATACCGGCTTCGAACATTTCGTTTAGAAGCCTGAGATCTTGGCCGACTAGGCGGTGGCCCAGGAGGTGCTAAACGTGACCCAGTGGGAGTACTAGGTGCAGAACCTGTGCCACCTTCATCTGATGGTACTAGATTGGATCTGACTCGCATCGGAGGTTTACTGGTAGAAGAGTTATCCATGGCTGAAGCCGACCGAGGTGGAGGAGGCCCTGCACTGGGAGGTCGCAGTCCTGCCGAAGGTGGGCCATTGAATGGTTTGGAAGTTCCACTTGGAGATGCTGTCTGCGCTCTTGAAGGAGGCGGAGGCGGCGTGGCAGGTTTTGCAGGTTCTTCAGAGGCCTGATACATATGTCAATTGATTGATCTCATTACTTTGATGAAGGGCAGACAGACCTTCTTGTTGACCCACTTCTTGAGTTCTTTATCATAGTAGAAAGAACTCTCTTCGCCCAGACTAGCTTTGACGGGTCCTGGGGTAGATTCACGTTTCCATAATCGACTGAGCCACGAACCAGAGCTCGACGTTGCGGCTTGTGCAGGCTTTATGTCTGTAAAATATCAGTCCTATGATTTCGAGAGCAGCGCGACAATATCGATTCACCTGGTCGAGCTACTGCCTTAGGTTCTTCCTTCGTTTCATCTTCGGGACTGCCGGTGTCATTGCTTGTAGGCTTGGGCTTGGGCTTAGAGTTACCGAAGCCAAGGTCTTCTTCATCTTCCTCTGCGTTAAGATTTACTTCATTAGGATACTTTGTATGAGGGGTGGCGCCAATCAGATAACTTTGGTTGTCCATCAAAGAAACAAATCCATCCGCTGAGGGAGTGAGCGCATTTGGGCTCAGTTGAACAAAATTAGCAGCAGTGGGCGTCGCGCCGTTACCGGAGCCCCACCAAGTGACTTCTTGTCCCTCATCTTCCTCTGTGGTCTCTAAGCCAGCACGAGGGGTTAGCAGATCATTCGGAGTGGTAGGTTGTTTGAAAGTAGTAGCTTGACCCGGTGACCGAATTTGAGCTTGAGAGAACGTTATGGTTGAGGCGTTGGCAGATGATACCTTGGGAGGGAAAGCGTTTGAGCGCGAATAATCCATAGCTGACGAAGTTCTCTCTGTCGGAAGATTAGGAGGTGCCAAAGACCGAGTTGATAATGCAGAACCAGTCCGAGGCGGAGGCGGGGGTGCATAAGAATTCAGATTGAGAACTGAACTTTGTGGCGATGGGCTCGTAGAGGTGGTGGTCGAGGATATCGTGCTATAATGTGAAAACGGACCAACGAACCCACGCTCGTCAGCCTTTTCGCGTTGATGTTCTTTGGCAGTAGGCGATTCCAGGTCCCCTGTAACCAGTTTCGTGAAACGTCCTTCCAGCCAGCCGCCGAGTCCATCAAGACTAGGCTTAGCTAACTTGCTGCCCATCCATGAGCCGCCTTTATCGGCTTGAGTGATGCCTATGATCCTATCGGATAAGCTCTTGAGTTGCTCTAACATGACATTCGTGTAGTATGGAGAAGGACGGCTCATAGACGCAGTGATTGCTTCGCAGTATCTGTAGTGAATATGTTGTGAGTGAACCTGTGCTATAGATGCACGCAAGTCATTTACCTGTTTGCGACAGAAACTTCGCCGAACTCAGCAAGGCAAACAGCTCGTATGAAGCGATACGCCTGAAGATGTGGTAAACCTCCAAATACTTCTTGACCTTTGGTTACTGGTGCAAGCGATAGCGCAAATTCATGAATCTCAGATAGAATAATGGGATCCGGATCACTCGCAAAGTTGGAGACTAGATGAGGATTGCGAGCACCGAGCAGTATGATACGAGCAGAAGAATGTTGGGATCCTGCCACTGTGGATGTCTGGGGAGAAAGGAGGTAGCTGGTACGTATGTCAGAATGAAGGGCTTCATTGATCCATAGAAAACGCGGAAGAAACTGACCAGACATGAGCTGCTTCCGTCCACCCATTACCTGCGAGTTGATCGCCTAGAGCAGTTAATGTTGCTGAAGTCTCTGCGCTGACCGAGCCAGAGAGCGTCATCGCCACAATCTCTGGCCATTTAGATAAAGATTCTGCAGGGATGTTCGCTGCAGGCATGGGGACTGAAAAGTTTGGCGTCATCGGGGTCGCGGCTACTGTCATGGGGGCCAATAACACGGCAGCGGGATTCGACAAACTGGCCTTCGGAACCAGCTGATGAACTTTCGGAACGAGAAGACCGATTGAGCTCTCAAGAGATGGCTTACAACGAGAAACACCCTCACCTGCTTTCGCACCTTGTCCAGAGAGTAAGCTGTAGACAACTCTGAGGCTTTCCCTTCCGTTCGAGACGCCCATTGAAGGAACACTTCGAGGACCCAGTTCTGTCTTGAGGAATTCATTCACAACCTCTTGCCACGCTTCCTTGTCAATTCCACTTGCTATGATCATTGCATGCGACCAAAGTTTTTGATCAAGAGCATAATGATACGCTTGCCGACGTTCTCCTCGAAGGAGAAATTCTTCAATCTTGTCCAACGTAGATGGCCGAAGAGTGGTTACAGAGATAGGTGTCTCTCCAGAATCGGAGGAACTAGATAAACCCATCAATGTACTGTCTGACCCTTGCAAGTCTGCAACAGAAGTAAAATTGGAGTTTTCTGCTCCAGTGATATCCCTCATGGCCTGTGGTACCAGTGCCGCGCGGAGAGCAGATTCGATGACAGGTCTAATTTCCGTGTCAACGACAGTCTGGGGGGAAAAGAACTATGCACTCACGTTCCAGACAACTTTCCGTCATTCTCAACCAGTACTCGCAAAACGTTGAACAAGATCAATTTACTTTGTGTTCGAGCTTGATCCTCACTTCCAGGATGCATATAACCTAGCCCCTGCGAGAACTCTTCCGCCCTATCTTCCAGATATTTCAGAACGCGCCCCTTCTTAGTTTTGGCCTGCGCAGCTGCCCCTGGCCTCACCAAGCTCGTCGTCGGAGATCCTGGATCTGAAAACAAAGGTCCAGGAAAAGTCGCTGAGGAAAGGTTCAGCGCTGAACTCGGTATGATTTTGCTCAATTTCCGAATCTCCACTCCAGTTGAGTTTCGCGAAGCCAGCGCAACGTCAAAGCCAGTATTCATCTTGTCAGCACCGTGAAAGCATGTCACGAAATTCCCTCCGAACCCGAAGCTGATCACCGGCACTCGAGCACCTGCACGACCCAGAGGATCGTTGGTCCCAAGTAGGGACGGTGATGGGGCATACGGAGTATATGTCGGAGCCTTGATTTCTTGTGGAGGACCAAGACCAGAGGATGGCAGACCAGAGGATGCAGAGCTAGGGATGTGTGAAACCTGCTCATTTTCTGGATGACCGTATTTAGACGTGTAGTTGGGTCGATGTGACTCGCTGGAGGGATATTTAGAAGGTGCATAAGGGTCTTCAGACATCGTCGACAGGACTGAGCCATTGGATGACGATCTGATACGTGGAGGAGGAGATATGGACTTCGGTCCCGGAACAGACGAGTGGCCATCGTACAATCCGTTGGATTGAGGAGGAAGACGAGGAGGAGGCGGGGATGATATCGTTGAATTTAAAGTAGTGAAGTACTCACTGCCCGCGGGCTCATAAGGGTTGGGAGGATTAGAGGAACCATAGGGCGACATCTTCGGAGACGAATGCAACGGAGCTCGGGTATTGGGCGCATATGGGTCGAGGGGCGGAGATATGTGACTCTGAGAGAAGTCTGAGGAAGCGAACTCCTCTCTGATTTGCCCAACCGTAGGACTGTACAAGTCGAGAGAGTGGGCGCTGTGAAGTTTCGAGCCTGGAGGAGACGTGCGTATACTCGAATTAGAAGATCTCGGCCTCGAAAGCTCAGACCCGCCAGATAGAGGACTTTGGTTACGAGGAGGGGGAGGTCGGAAAGAAGCAGCCGATGAAGCCCTTTTTGGTGGACCTCCTGTTGGAGGGGAGGGAACGTTATAGAAACTTTCTGAAGACATGGACGCTACATTAGCGCCAGCCGAATATGAGCTAGGAGGTGACTCTGGGTTTGAACCAGTACTTGTGGCAACAGTGAGATTTTCTAGGCTGCCTCTTCGATCCGTATGTACATCGTTTGTAAGATCCACAGTCGTCGGTCCGAACTCTGAAGATGGTAACGAATTCGAGTCCAGAAACGCAGCATCATTGGTCTTTGGATCAGTATTTTCGTGCGGGAGAGCATAGTTTGCATAGGTATCATTAGCCTGGTTCACAGGCGCATAGTTTTGTGAAGCCGCAGAAGGCTCGTAGGAATTGGGAGGAGGTGGAGCATAGGCGGAGAACATTATGGCTTCAGCACCGTTGGTGTTAGGAAGCCCATCTATTCTTACGTTATCATGTGTTTGGGAAAAGGCGGGTAGAGCACCATCAACATGCGGGTCAGGATGTTGACCTTTACCACTGGTAGGATGAACGGGAGGTGTCTGTGCTACGCGAGGAGGTGGAGGAGGGAGGTTGGATTGTTGGCTCGGTGGTGGCAGTGGAGGGGGAGAAAAAGATGAATAATGGTGAGAGGCAGGAGGAGCGGCATAGCGAGACGATTTCCGTGATGTTGTAGTCGTGAAAGGTGGATCGTACGCATTTGATACTTTCGGTCGAGTTAGAGGAGCCTTCGCCACCGGAGGAGGAGCCGCAGCAGGAATTGGGGCATTCTGATAGCCGTATGTATTTGTAGGAGTTGCGTAAGAAGCGACACCATAAGTGGGTTGGGCAGGAGGCGCATATGCATTGTAGTTGTTGTAAGATGTATTGGCAGGAACTGTGCTGGAAGGAGTCGGAGCGTGATTCAAGACAGTTTCCTTTCGAGGTTGCGCAGGCGGTGCATAAGGATCATACACTGATTGCGAAGGCGCAACAGAGGCTGGTGTATATACCTGGGATACATTTCCTGTGTGTGCCGGAGCGG
The DNA here is from genome assembly GCA_027919835.1 of Lentinula raphanica. Classification (NCBI taxonomy): domain Eukaryota; kingdom Fungi; phylum Basidiomycota; class Agaricomycetes; order Agaricales; family Omphalotaceae; genus Lentinula; species Lentinula raphanica. The sequence goes on along the minus strand of JANVFP010000006.1, from coordinate 561,389 downwards.
GGGATGCGTATGGATTCGGTGCCGGCTGTGATGCTGGTAGAGCTGCATTCAATCGAGGTGCGTTGTTATACTGTGGAGGCGTATACGCGTTGTACGGTTGAGCAGTTTGAGCGTTACCATTCGCAAAAGCTGCAGGATTCCTTTAGCATCGGGAGTGTGAGCATTCAGCGAAGACATACTTTGTGCATACGACGACTGTTGCGAGGACTCATATCCATGCCATTGTCCGCCATAGCTATGCTGTCCTCCATAACTCTCTTCGGATGTCGTATGAACACTCTGTGAACTTGAATCAACGCCATTCGTTTCTGGCAATGTAGTATGCTGCTGTTCTGTTGTTGTTGTAAAAGCATGGTCTATCTCAGCGGGTTGTTCAGGAAAGGCCTGGAAAGGTTCTAGGAAGTCCGAAGTTGAGGATTCATCCTTTACAGCAAACAGGTCGTCGTTCGCCGCATGAGTTGACGGTTCTTTCGAGCCAAGAGAAGCAAATGGGTCAGAGCCCGAATCTTCTGATCCAAAAGCGATGCAGCAGCTTCCAGGCCGCTCATTGCGTTCGTCGAAAACTCGCGAGTGTGATGTAGGACGAGGAAAAGAACAGAGTAAATCTGAGAACCACTTGCGGAACTACTGACGTGGTCGGTATGACATATTTAGACGCTCGATGAGCGTCAATTCAATTTTCAACTCGATCGCCGTGCGGCGTGAGCCATATGTACATGACACAATGTATACCGTCGAAGCGGAATGTCCCAAGCATACTGAATGATACTGGCCAAAGAAAATTCAGACAAGTTGAAACTTGGAATTGCGTATGTAGCGACGACTGGTTTGAACGATTAGAATGGGCTCGAAAGTATGAACAGAGACTGTATGTAGCAAGCATGCACAAAAGATAGCAAGGTAGTAGCAACAATAAGTTGATCCTGGTATAGAAGAGAAGCCCTGTAGAAAATTTGGACACGCACCTGTGATGATTGTGAAAGACGAAGCGTATGTTACGATATAGACAATGTCCACTATAGACGGCATTAGGAATGAGTGTGATATGCTATCCAAAGGATGATTATAGAATCAAGCAGATGCAGGGAGGAATGTGTAAAGACGATGTATCTTGCAGATTATAAATGAATGCTATATGAATTAGCATTGGGATCGCTATATTAGCATAATGCTCGAGTGGAAGAAGCAAGCAAAATGTAAGTTGATGAAATTAGCTGTGAGTAATGGCCGATTGAGGTGGAGAGTATTCTTGTAGGAGCTTTTCGACTTTGAACGGAAGGCGTCAAATATATACAAATGCTGATATCGGACGTCACAACTCACTGGAAACAAGATGTTTGCTGTAACCGGTTGAGATACGACGAAGAATGGCGAGTTGAGGACGGATTTGATTGATCAAAGCTTCACGTTGGTCAGCTTCAGCGAGAACAACGGCACGTTGTAAGACATAGTCTGCAAAAAAAGCTAGGTATCAATAAAGACAGTCATGCTGATTCTCATAACCTACTGGCAAATTGATCCTTCATCATTGAAAGGACAACTGCACCCTCGGGTCTTGGTGTCAGTATCTCATCGATCAGTTGACGGCGAGTGTCGGCATCAGCGAATTTCAAAGCCTTTTCGCAGACGTTCGAAGCATATTTGTGTCGAGCCATGGCAAGGAGGTGTCCACGTAGCTGGAGGATGACAGCCGAACTGTCTTGTGGCTTTCCATGTTCAATCACAAATTGCATAACATAGTTCTGCATAGACTTGAGCAACGAAACAACTAGATGACAAGAGAGTATCGTGGAACTCACGCCGTACTGATTCTGGATCAACATGTGAGTGTTAACATGCAATTCTTCAATCAGAGGGGCTGTGAAGGGTTCCGGCAAATATTCAAACGCGCGCAAGAGAACTCGACACCCAGAGGTATGAGTTGCAAGAATCTGCACATTCCCTCTGAATGTCTGAACAAATCCAAGGCGCTCTGGAGAGACTCGTTCGATTATCTTTTGTATAACCTGTGACAATAATCCGTAAATAAACATGATTCTCCGTGCTGATGTAGTTTGACTTACATGGTTACCGTTCCCATCCTGAATGCACTCCATGACGTGCGGCTCCAATTCGCGAACAATTGAAGCTTGCTGCTCGGGAAGGATGTACTCAATGGCCTGCAAAGAGCGTGTTACAGCGTGAGGAAACTATATGTAAAACGGCCGCACCTTCTGCACGACTCGACAACCATACATCTGCTTGGAGAGCGCAAAATAATGTCCTGCCGATGCAGTATCATTCAACCTGCAAAATACAAACCAACGAATTGACCTACCTTCCAATTCCGCAGCGAGTCCGGTTTTGTGAACTTGTGTTCCATGTTCGAACAGTTTTTGAATTACCTGATGTTTTTGTGAGGACAAAATCATGTAAGAGAACTCGCAAGATACAAACATAATTACCGAATACATCTTGAGTTAGCTGTAAAACATTGTGGGGGACTATTTCGTCATATACTTTTTGTTTTTCCTCGCTGGAAGCCGACTCGAGCTTGTGTTGAATAAGTCGAGAACCATGCTGGTCGCCACTGAATTCAACTATATGGTTGAATATATCCTACGAAATGAATCAGAATGACGCAAGAGATACAGCGTAGCCGAGCCTCGTATCTCACCCTGAGTTCCCAGTTTCGCATTCTATCCGCGTGAAACTCTTGAAGGAGGGGACTCTGCATCGCATTACGAGCACTTTGCTGCATGCTCGGATGAAACATTTGCGCCGCCACATTTGCGCCGTACAGACCGGTGGGCATCATGAGAGGCAATTGTGGGTACTCCATGTTCGTCGGATAGATAGGCAAATGTGGAGAAGAACCTGCACGAGGAAACATTAGAGCGTGCGCGATGAGCTGCTGCTGATAATTAAGAGTATACTAAAAGTCTATCAGCGCTATCACGAGAACAACAGGAAGCGAACTCACTGAAAGTTCGCGTTTCTTTTCCAACAAAGCATGAGGCAGTTGAGGAGACATCAAAGAACTCGAAGTAGGTGGCGGAAACATAATTCCTTGTTGAGCAGGATAGTAGAATGGTGAGGCAGGAGGACGATGAGGAAAATCATAGAACGGATTCGGTTGGCGGTGGTCGCTGGGAGGAGTAGGAAGGAGACCTTGGGGAGGCATTGCAGGATAAGGCGCACTGCTCAAAGCAGGTGAACCATACACGGATGGATCCACAGGTGCTCTAGATGCGTCGAAACCATACGCGTAGTCAGAAGCTCCAGGGTAACTGTTATAGGATGGACGAGGAAGAGACGCGGGAGGTTGAAGTTGAGGGCGTATGCCGGAGGACATCGGAATTAGAGGACTACTTCTCGGACGACTAGAGTAATCGTCTTCGACAGCCATTCCACGAAAACTCAGGGAAAGATCCTCCAGAGCAGAAGGAGCTGTGTTTGATATCAAATTGTCATATCCTGAAGCACCCGTAAGAGGAGATGAATGAATCGTCTGATGCGGGGCAGAGTATGGGGTCGGGGCGAATGAAGCGGAGGCGGAGGCAGGTGCGGTGTGGAAGCGAGTATTGTTTGAATCCGTATTACCGGTATGGTCAAATACTTGCGGCGAAAGCTTCGCAGGGCGATTTTCCTGGCGAAAATGATAAGCACATATAAGATCATAAACCCTAAAGCTAATGACAAAAACATACTGCTCTTGGTCCCAAGAAGGATGTTGCCGAAGCTTGCCTTTGCCTGGAGGGATGTAAGCTCAGTGGCGTTCGAGCTTCATGCTGCATACATATATGACGCTTTTCAGCTTGCACGTTTACGCGTAAATAGTCAAAAAAAACTTGCCGACTGTGAAAATTCTTCGAGTTTCGAAGGATTTTGTGTGACATCCTCATCCCACGTGCCACTAGCAGGCCTGGACGACGTCCAACCTTCACGGATGGCTCCACGGTAGCTGGTCTCGTTTTGAGAAGATGGGATGTCTCCAACGCTAGCTGCTGAAGAAATTGAAGGATCGCGTTGGGAAGAAGGAGAACTTGAGCCCCAGACCTGGAAGAATGTCAATGAATACTAATAGCTGAGCAGACTGACGCGTTTTTCTTACTTGCCAACTCGAATCATAGGCCATGAGACTGCTTCCTCCGCCCACACCAACACTAAGCATGTTCCCGGTCGTAGTCGGGGTAATGAGTCGACCGGAATGAGGTTGCTGGAAATTGAAAGCCAAGAGTCATTTTGGTGTCTTTGAAGACGAGATAGCATGTGAATACGAACATTGCCTGGTGAGGTGGGGGAGTGGACGCTGGAATGACTAGAAGAGCCGGACGGTTTTCGCGACGAGTCTCGAGACATTGACCAATGCTCGAGCAGAGGGAGAGAGAGAGGAAACAAAAAGAGTGGCACTTGTCTTTAACGAAGGGCGACAAGCAAACCCGGAAGTCACTCCAAACCTACACTTGTACTAGAAGATTATAGACCAGAAAAATATATTTTTTTATATATGGACGGAGGTAATAGTGTTTCACTTGTTGACATCAAATTGGCCAACGTACATCTCCAAAAAAGGAAGGCGGTGACTTTGATCTCTTCTACTCTTAACTCTCGCGACGCTTCTCAGTCTTCAGTCAGAATACATAGCGAAGATCCTGAAATTATATGTTAAAATTCAGCTCCCCGTTCAGAACGAGTGTGGTCATCATGGCGCCAGCCTTAGCATCCACAAGACCTCACTTTGGAGTAAAATCTGTTCTTGGGCGGTCTATCATCTACCGAGCTGTTCGTTCAGAACATATAAATCTAAGATAATAATGGTTCCACCCGCCGTTCTCATTACGAAGAAATGCAAAAAGTTAGTGACATGGATTTGTGTTATCCAGGGTCGAACCTGTAGCTCCGACAGATATCATGTCCTCGTTTTCGGCGCGTAAAGCCATTGAGGTCAAGTTTTTCAATAGTGTGCAGTGTGCATCGTCAACCGTAAGTACAGAAAGAGTCATCGGGATTGCAGCTTGATCCATTATCCAAACTCTGTTTATTTGTATGCTCGTGAATTACAGTGGGTATGCAGCTATGAAAACTATGTAAGTGAGGGAGATATAGGGATGGAGACAAATAGAAGTTGTTTATCGTGAATTGAAGAACCATGAGGCTCGCTTTGCTGAGAATCAGATATCCATCAGTCAGACTTAGAGAATCTAGTGTAACTCTTGCAACAAACTTACCTCCAGACCTAAATATGGATTGAAGAATAGATCTGTCAGATTGCTATGAAAGTGCAAAGCCAGGATCTGATACTTGCCCTGATTCCTCATTCTGTAGTCTTCCCAAAGGACTCGCAGAGTTACCCCCTCCGGTGATCGTCGGTGGTATAGATGTGGAATTTGCAGCTCCACCGCCCCCTCGGAGAGGCTTCGCAATACGTCCAAAGTTCAGAGGAGATGATGCAGCTTTTTGAGCTATGAAATGGAGAAAGCAAGAATGAGAGATAGATTAGTGTGAAATCATAGTAAAGTACACCCGACTGACCCCGAGCCTGATCGAGGCGCTCTTTCACAGCCTGCAGTTGCGCCTCGAATTTCTGATTCTGCACCGACAGACGACGATCAGCATCCTGCAGGAGAGCTTCCAGGTTTTGGATACGCTCGTTCCGTGCAAGCAATTTGCGCTCCGCAATTCCAGCTTCCTTCTTCAATGTCGAGTTCTGGTCAACAAGCTGGCGAAGGACGATCAGGAAACCTGCTATCTGTGAATCAAACTGGGGTCACTGACCTGCTTCTGAACCACAGTCAATTGTTCCAGATTTCTTTCTAGGAAAGCCATCTTTTTCTGCTGAGCCTTGCTATTGCTGTTTCTAATTACGTTGTTATACTGCTCCTTAATTTCGTCTAATTGGATTTCCAGCTCAACCACCTGATAGAGCCAACAACAGCTCCAATCAGCAATCGCGCAAGAAACCGGTATCAGAGCATACACACCTTCTCGCAACGATTCTGCAAATCACGCATGAGTGATTTTTTCACTCCGTCGAATTCCGCAAGCTGTACGTTGATGGCCTTGCGTGTTCGCTCGAGATCTTGAGCACTCTCAGCTAAGTTCTTGCCACCTTCGATACCCGCGGATGTGACGGCAAAAGCACGCTGAGGTTGAAAGAAAGAAAAAGATTAACAAAATGGTTAGTCTAGGTTAGGGAGACACAGCCGACGCCACATACCTTGAGTTCTTCATTCACACTTTTCAGACTGTCAATGGAAGCATTAAGTGTGCGGACTTCGTTGGCTTTCAGTTCAATTTGCTGCTTGAGGTCAGAAACCTCGCTGACGTGTGCGTCACGCTTTGCGGCGTATTGAGCTTCGAGTTTGTTCTACATTGTCCAGTAAGGAGAGGACGATAACAGAACAACTCAGATAAAAAACATGCCTTCAAGTCCGCCATAGATTCGGCAAGGTCGACATTGCTCGTCTCTTCATCATGGATTGTTTTTTCTTGGGCGCCAGATTAACTCTAAGCAACAGTGTAGCGTGGCACTCATCTCACCTAAAAGCTCCTCGTATTCAGTCTCCAGAGTCGAAACACGGGTTTCGAGCTCATCTCTTCTCCTTGAGATCAGTTCATTCTCTTCCTGGCTCTGTCTTAGCCTGTCTACTGTATCTCTAACCAGACTTTGACCCTCCGCCAGCTGACGCCTAATGGCGGTCAGATCTTCAGCAGTCAATGCAGAGCCATCAGCGTCCATGGTATCTAATTTGGCGAGCAGTGACCGTAGTTGTTCATCTTTCTCAGAGAATGTTCCCTGCTGTAGTGTAGTTGCGGGTCCCATCAGATAATCCGAAACAGAACAAAATCCAGGTGACTGACCGCATCGAATTTGGCCATCATGAGAGCCATCTTCTCTTGCTTACGCTTCTCCTTATCCTCAGTGGAGGCATCCTTTTGAGACATTCTGAGCTCGGAGATCTGTTTCTTCAGTTCTTCTAATTCGCTCTTTGCGTCGTTGTTCTGCTCCTTCAGAATATCGATGGTAATGACGCCCTCCTTGTTGTCGTAGTCAAGTCGTTCGACTTGTAGGCGAAGTTCGTTGAGCTGACTAGACATCGACTTGTTCTCCTGATCATGATATCAGTAACGTTGGGATTAGGATAGAGAGGACTGAAGCACTAACTTTGTTGACAATAGCCTCTTGCTCTTTGAGGAACGTGAGTTCTTCTTTGAGCTCCTTGACCAACTTCTCAGCAGTGACCAAGGCACTCTCTTTTTCAGCAAGCGCATCGCTGAGTTCGTTCTCTCGGCGCAAGAAGTCTTCACGTTCGTCTTTCTCTAGACCGAGGACAGTCGGAGTTTGAGGACGGCTTCCCAGTTCTGAGCGAAGACCTTCGATGACCGGGTTAATAGGCGTCATACTGCGTGAACTTGCGGCAGTAGAGGGTGTCGGCGAAGTAGGTGGCTTGCTCGCAGCAGCAGAAGGAGCAGAAGGAGCAGTAGAAGCTGGAGCACCAGCTTTGGCCGCGGTGGCCCATTCTGATTCTTCGACCTGACCACCAGATCGCCAGATGGCTAACTCGGCCTCCAGAGCAGCAATATACTTTTGATAACCTGTATTAGATAACTGTGCTTTGCTGAGAAGATTTTTGAGTTCGGCCGGTGATAACTCAGCATTGACACGAGCAGAGTTCTTGATTGACTTGGCGCGGATACCAAAGCGAAGGGTCGAGAGGGTTTCGGATTCGTTGTAAGATGAAGGTGAGCAATTTATGATGAGAGTAGTACGGGAGTTGCCTCCAAGTGACTCTTGAAGAATTCGAGTGAGTTTGGAATCACGATATGGGATGTATTTGACCTATCCGGACACAGTGTAGTCAGATCGAGAAGAGATCAAGTTGGAGATAGATAGCACACTTTCGGGTCCGTAAGAGCATTGATAACCATACCAAGTGCCGAGAGCGATTTATTGATTTTCTTTGCCTCTTCCAAAGTCTGACCAGATGCACCTGTTTTTCCAACCTTTTCTGAACCAGCAAGGTCAACCAGATACAAGTTGCCCGACTTGGCCGCGCCACTCTCGGTGTTTCTCTGTTGAATGGTTATGAGGAATATTGAATGTGATCGTGAAGACTCGGCGTTCATATCTAGAAATGGTTTAACGGATTGAGCGCGTTATCATGCTTCAATAGCCACGCACTTGTTGATGATACGACTCGAGCAGCACCTCCCGTTCGCATGATCTCATACACCTCCCTAGCACTACTGACATAGTAATCGGAGAGATTTTTCACATAAACTCCCTTAGATTTCTCTTCATGCACCTGTAGATTGTCGTTTTGTGCTGAAAGAAGGTTACATTTCATCGAATCAGTGATGGCGATAACTTACGTGCTAGAAGGTCACGAATCTTCTCGAGATAGATTTCCATGTACGACACTTTGACCATGTATTCTAAATGAGCATCACTCTCGACGATGGATTGAAAGATCTGCTCGGTTATTCGAGGGATAATACCCTTGAGTTCATCGGAGTCAATGTCGGCACCCTGTGGCTCTAGGTGAGCAACATAGAACGTGTGTGTATAACCGACCATCCATACCATCATAGTGAAGGTCTTTCCACTTCCAGTTTGACCGTAAGCGAAAACGGTACCATTGTACCCATCGAGAACATCTGCAATCCTGGAGTGAGCGTGGATGAAGATGGAACGGTGGTATGGAACGACCTTTCACGATACTGAAACACGGAAATCAACAAAAGGCCCATTAGTTCAAGTCATAGAACGCACTCTTTGACGCCATAATCGAACACCTCTTGCTGCCGTGTACCCATAGGAAATACTCTATCAAAAGTGAAGCCATCCTTCTCAGGGCCTGTGGACGACTGAAGAGATCGTAGCTGGACAGTGGTAAGGTCGTCATCGAACGCCACTACATTCTCGCCTCCTTCGCGTTGTTCAATTGCATTGGGAGGACGAAAACTGAGGTTGATATTTAAGGCCGGGATGAAGAAGCACGCAGCTTCGAACCACATACCGACAGACGACCTTGATATTGTTGCTCATCGTAGGATCTTATTAGAGGAGCAATCTAGCGTATATGGAGGTCGTAGCTGTAAGGTATCGCGAAGAGTACCTAGAGCTTAAAGTTGATGGAAAGAAAGAAAGAGGCTTCCGAGTTGCCTTGCAACGCGGCAACAACAAATAAAACGCATGGCAATTCAGTTTCCAGCTTCATAGTTTTATTCCAAAATATACAAATGCAGACAGACTCTGACAGAGTGTAATCAACTCGTTGAAGTCTGCTTTCTGGATTATTCGCGTTGAAGGACGATGACATGAGATAATGATACATTCTAGCTTGATATGAACACAGAATACAACGCGAAGAGTTGCGCTACAAGTTGGCAATGGTTCGGAATACTAAATCAATCGCTATCATCTACTGACGGAGCACGAGCAGGAGCAGGCCTCTGAGACGAGTTTGCATGCCGCCGTACAGTCGAAGATTCGCCTGCCCTTTGCGCTTCATCTGCAGCGTCAATCCATTCCGAGTATATATCGATGGGCTCCGTAAGATCTGAGCACAAGACATCAACGGACACAGCGTAAGAGATCAACGGTCGCCGTGAACTTACGATTGACCTTACTCTGATATCTTTGATCACACACTCGACACACTAGTTGCGCCACTCCTTCTTTCCTGTCAATTCTAACGGTTACAGATTTTTCATGGTGGCAAAAGAGGCAAGTGAAGGAGGTATCTAGACCATGTTGAGCCTATTGAAAGTAGACTATGGAGACAGACGTACCAAGAGGAACTTTAACTCGAGCTGGGGCTGGTTTTCGAGAAGACTTTTTGCGTTTGCCCATTGTTGTGAACGGTGTAAGTATAGAAAAGTTGTGGATGCTCCTTGGGTGGCAGCACTGGCAGGCGATTCAACGTGGGAATATTTGAGGACGCGGGCACGTGCTCAACTCAGTTGATCATATTTCAACTCTACAACCTTCACCTTGACCAGACCTTCACTAATCATGAATACCCGTCGTCCTCCGTCTCGTGCGAGGACAAACTCTAATATGCCTCCGCCCGCTCCTCCTAGGTCTCGCTCTGTCATTTCCAAATCTACCTCTTCAACTCGTTCTGGGGAAGAACAGCCCGAACAGGTCGCTGTACCACCCGCACCCAAGCAGCAGAAGCATTCAGATGACGCTGATACAAATATTCAAGTCATTATTCGCTGTAGACGGCGCTCGGATCGTGAAATTCAGGACAACTCTCCGATAATTGTCAACTCGAATGGTGCGAAGAGCAACCAAATCTCTATCGAAACCACAGCCCCGGTTTCTACTTTAGGTGTAATCACGCTCCCTCCCGTCCGAACATATCCATTCGATCTTGTATACGGACCAGAAGCTGATCAGGCTATGATATATCACGACGTCGTTGGTCCAATGCTACAACAGGTTCTTGAAGGTTATAATTGCACTCTTTTCGCATATGGCCAGACTGGAACCGGGAAAACGTGAGTTCATCAAACACAGTTCTGTGAATCTATCTAACCTTCTTCATAGCTATACGATGCAAGGCGATTTAACAAAGACTCCTCTAGGAAACCCTTCCGCTCATGCAGGAATGATTCCTCGAGCTCTTTTTCGTCTATTTCATCAATTGGAACAATCCAAGGTCGATTTTAGCGTCCGCGTTTCCTATATAGAACTCTACAATGAGGAGCTACGCGACCTCTTGGCTACTGAACTAGCTGCACCAATCGGTTCTGTTCAACCGATGGGCATGGCTTCAAAGGATGCTGCCAAGAATGCCGGTTCCAACATCAAAATCTTCGATGACGCCAACAAACGCGGTGTAATCATCCAAGGAATCGAGGAGGTACCTGTCAAAAGCTCCGCTGACGCTCTGGCCCTTTTGACCAAGGGTAGCGAGCGAAGACAAATCGCGGCAACGAAATTCAATGATCATTCCAGTCGTTCTCATTCCATCTTCTCTCTTACCGTACACACGAAGGAGGCTGGTGTCGTCGGCGAAGATCTGCTGAGGATCGGAAAACTGAACATGGTGGATCTTGCTGGGTCTGAGAACATCGGGAGGTCAGGTGCGGAGAACAAGAGAGCTAGGGAAGCTGGCATGATTAACCAGAGTCTGCTAACACTTGGGAGGGTTATTAACGCTTTGGTGGAGAAGGCCCAACATGTTCCGTATCGGTCAGTGATCATACATTGAAACGCAGGGCGAGTCTTATGGAATTTCCAGGGAGAGCAAATTAACCCGGATACTACAAGATTCTTTGGGCGGTCGTACCAAGACCTCCATCATCGCTACTGTATCTCCCGCACGCTCCAATCTCGAGGAGACGCTTTCGACCTTAGACTACGCGATGAGCGCCAAGTCGATTCGCAACAAACCCGAAATCAACCAGCGAATGACCCGCAACTCCCTTTTGAAGGAATATATCGCGGAAATCGAACGGCTCAAAGCTGACGTCCTAGCTGCGCGGGAGAAGAACGGTATCTTTTTCTCCGAAGAAACCTGGGCACAGATGGACGCGGAACGTGAATTGCGGGAAACGGAGATCGAAGAAGCGAAAAAGCAAGTGGAGATAATAGAGAGTCAGATGAGAGTCGTTCGCGAAGAATTCGAGCAAAGTATAGGGTTGTTGATGAAACGTGATGCAGAGCTCAAGGAAACAAGACAACGCTTGGATACTACCGAAGTGGAATTAAGTGAGAGGAAGCAGGAGCTCGTCGGAGTGAAAGTGGCTTTAGAAGAAGAAACCGTCGTGCGCCGTGCACACCAGAAAACCGAAATATCATTAGATGCTGTGGCCAATGGACTGAAAGGTGTGGCTAAGGAGAGCGTCCATGACCTGTCTTCGCTCTTTCAAAAACTCGGTCAGTTGTTCTCTCCTGTCTTCATGTCTGTTTCTCATAATAATTAGAACGCACGTCGTCTGTCATGGGCTCGAATTCGAAGGCCGTTACCAAGTTCACCCAGGCTTTGTCGACTGCTTCCAAGTCACTGACGACTTCCCTTGATGATTTTGTCGAATCTTCTAATCAACGCACCTCCCAATTACGAAGCAATACAGAAACTCTCACGACCAAGGGCATCAGTACATTGGAGAGCTATTCGAACCTGATCAGCGAACAGCTCCAAAATGTTCAGACCACCATGGACGCCATTCGCACACATAATGGTACTGAAAGTGAAGCCATAGCGTCCCTGGAAACGATAGTGAATGGCACCTATAAAACGTTCAGCACCGGTCTCAGTTTGTGGTCTGAGACTCTGCAGAAGAGCAGTCAACAGACGCATCGAGAATTGGACCGCGCATCTTCGCAGAATATGTCGGAAGCTCTCGCTGCAGTAAAGGCCATCCACAATGTGCTGGAGCATGTCTTACGGGAGGCTGCAAACTTCTTTGATAGCGAGCAAGAGGCTCTCAACAAGGCCACTGCCGTCGTTCATCAGGCGACAACGAGCGAAGTAGAACGACTGCGGGCACAGAATCGTGCTCTGCAGACCCTGGTTGAGAAACAGAAGGCTGACTCGAACAAGGCGAAGGACGAGCTGCTGCACAAGGTTTCGGGCCTGCTTGTTAACTTCGTCAACGAGCAAGATCGGGGGCTTCGAAAGGCGGCAGCTTCAATACAGGAAGGGAATCTTGCTGCTGAAGACGGATTACGGTCTTTTGATCAACAGCATGGACAGGTGGTAGAGTCTTTAGAGCAAGCAAGGACTTCGTTGACCGCAGTCAATGACCAATGCCAGTCTGAAGCCAAGAGAATGAAGGATGGATCGCTCAAGGTGCGGCTGTTCGTTCAGCTGATATCAATTCATTCGTTCAACATTATACAGGCATTGAAAGACGTGAAAACAGCGATGCACGATCGTTTCTTGGAAAACGAGAAAACCATGACAACCTCTATACAAGGGTTTTCGAATGAGATTCAGCAACAAACTCAGCAAATGACCAGTTCTTCTAACGATGGTAAGCTTGAGCACTGAGTAGTTTTCATGGACATGTGTTAACCGAAAAACTAGCTTTCTCTCGTTACTCACGTTCCAAACGAGCAAGATTAGATACCACGGAACGCCTCAACACCGAACTTCAATCCCACTCTGCTGCTCTACATACTGGTCTAGGAACCCTTTCCAAAGATATCGGAAATCTTGCCACCCAAACCGCCGCAGCTGTACGTTCTGTTATCGAATTCTAGGCTCTGCACTCATTTTGAACCCCGTAGACCTCATGGATGACACATCATACATCTTCATATCAGACGGCTACTGCCTCACAGTTAGCTATTGTGCAGAAGGCCACACTGGGTTTGTCTGACCAAGCCACTAAAGAAGACATCCCAACGGGTTCCACCCCTCGCAAACGGACTTGGCGTTACGTAGATGAGTGGGAGCTCACAGAGGATCGGAGTACCCTTCTTCGAGCGTGGCGAGACCAGGGAATGTCTGGCGTCGGCAGCGAGACATTCCTCGCGGAACATCTCCCGCTTCCTGTCGACGATGAAGATCTGCAGGAGGACCCCGAGCTCATGCACGTCGACACTGAACCGATTGAGTCAAGGGCCCAGTCACCCTCACCTAGTGAACAAGAAGTGCCTTTCGTGAATGCTTTACAATCATCCTCTTCGTCGACTTCCTCAACAATACCCGCCCCCCTCCAACCTACTCATGCCCGGAACAGATCGATACCCCTGCTCAAAAAAGCTTCCGGAAAGGCCCCCCAGCCGCCTCAAATTCCCCTGGTCGATTCTCGTAATGTGTATACCACTAGGGGATCAAGACGGCGAGGATGATATACATTCTCTATAAAGTTGGTTACTTTATTAGACTTATGATTACTTCGGCATATTTTTATTTGTGTTTCTGACCTCTCCTCATTGCGATTATGTCCTGCATGTATTGATAGTGTATGTGTATGCTTCAAACAGACTTTATGATACTACTCTCCTGCACCCTGTGCTTCCTCTAGCTTTCGACGTTTTCTCTCGAGATATCGAGCACGAGCGCTCTCCACATCCTCTTCAGTATTCCTCTTTGCAATCAATCTCTGCGTCTTGTCGTGCTCCTCTCGTTCTCTCTCCTTTTCAATTCGTTCATGTTCTTCCTCCATCTGACGTTCAATCTCCCGATTCCTCCTCTCATTTATCTCTCGCCTACTCGCAGCGGTTCCCACTGCCCGATGAACTTGCACTTCGTCTGAGTTCGTGTCAGACTGAGTGGAAGACCGCATCTTGAGGTTCCGAGTGTTTGTGCCAGACAGATTCAAGCCCCCACTCAAAAGATCACGCTTGTCGACGATCTGGTTGTCATCGTTGAGTTCAACCACTTTGCCTTCTTCACGAGCAATGCGAGCGAGTTCCAAGTCCGACAATGGGGTCAAATCTGGGGGCTTTGTTATCGTCATATTCGGCAGTGGACCTTGTGGGCCAATAGTAGGCTTCTGCGTCGCGGCTACGGTGGCTTCGTGAATCTGTTCCGAGTCCTCTAATAATTTGTGATAGAATTGAGCTAAGCCTGTCCCTTTGCCTTGCTTCTTCTTGAGCTCTGACGAATAATCAATAAATGAATGAATGTAATGTGGATCATACACACCATCTCTCCGTTTCTCTTCCTCCTCAGCCTTTCGTACTTCCTCCATTTGATCTTTGTATGCTTGCGTCACAAACGATTCTTTATCCGCAAACTGGTCGCCTTCCAACTCCCGCTCTCGCTGCATCATTTTCTCTTCTGCTCGAAGATGGTCCAGCCTTCGCGTGGCAGCCGAGCTGAGGAGGTCGTGTATATATTTGGGTTTCTGGAGCAAGATGGTCAGAAAAAAATATACGGGGAGCTGCACTGTTGTCCATACCTTACGTTGAGGGTCAGCTTCCTTGGCTTCCTTCTGCTGCAACTTGGCCATCTGCATCTTATCCCAGACCTCGTCGTACTCGTAGACTGTGGCATCAACTTTCTTTTCCTCCTCCATCTGCTTTTTCAACTTCTTAGATGTAAGGACATTCTGAGCGAGCAACTTTTTGTTCGCCGAAACAGTCTCCTTCGAAGAGCTGGCTATAGGTGCAGCATTAACCGGTTCGTCATCGTCGAATGCAGCAAAGCCAGCAGGCTGCTTCAACGACGGAGGATTGACGGGAGCCGCTGTTTTTGGTTTGTTGAGGGAGAAGGAGAGCTTGGACATGACCAAATCTGGACAAATATGCGCTCGTGCCTGCGCTCTATCTAAATCACTTCCATTAGCTATTGTTCACATTGCAATTTCAACTTCAACTGGCTGCTGCTACGAGCTAATCAACGTCGTCCTATGGACACTCATGTCTTCGCAAGCCTTGCCCAAATCCGTGTCTTATTAGTTCCCGTTGGATCAATTTCACAGCAAACATTTGAGAAATATGCCTCGGAGATTCGCACTTTTGACGCTATCAGACTTGGAGACATTGCTGTAGAAAGTACCAAAGACGAGAGAGGTGCGTTTACTGCGCACTCAGCTCATATCCCTGCTCAATTTTACATCCAGCACGTTTCCAGCCCAAACCACTATCCACTGGTTACCTGCATCTCAGTTTTCCTTCTCATCCACCTCCGCATTCACATCAAGCCTTGGCATTGATACGACCATCACATTTCCCTCTCGCCGTAATTGGTGTTGCTACCTGCTCACACTCCGAAGCCCTGTCAGATATCATCTCTCAGTTCAATGGCACTGTACTTGATATGTTTCCTCCTTCCGGGATGTATCCGTTAGCACGAAATTGCTTCGTGTTCGAAGAAGGTTCCTCCTCCGGCATCTCTCCTAGTGGGCAGCATCCCGAACTCACCATATTCCCTGAGATGATGGGAAACAGGAAACTGCACATTGGAACACTTCTGGGCGAAATATGTTCCAAAATTTTTGGCGAGTTCGGTGTTCTGGTAAGTCTTGCACTCTACATTCGTTCATGAAACCTCCAGAATAAACCTCCAATCGACAGATTCAAAGACTGGAAAGTCCTCTTGGAAACGAATATTTGAACGCGTCACTTTTCCCATCATTGCCCTTATTAACAGACATGCCGCCTTCACTAGACAGCAAAGACGCCCTTCCACCTCTTCCGTCACATAACAGTCAACCCGAGATCTCCAAATCTGCACTATCCAAAGTAGCGCCGGCCATGAAACGAAACTCTTCACTCGGTGTGCCAACTGTGCGGAAACGACTAAGTGCTATCGGTGCAGCATCATCTCATGGGAGATTGTTTAAAGTCATGGCCGATTTTTTCTTGCTTGCGGGACGAACAGAGGATGCACTGATATGGTTAGCATATTTCATTCTCGTATCTCTCCTCCCAAGTCATATACAATTTTAACCGAGGTCCCTCAGGTATACAGAAGCAGTCCAGCTACTGAAATCCCCTTCAGATTCAATCTGGAATGCCTCCGCCCTTGAAGGAATGGCTACGATCCCCATACTCGATTCCTGGTCTGCGGGTTATGGTCTGGTAGGTTTTTGAACCTCATGTGCACGCTGTTCTTCATAACTGTTCTTCGTAGCAAACTTCAACCAGTACGGGACGAGAACCGTGGTCAGATATTGCCGACAAACTTTCCCAAGCTACCGCTCTCTACTTCAAAGTCCCTCCACCCAGCATTGAAAATCATCAATTCCTGTCGTATATATACTGTTGTTGTGTCCTGAGGCATACTTCCTTGCTGTTTGCAATCTGGTCAGCAAAAGGCTGGGGCCCACTAGCTTTCACAACCATGTTACAACCAGGACCCACCCCTTACCTTCCTCCAACTCTCAGTCACAACGAAAGTACTACCTGGGCAAACTTAGAGCGACTGAGCTCCATGTCCGGTATACCACGAGCAACGATTTCTTCACTCCTCGCGCAGGCTCACGGGCCTTGGTTACTACACCTGGGACCTCGTGAGCGTATCGGTGTCCTTGAAGCTATAGCTAGCACATATTCATGTCTGGGTTACCGCAGAAAGGAGGCCTATATCTTGCGAGAGGTCTTAGGTTGCGTTCTGGATCTAATCGTTTGTGGACGGGAAGAAGACGCTCATACTAACATGCGATCCTTCGGGAACAATGGCAATGTCGGTATCCGGCTGAACGAAAGCTCGAATGGCAATGAAAGCATTCTCAAACTCTTGAAGCATGTTTGTAAAGTGCTGGGTGTCAATCTGGATGCCATTCAGATTGTGGATGATAGTAGCGATCCAAAAAGCCAATCACACACTGATGACGACCCAGATGTCTATCGAGAACCTTTCGGATGGCCAGAACTCCAGGTGGGCGTTGTGCGAGAGTCTGTAGCCGTGGCAGAAGCTCTTCCTGGCGAGTATGGTTCCTTCAGATCATAACACAGCTCTCATGTCGCTGAATAGATTTCCTGGCGGTAACGCAATACGCCCTCTCATCTCTGAAAACTCTGCAGGAGTTCTTGGAACCCGGTGACCAGTATCATCTCTATACAACTGCTGCGCGCGCTATGCAAACCGCGAGGCGGAGAGGAGTGATGAAGGCAGTTGAGTATTGGTCAGGCAGACCAGTAGTCAGTATAGCATTAGCGTCGTAAGTCGTTGGCCTGTATCCCAGCACAGAGTGTCTTACCCTTTTGTAGCTTGCCCTTCGTTCGGCTCCCCATCGAGAAGCCCATGTCGGCTCTACAACCAAGATCATCGGATTCCAATGCCATCTTGACAGGTGGTACAGACCCGTTCCTATACAATCCAAGGAGAATGAACGCCATGCAGGTTGTTTGATTCGAAGTCTGAATCTTCTCGTCGCTAACTAGTTCTATAGGGAAAGCCACTAGTGGTTCTAAACGAAACATTGGAATTCGTGGTTATCATTCAGAATCCCTATGTATTTGACCTGGAGCTGCAGTCGCTCTCTCTGAGGTGAGTGATGTACTGTCCTTGTTGAGTTCACGAATGAACATGCATACGTAGTACTTCAGGTGTCCCTTTCGAATCAAGTTCGACTTCTCTGATCATCCCCGCGCGATCCTATCATCGAGTCATACTCTCCGGTAAAGCACTGGCAACAGGCTCACTGATTATTCGAGGCTGTATTGTCCAAGCTCCAGGGGGAGCTCCGCGGGAGTTTGTTCTTCCTCTGGCTACCGAAGAAGAAGAAGAACGCATCGCGCATAAGCGTAGTGCTGCTCTTTGTGAAGCAGGTCGTTTCAAGTACTCGGGGCTAGACGGTTTTCCTTGGGAGAGGAAGAACCGATTGCCGAATTCAGGTTCTAAATCTTCACGGTCATCGAGTACCATGATGTTTTTAGAATGTAAAGTAGTACCAGAACAGCCTCTGCTTAGAATACGGCGGACAACGGTCACACATGGAGCACTCATGCTCTACGATGGCGAAATGTAAGTGATACCATGAAGAGATTGTTATGCCTGACTAACCACAATTAGGTCCTCAATACGTATCACATTCGAAAATATCTCCGCTCTTCCCATCGACTTCATCAGACTCGCATTTGACGACTCAACCATAACGCCGGCCCAACAGGCCCTCGCTGAGGGCGAAATGTCCGTCTTTGAGACCTACGAGACAGAGTATGCATTGATACATCGGCCGGTGTTTTCTTGGGCCAAGAACGATTCTGTTACAATCGCTCCTGGACGGAAGGTGACTCTGACCATCAATTGTTTTGGAAAGGTTGGCTGGTAAGTAGTACTGTATTCGCAATATGGATCCCTGCTGACGCATTCCTTCTAGTACGGAAGGCACCATTCACGCGTCTTACTCCTATATACATCGTGATTCATCAAATAATGGCGAGGCTTCTGTTTTTCATACCCGGCAAATTTCGTATCCTCTGATGGTTACTGTTTATCGAATGCTTGAATCTCATGGCATGGATATCTTACCATACCCTTCATATCCCATGAGCCTCGACAATGTCTCACAAAGTCACTCAAATCTCTTCGTCGATGATAATGGTGCATGGTGCCTTTTCTCTTTGGACATTACAAACACATATGGAGCACCGTTCGAAGTATCAATAGAGCGTGTGCAGGAAGGTAAGGAGGTCGCCGTTGTCAGATGGGGATGAACTAAACAATTATGCAGATGTTCCATGGGGAGAGATTCTCGTCAATGTTCCTCCTGGTTCTACCTCAAGGTACATAAAACCTCCCCTACTTTTGCTGTACTCAAGAATTATTCAGACTTGTTATCCCACTGAAGAAGTTTCTGTTGTCGGACGAACATATTTCGAAACCAATACCTACTCTTTCTGACCGGCAATTTGTGGTCGACAAAACAAAACTGTCAGATGCAGAACAGAGGATGCAACGTGAGTTATTTTGGTATCGCGAGGAATTGTTCAACAGTTTGCGATGTCAATGGCGGGAGGTGAGCAAACTGCTCAATCGTTGACCCTCCTCTTGTCACATTGAGATATTCGTCTTCAAGGCTGGAGGAACACGATATGGCAACTTATCCCTTCGACAACAAAGGCTGACACTAACGATGCTGGAGACACTACGTACCGAAAGAGCTGGGATACAGTTGACATTCGTACGCTCTGAAGATTCATCGCAACCTATTGAACATAGAGCGGGCAAATACTTTCCGCCCTGTAGTGAACTTGTCTACATTCGTATCAAAGTCACTAATCTTACTAGTAAGCGCGTTATTCAAGGTGGTATGGAACACCGTCTGACTATCTGCAGAATCAGCACTGGTTTTCACCTTGGACATGGATATAGAACCACGCGAGCATGTCATACATGATGGAATTTTGTGCGACATACCTGTTGGTAGATTAGAGGCCAAGGAAAACCGCGAAGTCGATGTGGCTATCTGTTTTCTCTGCCATGGTCGCTTCGAGCTCGTAGCTTCTGCGAGAGTATTAGATAGTACCGGTTCATCGAGGACTGGTTCTGCACGGTTAATCGCCATGGTCAATACAGATTCTTGAGGCATTGCGAACATTCCCGTTCTTTCTATATCCTGAGGTTTCGTCGAATGGAAGCACGGGTTCCCTGATATTGTACAGGTTACATAGTACATCACTATCCGCTAAGATGACAGCAGGGGACCGCCTGGGACCGCATAAGTTACTCAAAATCAGATTCGTCCTGTTTGAAAGCCTGAGAATAGGCTAAGATGGTCCCGTAAACCAGACTGTCAAATGAATTAGCACAAGAGCACAAATCGGAAGAGCATCAGAAACGCACCCTCCTCCCACGATAGACATCACGCAAGCACTCGTATTGATGACTCCAGAGTGTGCCAGAACGATAGGAAAAGCGAACCCGGTAACAACGATGATCGAAGTGAGGAAACGACCAAGATCTACTGGCCCTGAAGGTTCATAGCTCCCGGAAAAGTCGTCGGCGCCGCAATGAGAAAATAGAGCGTTGGGTAAAGGCGCAATCACGAATGTTATTGCTACAGCACCACCGTCTGAGCCTTTCGTTATCGATAGAGAGAAAAACCACTTCACCGACGAGTAATGGCAACCAGTTATGCCATAGTGCGCAAGACAAGATGATGAGCAGAAATCCTACTGCGAGGACGAAGGAAAGAAGGATAACAGCTGCAAGCGGTGATTGAGCTATATGTGACAAAGACAGATATCGTAGCTGACTCTTGAGTCCTGCAGCCATGTAACAGAATATGAAAGCACGGTAATTGCAGAGATTGGGGGAAGAGGAGAGGCGAGACAGGAACAGGAACACTGCAGCACAGCCTCGAGAACGTCATTTCGCAGCACGTGCTTCTCGCGTGCGCCAAATGCGCAACCATGGCATTTCGTTCGAACTTGAAACTTCTACGCGTTTAAAAAACAATTTTTAAGCTGTATTCCACTGTGCAGAAGATGACTAGATGTTGTTTGTCTTCACACTTAGCTACTAGTGATATGATTCAACGAGTACGCGTAGAATATAATTGTCATGACACTAAATAAATATTGAGAGCAAGTGGTCTATGTAGGGCAAACGAATTAATGAAATATGTACTATCAACAATATGCGTAGGTTAACAGTGACTCTAGCAGAAGTGGGGTAGCATTAACAGTCTTTGCGGAGAGAGTAAAGATACCATATGATTGTATGTATACAGCACAGTATCCATTGAAGGGCGTTTAGCCGGGTCTTCGTGTAACATGGGCTTGACAATTTCAAGCAGTTCAGGAATACAAAATCCCGCAAGCTAACGACATCATAAGACAGCAAAACAGAGTCTGAAGGCGTATAGCATACCTTACAGGCCCGGAGAATGAGGATTGCCAAAGCCCATACATCGACCTTATAAGGGTCAAAATATGTATCATGTCCACATTCTGGGGGTAACTCTGTTCCTCTTATTCCAGAGATTCTAGCATTATTGACATCGAGCCTGCGGCTAAGCTCGAAGTCTATATATGCGTAGTTTCCTTTGTAGTCAGTGAGCAGGTTTCGAACAGAGATGTCGAGATGGGCTATATGATGTGCATGCATGAAGAGGCAATGCTATATCATAACATGTAAGTCGCAGCTAGAATAACACCCGGCATATCATATAAACTGACTTCAATACACTGGCGTATAGCTGCAAGAAATAATCGTAGACAGCACGGCGCGTCGTCGATTACAAGTTGAGAAGACCAATGTTCCATGACAATGAAAGCAATGTTGTCTTCTACGATTTCGATGAGATCATGTATGGCTGTGAACCAGAATTTTTGTGACCATGAAACGAATTAAAAGAATCGAAAACTTACGAATGCAGTGATTCATTGGTTGCCGCCTCATTGCTGGTGAAGATAAGAATCGGATGATATCAAGCTCCCTACTTTTTCGATGAACAGACTTGATCATCACTTTGGCCCCGTCTGCTATTTTGTTACCTCGGAACAAGTTATCCGGCTCCGAAAATCGATGAGCTTTGCTGTCTGAAGGTGAAATGTCATGTAGAACTTACCAAACCAGCGTCAGGACAGAGCTTGTCTTCCTCGAGATTTCTTAGCTGTTCTGCGAGTCTAGGCTTTCCAATGTGTTTGTAGTACTCCTTCACGTCACGGACAGTCTCGAGTTGAAAGCCATGACTTTTGATGATACTGCGATATTTAGGCCAATATGGTTTGACTCGGTAGTTGACTTCATCTTCGTCGAAGGATGACTCGGAAGAAAGTGGAGAAGGGCAAGATATGTCAGGGTTCCAAACACTCGGGGACATAGACACCTGAGAATAGCAAGAAGAAGCCTACGAAAGAAGTTATTCTATAAAGTTGTACCAAGTAGGCGCATGAATGAAGGTGGGTCAAGAGGAAGAAGACTGGAGTGCGTGTTGGCCTATAAAAGCTGGCGCTGTAGTGTCGTAATGATTGGACAGCTCAAGAAAAGATAACCTTTGGGGGGTAAAGAGCGTGTTCCGACGGTCGTGTCCACTGTGTTCTACAGCCTTCATGGCCCAACTGTACATAGAGATTTGATCGGGGACAGATGGGTGACACAACGTTGTAGTTGCATTTTGAAGACCTTCCTGATGCAGTAAGTCAGTCTTGGTGCAGAAAGATGCAAGCAGCGTAAATGGTATCCGATTCTCATGCAATAACGGGGTAGGCCCGAGATTGAAGCTGATGACTACTTGACCAGCGGTACTAGTGTTTGCTGTATGAAGCAGCGCAGCTGGGAAAGCCCGAGCCAATTTGAAAACGTCTTGGCCGATACTCGATATAGGATAACTCTCAGTAAGTACTCACAATGAAGCGAGGTGAACGAAATGTAGTAGATGATGTTGCTTGATTACTATCCTGGGTAGATCATTTATGTCGGCGGTTACTATTTTGTCAAAACAATTCGAGATCTAGAATCACGAAGAAGAGGGCCTTCACGGTTCCGCCGAAGGAACCTTGCAGCAGAATCATGTTGAAGTTCTGAAGTAAATCGAGGTTCAAACTTCAAGGGAAGGAAGGAAAGGGCGTTTGGAGCGGCACGTGGAAATGTCAAAGCGGTTATCGCGTGAAGCCAATTCCCTTTTTCGTTGCTTGAATCTTGACCAGCTACACTCATCAGGGTACCTGTTACCTGGAACAGATGGAGGAGGGCACCAAATCGAAAAAGACCGTTTTTGTTGGCGGCATCGGTGATGATGTAGATGAGAGTGTTATCTACGAACGTTTCGCAACATTTGGTTGGTCTATTTGCACTACGTCTCAATTCTCACTAATATTATATCCAGGTGATGTTATAGAAGTTCAGCTCCCCTCTGCGGCCACGAATCCTCATCAACAAAGCGGTTAGTCTATCTGTAGACGTCTGTATTATTCTACATAAATAATCGGGCATTTGCAGAGGCTAAACATCGGGGCTTTGCTTTCGTAACGTACAGCTCAACATCCGATGCTCAAGATGCTATTGACAATATGGATTTAAACGAATTGAAAGGTCGTGTCATCAAGGTCAACCTTGCGCGGCCCATGAAGACCCCCATGCAGCTGGGAGGTAATAGAGCTGGTGAGGAGTTATCACACCATTGGCGATTCCCTGGGTTCTAATTGCGTACAGTTTGGGAATCTGAGGAATGGTTAAAGCAACATGTCAAACCTTTGGACCAAAGTGGAGGTAGGTTTCCTAGGCATTCATTGGACCATATATTCACCATCCCTGCTCAGGTGTTCAAGGCCGTAACGCTGCCAAACAGAATAAAGGCGGAGAACCTGCACCTACCGAAGATGGTGATGAAGTCATGGAAGAGTGAAGGACTTCTGACGAAGATTTCATCTTAAGTCTCAAGATCTTACAGGATGTTACACGGTGGTCATGCACTGGTACATCATGCCATGAGGAAATCATTGCCTGGTAAGGCATCCGAACAGCTAGACAAATCAGCGACACCTTTGCGGCACCGAATTGTTTATCCGAAGTCCCACTGCCATCAGCTGCCATCCAACCAATCGTCAGTGGATGGTCTATGATTCGCCAACGAAATATCCGTTGCATATCAATTCCACAGTTCGATACATCCAGGATAGTGATATACATAGTCCATTCTATTATGCCATTTTCGGGTCTGTCTCAAACTGCTGTCTTGCCCGTTTAATATCTTCTTGAGCGAACAACAATTCCTCCATACGCGCGAGCTTTTTCGCATCCGCCGGTCTCGAGAGTGCTCTTCGAAGATCTTCAATAGAAAGTCTGCCTTTGCGACCTGGGCCTGCAGCAGCTTGACACTTGAAAATCATCGTACCGTCTTCATGGAAAGATCAATGAAAATATAAACACACCACATCAGCGATATATTCAACCAAAATCTCTTCCATGACATTGACTGTATCGTTTGCAGGATTACGGTCATCGCCGAATCCGTACATAAGGTTTCTCACTAACAGATGAGAAATTTTGAGGAGAAACCAGGAACGTAGGTGATAAATAGACTGACGTTCTTTGGTGAACAAACCTTTTGTACTTGACTGTTTCCTTGAACTACGGCTCGTAGTTGTGGATGAGGTCGTATAAGATGTGTAAGGTGTATATGTAGAAGGTCTCTGAGTGGAATAAGTGCTCTGAGTAGAATAAGTGGGTATCGGAGTTGCGGTTGGTACTGTTGCGGTGGTCTGAGCCACAGGCTGAGCAGGCCGAGCCGCAGTTTGCTGTGGGATGGCATAGCTGTAGGAAGGCCATTGGTAGTAGTATGGTTGATAGGCTCCGTAAGAATATGTTGCGGTCGTTGCAGCAGGTTGAGTGCCAGGAGTCACTGGAGGCGGATAATAGGACATTGTGAGTGAGCGGAAAGAAAAGTATATCGTGGGAAGAGTAAACGCACGTGTTTGGTCTGATAATAGATATAGAGATTTTTCGCAACTTGAAGACATATTTTGAAGATGGACAGCCAGTCTGATAGAATTTACAGCAAAGTACAGTACTTCACATATCCGAGCACATACATAGTATGTACATACGAAAAGGAATTCTTGAAGCTCGGGAGACAACAAACAAATCCACACCAACCTCAATCCACATCGTTGCCTTTTTTCGCTGCAAGTTCCAAACCTTGGGCGCGCTCCATGTACCCCTTCAATTTCTCCCATTCCATCTCGATTATCTTTCTCTGATCAAGCCAGTCACAAATTCCATCTGCATCTTGCAGATCCTTGGGAGGCTTCAGTCCTCCCGGCCAAGCAACACGTACAAAACGTCCTGCACCCTTTTCTTGCTTTGCAATGTGGAGATCGTCAACCTCATCATTGATCACTTTGAATAACATATACTGTTGATAATGATTCATCGTAAGTCGATTCGATGAGAGGGAACAAACTTTAGGTATCAGCTTACCTCCCAATGAGAGAGATCGTGATAGACGCGAGTGCGCCGAGCGCAAAACCTGCCGAGATGAAATTCGACTCTGCTGTCTCCCTCTTCCAGCTGATCATCTGAGATATCAAGATCCTACGAATGTTTAAGCCATGCTGTTGCGGAGAGAGGAAGTCAACCTCACTTCAAATCCTAAACGATCGTATGGTTCTCCAAGCAGACGACCGTTTAAAGTAGACATCCTTGCGCCGAGATTACAGGCATCGCATCCCGGTACAGCGAAGTCGAGCTGTACGAGATCTAATTGGGGATATTTTTCCAGCGGACCTTTGAATTCTGGTCTCCAGACAGACGAGGCCACCAAAGAATCCCGAAGGCCTTTGATTTTTCTTCTCGCAGCATTCAAAGGTACAGAAAAATATTCTTCGTCTGCATGATTGGAAGGATGTCCTATTCAGTACAAATGAGCAAGATACTGCATGCCTTGTGACTGACTCTTCATTTGTGAATCCATGAATTCATGTCTTTCGATCGAAGGATGAACTGCGATGTGGACGAAGAACTGGAATATTTTCTTGAAGTTGTGAGAAAGATCTTGATGAGATTCCATGCTGAATTCGAGGGGCAGAGATGCTAAGCCTGTTCCATCATCTTCCACAATGAAGTTCTCGGAGTCCACCGACTTGGATTCGTCGGAGTCGTCAGACTCGTCGAAGAGACTGTCCCTGTCATCGCCCGGCTTTGCGCCTTTGAATGGGACTACTGCTTCTTCTTCCTCTTCTTCGTCCTCCTCTTCCTCGTCCGAGTCCATTGGTTTACCCTGTTTCTTCCCTACACCACGGTCAAGTTATGAAGAGATTGCCGCAATCAAGACTGATCGTACGTTTTAGCCTCTCGAGGTTTTTCTGAAATTCTGTCTTCTTGTTTCGAGAACGGAAACGGTTTTCGATGATGCCTACATACCATAGATTCATGTTACTACGCAGAACATAAGGGGAATTTGATGCGCACTATCTGGGTCCACTTCGTCTGATTCTTCGGAGTTATCTGAATGACTTTTGGCAGGTGGACGAGCGCCTTTGACCAATTTACGACGACGAGGTGGAGACGAGTCTTGTACATCTGAGTCCGTCAATATTATTGTCGGTTGCTTGCTTTTAGCCTTCGTCTTCGCTTTGCTTTGATTCAACTGATTCTTCTTCGAATCATCCCCCTTCTTCGTTTTGCTACGTTCCTTTGTCTTTGCGCTTCGGGTTCTCCGTCTCTGCGCAGGAGCATTATCTTCCGATTCATCTTCATCACTGTCCACGACAAGACTTTTCTTTCCCCGCCTTACAGGTGAAGGCAGTTGCTCCTCGGTATCTTCCTCGTCACCCTCTGGCTCCAGCTTCAGTGCAC
This sequence comes from Lentinula raphanica, assembly GCA_027919835.1. NCBI lineage: Eukaryota > Fungi > Basidiomycota > Agaricomycetes > Agaricales > Omphalotaceae > Lentinula > Lentinula raphanica. The sequence goes on along the minus strand of JANVFP010000006.1, from coordinate 534,744 downwards.
CTAAATCAGAAGTATCAGAAGAATCATGTTGTTCGTCAAAGACGCGTCTCCGTTTGGCAGCCGGTCTGGCGGGGGAAGACTGAGTCCTGGCACGACCAGCAGACTGAATGCCGCCAGTAAGAGTTGTTTGCTTCAGCTTCTTCGAGTCTCTGCGCGGTTTCTTCTGAGGCGGCATGATAGAAGGAGATTGGCGGAAACCGTCACGATAGTAGAGAAACTAAAGTAGCCAATTAGGAGCGCCCGTTAAGCGCCCATTTCAGCCAGGAAACTAGCGCCCAGGTCGACTCTACATAACTTTGACTTAACACTCATGCATAGGTCTTAACACGATGGAATTGTCACATTCTTTCAATGCTTCTCTACGTGTTAATACTGGATGGAATACTGGGGATCACTCTCCCTCTCTTCCTCCAGCATCAGTGGTCCCCTCTCCAACCATTCCCACTGGTCACGATGTGCCTTTTCTTCATGTTTCGACTTCGCCTACGAGAACCAGCTTTGAGAAGCCTCCTTCATCTCCGCGCAGGGATACTTCGCTGAAGAATATTAGTAGAGGGAACGAATCCAAGAAGCTCCTCGCGCATGTCCTTGACCAAATCAAAGATCGACATATGCCGCCATCAGTGCGCGAAGCCCTGTCGTCTACTGCAGAGAATGTGAATGAGAAGAAATCAGGATCGTTCATAGGCCGGGCTGTGAACCGGAAGCATTCTCGAAAGGAAGGGAAGGCGGCGGTGTATGCTGATGATGAGAGCGAAGACGAGGATGAAGGAGTCTTCTCTACCGATTCGACTTTGGACCTCATGACACGGCTGCGAGATCTGCTTCTCATTTCTGCCAAACAAGGATGGGAACTATTTGACGATGAGTGAGCTTGACCTGCTATATCACGCGGATGACACTAACTGGTCCCTGATAGTTCCTCTCAGGATGCCTATATGCACCGCACCTCCAGCGGTGGTAGATTTTCTTCCCCTTTTCGACGTTCTCTTCAACCTGGCGGCAAACGTTCACGGTCTCCCTCCCCTGATCCTCGAGCTCGAAGGTCCACTCCCACGGGTCTTCTGACACAATGCATTCTTGCGATCTCTTCAGTCATTTCCGAGGATTGTCGATTCCAAATCGCCTCTCCGTCTCCTTCGCGTCCCCCATATGCCCTACAGGCCATTACACTCGAAGTGGCGCAGTTCTTGTTGCACACATACCGTCAAACCTCTGAGGTTGTATCTCAACTAGTCTTCGCTGTCATCCCCGCGTTTTCTACATTTCCAAGAGAGATGCACGCGCGCCTCCTAGCATTTTTTGAAGAATGTGTCGCGAGAAACGCGCTGGAGGAGCTAGGCTCGATTCAAGGCATTCGAGACGTCGCATATTCTCAAGGTTTGCATTTCATTCGTGATCTATATTGTCGTTACTGAGCTCTGGCTTCAGGCTTGCCTCAACAAATTGAAGAGAAGAACGACCCAATTGTCTCTATTCGGGTTGACGAAGCTTTTGACGATCCACAAACACCTAAAATCTCCAAATGGACACCATGGACACGAATCAGCTCTCAACCGAAATCGTTGAGGTCTACAAACTCGCCGTTCCAGTCATCGATTGTGTACAACTATGCTTCCTTCTTCTCGCCTCTGCTGGCAGCTATATTAGAGAATATCGACTTTGTCCGCAACCGTAATGAGGTCTTGCAACGTTTGTATCGTCTATTGGACGCTATCATTACTCTGAAATTTGATGCGCATCTCGACGTTTTGGAGATCATCGCATATCATACGCCAGTGGCTCGACGTGGCGCCACTTGCTTGCTTACAACATTCTGGCCGAAGGCTGTGGGCCATGTCGTTGTCAGCAAGTCGCCTGTGTTAAGGAAATTCCTGGATCTTCAAGCTGGGACCAAGCTTCCTCCGCATGAGACTTCTCACCATGTTCATCAATTTGTACCCTGGTTCTTTCTCGACCTCGGACAGTCAACACTAGACAAACCGGAATGTGACGCATGTATAAAGCCAATACAAGGATTTGGCCTCTTCTGCCCGTTTTGCGTGTGCTCCGTACACCTTGATTGTTACCACTATCCAGATGGGAACGTTAATGTGGACTACGCCTCAAACGCGAACTCTAGTGTCAATCGGGTGGCCATGTATCGGTTATCGCCAATACTCGACCGCAGGACGATTGCTGGCGGCGGGACTGTTCAGACTCATAATCACAATTTCCGCCTCGTGAACCTCTTCACGCTATCCATCTGCCACCTTTGTTTGAAACCTCTTTGGGGTATCCATACGCAAGGCCTACAATGCACAGCCTGTCTGTGTTTTGCGCATTCCGCATGCGTTGCCACAAGTCGTGTCCCGCTATGCGGTAGCGTTCAAACTGATTCGGGCTGCATCATAGTTTCACCATCGTCTTTGATAGAGTCTTGCATCGAATTCTATGGAGATCTATTTACGCTCAATGAGCAAGATGTAAAGGATGGAGGATATGAAGACGCGTCAATCATCTACTCCTCCTTGTCCACCCAGATGCAGATCATCAAAAATGGTCTTGAGCTGGGTTCTATCGTCTTGTGCGAACACAATTCATCGTCGTCTCAGATACAAGAATTGCCACCGTTTCAGCTGCATGACTTGCTTTCCTGGTCAGAGCACTACCTCTCTTCTGAGACACTCCCCGTTTCTCCTGCTATCTCAGAATACCTAGAAGAAAATCATGTATTCAGACGAAATCTCAACATGATGTTCGAATGGTCGAACCTCGTCTATATCGCTTCTGCGATCAAAACCGACTACAACGCTAGAAACATCCCAGAACCAACTTCTGAAATGCTGTCGGTATCAACACCTCATGCAGAGGGTGCGCTCGAACCCGAGGAGTCCAATAATCCTTTCATAGTTGTCTCACTGGCCCATATGAGGGATGTGCTTGGATATGAATTCAATATACATTCAGATGCTGCTGCGAAACTTCTTTTGTCACACATGCATCACGTCGGCCTCTTCGACAGAGTAGATCTGGAACCCAAACTGTTCGTGAAGACGGAGGATCAGAACATGTATTGTTCGTTTCCTCTACCACTCGGCCTCGATGAATCTCCAGATGTTGAGACTCTTTTCGCATCTGTGGAAGCCTGTCTATCAGATTTAGATCTTTCGGTCAATGAAGCTGGGTTCTTGCTTCTTTGTCGGAGACTTTGGCCCAGCGGAATGGCCTCGGAGTATGCGCTGACAAGGCTAACAAGAGCCATCGTCTCTTGGGTACTATCTGAGGTAAGTCTCTTTCCCCGCGAAGGTTCTAGATGCTGATCATCATCAGGACAAAGATCTTGCCATCATTCTCCGCGATTATTTAGCCAAGCAAAGAGCACTGCCAGGAGTCAGATCAGCTTCGGAGCCTTTACCATGGCCGCCAATGCAGAACAGTCGACCGGCCGCGTCCGGCTCGGTGAATAACGGCGGGGACTACGTAGCATCGAGGAAAGCCCTTCTTAATCGATATGCAGTTCCGTGGCTTCTTGCTCTCCATCACCAAAACACTGAAGAATATTGTAACCTCCTATATGACATCTGCGCTGAACTCACAGACGAGGCGATAGACCTGCCGACGGATCTCTTTGACGAAGATATCAGTCACGATGTGAAGGTGTGTTTATTCTTCTCGAAATTTTCCATTGCAAAACTCACCTCCTCTAGGCACACGCTGCTCGGTACCATGACAAGGTTCTGAGATCTCTCACACGACTATTCCACAATTCCATTGCTTTCACTGTGTCCGAGAAGCTGTTCGTTCGCTGGCTGTCCTCTCTTTCGACTTCCGGAATTATCAATCAAGTAGGCATTCTTCTTCAGCTATGTAGACAGCCCTCACTCCATTTCTACAGCCTATCCCATCGTTGCTGCGATTATTCCAAAGAGAACATCAAGATCATCGATATAGTATCACAGACAAACCTTTACCATTTTCTGAGGGTTCTGAATTCGATCCTTGGCATCATATCCTTGCGAACTCGGAAAGCTTTGACGGCTTGAGTAGGAGCATATGCTGGCTTTCTGTCGTGGTATCTTCTGGCGTTGATGTTTCGGTGGCTACATACTTTCATTTCGCCCACATGGTGGAGTCATTCAAACTCTCCCTGTCATCCTCGTTGATATTTGTGACTGCCATGTTCCAATCTGTCTGGCTTCGACATGCAGGTCGCCAACAGATGCAGAAGATCATAACCGATTTGCACTTTCATTCAGGATCAGAAATCATACAATCGTTAAAGGACAGCAAAACATGTCACGAAACGTATGGACTCTTCTTCTTGATACCCTACTCACGCGACTGATTTATCGATGAATATTCAAGCACTCTTCTCATACGGCTCTCGTTGGCGACTTGCTTGCTTTTGTATGGTTGTGACCGAGAAAAGCTCAAGAGTACGGGCTTAGTCACGGAAAACGATATTGAGCATCTCCCTCATCGGTCAGTTCTCGGACATCTTGATGGATACAGTTGTTCAATTTCTACTATAGGAGAATTCTAGGTCGTGAATCGCAGCTGCAGGATCCAATCGTAGTTGATACCGTTCTTATGAACGTACTAGCTTCTTATGTGGCTGCCGGTGTGGAAGAAGTGACGTGTCTTATTGCAAAATTCTTGGATGTTTTTATTACAGATTCCCCAACTCTGGAATCCCATGAAATCGATAACTTCATTCTTCGAAACGGGGAAATGATGGCTCAATGGTGAGATCTCGAAGTCGGAGCTCTTTCAATCTAACTTATCCAAACAGTGCTTTCAACTTCTATGATATTCAAAGACACGATATATCTTCTCTGCGTACGAGCTTTCTTCTACGTGTCGCCGTGGTTGATACGCAACCGATACATGGACTGCTCGAAGAATGGTTTAGACCGGATGGAGACTGGAAGGCAAGGTGAGCCAATCATAACTTCTGTTGCGCATTTGATGTGAAAGGACAATTCGTAGACTCTCTGCTTTAGTCAGGCTGTTTCGCATCATCATGGATGTGACGAGTCCAGCCTTCAATGTCGAAGGAAGGCAGTGGCGCTCCAGTATAACCGAAGTCTTCTATCACTATTTTAGCACTTTATGGATCGACGAAAAAGTGCGCATGTTTTCAGCTGACAATGCTACCCATAACGTTGAGATACGCACATCTAGGAAGAGCTTCGGCTTGCCGCAGACACATTTTCCTCCAATCTCCTTCCTGCCCATCTTGATCAAATTTCTCTATGCTGGAACGAATTCCTTGTGAAATCTCCAATTGTAGACCGAGTCAGGCTTATATCATTCCTCATTCAACTGCGTCCACATTTTCCGACATGGCAAAGTGAGTGATGTCGGACTGTGTACACTAAGATATTGGAGTCAGTAACTCTACAGTGGTGTCTTGGGAATCTATTATTGAAATCATAGCGCAAGACCAATACGATCAAGACAGTGGAAATGCGGACGGCCCACTTTCCGCCCATCTAGTGCGTTGTCCAAGTTTCTCACTGAACATGCTCTCGTTTACTTTACCTTTAAAGTCTATGTACGGGCTTTCATCCAAAGATGATGATTCTGCCACAGAGGAGAACACATCGAATGACGACGAAATGATATCTCTGCGAGTATGTGGGATCTTATCCATCATTAGGGTTTGCTGATTACTTACAGATTCATAGGTTTCTATTATCCTTCTCAGCATGGACATGATCGCGGACGGAATTCGGATTGATTACAACGATCTTTTAAGGATCAAGCAACATACTGCTCAGGTTCTGGGTTTTGGAGATGTGCATTTGACTCCTGCCCTCAATGGCCACTCCTTCTTCGTGGAATTCGGTGGACTTCGGTCAATTCCAAAAATGGCATATCCATGCATCAGTCATCTGTTCATATTATTGGATGCACATCACCCCCTGACCATCACAGATGCAGAAATACAAGGCTTTGTGCAAAACCGCGCATGGCCCCTGCTGGTTGGATCTCCTTTCGTCGATATCTTGCTTCAATTATTCGGTTCAAATCTTCAAGAGTTACCTGGCTTGACGTTAAAGACTCTACTCGAGAGTCTTGGAGTGGTGATATACAAACATAATATTGAGGGCATATACCTGCGTCATTTGCAGGGGCTACTCAAAACTGCCATCTCTCGGGTTCAGGAGATAATGCTCAAAGATATAGACTATGAATGTCGCCAGGTTGCATTATCCGTTGTGCAAAGCTACATCAAAAAATCGCAGGGTTCCTTACGATCGTTCGTCAAGTGAGTCTTCTATTTTCGTTTTCGAAGTGCGCCTAGTCAGTGTGGCTGAGCCATCCTAGTTTTGCTGTTGAGCAGGTCGCAAAATTAGTGGTCTCGCAAAGTTATTTCAGCCAGGATCCATTAGTGACTCAGGCTAAGGCCTTCATTGAGTCAATACTTACAACGTGGGTCGTCTTTGTAATCTCAATGGGCATGAACTGAACTGACGCGATTATCAGTTATACCAACAATGGAATCTTCCTCGGACTAATTCGGGTGGGTTTGCGACTAATTACACTCAATTGCAAGTTAACACTCCAATCAGCGAAAACAAGACCGTGAAATCTTTGTCGTAATCAAACAAGTGATGGATGCAAATGCGAAAGAAAGTGGATCACAGTATCTTCGTGATGCTATCCTCTATGATACATGCAAACGGGCATCCGAGACGGACCTGCAAGGATTCCAGGACATGCTGAACAACCTGCAAACTTTTGTCGAAGTGGTGCACCACCAGGACTACAGTGCAGAAACAATGTCCTGTGAGTTTGGCTCGTGAACGATAGTCATTCCCTGAATTGATGTATACAAAGTTGTAGGACAGAGCCTTACTTCTATTACACGTCGAATGTCCGAATGGGATCCGACACTAGTCAATCCGGCGCCGTTGCTGCTCATTGCTTCCCTGTTGATTCAACATAATAAAGCCCAAAGTCGAGTGAGTGTTACCTCTCCCAGGGCCAAACCATAAGTGACATTGATTGTACAAGGATTTTCTGCCTTATACGGACACAGTCTTGAGAGCCACCTTGACACGAATGCTGGTGGATCGTGCCACCCTTTCACGGCTAGTGCAAGTCACAGCGACACTGTTTCGCAAAGGCCCTGTAATTCCTGGCGAAGTTTCAAATAACTTTATTCATGTAATCTTCGAAATATTGAACGAGGGATTGCGCTTGAAGGCTCGCACCCTGCCGGGCACGCTCAATTCGATGCTGGAGGTGGGTATTCTGTCCTGCTTTGATTGTTCATCTTAGAACAAATGGACCTCTAGACTGTAATGTTCACCACTATCAATGGATCGACAACACCGGCGTTATCCTATCCAGATTTATTCATAGGATTAGCCCTACCAGGAATCCATTTCTTGTATAACCACAGTTGGGCAGACCACCGCACGGACAATGATTTTCAGGCTTCTCTGACAACCGCGAAGATGCTCTTACGTGTTTCGAAACAGGATCGACAAATTTTCACAAAATTTGTTGATTCCAGTATAGAGGTGAGTGAGATGAACAACCATAAGCGAATCATTTTCATCATAACCTGCGCACACAGAAAATTGGACGACAAAATTATTCGGTTCGAGCATGGAATATCCTTTTGCTGGCTGTTCTGCAAGACTCTTCTGCAGAGTCGATAAATATGATCTTCCCTTATCTCTCAACATTCTCCCTCGTTCATCATGCCGCGTTGCGACCACATATCACCCGTCCAGGAGTTCAGATTCCGGAAGCTGCAATAGCAGATGTGAACCATGCTTACATTGCAATCAAGGCGTGGTTGATCCTTGCGCAAGTCAAAGCCTCGAGAGATGGGTCGGGGGATGTCGATTTTCTAATCGTTTGGAATGAACTTTATACAGTCTTCGAGAACCTGGTGCAGTACTTTGAAGCTGAAATACGAGCCGGCCTGCCCCCCGTGAGTTCAGAATTCCACCATTCATGGGAGATGATTCATATCCCTCATTCTAGTCGTTGGCATCGCTGACATGGTCTACGGTGGCCGATCTCTTCCTATTTCTGAGGCACCTCCCGTCTTTGGTGGCCTTGCACGCGTCTTCCCAACTGAACCTGTTGGAACGACTGAAACCTCTCGCAAAAGGCGAGGCCCACACAGGAAAGGTATGCGTGTAGCACTGCTGGGATATAATCAAGACTAAATGTAGATCTTAGTTGGCAAAAACAATACGACTTTTGTCAGAGAAGCCGTCAGATATCTCTTTTGAGGCGATGTCTAATCAAGTCGCGAAGGACATAATTGCAACTGAGAAACTGCGAACACTGGAGGTATTGAACAGAGAGGTTGCCTCAGAGCGCAGAATCAAAGCGCAGATATCATCGGATAGCAATAGACACTAGACTGGTATATCTATGTAACGGAACAGTGGAAAGACTACTACTTTCTTCGATGCTTGTATTATGCCGAACGTAGACGAATCTTCTGAGCTGCCTTTCGCTTTTCCTTCATAACGGTAGAGCCAACGAAGAAACCTATTCCAGAAAGACCGACAACGAGAATGAAGAGAGGTAGTCGTATAGCCCATTCTCGTGCTGGAAAGTAGTCGTGTATCGCATTGGATGAATCAACCAAGGGCTTTGTTTCCAGTTACTGAGTGAAAAACCAGCATCAAAATAGCAGGACAAAACGCACTAATAGAATAGCCCATGTTGTGTAGTAAGTGAATACGAAGGCTGCGGTGAGCAGCATGATCCCTCCTAATGCTTTATCGCTTGCGCCCTATGCAGACTTGTCATTGAGATCGAGAGCTTGAAATTGACATAATTCTATGCACCATTTCGATGAATCAGTTCGAATCGAATGGGAGTGAACAGCCGAGAGAAGGAGAGGGAGCGAGGTAAAGAGTGTGTAGAGAAGAGACACGTCGTTGACAATGACAACAAAGTTTTCGCGTACACGTGGTCCATTGACGGCGCGTCTTCAGGCACGGTCTTCATACTAGTACTACTCAACTATTTGAGCTATATTCAGCGACGTGTAGCTCAGTACGAATCGCAAAGAGTTATACAGGAGGATTAGAGGTGGCTATAATGAGATGGTCTAGATATGTCCGTCTATGCTAAATAGAATGTACCACTAAAATCAAAATTAAAACTCAAACTCTTCCGACACTAGTTCAATGTGACCTCGACGGTCACCTCGTTTGACACGGGCGGGACTGATCTCAGATGCGATGGCCTTTCTGACCATAGCGTTGAAGGACGATGGACCGCAACCTAGACAGGATTATCATCAATGTTAGCAAAACATGTGAAGGGGATCACAAAGGAAACTCTTACAGGCAACAACAACGGACCCTCTGGCCATCTCCACTTCTTCATGTAGCATCCGAGCCAATTTAGGTTTACCCGGCCGTACCTTCACAGAAACAGCTGCCACGTCTCGCATTTCCTGGCCCTCCACAATCAACCGAGGACGTGCTTGCTGATTTGATTGGAACGAGGCAGGAGCCGGATGATGATGCGTATCATCAGTATACATATCGGACACAGCGGTTGAGATTGCTGAAAAGGGCTGAGAAGAATCTCGTTTGGACCCCGAGGTGTTCAGAGAAGAGGTGTTGAGCGGTGGAAGGCTGACGAGGGGAGAAGATTTGATCGGAGCGTGCGTGGTCTGAACTGGGGGAGAATTCGGTCTACTGATTGGCAGGAAGGGTGAAGATGATGGTTTGTGTAAGGGAGAAGTGGGTGGGGAAGAGTCTCGTGAATCATTTGAGAGATGGAAGGTAGAATGTGATCGGTCGACAACAGTGAGGGTAGAAGTGGATGGGATACCTTCTTCGTGGATGAAAGGTAATGGTGAAGAAGACCGTGTGGTACTTGGGCTACTAAGGTTGACCAATTGTGATGAATATTCTGTTGGCGAGTACGGTGCAACAAGCCTCATTCCAAGATCGACTGACCCGTTGTCAGAATCAGATCTCGAGTCAGTGGAATGTGCGTGTCTATGTTCCTGCTTGAAACGATGGCCTCGTTTATTTCGTTCTTCCGCCTCATTCAAGATCACCACACGATCGACATCCTGTTTGACATCGAGGATCCGGGAGAGCTTTCTGGACTTTGCTCGTAACTTCTTGCCGTGTTTCTGGACCTGTCTGTTGAGCTGTCTTTCACCAGGGAGAGATTCGTCGTTGTCGCCTTCGAAATTGGTGAGGTTGAGAGTATAGTTCTCCCTCTCGGAAAGAGGTATAGAACCGATATCGTTCTCTTCGTCCCCGAATTCATTTGTGTAGTAACTCAAGTCTACAAAAGCATCATCTGCGCCGTCGCTGTCATAGAGGGTCGATTCTTCCATGGACGTCCCGTTGGATCGAGCATAGTTCGGTGTTGGAACTGGGAGACCTTTGTTGGAATCAGTTGCAGGAGGAGCCACGGGTTTGAAATTCGTCACGAAGATATCGACGTCTAATCCCGGCGACGGAATCATAGCCATACATCTCCGCAGGATAGATGCGCACCATTGTATATGTGCTATATTAACGTTCCATTAACCACGAACAGAATGAGGAAGGACGGGTATTTTCCAACTCACCAAACTCGCGAATCATCCACACAAACTTCACGCGACGCGTATTGAATCCCGTAGAAGCCCAGCCTCCCGGACGACCACCTAAATATCTGCCATCTCGGCCGGCCAGACATAAACAGACGTATTCGAGTATAGACAATCCAAAGCTAACACCTGAACCGGCTACAAAAATCACGACAGTCGAATGTTCTCCCCATCTTGCGCGCACTGCGCTGCCAAAAGGTCCATCTACATACATCTTCAAAAGTACACCGGCCGATGGCATGACAGTACCACTCGGTAGTTTCTCTCCTTGTATATGCTGTTGATTTTGGCTGATCATGGTAGCGACGTGGTTCCACAGGTCTCTTGTCCATCCATAACGACAACGGACGAGAAAGACGATAGCTCGGCCGGCGATTGAGGCTGCTTGTTCATCGCAGATTGAGGCTGACATGCAGATGAGTAGAAGGATCTCTCCGATTTTTCAGGTACTTACCAGTGGTGAAGGGATGTGTGAGAAATCGAGAAACAGAGGGAACATTGATGAGGAAATGCTGACCCGGAGCCCAAGACAAGAAACCAGGTGTAATGTATGTGAGACGAACTGTAGCTCCAGAAAGTAGCTCTGCATGAGCAAATCCTGGTGGCGGAGAGTACCCGATTGCAGAAGCAGGGGCAAGTAAATTGCCATCTGCGTATGTCGAAAACCGGGAATCAAGATAGGGTGAAGGAGGTGGATAGATTGAGGAACTAGTAGAATAACGTCGAGAACGGAGAGCTTCAGTCTCTGGGTCGACCGGGGTTGTAGGCTGAAGTATGATAGGTGTGGTGTTCTCTTTGCCTAAGAAACCATTCATTTGTAACCACCAAGTGGCACGCCACACTCGCTCCGCTACCCAGATACCTAACGTGATGTAGCACCAATATGCTACAGGAGGGTGATGTAACGCGGACATGACCAATGTTAGAGGGACAAGAACGATGTGGGAGATGTAGAAGACTTCATAGTGTGCTTTTCGGATGAAACGGGAAGAGACGAAGATCAGGAGGGTTAACAAGCCGAATGCCTATCATAAGCTTGTTCAATACGAGATGATTCTGACAAAAAGGACGAGAGACATACCAGCCAGCCATAAATAAACTTGTCATATTGCCATGCATAGGTATATCCAATCTTCCCAGTAGTCGGACGATGATCCAGCAGCAACTGTATACTCCATAGTAGGACATGCAAGAAAGTAATAAGCCAGATGAGTCTTCCGGACCATCGATGCAACCAAGCAAGTTTGTCAAAATACATCTGAGTCGTGAAGGAGAGGGCGAATATGGCGAATGGAGGAGCTTTCAATGCAAAGAGTACACATAATGGGAGTAACGCGAAAGCAATTAGCCCTGTTCTCCCTCCGGAGGTCCACCAGGCCTTATGTATAGTGTACTGTGGTTGATATTGATAGAATAAAGACGGATCGTAACTTGTGGCTCTTGCAGAGAGATTGGGTGAATCCAAGTCGAACAAGCGGAGGTTGGGGGAAATGTAGTCTGGACCAACGAATGCCAACAAGAATGCGATGATAGGAAGGGCAATTAGACAGAGTATTTGTGAGTTTGGAGGTAGTATGATTGGTTGTATGTTCTTCCCCGTTCGTCGAGCGCGTTCGAGAGCTGATGCTCCTCTCCATGTTCTCCTCCGCAGCGCCCATTTACTCCACGCAGCGGCTATAAAACCACCTCTACTGCCAGTCAAATGAAAAATGGTGAAGATTAAGAGAAGAAAAGCAACACATATCCAGAGAAGATAAGTGTAGACTTTCGAGTTATCGCTCATCATATGAGCGACCAAGTATGCGGTGACCCATTCCAAATCATCAGTATATGCTGGTACTGTTGGATCTGGAGTCAAGGAGGAAATGGTACGAGCAACATGGGTGCTGGACATGGAAGTTGAGAGAGAAAGAGAGATGAGAGGTCTGGAACGACCTCGAGCTCTTAAAAGATATCTGAAGCGGATATAATCTTTTGCGGTTGCTCAAAGTCCGATCGCACGACATCCACTACAGACCGACTTCCAAGATGTCCATTCAAAAGAAGTACATTAATACACATCCAGGAATATATCCAACTAATAATAACCCAATGGATTGCTTAAACCAAGGTTTCACCGCTGCGAACCTGGCATCGTATCGAGCATTGAGCACCAACACAGTGACGGACGCGATGGAAGGCAGGACGCTCACCTCTTTGCCAGTCTTCTTGATCTTGGCAAGGATATCGTCGTAGGGCAAGGTGCTTTCCACAATGACCTCCTGGGTCTCGAGATCGACTGAGAAGTCTACGACACCTATGATAATCAAAACATAGAGATGATGGGTCAAATGTTGGATGGATAACGAACATCGACAGACCTCCGTCACGTTTGGCCTTATCCAAGACTCGAGTAACAGCACCAGAGCAGCCAGAGCAAGTCATCTGAGATAGAGGAGAGTCCGGCTGTTATAATGAGTAGCAGACTGACCACACTGTATCGCACCTTGACATCGTATTTGTATTTATGGGTAGCGTCAGCCTACACCACAACGGGTTTTCTTTAGTCTTCAACGTTGCTCGTTGAGAATCAAGGTAGCTTCTTTACCATCGTATAAAGAGAAGATCAAATCTGTGATAAAGCCAGTCAGATTTCGGAGATTATAATGGTCGCAAGATGGCACCAACTTAGATATAGAGTAGAGATGAGATATGAGAGAGAGAAAGCAAAGCGATGAATGATACGTGGGCAAGGAAAGGCTTTATAACAAGCTTTATAAGAGAATCCGGGAGCAACGAAATTGGCCGTCCGATAACTAACCGACAACACAACAAACGATGAGAATGTCACCGAATCAGTCAGCGCTGACCGAGCAGCTGGCCGGGCGCTTATTCATACAGTACCTACGATACACTTGTCACTGCCCCAGCTTTGTTCCGATTGCGCGCACTGCAGAGCAATTATTCCCAAGTGTGTATTCTCATTAGTACTCAAGATAATCTATCATACACTCCTTCAAGAAGCTCACGTTCGTCATTTTTGTCATCGTCTCCCTTCCACCATCTCCATATTTTCGTCACCCTCAGTGGACACCGCTACCCAGCCATCCCCATGTATAGGTTTCCCCTGAATTCTCGCGATTAAAGGTTTGATCCATCCTGCGAAAGGGGTATGAGAAACCAATAGGAAGAAGTGGTCACAAGTACGATTTTGGTTGTCAGATCAACTCACCAAATATCCGTGGAACGTCCTGGTCGTTTCTATGTGTAATATAGTACACAGGGACACCAGCCAATACGAAGACTGATGAAAGGTTCACGAATCACCTAATCAGCACGTAGCTCTGAAGGGAAAAACGCAGAAAATACACACCAAGTACTGCAACAGCCTCCAGGGGTGCTGCGATAATGGGCATAACCAGAAGAAAGAGTGCAACCTGATGACAAAGATCAATATAGGAATTTCCAGAGTTGGAGAGAAAACACTCACTCCGCAGAAGATGAGAGGCGTGATAATCCAAGTTTTGTAGGGCCTTCATTGTGAATTTCAGTTGAGTGTATGAACACGGCTTGACAAATGATTCGTACCGTTCAAGCATTGGTTCCTTTATCCGAAGGATGACAAGTCCAAGAACCTTTTGAAGCACTCAGTATCCTTCATATTATCCAATCAATCTAAGAATCATACTCACAGTCAAGAAATAGAAAGACCACGAAGCAACGACCGAGAAATTGACCAACGACCGAAATCCACCGCCTACGACTATGAACACAAGTGTAAGCACAGTTTGCAACAGCGTCGCGTTCAGCGGCGTTTTTCGTGTTTTGTGAAGACGGCCAAACATTGCGGGCAGATAGTTTTCACGACCTGCGGCGTATATCAGGCGAGAAGCGGTGAAGAATCCACCTGGGGTATGTTGATTCATGGATGATTACAAATATTACCTTGAGACATACCATTCAGAGCACCGAAGCAGGAGAAGGCTACCATGAAGGCAAAGACTGTGCCGCCCCAGGGACCGAAGATCGCTCGGCCGAAATCCATTGCTACCGTGTTACTGAGCCCTACAAGATCCTGGATGTAGAATGAACACAAGTCAACCGAGTGAACATTCCGGACAAACCTTATCCAGCACGGCAAAGTATGACAGGTTTGCGAGAAGAAACAAAACCTATAGGCAAGGTCCTGATGGGTTATTCTGTCTTCCAGTCTTAGTCTGAAGGCTGGTCGACATACTATCACAATAACCATACTCGAGTGTATCGCCCTAGGTATGTTTTTTCCTGGTTGGTGCATCTCTCCAGCAACGTAGTTAGCTTGATCCCAACCGTCAAAAGCCCAAAGGCCAGAATAAAATGCCAAAGAATATGCCGAGGGACTCGTGCTAGAGCCTTTAAACCACGGTTCTCGCAGCGAAGCAGAAGCTTTTCCTCGAGCTAGCTGGACTATGCCAAGGACGATGATGAAGACCTACACGGCATTACTAACTAGGTATATTCACGCAAGTGGATAGACGCACGAACCAGACACATGATCTTTTGGATTGGAAGAAATCAGAACAGTTGAAAATAGTTCAAATTTTCATGGTTTCACCTTGACACTCGTGAAGACTACGGCGGCATGGGCACCCAATTTTCTATTCCAAACGCATAGTGCCGTGACAAGCATGACCGCGACACAAGCGGTGAGTTTGATTGCCCAATTGGGAATGTCGTCCGGGGAGACATCGTCGCGAGTACTATGCCAGAAGATACGGTTTAAATATTCTGCGAAGATTAGGCTGATAACCGCATTTCCGCCTGAAAATGTGTTCAGACTTGAGAGAACGCCATTGGAACGTCAAATTACCCGGTCTTAACGCAATTATTGCCGTCCAAGCAAAAAGGTAGGCAAGGAGAGGTCCGTATGCGTATGCCAAGTAGGCCTGAGCTCCGCCGTTTTGAGGTATGGCAGATCCGAGCTCAGCAAAACTACTAGCACCGGTCCAGCCGAGTAGTCCAGAAGCTATCCATACACAAAGACTTGCACCGACGGTTCTTGTGTTGGCAACAACGACGCCTGGGGAAGAGCTGAAACGGTTGTTACATTTTGGGAGTGAAGGACGTATGTTGGTGCTCACAAGATCCCAGATCCAATTTGCATCCCCACCACGAGTGCCACGCCTATGAGATCTTTAGAAAAAGGAAGATCCGCCTCAGAACTCTCCAGCCAACATTACCATTCAAAAGACTGATATTCTTTTCGCCGTGTTCACCATGTACCATGTCCGGGTCAGTTAGACTCGTACTAAGCGGTAGGAGGTCAAAATCAAAGCTCCGCATTGAGAAGGACCGATTCCTGCAGAGTAGATTAAAGCTGTGCACTATGTCCAGGACGTCCCGCTAACCGATTATGATGAGAGGGCTCTGCGAGAGGGATGCCATCGGAAATTTCTAGGGCGCGAAGGGAGTCTTCAGAGTCTCTAGACTGCCGTCGAGGGGTTGAAGGTGGTGAGTTGGTGAAGGAAACATTCAGAGGAGATTTGAGGGCAACATATGAAGAACTCATGGAAGTAACACCAAGACGCGACGGACTGGCATTGCAAGGTTGACCGGGTGAGTTCAGTGTGAGAGCAAACTGCCATATATGGGCTCAGCTCCCGGTACTTTTCGGCCCGCTAGATCCGAGAATTTTTTGTCGTCAACTCCGAAGAAGCACTGGCTTTTCATCTGTTGATTCGGCCCATAAGGCTGAAGTTGTCTGTCTTCCACCTAGCAACCTTCAGATCCATGTCTTCTTCTTCAGCTACATCTACCACTCCCCATGTTCCAGAAGGATTCAGGTTGCACACTGAAAATAATGTCCACATTCTTATGTCCGAAAACGAAGCCTTCTTGAATCCTGTTCAAGAATTCAACAGAGATCTAAGCGTCGCGTGTATACGGACGTGGAGTGAGGAACTCAATAAGCTCAAGCAGGAAAGGAGAGCACAAGTTAGCAAAAAGAGAGCGTTGAAGATCAAAGAGGGATCAGCCAAGAAACGGCAACGCGGTATGTATCATGTTTTCGTCACAAGTCATGGTTAGTGCTGATTAAAATTATAAGTGAATGAACAGGATTCAGTTGTTGTGGAAGAGAAGCCTCTGCAATCAGAGGAATCACAGGGAGGGAAAACAGATACTGATTTGCAGCCTACCACTAGACCAGAGGCGAGTGCTGAATCTTCTAGATTTGTTGGATTACTGACTTCTGAATCTCAGGAAACCTTCGACTACAACTTCACCATACTCGAGGCTCTCTCAGCAACTGGACTTCGTTCAATTCGCTATGCCAAAGAGATACCTCTGGTCAAGTTCGCACTTTCCTCTGCTCCTTACACCATATGGCGGAATAACATACTTTCTTGCTTTAGATACGTTCTGGCAAATGACCTTTCGCCAACTGCTGTAGCAGCGATGAAAAGAAATGTCGAGTTGAATGGTCTTGGTGTGGAAGAAAAGACTGAAGAGGATGGTTCCGCAAGGAAAGGGAAGACGAACCTTGGCAAGGTCAGAGTCAATCAAGGAGACGCCTGGTCAGTGTTTTTCCTTTCCCAAAAAATACCAATCCTTATAATGAACAGTGCACTCATGTATGGACACCGTACCGAGCGAGTAGATGTAGTTGATCTTGACCCGTACGGAACTGCTGCACCGTTCATTGATGCTGCTGTTCAAGCCGTAAAAGACGAAGGTATTGTTCACATTCCAAAACCTCAGGATAATGAACTGATCCATTCCAGGTCTACTATGCATAACATGTACCGATTTATCTATACTGGCTACAAACAACTATCCCGAAAAATGGTATATCATATTATACAATAACGAGACCTGTCACTCATCAGGCTCAGTTTCTCTAATTACGGGGGTTTACCTATGAAGGCAGAATATAGTCATGAAGCGGTGCGTCTTCATGTGTCTTTGATTTGACCCCCAGCTCAACATTTCTTTCAGGCCCTGAGACTCGTTCTTCACGCTGCCTCAACCTCTGCATCAAGATACGGGCGATATATCGAACCTCTTCTATCCCTCTCAATAGACTTCTACGTTCGACTGTTCATCCGAGTCAATTCCTCTCCCTTACAAGTAAAAAAAGCACTAACGTGTGTATTAAATCACTCGAACCACTGCCGTCCTTAATTCCGCGCCATAGGAAAACATCTACATATTTCGTTTGCACCTCATGCCAGAGTTTCTATGAGCAGCCTCTAGGCCGAGTGATAGAAAAGACAGGAGCAGGGGACAATGTGAACACGATCTATAAAACGCAACCGGGGCCAACTATAGGAAGTAGATGTCCTGAATGCGACTCGAGTCTCCATGTAAGCTGTTGACGACTTCCTGTGCAACATTTGGACTCAATTTCCTCGTACAGATTGCTGGGCCCATGTGGTCCGGTCCTATCCATGATACAAATTTTGTTTCTAAAGTCCTCCAACACATCGAAGCAAACAAAGACGCGTATGGGACGTGCGCCCGTATGCAGGGTATGCTCACCGTTGCGAAAGAAGTGTGTTCGTAGATGTATGCTCTTTCTGTCTATTGATTTGCGCTGCAGGAGCTTCCTACACCATTCTACTTCACACCCACGAAAGTTGCAGGTTTCTTCCATTGTCAGACGCCATCTCTAGAGGAAACGACGTACGTGGTTTACGCTTACCTCTTGTTTAATCCTGCTCATGTAGTCATATACCCAGATCTGCACTTCTTCATGCAGGTCACCAAGTTTCTCGTTCGCACGCATCACCTGGGTCCCTCAAAACAACTGGAACATGTGAAGATCTCATGGACGTTTTCCGCTCATGGGTGAAGAAGCACCCTATCAAGAACGTTTCAGAGACTTCCCCTGCTCTTCGCCTTTTGGCAAAAGAACCAAGGTTGGTCATGGCCTATTTCTTGCTTCACAGCATCAGAACACTGAACTCTACGTTCAGAGCAGAAGCCAATTTCTCCAAACATCCAAACTCAGTCACGTCGTCGTCCAAATTCAAGATTGTGAGATATCCGGAGACTCCAGCTAACTGGGGACCTGGCAGTCGACCTGTGACTGGGGGAGGTAACAAGAGGAAAAGAAAACACGACAATTAGTTGATGTACATAGAGGAGTGGTCGGTATCCATACATGTAATCCACGGAAGGACTGTCTACTAGGTACAAAAAAAACAAATGGGAGGTAGCGTTATATATATGAGGGATCAAAACAACATAAGCAAGTAGTGGGAGGGAAAACAAGCAAGAGCCAAGGGTAAAGGATTGGATTGACATGATAACCAGTATATAGTCCAAAAGAACACTCAAGACTTTTGAGTAATGAAGGGATGCTTCAGTAATTCGGATGCAGAGGGTCTGGCCTCATAATCAACATCGAATGTACGGGTAAGGAAATCGCGCGCCTCAGAAGAAATATCAGAAGGTATAGTAGGTTTGGCTGATGAACCAATCTATCGGGGAATTCGATGAGTGGAAACGACATACAATGGGACTAGTGTGACTTGCCTGGAATATGGCCTGCATTTGTGTCAATTGAGCCCACGGGTGTTCTCCAGTGAGCATTTCGACCACCAAACAGCCGACACTCCAGATGTCCGCTTTCTGGGTGTGGGCACTTTGCTTTACGACTTCAGGCGCCATCCAGAACACGGAACCTTGCAAAGAAGGTCGATGGACTCGTGCACCGGTAAGTGCCTCTGTCATACAACACCAGATCAGCTCATCTCCTCGAGTATCCCAGCGAACGAATCACTCACGGACGTCTACTTTCTTGGATATACCGAAATCTGAAATCTTGACACCCCCCTTGTTGTCGACGAGGATGTTTGCACCTTTGATATCACGATGGATGATACCACGTTCATGAAGATAACTCAACCCTTGCGATATCTGGCGAGTGAAATTGGACACCAGAGTCTCCTCGAATGCGCCATAGTTGCGCAACAAAGCCGTGACGGAACCACCTGGGACATACTCCAAGAAAATGTTGAGGCAATCATCTTCCAATGTTGAATCTGAAAGGATGCCATGCACGATCAGTGGATGGGGACCAACAAGAACACAAAGGAATGTACGGACAGAGATATTGCACAATATTGTCGTGCTGTAAGTCCTGCAGGAGTTCGATCTCGTGCTCCAAAGCAGTCAACATGCTTTGTTTCCGTTCAAGATTAGGAGCAGAACCAGTAGGTAGTTCGACTTGTTTGACAGCCATCAGCCTACCAGTAGAAGCGTCCATACCAAGGTAGACTTTGCCAAAGGAACCTGCACCAATAAGAGCGCCTTTGATCCACTTGTTGGCGACTGGAAAGTATGGCTATGAGTATTGGTCCAATAAATGCCAATAAAGAGAACTCACTCTTCTTCAACTTTGCAGCATCACCAGCCGCGCCATCTTCATCCTCATCGTCTGCTTCCTCACTGGCAGAACCCTCATCATCTAGATAAGTGTCATCATCGTCATCATCATAATCCTCGTCCTCTGATCCATTCCCCTGCAAAGTCGTCTTCGAAGATGTTCCTTCCTCATTCTCGATTTCCGTCCACTCATCAGTATCAGACGAAGATGGAGGACGAATCGCCATACTCTCTCTCTTACTCAACCGCCTATTCTCCATCTCCTTCGTGATTTCGTCGACAGTCATGAGACTGGCGGTGTCTGAACGATCGCGTTTGCTTCGTAGCTCTGTCATGAAGCTCAGACGATGAGATGCGTTGGAGGAAGTACGCGACATGCGTGTACCGGGTCTGGCACCGGTGAGGTTTTCAAGAGATTCAGAGAATGATTCGCTAGGGAAAGGTATGGGCGGAAGGAGCTGTGGTTTGTCAATCGGGGGTCGACTGGAAACATCATCGATTTCCCGGTCCAAGTCGACTGACTGCCCATCTTCTGTGGAAAGGGACATTCGTGGTACTTCTTCGGATGTAGTGATTATCGACGCGTCATCTCTCGTTGTTTTGTCAGGAAGCGGGGGAGGGAGAGATGAAAGAGAAGCTCTCGGTGAATAATGCGACGAGGCCCTTCTAATATGAGCAGAACCTTGTGTACTGCTGCTAAACCTAGAAGGCAACGGTGGATTCCACGATGCCACACTATCTCTCTTGGATGTTGTCGAAGTTCGCGAGATTCGAGACATCCGCGACGAGGCCGTGTTAGAGCGCGACATCATACTTTGCCTCTTGGTACGCTCCAAAACCTTCTTCTCGGTATTGGGGAAGAATTCAGTCAAGTGATTCGTAATGAGCTCACTCGGCGGACGCTGACCGAAAAAGTTGCGCAGCTTGGAAGGCCGATTGGTGGTGGCGGATGCTGGACTAAGACGACCGGTACTAAGCGAAGCAGTGGGTGAGGGTGGCACCAAGGCTCGTTCAGGATCTCGCACACCAAGATCGTTGAGTATGCTATAAGCGCTAGCGCGTTTCGTGGCTTTACTCATTGGCTGGTTGGCGCGGGCAATGCGGCGTAGGATGAGAGGATTCTCTCGAGTGGGATGGTCCAATGGGGCATGGCAGACTGAAAGCAGTTCGCCTTCGCTCAGCAAGTCTCCGGTGCCATTCTCTAGATAAACTCCCCAGCCGTCGACACTGAGCCCACCGTCTTCCGTAGTAACATGATCCAAGGTTCCTTCTGCATCTGTTTCTTTGCCTTTTCCACCACCTTTTCCAAACTTCTTCAGTACCCGCTCAAGAATTTCAACGCCTCCGACACAGGTTTCCACATCGATGGTGTAGGTGAGTTGCTCAGCCGGCAAATAAAACTTGACCAATTTACGGCGGAGATCCTCCAATGAAGGAGCATTTGAATGTGACGGCGTGGTCGGATTAAATGGGCGGTTGTTACCAACAAAGTTCTGATTAGGCGGCGAAATACCACTCGGATTGGCGAACTGTTCCTGGATAGGCGATAGATTGATGATAGCCTGGGTATTGGGTGCCTGTAATCCGGAAGAGTACGGATGGTTCATACCACCAGATGGACCACGTTTATTATTTGGACTGGTGGTGACAGTAGATGTGCTCCCATTACGGCTGTTAGGACGTGCAGGTAAAGGTGACGTAGAACGTGAAGATTGAGGCGTCTTTCCACCGCCTGGATTGCCTGGTCGAGGGTCAGCAGGAAGGTGATAGCCAGCCCAATTGCTGGGCGACGGCGAGAGGAGATCACGGTTGGGAGTGTTTTCGCCTGGAGTTGGCGTACGCCTGCCATTTGCGCCATTGATGTTATTCCGGGCAGTAGAACGGTTCGTAGGAGGTGGGGGAGGTTGGCCTCGTGGCGGAGGAGGCAGCGGGGGAAGATTCGTGCGATTTGAATGATTGCTGATGGGAGTAGGACCAGATGAAGAACCGGTGGAGGTAGTGGATAACGGGGTACCGTTGGTGGTAGAGTGCGTCGTAGGATGAGGGAGAGGTCGCACAGGATGATTGACGACGCTAGGTGCATTCACACTGCGAGCAGAATCAGGCTGTTCACGAATGATACGAGGAAGGTCATTCTGTATGGCAGGATTGAGATGTAAAGGCGCCGGCCTGGCTGTTCTCTTCCGGGTAGTTGGAGATACTTCAGTCGAATCACCATTGGTGGCATTCATAGAATCTGTAGATAGATCCAAGCGGCTAGGCATAACAACTGATGCTGATTTGGCTGTTCGAAGTCGCAATGCCTTGACCGCAGATAGGATTCGGAGCCTGTCACCTATGCTGGTAATCTCCATCTCCTGCAGGGTGATTTGGTCTAGCTCGAGCAAAATATCTCCTCGTATGTCGTTAGTAGAAAACGTTTCAGCATGATGTCCACATTTTATGTCACTTAGCCAGCGGGCTACATGACTATCAGTCCAAGTTCGAATAAAATCTGCATAAGAGACTCCTGGTGGAGGGTCTAATGGACTCGGCATCTGACTTGTCGTCGGCGTAGAAGGAAATGGTGAGGTTTGGCCGCGAATGTTGGGGACGAAAGAACGAGCTACGCCGGCTTGAAACTGGAACGAAGGTGAGGCAGGTGGGGACTCGATGTCATTTGCATTGTTGTGAACCGATCCGTTGACGGCTACAGCGGCCATATGATAATGGAGGGTTAATTGACAGGGAGTTTAGTGGGTGACAACAAGCTGAAGGTGCCATAAATATGATAGATGACGAGAAAGAGATGGTTGACACACCATGCAAAGCAAAGAGAGGGAAAAAGAGCAAAGAAACGCTTTCAGCGTTCAGCAACGACTGAAGAGGAGGAGAACAATGAAGAGAGGGTGAAGGAGGGACTGATAGTAGTATTAGGTAAGATTAGATTTGACTTGTAACTCTAGCAACGACGGCGCCTCTCTCTTTCATTATACATACGGGGTTATGTCCTAAAATGTACAAAAAATCTCTGAACAGACTGCTCTATCTCATGTGATCCTTCTCTTTCTCCAACCACGATGTTCAAGTTTCGTCTGTCTCCAAAGCAAGCTATCCGACCACTCTCTACACCCAACTATCGTCGTTTCTCTGCCTCTTCACGAATCTCTTCTAATTCTCGTCTACAAACCATAAACGAGAAAGAACTCGATGCATGGATCGCCGAACCCAAACAATTCGATCTTTCGGATGCTTTGCATCCAGAACGTCTCGCAGATCTCTTCATCACTGTTCCTTCCCGGGATGGCACCAGGAAACCATACCGTGAGCCGAGAGCAGGCCAAAAGTTACCTCCTGGCTTCGAGATAGCCTTCTTCCACTTCAGGACTCCTGAATCCCAACTTAGAACGGATGGTACCGATGGGGAATTCTGTCCACCAGATCCATTCTCACGTCGAATGTGGGCCAGTGGGAAGATGACTTGGGATAATAATAATCCATTGTTGATTGGAGAACGGGCGAAAGCAACATGGACGGTTGATTCGGTTCAGAAGAAAGGCTTAGACACTGGGAAGCCAATGTTATTCGTCAATAAGAGGATCGATTTCACAATGGTTGGGAAAGGCACACCTTCACTTGTAGAGGAAAGAGTTCATGTCTACTTACCTGACGCTCAAGTGGAGAGTCGTGCTCCGAGAGAAGGTAGGCGCTTGCAACCAACAAAGTGCAGAATCCTCATACTAGTATCCTTTCAGTGAAGAACCTTCCTACAACCTCTGACTTTTCCTTCACATATCTCCCTTCTCTCACAACTCTATTTCGTTTCTCTGCCATCATGTGGAACGCTCATCATATTCATCTGGACAAGGATTACGCCGTCAAACACGAAGGATATCCTGGTGCGCTTGGATAAATCTTTACCTTGACACTCCGTATGCTTACAACTCTCCAGAACGACTTGTTCATGGACCCTTGACTTCGCTCATGTTGCTCGAAGCCGTGAATGACCACGCTCCATCTTCTATCATCCGCACTTTTGAATATCGGGCAAGAAACCCGCTGATCGTTGGACGCGCCAATACGATACACGGTAAATATACCGGCGATCAGACCATCCAACTTTGGTGTGTTGATGAAGATGGGGTGGTAGGCATGACGGGTTCGGTAGAACTCTTGAAAGTATGAAGACGACTCGTAGAGAGATGATTTGTCACTGGAAACTCCATGTATTGCACATATGTACTATACTATGCAACCACCATTAAAACAGCTCTTCGCCCAGGACGATGATCCCAAAAATATGGCACCAAACATAAATGCTTGCAATTTAGTCGCGACGCGACGCGACCGCATTTTGAACTCACGTGACACTGAGTCACGCGGACTATGTATAGCGCGCCGGCCGTTGATTCGATTTCCACAACCTCTCTTGACCTCTTACCACCACCAACTCTTCTTCTTCGTCTCGGTATGTCTTCTTCAACATTTTATACAATCAACATCGTCGCTCATATAGATCACAGTACTCTCAACTAACCTCCAAATGGCCCCAAAAGTTCGTATCGCTCGTTCGAATAAAATTCAACCAATTTTCTAATCACGCGAACGATTAGCCCGCCTCTACTGCTTCCAAAGCCCCTGCCTCTACCGCGGGTAAAGCACCTGCAAAGACTGAAGCCTCGAAAGCCGCTAAGAAGACGGCGAGTAAGAGCAAGCCCACAACCGGTGCCGATGGGGAAAAGAAGAAGCGCAAGAAGTCGAGAAAGGAAACTTACAGCTCTTACATTTACAAAGGTAATAATTTTCCGTTTTTTTCTCGTTCGCAGTCGCGTTTGACACGCCTTTTTCGATTAGTTTTGAGGCAAGTACACCCCGACACTGGTATCTCCAACAAGGCCATGGCTATCCTGAATTCGTTCGTCAACGATATCTTCGAACGCATTGCCACTGAAGCCTCTAGTACGTGTCTTGCATGCGATTCGTGGAATCTCTCGCTTAAGTTTTGTGACATGCATAGAACTCGCCACGTATTCGAAGAAGTCTACCATATCCTCTCGTGAGATCCAGACCAGTGTTCGTCTCATCCTTCCTGGAGAGCTCGCCAAGCACGCTATCTCGGAAGGCACCAAATCTGTTACCAGTATGTTGTTCAATGTTGATCCTGCCACAGTCTGGCTCATATGCTATGTTCAGAATTCTCTGCTGGCGCCAAGTAATGGCAAGAAATTGCTCCTATTTCTCATCTCTCTATCTGTACTGTAACACAATTTCGTTCGTTGTATCATGTCAGCCGGTATTAGTACTGTAAAGCATACAGCTGCTTCAATGCAATTATCTATACATCCTTGGCAGAAAACAAGTAACAGTGTTTGTGAAAACTTTCTGCAAGTGTTTAAAAGCCTGAAATGAGTCTTGAATGAGAGAACATATTCCTCCTCAGCTACAAAGTACGCACCGTATTTGTTACCTGCCTCTTTGCGGTTCCGACGACCCTCTGCAATTTTTTCTTCCAAAGCCTCCCGATTCTCATAGGCTTCGTTTAGCAGGGTAGCCAACTGATGTCTTGACCGAGCTCTTCCACTCAATTTGGCCGCCTGATCCAGGATGAATGAATACAAGTTCAACAAGTACACCAGCGCACTGACCGTTATGTTCATCTTCGGTTTCGCAGGTTCTCCGTCCATATTCTTCGAAACAGCCTTCCTCTCCTCTCTTTCCTTAATCTCAATCTTAGCCTTCTCCATCTCCTTCGCAGCATCAACATCCGCCACCTCTTGTCGATCATAACCCTCAAATCCTTTGACCGCGCCCTTCTCGAGCGCACGCACATGATCGTTGTACGCTTTCTCCCATTGCTTTCGGAATTTCTCGTAGTACTCCGGATCGTGTTGTCGCCATTCTCCGGATGGAAGTTGATAGTAGCCAGGATAGGGATCGTTCATCGAGGGTTCTGGGACGGAATAAGTCGGCAGGTCGGGGGCGGAGCTTATTGAAGCTGATAGTGTTGATACAGAAGGAGTGGATGATGAAGGAAGGGTAGTTGAAGGTCCGAGAGATTTTGAGAGGGATGAGGAAGAGACGGAGCCTGAATGGAATTCAATGATGTCGTATTGTGATTAACCATGTATGTTGCACGTACCAAGACCAAAGAAATCTAGCGCTTCTGCTGACGATGAAGCTTTGCCTTTGGATGCCACTATGGGCTTTTCATCTTCTAAAGAGATATTCGCCTTGCCCTTTACCAATGAAGGTGGACGAAATGCGAACAAGGTAGACGATGATGATGAAGCTATAGGTTCCTCCGGAATCGCTTCAACGCTTTCTTGTGTAGGAACGGAGGTACTCGGTGCTGGCCTCGAAGTATTGAACACCAATCCAGGGCCTTTTCCGCCTCCTAAAACTCGTTCAGGCGGAGGAGGCGCAACAGCAGCTTTTTGTTTTGGAGCAGGCAGCATCGACAGCAGAGATGAAGAGCCTGCTCCAGCTCCTAGTTTCAGCTTCTTCGCAGGTGGCCTCTCGAGCTGCAGCTCATCTTCGTCTTCTTTCGCAGGTTTGAGAGCAGGTAGGCCGATGGCTATGGTCTTCTTTTTCTTGGCTGGAGCTTTTACTGAAGGAGGGGGAAGTGAAAGCGAGCTCTTCTTAGGTTGCGAAATGACTTCGCCGTCGCTGTCGCTACCGCTGCCGTAGTCTTCGATTCCGAGCATTATAGTGGACACTGGACGAGTAGTGATATTCAAATTGGCGCCGAGGCGCCTATTGTGGGGGCAGCATATGTGAGGACATTCACACCAGCGACAACTGAAATGAAAGTAGAGTAGAGGTAGAGTAGAGGTAGATTTTGGGTAGAGGTAGGAAGTAGAGGTTACCTCTCTACTCTGAGGATGGCTTTCAAAAGTAGAGCCTCTACCACAACACTGAATCAACCGGAGCCCACAGATGCCGAAATAACATGTATAGTTGCCGCTCAGTCTGTCTACAGTCTACCTTGCTCGCACCAGCAGCCGGAGGAGTGTAACATTGTCGGAGCCTTAAAGATGTGTCTCCGTATGCAGCGTTGCACAGAGAGAAAAGAATGATTAACACAGTTGCCGAGCTCCCGTAGAGTACTTACTGCCGGAATCATTGATGATTGATCACTGGGGCAATGCCGAATGGCCGCCACACCAAAAAAATACTATTTAGTGATCACTGGCATTAGTATATGCCAGTAAAAATTAGCTAGCATTGCTGGGACTCTTGGGAGTGTCTCTTTTAAGATAGAAGTGGATGCACATCCTTGAATTGTGAGTACAGTCAACAGTGTTCAGACTTTCGGGAGGCCCGCCGCCAAGCGGCGAACGCAAATGCCGGTGGTTGCCGAAATACAGGACTGACGAGCGCTGGTGTACTTCTACTTTGGACTCAGAAGTAGAGGCCGCTAAGAGGTGTTGTAGGATCTACTCCTAGTAATCTATCCACTTAAAGCTCCACCTCTACTCTACCTCTACCTCTACTTTGCTCTGTTTTCGCTGGTGTGAAAGCTCTGGCATATGTCAAATCTCATCGTTGCAGCAGTTCACGAAGTTGCGGCACTTCACATTAATGAAAAATGTATATTGTACTGTATGATTACATCTTCATAATGCAATGTATCAGTAGCCCTTGTATGCTTCCATGACAAGTCCAAAGGAAAGGTGATCCCGGAAAAGACAGTTGTGAACGATAGACAGCAATCTCCTGCGAACTTTTCAAAAACCAATAGTATGTGTACAACAGAGATAACAAAAACCCAGATGCGACATCGACCACGATAACAAAAATGCGATAATTGGATTCCATGCAATGATGTATAAAAATTTTGGTTGAGAACGGAACATGAAGAACGAGACGAGAATAACGATATTGTTGACATAATAGACAAAATTGAACGATGCTTTATGGTCGTGCTGAATGTAAATCACAAGAATGAGTTCCATGGGGTGTAGAAAACCAAAAGAAGGCGGACTGACCAAGCTGTTCTTTACGGTAGAACCAGAAGTACCCGACTACGATGACTAACTGGCAGATGAGAGCAAGCCAGAACATTGGTTCAGCCATTGGGCTCCCTAAGAATAGGCGTTGAAAACTCTATATCATCATAATCTTGGACAGAGTACGCACCTTTTAATCCTTCGGAGAAGTCCCACTTGGCAGCGTCAGGGAAAACAGTCCCAGGTCCAATGGCATTCGGTGCAGTTGCTCGAGCGATCATCACACACACAGATCCAATGATTTGTGAAAACGCCAACGTGGCACAAACGTGAAGTCGTGAAAGGGTTTGCAGAAGGATCATACCCAGTCCCACACCTTGCACTGCATCGAGTACACCGAGCCACAGCCAGAGAGAGAGACCAAGATAAGGCCCTGAATGGCCAGCCCAAGGGATGTACAGTGCCAATGAAGAGGTTCCCCAAAGCATCTGCAGTTGATCAGAGTTAGAGACGATGACCGATCTTTGCATGGACACACACCTGACACCATCTTGGAGCACCAAGCCCGACAGCAAATACGGGAAGAAGCCATGTATGTGTTTTGCTGAAGTGAGTCAAAACTAATAGCATGGCAGCCCATACTCCGACAAAGAAGGTTAGGACGAGAAGGAGGATTTGCCATTTGGGCACATTGACGTCCCACAAGAAGCCCCAGTTGCGTCCATAAGGCTTGACACCCACGGTCAGGACGTACAAAAGCGGATTGAGGTGGGCGAACACTTACACCACTGAGCCAGTAGTCACGCAGGACCTCAGATGCAAGGAACCACAGAACTAATTTTCTACGGAAGAGTGTCTTCAAAAAGTGAGGAACCTTCGGAGGTGTTTGTCGATAGTATTCTACAACAATTTGATCAACACGATAAACGCGAGACCGCGCGGTTACTCACCAGGCAACCCGAATAACATCAAATAAAAGAAGACAAAACTCATGACAGATAGCGGCCAGACGATCAAGACTATCCACCAAGGTGGGATATAATCGGAAACTTGACCATTCAAGGAGTTGCCCCAGTACCAAAGTGCGGCGACCCACACTTGTTGTGAGCCTTGTACGATACATGCTCTGAGCGTCCAAACTTCCGTTGCAGCACCCTAGTATTGCTTTTATGAGAAGAATGAAGACATGAACAAAGAAAAAACTCACCGCTTCCTCACCGAAATTGAGCCCGAAGAACAAGAAGGCTGCAGCGGAACCAACGGCGTAACTCCAAGTTGCGATATTCGAAAGGATATGGTGAGTTGGATGAAGAGCACTCGAGGCGGAAGGTAGCCCTATGATGAAGAAGGCTAGTCCAAAAAAGAGCCAAGGAGTGGAGAGGACGTATATCGATGGCTTCAAGCGGAAAAGAGGATACCAAACGGCGGAAGCAGCCAGGAACACGCCACCTAGAACATATAACTGAAGATCGTCTTCCCAATTTCGTCCAGTGAGAAGGGTTATTTGGAAACTAGTAGCACTGATCATCTATAACCTTGTTAAAAGAGGGCCCATACCAATAGTCAGGAAAGGCTAACCTGTCCAAGGGCGATAATGATAGTGTATAGAGGCCAACCTTTGATTTCACGAGCAAGAGCAATTTGTAGTCCGGTCATTGGTACAGAATCTGGTGGTGGTCCATCGTTATGAATCATTCCATCTTCGAACATATGAGAGAAAGACGTTTGAACATTCGGTGCTATAGTGACGTGTGAAAGTCAGACATGGCAGCTTGATGTGGACTCTGGAGTGAACTCCTACATTCAGGTCGGGAATACATGGAAGGTGCCGGAGTACCCCAAACAGAGTCTCTTTGCGACGAACGTATACTTGCAGCGCTTGATAACTTGTCCTTTTTGACTTTACCAAAGAAGGCTTCTTCGCTCTTCATCAGATACTTCTCAATGGATAACTCGTGCTCTGAGTTTTTGGCGTTTAGTGCTTGCAGTTTCTGAATGAAATCAGCTGCTACACCACCATCGGAATCCGTGAACTAGGAGGTTCTCAGTACTAAACCATTAAAAAAGGGGGTTCAACACTCACGGAAGCTATGGCTTTGTTCAAAGGCGAATTGGATTTCTCGTCCAAGATAGATGATATCGACTCGACGGACGATATGCGTGAATGCAGCCCAAAAGGACGGTTGGGAGCACTATCAAGGAAAGGATCAGGAGCATGTCGGTGATCGCGGGCTATGACTCGGTTTGCTTTTTCCAAGAAATCTCCATAATCTTGATCGCTTGCATGTGTAGAGAAGTAGTCGCTGTCTCCATGGTCCGCAGAGAATAAGCTTCTGCCATCTGGCTGAATTAAACGTGGTGGCAGATTAGGAGTGAGTGTGTCCGAACTCCAACGTCCAGGTGAACCGGGGCTGTTCGGTATTACCGGGCTAGCTAAAGAGCCGCTCATCATACTACTTCTCTTATCCCATTCAGGTTGAGAAGGATACGATTGGCTAACCGGATCCCAATCATCTGTATCTACTACGGGACGGAGGCCTTCGCTGTTACAGTCCGACTCTCGCCATGCATTGGCACCGGCCAGGTTTCTGCTGAGAATAATGCTGCGTTTGTGGAAATCCTCTGTCCGCTGGCGCCATTCGACTACAGGGAAACGTTGAACAGCTGATCGTGCCCGAAGGATAGCGCGTTCTTCTTCGGTTGATTTGAGAGCCAGTTTGATAGTCTTGGTCAGTTGTGATAACATGTGGGCAGTCGAGCTAGACTCTACAGGGAACCACTACAAAGGCAAAAACTCAGCTTGAGGCATGCATAGGAACATACGCACAACTACTCACCCAGCCAGGCATAAGCCCGAGACCTCCTAAACGACTTCCTACTCCAAGAGCACCTTTCCTTCCAAATTCGACTGCCACAAGTCCGAACGGTTCGTCTCGAGAAGGAATCAACGCAAAATCGGCACCGCTGAAAAGGTATGGAGGAAGCGCCGTGAACTCAGGCCTAGAGTAAACACGATCAGGATATATTTCCATAAGTCGAGCGAGCTTCTCAGCAGCAAAGCGTCCATATAGATCGATGACGGGTCCTACGGCGATGACTTGAATGGAAGGACGTTTCTCAAGTCTGGAGCAGATTAAACATAACTCTACTAATAGCGGCAAAAGACCATTTACTCACAGGGAAGGCAGCACATCGGCTATAAGATCAACACCCTTTTGTTTTGACCAACGACCGACGAAAACAAACAAGTCGGAGTTTGGATCTTGTTTGATACCCGCCCACTCTTGTGCTTGACGCTTCATTTCCGGACGTGCAGCTTCGGAAACTTGATCAATCTGGACATTGTGCGTATCTACGGGGTTTTCATCCAGAGCTGCAATGTCGGTGGGATCAGGATTAGGCAATGAGTCAACGTGTTTGAGGGTCCAAAGAGCGGGATATCGGGCCCAACTACGCTTTCCGTATTTGTCAGATACACCAGCAACACCGACACTCTTTTGATGGGAACTGATGAAAGATGCGGCGGCATGTAGAAGATTGAAAGTGTTTCCGAATTGAACATATTTCGTGCAGTGTTCTTTGCTTATGTTGAATGCCGAGCAGACTTCCTTCATTTCTTCCTTGGTACGCAGAGGCCACAGACCTTGAAATTCCGCGTTATGGAGAGATAAGCAGACCGGGAGAACCTTGGGAAGAAGATAGATTGGAGCGAGGGCACCATGATAATCGTTGATGTGGTAGATATCGATCAAGGGGAAACGGCGGACTGTAGCTGCAATAGCTTGATTCCAAGTCGAGTAGAAAATTGCGGAGCTAAGATCGTCCATACGAGCAGGATAAGGGTCGGCTTTCGTCTGAGCGCGGAAGACAGGACTATCAAGAATGACATAGGTGATGTTGTCCAAGATGTGCGTTTCAACCTCAATCAAATAAGGCTCTCCAAAGATGATGACCTCGATAGGTTGAGCTGGTTCGCCCGGGGGATATTCTAAATCCTTGACCTTGGGCACAACCCATACCAGGTCGACATCTGTCATCGCTTTGCCCATCAGACTGGACATGACACCAAGACCACCGATTTTGACTTTGAGCTTCCAGTCGATGATCTCATACTCTAGGGTAGCAATCAGGACCTTCCTGCGTTTGTTTTATCCTCCGGCCAGCCAATTATCTCGCCGTTGTGTTTGTGACCGAACAATTTCTCGGATGCGGCGCCTCCATCTTTCAAATCGTTATTTGATTTATGAGAAAAGGCGCTGAAAATAGGGAAGTAATTGGTTTGAGACGATTTAGCCTTGACGCCGTATTGGTTGTACTTGATTCCATAGAATGACCACATGAAGATAAGGACGGCGAGCGAACCAGTGACAAGCGGAATTGACAGAAGAAGGGCGTACATAGTGGCGCCAACAGAAGATTGTCCTCGAGGAGATAGTGTCCAGGTCATCGTAGAATCATCGACGATAAGAGACCAGGCTAGATGAGGAGAGGGTGGGGCAGACATATTAAGGTAATTAGGCGCCGCGGTGTTAGGGGGTAGGCGATCAAGAACGCCGTCGCCGTCGGTATCACCATAATAAAAATTATCGAAGCCGAACACTGGAACAGAAAATCAGATTGGTTTGTCTCGGGCCATCGAAAAATGTGTTACCATTCAGCTGAACATATGTTGGCCATTGAGCCATTATCTCGAGTTCCCATTTGCCATCCGAGTTCTGAGTCATTTGATTCGGAAGACCCTTGTCGAAACCCCAATCATTGAACGGACCACGGGCTAGGAACTGAGGAACTCGTCGTGGATATCCCGAATACCCGTAATCTGCATGGACGACGGCCGAAGTAGAAAGAGCAGCTTGACTCCAATCTATACGGAAACTGAGCAAACCAGACCAAGGAGATCGTGATAATCTTACATTGGACCATGATATGACTACCCTCCCAGAATTGATTCGTGCCATCGAACGAGGACGTGTCAATGGTAGTAGTGTCTTCCCAGTTGGTCCAGTTGGTCCAATTTTGCCCATAATTCCAAGAATAACGGAACATATCAGCTCCGTACGCGGTATGGCTGAAGTAATATTTCCCATTGGAAGAAGTCAGGGCACTGCTGTTATAATCGTTCTCGGGGAAGACCATGACGTTCCCGGACGATCCTTTCCTCAACATGAGATGATCTGTCGACTGTGAACATTACGTTAGACAAGGTAGCATTGATATCTACGATGAATCTTACACCAGTTCCATTTCCATTGGAAGTTGAGGGGTTATTGACGGTCAAGGTCAGAATACCATCAGGGAAGTTCGTCAATGTTGCATTCCAGACCCATTGCGTCTGAGAAACACCTTGAACGTTGCCGGTGGCCGGATTAGTGAGAGCACCACAGTTGACGTTCGTTATTGACGGAGTCGGTGCCCCACTGTAGCTAGACATGTTCATCGAGATGCTGTTGGTCACACTATTACAATCCATCTCTGTGTTGAATTCTAGCGAGATTTTGATCGTTGTCGCATTTTCGTCACCGGAATCAACGAGGATACGTGCATCATGACCGGGAGTGAACGCTGTGAGTGCGGGGGGCGGGCCGACCCATTCGTTCTCTGGCACAAGTGCCTTGAACCCATAGGGGGCCATCGTAACAGAATTCAAACAACCATACCAAGGCGATTGATTGTCGTTATTATACGACGAGAGAGAATCCTGGAGCGTATACGTTTCGTAAGGTGCGAATAGGTTTCTGACGGTGGTGCCGGACGTGTAAGGAGAGGAGATCCATAAATCATCCTTGCAGTCGTATGACCAAGTCTTGGTCGTATTTTCGTTCGTGTATAACAGCCACACCTGGTCCTGATAGGTGCCCCCCAGAGTTTGGACACCGCTGATAGCGGAACGAGAGATGGACCACAGGCCCATTTCAGTGGCGCTACCGTTTGAACCAGGACGCTCGATATAGTACGTCCAATTCCCTCGTTGGACGAGGTTGAATCCATCCTGAAGAGAGCCGTACACTGAGCGGAGATGGTTGAATTGCCCGAATAGGCGACGCGAATCCATGGTAGGATCGAAGTGATCGCGACCATTCCAGTCGTCGTAGCATCCAAGGGCACCTTTGTTAAGAGGCATGTTGAAATACTGGGTAGAACCTAGTTTGTAGCATCCGTGTCGTTTCCAAGCTTGGGTTCCTGGCATAGCTTGACGTCTACAGATCGCAATTGAGTGCACTCAGATCAAGGTAGTGAATAACGGAGATGTCAGACTTACCCGTAGAGGTAGTTAGACGCTCCAGTGTCATACATGTAGATGTTCTGTTCCTCGCCATAGAAATACTGACAACAATGTTGATTTTAGACAAGTCACTGAATGAGACTCAGATTGGAACTCACCAAAACTATCCCAGGCATCACCAGCGATGTCATAAAAGTGGCAAGAGCGCTTCTTTGTGTACCATTTCTAAGCTAGGCCAGCGAAAAACATCGAAGTTACTGGTCCCGAACATGTGCCTAGGGTCCAGAGTTCCATTCTGAGCATTGACGAAATCGTTGGTAACGAAGATCTGATTCCAGGCAGTGACGAAGTTGGTATCGACATCGTATGCGACCTGAAGATTTCCGTCCATGCCCAAGAAACGAGTGAGCGAACGGTATATGGAGTAATGAAATGCAACTCCGTCGAGAGCATTGTAGGGAGCATCGCGCAGGAAGTACTCTGACATACTCGATGTAACATTCGCTGCCGCCAAGAAACCAGGTGGAAGCATGGTAGGAGTACGCCCACGCCCACTACAAGACGGAAAGGGCTTATCAACAGCGCATATAGGGGGAAAAAGAATGATATTCTCACATGTACAAAGACCCAAAAGTGTTTCCACCAGTGACTTCCCCAGGGATGAAAAAGTTCGTCTTGCCGAGTTTGCTAGCACAAGCACGAGTACTACTGGCCCAAGTTGCAAGAGCATCGACTGTGACTTGGGTAGCTTTGTCGATACGGATAGCGTCTATATCGAGCGCCGTGATGGCGAGGCAAGAGAATGCAGTGAGTTTATCCATCACCGAAGGCTTCCATTCTCGCAGTCGATCTTGCACGGAAGCAAACTTCGATAATTGACGCTGCCAGTCAGGATGCACACCGAAAGCTTCCATATCACCGTACTGATCGAAATCAGACTCAAGGCAACCGTTGGTGTCCACAGTGACAATGGTGCCATCATCAAGCCAAAACTTAGGAGTTTGACAAGAATCATTTCTAGTGTTGGTGATCTATACAGCATCGATGAAAGGTGCGAAAGAGAGCTATATGCGGAAGTTAACAAACCTGAAAATCCTTGTATTCGGTGAAGTTCCAAGGAACATAGTCGGGGTGTTTCCATACTCCGTTGTACTCGTTAAGGTCAAACGGGGCGGTTGTGTTGATGTAGCTGGTTCCTCAAATCAGCGAAAATACCTATCATGAGGATTGACGCGTTACATACCCATCGAAACCGATCAAATCACTCATGGTGCCGACCGTGAAGTCAGCCATGAGGTACATACCACGAGCGTGAATTTCAGCGATAGTGTCGACCCAGTCGTCCCATGTACCCCAATGAGGATCCAGCACCGTGAAGTCGAGAGGGGAGTAACCTGGGAAACAAAGAATCAATCATGCGCGAGTGAATTGGGAGAATGTGAATCTCACTGTCGGCTTGCCATAACATATTCAAGAATGGTGTACCAGATATGAAGATGACCTTGATGCCCATGCCTTGAAGATAGTCAAGACGAGCTACGAGACCTTTGAGATCACCACCGAAACGAAGCTGGGTTTCACGCCAATCAGTCTCGAACATTGTACCAAAGTAATCATTGTTGGAAGGGTCGCCATCTGCAAATTTATCAAGGAGAATGGTGTAGACTGGAAGAGAGCGCCAGTTGTCCGGAGAAGGCGTATATGTGGTGTTCTGGCGAGTTGTGGAATACTGAGTAGGATCAGTAGCGTCCTTGTTGGTATTGAGGTTATAATTAACAAGGTCTTCTCGGTACGGAGAGGCAGAAACGAGAGCGGAAGATAAGAGAGAGACGAAAGGAAATAAGGCGGTTTTGAACCGCATGGCGGAAGGAGAGTAGGAGCAAAGAGCGAAAAAGAGTGGAAGAGGTTTATTGGCAGAAAAATGTCTAGAATTTTGGCAACTCGGTCAATCCACCCCGCATTGAACCATGGTGGGAAGATTTTGATCCTTGATCGAACGTCCAAATCCGAATCCGTCTTTGTCATTTTGATGGTAAAATTGAAGTTCTTGGCAAAAGTTTTTCTCAATTCTCTCAAATGCAGCTTGCATTTTGCCCTCGACAGCAAAAATCATTATCCCCCCTTCGCATGCCTTGTTGAACAGACTGCCCACCAACATGAATGCATCACTGGTAGCTCGAATTACAGTCAGTCCACATATCCAGTGACTCTACCAGGTACATTTAAGCTTCCGAGTCCCGATGTTCCGTTGAAAATCGGCTGACTTCGGTCCCTGTGAAAAATCAAATTCCCCGGAATTTGGAGGCTAGTTAGCAGTCCTAGTCAAGCTTCGGACTGCTTCAAAGCAGATCTATGTACCACTCGAAAGCCTCGCTTTGGAATCTCGTCTTTGTGTTTCGCCCTCCTTCTCCAACCACATACAAGGTAAGTCAAGTACTCATTTCGCCTCGCGCCTTCGTCGCAACACTTTGAATCTAGTACCACTACATGGCACGCGTCCGAGAGTTCCCTTTCATTTGTATAATGTTTGTACATTACATGTCCCAAAATTATGAGAAAGGAAGGGTATGATTACTTGCTTCGAGCTTTCGTGTCATCGAAAGGTGCCTTGTAGTGACCGTGCGAGCTGAGCAAAGTGGCAAGTCTTGGGAGGACCTCAACCTGGAATTCCTCGAAAGGATAAGATTCGCCATCGATAGACAAGTATCCTTTTTTCGAAAGAGGTTTCACACGGTACGCCTCCGCTTTGATGTAGTGCAACTGTATGTCATGGAAGTTCACTTTCAAGCAAACACAGTACGGTGGACCTACACTATCATTCCAATAGATTTCGCCTTTTGGAGCACCATCGAACGAAGATAGAACACCGGTTCTCGAGAAGTTTTTCTGTCACAAACGCCATGAGGATCGTAATTCAAGGCGCATACCACGCAAGACATACCGTGGACTGAACAGCAATGTCTATTAATCCATCGTCAGGGAGAGACACCGGAAAAGCCATGAAAGTCCTATAGAGACAGTCAGGGTTTGAAGATGATCTGGGCAGAAAAGGAAGTCACCTTGCAACATATGGCCCTTTACCTGCGTACATATAAAGAAGTGGCTCGGAAAAAGTTGTCCATCCTTCAGTTTCGTTCGACCCAACTTTGGGCTCGGGAAGCGTCGTATCGTCATCCAGATCTTCAGGAGTATAGTCTGACCGTTTAGACAATCTCAGATTTAGGTTCTCGAACATCTTCCTCTTGTCTTGTTCAACAGCCTTGTAAGATAATTGCACGTCGCATGGCTTAAACTTGATGACTAGCCAACGAAATCAACGTTTAGCACTAACGGGAATCGAGGAAACACCTACGTCCACGGAATAAACCATACATGAAACGGGAATCCCCCATCCAGCGAAGATCCTCTGTACCAAGGTCAACGTCAGCCATGAGACCCAATGCTTGAGACATGAACGAGATCGTTCGTTTGCCGTTCTGAGTGAAAGAAAATACGTCAACAGGCATGGGAGATCCTGCAAAAGAATGAGCGTAAGGTGATCTGTTGTATACACCGAAACAACCACACCTTTGATTATATTGAGAGTCGCCGCAACTACGTCTAGGCCATCCTGTAATGCGTATTAGACGAAAGGAAGCACGAAAAGGACTGGTGAAGCGTACCTCAAGCCCAAGTAAATTGAGGGATAGTCCATTGCCCGAACCAGTGGGTATAGGCGCGATTGGCATTCGGAGAGCTCTGCGAGGGTTCACATGGTTCGCAAATCCATTCAATACTTCGTGAACCAAACCATCTCCCGACACCGTTATCAGAGCATCATATTCAATTAGAGGAAGAGTTTTCGCGATATCGTACGCGTCTCCCGTCTTTCGAGTATCTGGTTAGATGTAAGATATTCAGTGAAATTCAGAGTGATACTAGGCATTGATACTCACGGACAATATCAAGGCTACATCCTGCTGCACGAAACACCGGTTCAATGTGCTTGTTGAATATAGCAACTCCTTTTCCCTGCCAATCATGGTACTCAAAATAAACGAAACATGGAAGTTGAAGCAACAAGTACGAACGACACCACCATGCGGATTAACCAGGATTTTCAGTCGACGATTCGGCTTGATGTCTACACATCCAATGTCAGTACATGTTCACCCAGCACGATGAATACCCACCCTTATACGCCCATTCCAACGTTGTTTTTGCCAAGTTACCAGCCGATTCAGCCTTGTCCCCCTCTACTTGACCGTCCAATTGCACCAATTTCAAAGGTCCTTTTTTCTTCTGTCTAGTCACGTACGCGACCTTGAGCAATTGCGAATCAGAGGGGTGGTAAGAAGCTGCAATGATGTTGTACAGAGGAATTCTCTCAGGTTTCTTGTTACCTAGTGGTCCGCCTATCACAAATCACTTCTAATACGCCCAACACAAGTCTTTTCGCACCGATTGTGACTGTCAAAGTAGTAGAGGTGAGGCAGTACTTGGTATTCTTGCCGTATACTTTGGCTTCAGTGTCTATATCGGTCATCCTTGTGCAAGGAAGAGCTGGGCCATGATAGGATTTTGTTCGCTGCTCATTTCGGCAGCTCCGTCAATAATATCCCCGAGCTCCGAAGATCAAATGCTTAGCTAAACCGCGTTTGTCACATGATCAAATCTGTTTACTGGTATAAAGCGCTTGTTTGTGGTCGCGTCGTTCCTTCAACTCCTTTCTTTCTTACTCCCACTTCCAACGTGAGTTTTACCTGCCGGTACACAACTTTTCTTGATCAACGATTTCCTAGACCTCTAGTGCTCAAAACATCTATAACATCCTTCGCAATGGCACCCAAAGTACGTGTGGCATCCCCTGATTTAACGCGAATTTTGGATTGAACAAACCCCCAAAGCCTGCTTCCACCGCTTCCAAGGCACCTGCTTCTACTGCTACAAAAGCACCTGCCAAGGTCGAAGGCTCCAAAGCTGCGAAGAAGACAGCGAGCAAAAGTCAGTCCTCTGGAGCAGACGGTGAAAAGAAAAAGCGCAAGAAGTCAAGAAAGGAAACATACAGTTCCTACATATATAAAGGTATGTTAATTCAACATTTTCGGTGTGTTTCGTCCAGTTGATTGATGATCTCGTTCAGTCCTCCGACAGGTTCACCCTGATACTGGAATTTCGAACAAAGCCATGGCTATTCTCAACTCCTTTGTGAATGATATTTTTGAACGCATTGCCACTGAGGCTTCCAGTATGTCGACAACTTCTTCTTGACGCGTGAAGATATTGAACGTTTCGGCAGAGCTTGCAACATACTCGAAGAAGTCCACCATCTCCTCACGGGAAATACAAACATCCGTGCGTCTTATCCTTCCTGGTGAACTTGCAAAGCATGCGATTTCGGAAGGCACGAAGTCAGTTACCAGTGAGTGTTTTTGCTGTGAGGAGTAAGAACATCGTTCTAATAATATTGCAGAGTTCTCCGCTGGAGCCAAATAGAATATGTTTCCTTGTCTATCCTTATTACATTCTCTTTCCTTTGTTCTCAATCTGGATTTGTTGTAACACGGCTGCGCTCTCAAACGACGAGTGGTTCTTGAGTTGGTAATAGATATCCGCGTCAACCTGCATCCTCCTGTACACACTGTATGACCAACTTCAACCAATGGTCTAATCTTCTCTATTGTGCAACGAAAGGTAATCGACCGGGCGAGTGCTATTGATATTGTCGCCAGTGACCAACATCTAACGGGCTTCGAATTGGACCACTACAAAAGATTGAGTGAGACCTCTTGTGTGTTATTTGAGATACACGCACTCCGTCTTGTCCTCCTTTTGTACATAATACGATGCCCGCATTCTCTGCATCGAATTGGCTCTCTGGCTCGAATTTCGTTCTTAGCGTTACAATCTAAGAAATTTTTTTGAGACCATGTTGCGAATGAAGATTTATGTAGAAGGACTTGCCAGCACAGAGGTATTCCATTTCCTGTCTAGGAGCCTGCATAGGGATCCCAGCACCTGTTGAATTTGTGGTTTGCTGCTGGTCGTCGTTCGAGTTCATGACTGAAGCTGACTGAAGATGATCACAACAAGGACAAACATTGTATAGTCGAATATTGTTCTTTCTCATCCTTGTCCAAGTTGATGGCCACCTTCTCTCCCTCGCCGGCTCCTCGTCGTTCCACACGCATCCGCAATAACATTCGACCAACATCACCGCCAAGACCCTCTCGATTGGCCGACATCAGTTCACGCCTTAGTACACCGAACCAAAATGTTGATTCAGCCTCTTTAATATCCTCGATGGACATCGATGAACGTGCAAGTTCTGTCGTGTCTGAAAGAAGCTTTGCAAAATCTGGACTAGAACACTTTTTTGCAAAGTCTGAACAGCTGGCAGTATCCTTCTACGCGAATCTGCCTCTTGAAGTTACCCAGATTCTAAAAAATGCTGGTGGGTGGTTCTGTCTGCCCAGTATTCAGGAAGGTTCATCAATCATGCTGTAGACTTCTATCGCGACGTGTATTCCGGAGAGATTGATACCTTAACTGGATTCGCGTTGGTTGTTTCTATGAAGACGTGTTTTGTCTGGCAGCATGCCATGGTTCGTTCACCTATCGTTCCGAAAAACTAAAATCATTGAACAGAAAAGTAGGCTGTGAAGGGCATCCCTATCTGCTATATCTTCACCTGTCCCTACGACGTTCAATACACCAACCCTCCATTCCATAGTCTAGTGCCTTGGGGCTCCGGTAGGGAACCTGGTCTCATCCTGGTGTCAACAGGTGGTGAAATCAGATTCTGGGACAGCGTTGGAATTGGTCTTGCAGGCGGTGATCGATACTCAACCACCAATATTGGACTCCGCCAGGGCGAAACCGTCACCGCACTAAAACGCGTAGATGTGAGTGGACGAAACATGATTCACTGAATCTCTCTGACCGTCCGCTTTCCAGACTCAAACATATGTCGTTTCAACTACCTATGGGACTCTATATAAGCTCATTCTGACATCTACTGGTGGAAAATACCACTTGTCTTTGCACGCGTTCTCAAAGCCTTCAGCAACATTGTCATTGTCCCGGCTAATTCCTTTCTTCTCTTCATCTTCCGCCAACACCACTCTCATACCCGAACCTGGAAACATCAACGCTATAGCTCTTGGTGAACAGACAATTGGGGGCGACCGAGACATCTGGGCATTGATTGCCTTTAGAGTACAGAGATGGGTCATGAAGCTGGAAGGATGGGAGGAAATTGTACAGGATGTGGACGTTGCAGTTCTTATCCAAGATGCCCTGCGGGAAACATTCGGAGACTCTGTTGCCAAAGATGATGCTAAATTGGATTTAGAGCTGGTCGATCTTGTTGTTGACAGGTATGTATGACTATCCGAGCTCGCTTGTCATTTGCCAATGGACGTCTCGTAGCACGAATCAGATCTCTGTTCTGGTTTCGTATGCGGCTATTGAAGAGGTCAACATGATGGCTATGGACGCCACTGGCATAAGGCGCATCTACGCCCTTGTCCATATTTCACCAGTGGATGACATGTTCAAGGTGAACAGCGTCAGAAGTGTGCCATACCAGAGTGTGAGTGATATGGCCTGACATTCAGAATGTACAACTCACACACGATTCAGACTTCATCATCGGGTGCGCCTATGCACCCTCGATTACGGGCTCTTCCTCAGGGTCATCTCATCAGTATCCAGTTTGGAGACGCGGTCGTACTGTGCGCGAAAGGTCAGTTGGCCTCTAGTCTGTTGCAGCAAAGTTTGATGCTTTCATCCCAGCATCTGACTATGAAGAGCGTCTGGAGCTGAAGTCTGCTACTGATCGCACGTTGGGTGTCGGTATAATGCAGAGTGAAAGCACGGCTCTTGTTCTGACCGCAGCCATAATGATGAAAGTCAACATCGATATCGACAATGTTTTGACCTTTGATTCCGCGTTAGTTCATTCTCTTCGGGTCTTCCGATTCCGCGCGCTCAGATATGAAAATAGAAGCGGAAAGACACACTTGGTCAAGTCGATCATGACTCAAGCCATACTATACGGCTCTTTGCCCAATGTGAGGTTCTCCATCCATGCATCACCGAAACTAGGTGCTTACAGCTTTTATGATCTAGAATCCTTTACATTTCAGCTTCCCACCCGAAGTGGACGAGGATAGTCTCATGCAAGCAGCGCAACAAGTCAGTGCTGCCGTTCTTCACTCAGGTAGGTGACTCCAGGTCTCTATCTAGCAACTCTTTGATCACCTTTTGTAGATCCAGAGCTGGTCCGAGGCGTTCAGGACCTGAGTTCGCAGCTCAAAGTGAGAAGGGAACGTCTTGCCTGGTTGATCGAATTTATCAACGAAAATACGGCCTTGGTCAAAGTGATTATTCCGTTTTTTTGTTTGCACCCTGTAACTCAGAGACCCGCATAGATGTCTCAAAAATGTCGACAGATTCTTTTGACCGACGCAGAAAAATCGGAGGCAGCGTGTGACCTCTGGGCCTCGCATAATAACCTACTTGCGTACGCTACTAGTCCTCATTTTGGCGAATTCCTTTGCTGAATGGGTTTAAAGCACAGGCCCGACGCATAGCGTTCTCAACGATGCAGTCTATGCATACATAAATGAACATGGGACCGAATATTATGAAGATTATATGCGAGCGTTTTTCAAATTCCACGTCAAAGATCTTGGTATCGTCATGGAACGTATACCTGATGTTACATTGAACGCTGCACAACAGACTGGAAAAAACATCAGCGAGCTATTGCCTGAGGCAAATTCCATAATTCTGGTAGGCGGTGTATGCTTCGGATGGCAACGGATGATCTGATGCACGATATCGAGCAGACCGTCCTGACAGCGGCTTCCAGGCATCGCATGCAAAACCTTATCACATATGGCATCGACCTTCCTATGATTGATTCTTGGACGAGCACAGCGTCTCTTATCGACGGCATCATTGCTCTC
The DNA here is from genome assembly GCA_027919835.1 of Lentinula raphanica. NCBI lineage: Eukaryota > Fungi > Basidiomycota > Agaricomycetes > Agaricales > Omphalotaceae > Lentinula > Lentinula raphanica. The sequence continues at coordinate 491,703 of JANVFP010000006.1, read as the reverse complement.
TTCGACACAACGACACGAATTTCCGCGTCCGCGTCAGCTACAATCTCGAACTCTGCGTTACATTCTCAACTACCTGACCTTGCGGAAGTCCTCTTTATCTGTATATCACAACATTTGGAAAGACTCTCAATGTCAGTGTCCATTCGATTCCGCTTAACGATTCATTGTTGATGGCTTCTTCTACAGCGATGCACAAGCGGGAGCTTCTGGTAGCGAGCGAGAACTTCACCAACTTCAACAAAAGTTCGACATGCTCCGACCAGACGTACTAGAGACCCTTCGTATGCACTGACTTATACGATATAACTGCGCTTGCTAAACTGTTGATTAGGAAGGAGTGGACATGCGGAATCAGCGTTCAAACTGGCTGAAAAATACCAGGACTTCAACTCGCTTGCTGCTCTGTGTCACAGAGATACTATCTATCCTCCCCAGGAAAATCCCAATCATGCTCGTATCCAAGGTTATATTGAACGATTCAAAGAGCAATTCACAAACGCGCTCTATCGATGGTACATTCAACATGGTCAGTAGATTCCAAGAAGACTCCGGTTGAATATTGTTGATTTTGTCATGCATATAGGTGAAGTCCGAACAATGTTCAGTCAAGACGATGCCCACACCGTTTACATCGACAAATTCTTTGAACAAAATCCTACCCCGTCATTATCTTGGCTAAACGATCTGGGCAAGAAGCGCTACCTCGAAGCTGCGGATGCTTTGCTCACCGAAGCGCAACAGACTGTCAATCTGGAAGTCAAGCATGTATGTATTTGGCTCGAGTTCGAGCGCTATAGCTGACTGGGAATAACAGCTTGAGCTCAGTATTGGGAAGCTCGCCAATTTGGCGCACTTGCGCAAGATGGAAGGCACAGTCGATGTTAGCCTCTACGATGGTATGACTATCCGTGTTTCTTGGCCAAGGATAGAACACTGAGGTATTCGTCAAGCTTTCCATGACGCTCTCGACGTTGTCAGTGTCCACGAGGCTCTTCTTGACGAATTCAAAGCTGTTGTAGCCAACATGCGAAGCAGACGTTCGCTAGATACACAGGTCGACACTATACTCAAAGAGAAGGCTACTCTGTTATTTGAAAAACGAGAACTTACAAATGTATCTACTTTCGAAAATCCCTTTCTTCCTCGGCTGACCTCGTTCGTAGATCTTCAGGAATCTAGTGAAGGATCTCCTACAAGGCAAAGCATTGTCAGTAGAAGACACGGTGGATGTATTGACGCTCAAGGACAATTTTGAAACTATGGGAGATTATGCGACTGCTCTTCATTTGCTTGCCCGCGGCAATGTAAGTCGGTTCTGCTTCGAAAGTTTAATGTGGGAGTCGCTTAACAGACTGTAGCTGCCCGGAGCCCGCAAACACGCTGCCTTCAGAACAGTATGGAGAAGGATTTACCTCCACGATGAGTACGTGCTTCGTTTGGTCCTTCAGACTACTGTCGCTGATCTTCTATCAGCTGGCAGGCCATTCAAAAAACGTCCGGAGTTGGCGACGCAGAACTCATTCAGAGATTCAGACAGACCGCACTGTACACAACTTTCCTCGACATTCTATCGCGGCCAGATGAGGAGCAACCCGATGGGTTCGAAACAGACCCTGACATCGCTCTCATCGTTCCGACTATTGAAGAGCTATCATCGCGGTGGCCGGGTATCCCTCAAGACCAGATCGAGAGGATACATGAAGATTACAATCTCGAGTGTGATAGGCTTGGAGAGTTCGAGCTTGATGAAGCGTATGCTAGAGTGAGGGAGCTTGCCGAATTTGAGATATCTCAAGGTTGAAGGATTTAGTCGGGATCTTCTACATAGCACTTAAGACTCAGTTCACAGTGATGTACATTCGTAGAGATATGTAAGTAGTCTGAGGCAAAGCGCAGGACATGTTACGTTTTGTGCCTAGGCTTGAATAGTTCTGCTATTCCAGAAGGAAATCTCGAGTACGCTACTCGAGCAGCAAGAATGATGTTGGCCCAATTCCGAGCCCGCCAAGTTTTGGAGTATTCATCCACTCGGTCACTCTCTTGTAGCAACCATTGTTTATAGAACTCTGATAACGCATTCTCCTTGTCCAAAGGAGTGAACGTAGCGGGAAGACTGGTCAAGACTGCTTCCTTCGCACTCTCAAACCGAGTGTTACTCTGTTCGTAGGATTAGTCAAAAACACAAGTCGTCCAGGATAGACAATGCACGCACATCTAACCAAAAATTCTGACTGAAATCATCCAATTGCTGCCGCTGCAACTTCCACTGCATCTCGTATGCATTGGAGTTTCTGGCAGGTTCTGGGTCGAACTCGTGCAATGAATATGGGTGGTTGATGACCACGGGAGATGGGAGAGGGGTTACATCGTCGTATATTATAGGCCTTAGATGGGAAATGGGGTCTGGAGGACCGACCAAGTGTCTCTGTGCCCTAGCTGAGCCATGAAGATAGCGCGAACGACATCCGGATAGTAGTGATGATGGACGTAGCGGAGCAAGCATTTGTCCATCACAACATATTTGAATAGCAAACTCATGAATCTCGGGCATTTCCACTGTCCAGGCATTTCCCTCTGTTTACGATTACAGCGTGGATAGAGTGTATTCAAGTACGATAACCAACGTTACACTGCTTGTGTTCGTTAGAACAATTTGAAGATAGATTTTTCCATGTCTCTAAAATGCGGCAACCCCAAGTCCTCGGCCAAGTCGTCCAAAATTCCACCTCTACCACGAGGAACAGTAGATGACACGTCTTCGGATTCTGACTCGGAAGAGTTGCTTTCTTCAAAAAGATGGTGAGTTGGACTTGCGCCGCCATAGGTTTCTTCTCCGCCAATGACAACCATCTTTGGCATATCTTGTTCTGGCGGAGGCTCTATCGGTGTAGATGAAGCCAGATGATCAAAGGTATAAGGCTAACAAACTTTGAGTTTGGTATATCAGGTTTGAATTATTCATGAGACGTACGATGGAGATTGCAGATTCATGCTCAACATCGGTAGCCTCCGGAAGTATCACGTTGAGATACGAAGATATAGGCGCAGCATGTTGAGATGATAAAGGAATTCCGGGTGCTTCACCCTCTTTAGTAGCAGCCACGGATGGTATTTCCGGTGGTGTGTTAACAGTACTTGCAGACGCAGAAGCGATGGAGGAGAGGGATTTCTCGTGTTCCTGTATCCTCAAGATGAGTGTTGGTTTATTCCCTGTTCTTGACAAAGGAAACGCGGTTGATTTTTGATAGAGTTAAAGAATGTACACAACAAAACCTACGGTGATAAACCGCGAATTCGAGCTTCTTTTTTGAGGTCGGTAACTGTGAGCTTGTCCCAGGATTTTGAGAGAAGAACGGCAGATACGAAGCCTCTGCGGGCCTGCGATAGAGAGCGAATTGCAGGAATCCTGACAACACCCAATGAGTACAGCATACTTTTGAGAGAGAAGGTCGTGTAAATTGTCGGAGAGTTCGGAAGACAAGCGTAGCTTACATAAGCATACACGATCGGCCGGCCCGAGAAATGGAATTTTGCGAACTTCAGCTTCAACTTTTTTCGTGAAGCAACGCGAAAGCTTCATTCTTTCATTGCTTCTATAACGCCGAATGCTTGGGAGCTGCATAAGTCCGAAGATCTGTGGGCGTTATCAGCTTATATCTTTTGCACTGGAATCAAATTGATCGTTTCCGATAAACGTCTTGCCTCGTGGATTCCTGCTGGCCTTTCATTGATTCGACCATTACAAGGGTTACATATCATCTTTTTTTTCTCCTCAACAGCCTTAAACACCTTATAATCATCACTTTTGCCCTTGAACATGCTTCTGTCTCCAACGTAAGCCTCTTCCACTTTCGACTTTTCAGCTCGGGTTTGAAATGCTTTCTCTGCACAACAGAGGATCCAACTCCGGCCTGCCATCGTTCTGGAATAAATTCAAGCCAAAAGGCAAGGAGCCTGATCTTCGGGATAAGGAGGCTCACATGGCCCTCACACGAGCGCGATTGCTCACTCTTGCCTTCGGCGACATGGAGACGATACGAACGGTGCGCACCGTAGACTACTTTTTCTCACCGTGGCGTCTAATCTGACTTGCATATCGCTAGCTACCAAACTCCTTCAATGTGAGCAGTAATGGTTTCTTGTCTTTCTATCATTTGCATTACCTCCTTCATCATTTCCTCAGGAGCTGGAACAGGCAGCAAGGGATTGGGCCCGACCGCCACCTGATGCAATATTCAGTCTGCGGGTGCCCGTTGAATATGCATCTATTCACGCTGCAGTATGACAACTCACTGATTCAATCTATGATGTCTTTCTAATCGATGTGAAGCGTTTGGTAGCAGGCCCATACATCTATGTGAGTGTTGATGCTGACTCGTACTGATTGGTTACACTGATAAGGCTTCAGCTCACCAGCGAGGATTCGTTTCAAATAGCCGCAATGGGAGCACAGGGTCTTCGAGTTGAGATAGTCAGTGATGCACCACCGCCTCCAGACGAACCTCCGTACGTCTAAGTTTATATCCGTAATAATTTCCAAGCTAAGGTTGATTCTACAGACCACCTCCGTACGTAACGAATCGTAAAAATCAAAGGTGTAATCTTGACTCCCGTTCCTTTTCATGCAGACCCCCACCAGTTTTGGAAATGCCTGCTACTTTCAACCTGGAGCTTGTACCTGGTCAACATGTAGCACTCGACACAACCGTTACGTCTGACGAACTAGACATGGCAAGAATGGAAGATGGAACCACTGTCGATGGGATGTTCTGGGGGAAGCTCGATATCGTCCACAACGGCGACGACCACAGAATGGAATTCAGCGGCACCAGACTGACGAATCAACAAGACTACTCTCCCGAGTTCATGTTCGACTCGCGAGTGATGACCAAACTTGCTGTGGCCGCGAAGCCAACCACAGCAAAATGCAATTTGAGCATTCTTGCCCCAGATATGACTTACTGTGATGTGACGTTGATGTTCTCGCCGTATTGGAAACTGGGAACTGCCTGGCCTCCACCAGAGAGTTTGGGGGATAACAAAGTCAAGTATTTCCTTAGAGTCCATCCTGGAGGCGCCCTCGAACATTTCAGTAGCGAGGTAGTCTCTACCGCGTTGTACTATGAAGCGATGTCAGTCCCCTGCAGTCGTCATCTTTGTTTTTCGCTCACTATGTACAGACCTGACGCTGGTATGCTCGAACCTGACGACGTTATTGGACCCCGGAATGGCTACGCAATGTCATTCCGAGACTTCATACCCCATCTAATCAATGTACTCGACCAACTGGGTATGTCTTTGTACGCCAGGACTAGTTTCATCAAGTTCGTTTTCTTCTTGCAGTTCTGTTTTGACGATGTTTAACCTCTTTCTTTTCTCGTTCCAGTAATAACATCGCTGCCTTCGCCGCGCATAAGAATATTGCTTATCGATTCATGAGCCCGAGGAAAATCGCTGCAGCCGTGGATATCACCGTGACGTCCGAGCCATGTGTATTCACGCGTCTGTTCCTCATTTTTAGGGGACTCAATGACGATGAAGTCGAGACATTTGCGGGCGCAGGTGAAAAAGAGGCGAATACTGTCAATTGGCGCGAAATTGTCGCTTGGTCGGAGGAGTCTAAGGATCCGACCATGTTTCGAGTGCTGGAGACCAGTGTATTAGAAGTGACATGATTTCGCGGGTTTTCCGGGCGACTGCATCATGCTGAACTCTCTTATGGATTGGATGTAATATTTCTTGGCATATATCTGTTATAGTACTAATGTATACGAAGCTTTCCTTCTTACTTTTCTGCTTACTTTCTCTGCTTTCAGTTGCTGTAGCCTTCGAATGTGTATTTCTTGCTGGTCCATCCGATTCCATATACCTGTTTGAGCAAGTTAATCATTTCTTTAATTCAGCATAGTATTACTCCAACTGCTTTGCTGTGTGTCTGCGTGGCATGCAATGTGACCCAGTTTCTTCGAATTCGGTCGCTTCAACGCGATATCAAGAAAAAAAAAGAAGTTGACAGACACGAGTTGATTGCTCTGAAATTCCCGAGCTTATGTAGAACATCCTGACCGTCCAGAGTAATTGATATCAAGTCTCGCATCCAAGTGGGAAGACCTGATATATCAAATCCTATGATTTTCATGCAGCTCTGCTACGTCGCGACTAAAGGAGTTGCATCGGATAGGCGCGATTCACTGCTAGTATATGTGACTGTGGAGATGTCTGATACGAGAATTTGGTTCAAGTTCCCACTTTTCGCGCTACAACCTGGATTCCCTCGTTTCGATAATCAAAGCGATCTATGCTTGGAAGTTGGAATCCATCCGCATGAACAAATATACAGGCAGATACTACTTCGAAGAATCCTCATCTGCACTAGTTGACTTCAGTTCCTTCAACCTGCTCTTGATTTCAAGTCGTCTCTGTTCACCATGCTGAGTTGCTTCAAGCCTAGCTTGAGTGAGATTCTGGACCGCGTCGTTGTGTCTTTGCTTCATGTGTCTCGGGAACAGAATCAATCCCGGGAACACCCCGATGATGATTGACTTGGAGGACGGTCTAGATTAGACGTTACGCAGAAGATCGTGAATGAGCATACCACAATCCCAAAGCCCAGAATCATGTGGTCCTTCCATCTATCGTCTGCATTGCTATTCCACTCGTATCGTGGTTCGTAGCCTCTAGCAACGTTAGGCCCTCGGTTTCGATACTGCTGATGCTTGTAGTATATATTCTTTCGTCTTGCAATCTCGTCGGCATATTCCTCAAACAGATGTGCATTCTTGAGTCCAAGCTTGTCTCCCTTCCTCAAAGCGTCATAGGCAGCTCGGATGGCTTGAAAACGAGCATGTCGCTCGGAATGAGGAATCAGTCGACAGGAAGGTGAATCAGGGTGATATAGGCGAACGAGGTCATAGTCTACAGCTGAGTTAAGCAAGGTTTTCTAACATATGCATATAGGATTTACTAACACCTTTCCTTAATCTGTTGTTGGTTGCACCCATACGGTAGATGAAATATCTCGTATGGAGAAGGTCTCGGATGATTAGGGAAAGGAAAGCTAGTGCCAGAGTTGGAAGAGATGCTACGTATGCACATTATGCTCGAGCAGTGTATCTGAGATGATGATAGCTGCCAACATCGCAGTTGTAGAGCGTGCATCTACGTGCATTTAACGAATTGGTGGAAGAGATGGGAAAGAGTTTAAGCGTCACAGTCACGTGTGACAGTAGCACGCTAATTCGGCCGCCGGGGACCGAAAAAGTCATTTTTTTTCTTTCTCTTACCACCAACCTCTTTCTCCTCGTATCCTCCTTATAGAAATGGTACAGTATGATTAGTCGCTCAAGTGCATCACTTTACTGATAACAAACAGAGTTATAATAGCTATGGTGGAAGTAGTCATGGAGGCGGTTACGGAGGAGGCGGTTACGGAGGGGGAGGAGGGGGAGGCTGGGGCGACGACCGAATGGGCAATCTGGGCGGTGGTCTGCGCTCGGTCGATTGGAACCATACAAAACTCGAGCACTTTGAGAAAAACTTCTATGTCGAGGACAAACGGGTCTCTGCACGAAGTGATAGAGAAATAGAGGAATTTAGACGATCCAAGGAAATTCGAGTAAGTCTCCCGTTCTTTTTTTCAAATACTAACACTTTTACTGACTTCGTACCTCAAAGATTCAAGGGCTTAATGTTCCCAGACCTGTCACCTCCTTCGAGGAGGTAGGATTTCCGGAATATCTAATGAAAACCATTCGTGCCCAAGGTTTCTCTGCACCGACTGCTATTCAATGTCAAGCTTGGCCAATGGCTCTCAGTGGTCGTGACATGGTAGCTATCGCGCAAACTGGTAGTGGGAAGACCATTTCCTTTGCTCTTCCAGCCATGCTGCACATAAATGCGTGAGTGGCATGCTCCGTGCAACACGCAACCTGTTACTAATCACACGCACTCTCTTAGTCAACCACTCCTTGCACCTGGAGACGGGCCCATTGCTCTCGTTTTAGCTCCTACCCGAGAACTTGCCGTTCAGATCCAACAAGAGTGCTCCAAATTCGGGTAAGCTTGTTTCGCATGCTACATTTTTCTTGATTCTCATGATCGTCTTCTCGCAGCAATAACTCGCGTATACGCAACACTGCAATCTACGGAGGCGCGCCTAAGGGCCCTCAAATCCGTGATCTTCAACGCGGAGTGGAGATTGTTATCGCTACCCCTGGTCGTCTTATCGATATGCTTGAAACCCAGAAGACCAATCTACGTCGAGTGACATACCTTGTGATGGACGAGGCCGATCGTATGCTTGATATGGGTTTTGAACCGCAGATCAGGAAGATAGGTTTGTCTGTTTGTCAAATTTCAAACGATACCTCGTTGAATTCGGGAAACAGTGTCCCAAATCAGGCCTGACCGGCAAACCTTGATGTTCAGTGCTACATGGCCTAAGGACGTTCAAAAGCTTGCTAGCGTGAGTTTGGTCCAGTCATTGATGCTAAGAGATGTTTTGACTGGCCTTCATGATAGGATTTCCTCACGGATATGATTCAATGCAACATAGGGTCCATGGAGCTCACTGCCAACCACAACATCACTCAGGTCAGTATCTCGTTCGGTTTTCATTGGTGCGTTCTTCTGACGTTTCGAGTAAAGATTGTCGATGTATGCAGTGACTTTGAAAAACGCAACAAAATGATCAACCATCTTGAGAAGATCAGCTCTGAAAATGCCAAGGTCCTCATATTCGTTGCCACCAAGAGAGTCGCAGATGATATCACCAAGTACCTCAGGCAAGACGGATGGCCCGCTCTTGCTATCCATGGCGACAAGGAACAGTATGTGCATATATCCCTTTCCACTTTTACGTTTGTCTCACTATGTTCTAGGCGCGAGCGGGATTGGGTACTCGGTGAATTCAAGGCTGGTCGCTCCCCTATCTTGATTGCCACGGACGTAGCGTCTCGCGGGCTTGGTACGTTTTCTCATTCATCTTGCAAGCGCTGGTTTCTTCCCTGTTGTGATCACCTGCTTGTGTGACGTCGGGCTCACTTGCCCACTCGACGTCCTCGTAGCTGGTGATCTCATCAGTCACTCTGTCAAAGCTTCTCAATATCTCTGGTGTCACTTCTAAAAATCTCGGGGTGCGTATCGAAAGCAAGAACAGAGGCGAACAATGGACCGGATTGAAGAGCAAGATGGCGGCCCATTCCTTTTGACTTTAACCTTTCCACCATGGTACTCTCAACGCTCCTCATGGCGTTCTTGGTTCAGCCGAGCGAACACTCATCTTGTTCTTGACTTGGTTTGGTTACGGTTACAGATTCTGGTTTGGTGATCGCTTCTCTTGTTCAAGATCCGTGTGCAACGTCTCCCTGCTTCTGACTTTCGGAATCGACCGCTCTTTGTGTAGTGCGGTCGAGCCATTCCTGGGACCTGTTATGACATTTTGCAGCTGAGAAGTTTCATTTTCTCTTGACCAAAGCGCTTGTATCCTCCGCTCTCTTCAGCCTTTTATTGACTTTTGAATGCTCTTCTATGTTGCACTTGTCACTCCCAAATCATGTATCCTTGTGTGTCGTCTGCTCCTTTGGCCTTCGTGTTGGCTGTCACTTTCTTCAGACGTCAAGGATGTAGGATATGTCATCGTGAGTTCCAGTTCTGTCCCCGTCAAATCTTGTACCTCATCCTTCATTTTCAGAACTATGATTTCCCAAATAATTGCGAAGATTATATTCATCGTATTGGACGAACTGGTCGTGCTGGCATGAAAGGAACGTCTTACACGTACTTCACAACTGACAATGCCAAGCAAGCTCGCGAATTGGTTGCCATCCTCAAAGAAGCCAAAGCGAACATTCCTCCTCAACTTGAAGAAATGACCATGTTCAGTGGTGGTGGCGGACGTAGTGAGTTTAGGACTTCGTTTCTTCATTGAACCCCCTCTAACCTACCCTGTGTTCCCAGGTCGTTACGGTGGCGGGGGAGGTCGTGGCGGTCGTGGAGGAGGAGGAGGATATCGTGGCGGAGGAGGTGGCGGTGGCAGCGGTGGACGTTGGGGAGGTGGAGATAATGGCTACGGTAGCCGGAACGATCGTTGGTGAATGGGTATACTGTTATCTTGGGACAGTATACGTGCATTCTCACCTCGTCGCTGATGTTTTTGCCCGTTTGAACTCGCATCCATCGCGCTCGTTGATTCTTTCGATGTCCGATAGGACATAGACTTGTACCTGTTACTTAGATCGCTTGGTCCTTTAAGGCCAATATAATTTGTACTGTCATTCGTTTTTGAAACATGATAATACTGTGACTGCCATTGAGCTCGAGCGTGAATATCTAGCAATAAATATCGTCGAAATTCTCTTCTGTAGTAGACGTCTTTTTTGTAACAGTATCCTTCTGCTTCTGCGCCATCTGATCACTTAGCTCCCACATCTCCTCATCATCATTATTCTCAGTCACACCGATACCGCTGTTGATGCTCTTCGTAGGTGCTGTAGGTGTGTCCGTCGAGTTTGCACTCCGCCCAGTGTCCATAGTTTCTTCAAATGCAAGCCAACCCTCAATATCATCATCTACATCCATAAACTCTCCACCTTTCGACGACCCTGTACCTCCATTTGCAATCGCTGAGCTGGGTGTTGCATTATTGGCTGCTGCTGCCGCCTGCTCTCTTTCCATCTCTTCCCAAATTTGCTCCATATCTTGATCGTCAAATTCGTCTCTGGCATTCGAAGGTGCTGAGGAAGGAGGGCGCGTAGGTGGTGAGGACGAGGATGCATAGGCAGCCGCGTCCGAGGCGGTCTCCTCTGGATTGGTATCATTGGGTATCGAAACGTCGTCTGCATCATTCTCTGCGACATCCTCTTCTTCACTATCTACATGCGTCTTTCCGTGTGCCTCGTCGCGCCACATACTCAGCTTGTTCTGTTCGAGAAACGTTGAAATAAATGATCAGCACGTTAGGGGCAAGGGCCCAACGCCTACATGCATGAGCTTTGTATGACATAGCTTCTCAACGCGGTCCACAGTATCTTTGAACTGAGACTTAGGATACATTCGATGGGTCCAGTATTGGTAAATCTGGAGCAATCGGTTGAGGTCTGTTGCCTAAGGGGTTGCCTTGAGTTCGCGCAAGGAATGGAAATCACAAACGATATACATACCTCGTGCCCCTTTCCTTTGATCTTGAAATGCTTCGTGTCCTCTATCAGCTGAGGAAAACCAGTCGGTCCCACCAATCTTGCCTCGTCCAGTCTCATAGGTCTGCGTTTCTCCTTCTCTCCGTCGTCTTTATTCCTCCCTTTTTTCTTTTTCGGGTCGGTATCATCATTGTCCGGAGGAGGAGGGGAGCTGCTAAGGATTTCGTGTCTGGGAACCTTTGCCTTTGCCTTTCTCTGAGCCTCGCGTTGGAGGCTGTCATAGTCGATTTCCTTTCGGGCAAGAGGAACGTAATCAAAGTTCAGGTCGTCTCCCACCACGCTGTCGAATATATCGTCTACGTTGACTTCCGGTTGCGCAGGAGGACCTTCCTGATTCTCGATACCGTGGCCACCGTCAAGATTGTCCTCTTCGTCCTGATCTGGGAGAAAGAGAGGTTGACTTGAGCTGGAGGATGCATGTGATGCAGGCGAAGTTGAAGTAGAAGGGCGAGAGACTATCTCTACGTCGTTGTCGTCGTCAAAGATGTCCATCAATCGCGTTCGACAAAGGCAAGAACAATAAAAATTTGGAAAAGATCGTTCACGCGTTTCACGCGTCGCGCTGTGTTTATCCGGGCCGGATAGCCGCGACTCTTACAGTACCATGGCGGCGAACTTGCAAGTCCCGAACGTCGAGGATGGAATCCGATATTGGACTGAACAACCTGCAAGCGTAGATGGCGTTCTAGGTCAGCTTTTGACCTCATGAGGATAAGCTTTGATTCACCGATCCTTCTACTAGGTGGTTATGGGACTGGTGTATGCATATCATATCTGGATTCGAAGAAAGAGCTGATTTCTTCTCATACTAGTCCCTTCCTCGTGTGGACGCGCTCGGATCGCGTCTTTTTCTACTTCATCTATACCCAGAGCTCTCTACTGTTCCCTCTGCACTGAAACCTTTGAAACCACGGGCTATTCCCCAACCATTTCGTGCGTTGGACGTCGGAGCAGGAGTAGGACGTGTGACTTCAGACGTACTCCTTCATCTCGTCGACAACGTTTGCCTGTTGGAACCTGTGACACCTTTCATTCAAGAGGCTCTCAAAAACGCCCGCAAAAGTGCCAACGCTGAATCTTCATCACAAAATGGTGGACATGCTGTCCACTGGCCCGGACTCGCCGCTTTGACTAAAAGTGTTACCTTTCTGCAAGGCACTTTGCAGGCTTTCGATCCAGCGCATCCTCTTGCCAGTTATCACTCCTCCTCTTCTATCAACTTTCTCGATCGGATTGGGTATCGACCAGATCCTAACGACCCATTATCCGACATCGACTCTCGTTTTGACGTGATCTGGTGCCAGTGGTGTCTCGGGCACTTGGACAACAATGACTTGGTTGCTTTCCTGGAAAGGAGTCACGCCGCTCTTCGAGATCAGGAATTAGATGGTCATAGTGGCAGGAGTCTGATTGTAGTCAAAGAGAATGTCTGCTCGGACGCGGAAGATGGTGGTCCAAGAACAGTGTTCGATGAACAAGACTCGAGCTTCACAAGGTAACAATGAAAATATGTCCGCAACTATTAGCTATACTAACAAATGGATGTCTTATTATGTAGGTCTGATATGGCTTGGAAGGCTGTGTTTCAAGAAGCAGGTCTTCGACTTGTCAAAGAACAGGTGCAGGAAGGGTTGCCAGATGGCTTGTATGTAGTAAAAATGTGAGCCTACTTGATCCTATCTGAGTTGCATGGAACAGTAGCTGACTTGCAAGCAGGTATGCTTTGAGATAGGAAGAATCCATGTCAATGCTGTCTACATGAAGATGCAAACCCCCCGTTGAATGCGTTGCATTCCCTTAGCCTATCTGAAAAACCCCAATGAGGTGTTTCAAAAACATCCACATGGTGGAAGTGTACTCTGACCCTGATGATTACTATCCAACATATGCACGCCTATGCACGCAGCCCAACTTAGCCCAACGGCAGTACAGCAGCATACAGTTCCCTACAGTTCCCTATGGGACCTTATGGGACCCTCTAGAAAGCTACGGAAACTTTCGGAAAGCTAGGAAAAGCTACGGAACAGGGCGAGGCAGTACGAGGCAGTACGAGGGCCGCCGCCCTTATCACAGCCTATTACATACTACGGTGAGCGAATTTAGGCCTACCACATCAGACCACATCGGAGGAGCTAAGGTATCGGGTCAACTCTGCAACATCATTCCCTAACATTCCCCCTTCCCACGATCTCTGAATGCATAAAGCCTCAAACCATACGAACTGTTTTTCCCCTCAGAGCTGGTCTCCTCCCCACGAAATCACAACCAACGCACTTTTTTCCTTCTTCAAAAACGTTCAACGCCTGTTCGCTTTCGCAATCGACTGCTACTATGCCAGTGACTTGCTCAACCGCAACTCGAGCCCTAGAGCAACCATCTCTTCCAGTGTTCTTTCTGCTCCCACTCCCATTCTGACAAGCTCCAGTTCGTCTATTTCTGGAGCTTTGGCCCCGCCACCTCAATCCAGAGATCTGACCCCGGAGGTTGCTGTACTCCAACGTGGGGTTGTACATGCTAATTTTGTTTCTCGAAATGTACGTCCGGCCTTATTTGCTCCGTGGGTCGATTGTCATGTTGATCTTTTAGGAGGCAGATTTAGGGCATGAAAAGTATGATAACCAGATTGAAAAGTTCGTTGAGGATGTGAGTGAGAGATGATGGTCTCCTTTCGGATTTTCTATCATCTATGTACACTTACGCCTGCTCTTTAGTCCAACAATGACTCTGTTGACTTGGAGCGTCGAGCTGATTCCCCCTCCGAGTCCAATCTCCCCGGCAGTAGTGGTGTCAATGCTCCGATAGAGCTGACGACTGAACAGGTCCGCATAATTATGAATCTGTTCACCCTTTGACTGATTTTCGTACTTTTCGTTCCCCTCTCTCAGAAGGAGAAATTTCTTCGTTTGCTTATGAAAAACCATCTCAATTTCCAATCTCTGATTGACGGCCCAGCGTCCGTTGAGATATCGGAGCTCCAGATTACAAAGCCAGAGGAATACCGTGCTCAACGTCAGCAGTTCATTGTCAACACTCAGCCCGAGCTTAATAGAGTATACCTCTTTGGGACAAGAGCGCAACGTCTGCAAAGTCGGCTTCAGCTCTCACAGAACAGCGAAGAGGACATACAGAAGGATATCTCACTATGCGAATTGATTTATTTCAAGTTTGACCTGGAACCTCCTTTACCTGAACACGAATCGGAAGCTAGCCTAGTAAGAAGACATTCCTTTTGCGGAGAAAACCACTCACAATTCGGCTTAGATGGAATCTTTACGCATTGAAGTGGGTAATCTTCTGCCTGATCATTGGGTTGATGCACACTTACACTTGCCCCTCAGGTCGACAATGTCTCTGTCAACACGAGGCAACAAGTAGGTTCCTCGTCCCATAACGCCGGCCGGACTGCGAATGCTGAGAGAAGCTTCCGCCAGTTGCTTGTTCAAGATTTAAACAATCTCGGATCGCTGCTAGAGGGGCCAGCGTCCATTGAACTTCTGCTATTCTCGGAAACAGACCCACAGGAATATCGTGCTCGACGTCAGAATTTCATCAGGCGCCATCAGCCCACAGTTGACAAATATTACCGCCGTGCAATAGGAGCGCGAGTCCTTCAGCCTCAGCTTCTGTTTCCAGACTCCACTCAGGAGGTGGTCGAGGGTATCCTCTCGACGTGCTACGCGATTTATGTCAAGTTCGACCTGAAGCCTCCACCAACCATCCGGCGCGGCGCCCGAGCAGAATAGCCTGGTGAGCAAGCTTGCATCTCGCGAAGTCAGCGGAAGAAGTCACTTACATTTTAAATCAGATAGTCGAGTCTTTACGCTGATGTTGGGGCTGGCCACCGTGCAGATGTCTGGCTCCTATGAAGCACAGACGTCGTAGAAGGGTTTTGGTTTCGACTCCATCGAGCTTGGACATTGCTACACGGAGGTCGATGCAAATTTGTTCGGCATTGATGATGTATGTAGATGGAGCCCGGAGAGGAAGATGTAGATGTTGAGTAGTGGAGTAATATCATCTTGTGTGAACATCATAGCTCCCGATACAGTGCGTGATTGATCATGAGAGGTAGAGGAGGAGGACAGAAAAGATTGAGATGAACGTTGATATTGAGACTTTTACAATGGGTGCAAGACAGCAGCTTCAAGTTATGCCTTGTGAGACGAAGATGGGAGCTCGCGGCGGGTTTTACTATGTTCGTTTACATCAATGCTTTATGCTATGGAAGAAATCGCTGGCTGAGATAGGGTTTAAAGTTTAAACGTGAGGAAAATGAACACTTACGTGAAGTAGTTTGACATTACGAGTCCGGAATGAAATGAAGGAATCGTCCTATAGCCCGTTTGCCGTGGGAAAAGTGTCAAAAATTGCCCTATTTGGTTTCATTAAAACTTGCCTCTTTTGGATTTTTTTCACCAAATTGGGAATGGAATCCTCAGTCACGCTTTCTCTATTCACGTGTTATAGAGCGCTCTAGCACAGCCACAATTCTCATCTGATTTCTTCTTCGTTCCGACCGTGAAGTTGCAACTTCAAGAAAAGGTGCGTACGATTTGCCATACGCACGCACAGTGGTCGTATCTTCTTGATCTTGAAGCAAAAGCTGCAACGTTCATTGCTCATCACCCGTTTCAGTGCCAAGTTTCACCCTATTCGACCTCTATAGTTCTACGAAGATTTTCTTGCTCATCCAATTTCCGCAAATCCTGTCGATACTCATACAGATGACAACACCGGAACCAATCCCGAATTAACTGCATTAACAACCAGAATAATTTCTGGAGACTCAAGCTCTTTTTTGTCCAAAGCTGCCACCTCCTCTCCCCTCCTTACTCTGATGTAACGAACGTCCTTGAAAACAAATCCACCACTGTTCATCTAACCACCCCACTCCTCAATTCATATCTATCGATCTACTACGCTCATGCTTCATTGGATGCGTCTTTCAACTTGTTCAATCGTCTATATCCCGAGAGTAACCATTCCGAAACAACTAGCTGGAACTTCAACAATACACAGATCATCCAGTCTATGCCAAATACAGGATTTGCTTCGGAGATTCGAAACTGCATTCGAGGGAAGGGGATTGGTAGAATTGAGAATGATAGAACGTGCACACATTGCTTGGATTAGGCCGTTGGCTATGTAAGCTTTCAATCACATCTCAATCTTCATGAGATATTAACAAAGCTCAACAGAACAAATAACATTGTAGAAGCCTTGTCCCATATCCGTGCGTTCATGTCTAAGTACCCGCCTTCAGCCGTCCGACACCATTCCTCTGCTTCAAATCGTTCGATCACGCGCAGCTTATCCGAACCAGTCTTCTGAAGTACTCGAACATCCTTCATCGGTGCCCGGCCACTTGCAAGGCTTACATCACCAACGGATGCAGTTGATGCCATGTACGCTGAACAATCCACACCTCTGGCATCTTCCTACAATGCCCCGAACTCAGTCGCTGATTCTGGAAGTACCTCTTACGCTGAGGAGCGAGCAGGGGATCTAAACGGCTCAAGTACAAATGAACTGACCGCGGAACAGATCCTCCAACAGAAACTTGAAAGAAGAAAGGAGTCGAGAAGGAGGCGGGAGAAAGATCTGGCGTACATAAAGTGGGTGTGCAAAAGTTATGAGTGGGCTGAATGACGCTCCTCGTGCAGTCTTTCCGTGCGTGTTCCACATTCTACTCATACAAGTCCTCAATCTCAACTTTTATTAGATCTATCGTCGGACGACCTCAACAACAGAGTATCGTGATCGGCATGGGTACCAAGGATTCGTTCGTTGGGTATGTCATCTCACCAAATCATACACTCCATACTCATATGCGCTGCACAGTGATGAAGCACAAACCAAATGTGTAATTCTTACTCTGAAATACCCTATCGAGTATGGAATCGTTACGAACTGGGACGACATGTGAAAGATCTGGCATCACACTTTATACAACGAACTTCGTGTCGCGCCCGAAGAACATCCAACTCTTCTGACCAAGGCTCCTCTCAATCCCAAAACAAACCGAGAGAATGACTCAGATCACAGAAAATTTTATTCCAGCTGCGGCTATAAAGCTTATAATTGTACATGTGTATGTAATGTCATTCCGGACGAGTATATGCCACGCGCGAAGCGCGATGGCCCACTTCCGCACGTACATGTAAGAAAACTTTCGATAGCTAAGAGTAGCAGGCTCTGCCCAGAACCGCGAGTTCGATGTCGAGCTGCAGCGAAGTGTTGGAGCACCAACATGGTGAGCCGCGAGTCTTACGAAGGTTACAGTGAGCTCTTCTCAGGAATAGTACGAGTTCAGATCAGTTAGACAGTGGGAGTGATGAGAGAGATAAGATAAGATAAGAAAATGACGCCTAATTGAATGAAAAATTGGGGAAACCCGGTTCCGCGGCCGCGCCCCCAAGTCTGGTCCTCCATTTGCAGAGCATTTACGCCGTGTTCCCAGGTTGCCAACCCTGTTGCTCTTTCTTCTCCTCTTACTGCCAACAGCGCTCATGCAGATAACCCGCAATGCCAATCTGACTCGAATGTCCTTTCGTACTATCACTCGTCCGACTCCACGGCTATCTGCATGGTCCGCTGCGGCCAGGTCAATCTCCTCAAGCTCTCCCGCTTCTCTGTTCCGGAACTCCTTGCAACCAGTCGTCCATGACGAGGCTCTCTCTGATTCAAGGAAAACCCGTATGTTGCGCATGATCATGTTTGGCAAGCCCGGAGCGGGGAAGGGTACTTTAAGTGGTCGTCTTGTTAAGAAATACGACATTGTGTCGCTTTCTACTGGAGATTTACTGAGGATGCACATACAAGAGAGGTAAGTAAAGGTCCTAGTATACTCACCGAACGAGTATCTGAACATTGCGCTAGGACCGAAATTGGACGAATGGCCGAGGAGATCGTCGCGCATGGTGGACTTGTGCCAGACGAACTCATGTTACAGGTCGTCACCAGCAAACTAGACCATCTGCATAACAAACACTGGATTCTAGACGGCTTTCCGCGTACCCTTGCCCAGGGAGAGCTTCTCAATACACACCTCAAGTAAGCTTAAATCAGTAACCAGTCAATTGCATTTCACATATCAGAGATTAACTCTTTCTAGTAAACAAAATACACCTTTAAGCTTGGTTGTCAACCTTGACGTTCCGGACGATATTATCCTAAGTCGAATCTCGGACCGTTGGGTGCACCTGCCTTCGGGTCGTGTGTATAATCTGTCCTACAATCCACCCAAGGTTGAAGGGTTTGACGACGAAACCGGCGAACCTCTCACGAAGAGACCTGATGACAATCCCGTATGATTCTGATTTCCAAGTCCCACTTATTCTGATACACGAGTAACTAACACATGATGCACATTTGATGCAGGAAATCTTCGCCCGTCGTCTCGAAAAGTTCTATTCAACAACCTCTCCTCTCCTAGACTTTTATGCTCGTTTATCCCAAACTCGCATCTCACCTCCTCCCCATCGAAATCCTCACCAGCACCCACATCAACTTGCTTTCCACGTCAAGCCTCCCCATCGTCTGATCGTCCAGTCAATATCTGGGAAGACATCCGATGAAATCTGGCCTAAGCTAGAGAGTGTGCTCAAGGATACGTTTCCTGGTTTGAAAGAGAGGGTGGGGAGTGCAGAAGCGAGAAGGAGACATAGTTTAAGTGATGCTATCACTGCAGCTTCAGTTGCGGCTAGTATGCAATCGAAATAGAAAAATAAAATTCATCTATCTAGTACGTGGTCTGGTTCCTTCACACCGACCTACAACGTTGCACGTATTGCAAGGACTCTGGACTGCCTGCTCGAGTATCTTAGCTGCTGAACAGAGGCATCCCAGGAGTTAGTATGTGGAGCTGTACTCGAGTCTGTAGATTAAATTTTGGTCGTAAGTAAATGGTAGACTAAGTAGGGTCGAGATGGTCGTCAAAGCGCTTCGGGGAACGCCAAAGTGGGCCGGAGTATAGCTCTTGATCAAGTACATCCATCATCCGCTTCTTCAAGAGAAACTACCAAAGTGTATTGGTTCTGATCCTTTGTCAATAACCACAATGCTCTTTTACCAGCTTGGTGGCTACCGTCTAGGACAACGGTGGTGAGTGGAACTCAATAATCTGCGGAAAGGGTTGTAGTCGGAGAGCTCGGAACTGGGGTCACTCCAAAATGTTGACAAATCGGCCTTCACTGTTCTCTTTCCTCCAGGGATAACTCCTTCCGAGTGCACAGCGGCAACAACTCATACCACGACCCCAAGATCACCGCTCAGAAAGTGATGACTGGTTTGACTGCGAACCTCCGGGCGAATGCCAACGACGACGACGACGATCTGGAGATAACAATCACACTTGGAATCCTCCCCTCCGGCGCGTCTGTCCTCCTTCTTACCCCAGCTCAGGTCGAACAGATATACCTTCATGTCCCAGGCGTCCGTTTTCCCCATCCAAACGAAGCGTATCCTTCATCCACATTCGAGTCTCTTTCCCCGATCGAGTTGGATACCGAGTCCTTGACAGCCAAGTTGCGTGCATTAGCTCCAAAAGCTGTCAAGAAGGGTAGACAGGCCAGCGACAGAGACACATCCCAGGCCAACAAAGGGTTCTGCCAACGAGCCGACCTGAACGAAGGTGCCAAACGCGGTTTATTCGAAAATGCTCGCCTCCTCAGGCAGCTTGCCATGAAGCGAATCCTACCGCCCTCTACATCCCTAGAAACACTCATACCCGGGATCCATGAAGCCTATGCCCAATTCTCCGCGCCTCATAACTTCCACGAGAAAATCTTACCCAGAATACACGTCGCAGCGTTCGCGTACACTCTATGGGCTGCCGATACGCGATATATCACAGACAGACGTCGCAGTCCGGATCTACTTGACGTGGCCTGGACGAAGGCGCTCGACGGCATACGTGATCTGCGGGTCCCTCCTGCTGGCCATCCGAGCTGGCAACAGATGGTCTTTGGTTGGAACGCGTTCAAGAACCAGCCAAGAATGAGCCGCAAGGCGTTTCCTGGATCGAAGGTTCAGCAGGAGAAGGACTCAAAAATGGGGGTATCGATCCTTCGAGAACTTTTGGAACCGTGTTTGTCTTCGTCACTCTCCAATTCGATGCCAGTCGGACCGTCTGCGAATGCCGATTCAAATGCGGAGCATCTCATTCTTCTTGTTTACAACGAAACCACCGTTCGGGATATATTTCTTGCGTATGGCGTCGACCTTCTCGCTGGTAATTACGATCCCAGCGCGGAATCTAGTGGTATGGATGGGGACGCGGGATGGGCACGTACTAAATGGAAATGGATCAATGACCAAGGTGCAGGTTTGAAAGATTTGGTTAGGGATGTGAGTCCATATTCATCACTCTCGCATATCGATCTCAATCATCTCCAGGATTCATACGGAAACCTTGACCGTAGTGACATTCCAAGTTCATCAAGAACACGTCGGGACACTTTCCACAACGTTTACAATCACAATCACAATGGTCATTCATCATCATCGACTGCAGCATACTCCTCTCCTTATGATAACCAACGTCACACCCGCTATGTCCGTGATTCAGACATTAAGCCTGATATACGAGACAGAACCCGTCGTTCGTCTTATTCCAGCGACCACGAGTCCAATGACCGTAGCGATTACATGGGGGACGGTCGTGGCAAGCGTGCACTCGATATCAAACGAGAACACCTGGATCACGAATACAGACAATTTAAGAGGCTGAAACGCGAGTCTACGTATGACCTTTCTCCAAAGAGAGAAAACGACAGGGATGGTACTGTTCTGGAGGAAGATGTCATAGTCAAATCTGAACCATACCAAGGTTACTTTATCAAAAAGGAAGAGAACGGCGTACAAGTCAAAGACGAAAGTCGAGGCAGCTATACTTTCGACAAGATCAAGGATAGAACTCTTTCTCCTCCAGCTTCTACCGCCTTAGAATCAACCCAACCGCCATCACCCTCACCCTCACTCCCACCGCCTGAGATTCACATACACGTTCTCGATATCAAAAGGCTCTTCCACTCGTCCACTGGTGCTGATATCGGTGCGCACAGTGTCCAAGCTATGGCTCGCGAGCTCTCTTCTGGCGGAATGGGCGGAGTGTCGCTATACGGTACGTTGGAGGAGAACGAATACAGTTCCGGTTGGGATGCAGCGTACGTTCATTTCGTTCGAATGTCTAACGCCTAGCTTGTATTCACACTCGAAGTCTAGACTGATGCTCAGCATATTCCAACTTCTCACCGATGGGCGGACGGTTGATGAACAGAGGGCTACTGCTGCTTCGCGAAGGGAGGTACAGATGGCCGAGGAGAGTGTGTTGCAGGAGAAGAACAGGGCTGAAAGGGAACGCATGCAGAGTATACGGCCGAGTCTAGATGATGATGTGGACCCCAACGATTTTGTTAGCCAGGCTCCTAGAGAGGACAGCAACTGGTTAGGCGAGGAGTGGTCCGATAATGGGGAAAGTGAATGATTTTGAGCTTAGCAGGACATTCATGTACTCTCGATGCGTCGCCAAAACTTTGTTCCACGAGTTGCATCGAGCAACCAGGGTCTCAAACGAATATACGAAGTCAGCATCATTAATTCATGAACATTGTGCAGCATACATAACATCAAGAAAGTACCACGGGTACAGGAGAATTAGTAGACACAAAGAAACACAGGTAGACCTACATGATGTGGCAGCATAAGTACAAGTTACAAAGTCGATACACGAGTGTCGCTCGTATCTTGTTTCCGTTTCGCATACTCTACAACCCAGAATTCGACATTGGTCTCTACGGTCTTAACAGAAACCCCACACCTAGAATAATGTTGAGCCACCTCAATCATATTTATTGGCTCTTCCCTCGAGCAACCAGGATCGAACGGTTGATAGTCCACGGTCGGTCGTGGAATCTGTACTACTCCATCTCGAATGAGCTCTGCGTACTGTCCCTTTGTTATGAACAACTTTGTCATCGCAATATTGAATTCTGCTCGATATTGAGGAGAAGTCGGCCGTAAGCGGGCCAACAATCGACTAGCTGTAACGTCTCCGAGAAAGGGGGCCCCAGTTCTTGGGTCGACTCGGACCCCTCTAGGCAAGGATTTTGGGTAGCGTGTGTAGTATGCTACCCACACCTCAGGGGGGTCGTTGTATTGGGGATTAACGAGATGATCCGGTGGAGAACCGCTATTCTGAGACGATTGAGAATGATTGAAAGGGTTTCTCCATCCAGAGAGAATACGTCTCTGGCCATATGTTTTTTGCTCGGGTGGGGTAGCATGCGCTTCCCGGCAGAGCGCTTTGACAAGAGCCATAGACCGTTCGTTTCCTGCCTGAGCTGTCCTGAAGAGATCCTCGAGAGCATTATCGACGCTGTGAGAAACGAGTGCGGAATTTGAACTCGTGGAGTAGTATCCAGGGATCCACGATCTTGCCAATTCGACGTATTCACGACGAATTGGCCTCGAGTGTTGTATACGACGCCTGGGGGACGGTGCAGGTGGTGGACAATCCTCAGGTGCCATCTCAGATGTTGGCGGCGGGGAATTCGCTGGCTGAATGGGCACAGCTCCAGGTTGAGGCGATGGAAACATCGAAGGAGGTCCACGAGCATTGGCATCAACACCGTTGTTATATGTCTCCGTTGGCCTATCGACGAGTGGCTTGAGAAATTCTATTTCAGAAGAAAGACCAATGTTGCAAAATCTGGACACTCGAACGGTAAAAACAACGAACCTCCTAAGGTTTCGGCGGTGTCCGATAACTTGACTTGCGTTTCTTCGAGGCGCACTCGAGTTTCACTCAAATCGTATGTGAGGCTCTCGATATTTTCATCGGCCGAGGAGGGAGCTCGGGCTCTTTTGAGCCCCTCCACGAAGCCCTTGTGATACCAGTACCGCGTCACGTCGTGACGGGGATCTGAGGTGTTATCGGCGTATACAAAGGATGAAGACAATGATCTGCCAAACATGAGGCGAGAAGAGAGAAGGGGGGATGAAGAGACATCGTTTCTGAAGTCGTTCTTATACTCACGGCGCGTCCGACACAATTTGACGGTGAACTATGTATCGCTTGTTCTCGGTTGTTCCCGCTCCATCAACTTCATCGACAGACGAGATCTCCTGCATACCTACACACCAGTTTGATAATTCAAATCATTGTTCTTCTACTGCAAAAATCTATGATTCAGTTCTTGAACTTTCGGAGAACGAGGAGCAAGAACACCCAACGATAAGGGCACAGCATGTCGGATCTCATTAATAAATTTGGAGGCCAATTCTTTTTTCACGAAGGAAGGCCATGCTGGCAATCGCCAACCGTCAGAATGTGAGTTCGTGGACGACGTGTTCCAAATACAAATTGACGAGAGAATCAGCGTAAGGTCAGCGTCAGCGTAACGCTGCTGTGGTGTTGTTCACGTAGCTGTACAGATGGGAGTCAACTCAGCCACGAAGATCTGATGGTCGATGAACGAAATAATGACCTTTTGGGGACAACAGTTGAATAGTAATTCCGTAAATGAAATCTGACTCGTTGATACAAAAGGCAGAGAAGAAGACTCGGTCAGGACAGGACACTGGGATTGGGTCAGGACAGGGTCAGGACTTCAGAGTCATTTGAGCCTGGAAAAATTGTTAGGCGATATGTAAAGATAGAACAGATTTCAATCGTCAGCATACCAATCCTTCGTGAATGATTTCACCGAGATTTGTGAATTTTGCGAATAATTAGCATTGGGAGATCGGAGCAGATAATGATACGGGTGACAGCCAGTGAAAGAAGAAAGGAGTCAAGATGATTTTCGGCGCTAAATGAAGCGCGCAAACTGATCAATGCACCACCATCATGCACGCAGACACATCCCTCGACCCGATGCGGATATATCGCGCAAAACGGGATGCTTCACATGTGTACGTGAAGAGTAAGTATAACATACTTGGATTCATCTCGAGTGGAACGTACGGAAGGGTATACAAAGCCGAAGATGCATCCGGCAACCTGCATGCAATAAAAAAGTTCAAGCCAGACAAGGAGGGAGATGTAGTGACCTACACTGGAATCAGCCAGAGTGCAATCAGAGAAATAGCACTGAATCGGGAAATCAGTCATGAAAATGTGGTTTCCTTGAAGGAGGTCATTCTAGAGGACAAATCGATCTATATGGTATTTGAATACGCAGAACACGATTTTCTGCAGCTCATTCATCACCATTCACAAACCTTACGCTGTCCAATCTCAATCCCCGTCCTGAAATCTCTTATATATCAGCTCCTGAACGGTCTTCTTTATCTCCACTCTGCCCATATTCTTCATCGGGACCTAAAGCCAGCGAACATCCTCGTTACATCCAAGGGCCAAGTTAAGATTGGCGACCTTGGTCTTGCTCGTCTTTCCGCACAACCTCTCCAGCCCCTTTTTGCTGGTGACAAAGTCGTGGTCACGATATGGTACCGTGCTCCAGAGTTGTTGCTGGGTGCAAAACATTACAACAACAGCATCGATTGTTGGGCCGTCGCCTGTGTCCTCGCGGAATTAGCCAGTCGAAGGCCTATATTCAAAGGCGAAGAGGCCAAACTCGATTCGAAGAAGAACGTACCGTTCCAAAGAGATCAATTGTTGAAGATATTCGAAGTGTTGGGTAGCCCTGTTGGTACGTGTTAGCGGCGCGCTTAGATCAACGTCTGTTCTGAACGTTTGTTGCATCTAGAAAAGGATTGGCCAACGATGACATATCTTCCCGAATATCCATCTCTCAAACGCCTCGATCCTTATCCAAATCGTCTATTCGATTGGTGTCAATCCTGCCTTCGTTCCCAATCAGGCTATGACCTGCTCAAACAACTGTTTATGTATGATCCAGATCGAAGACTCAGTGCAAAAGAGGCTCTTGAACATGCATGGTTCAAAGAGGAGCCATTGCCGACGGCCAAGTAGGTTTTGATTCGTATTCCTATGATTGCAAGTTCAGAACTCTGATTTGAGTGTTGCAGTGCGTTTGCCTCTGTGAGTCCCAGTCAAATACCACCTCATCGTCGAATAACCCAAGACGATGCACCAAGCATGTCGATGACTATTCCGCTACAACCTGGCCAGTCGGGTAACGCCGGTAAGCCACTTGTCCTCCTTGAGTAGCCCTCTTTCACAACTTTGATACACAGCTAATGCCCCGGGTCCGCCATTTACCCAAGTACTTTCTGGCTCTTCGCAACAGGCACAAGCACAAGCCAAGTCTGGCAGTCATCACACTGGCACTAGCGGAAGTCTAGGTGACGGACCGACAGTGTATGCACAAGGGCATGGGCATGGCACCACTAAGATGAGAAAGAAACGAAGGTTGTAGCTACAGCGTGTAAACATACTATGAATTGATGATGATTCCTCGAATTTCCCTGCAGACGATTGAAGTTCCAGTCACTCGCCTTGAGAATCATCGTCAAAGAAAAGATGTAACAGTATTGTAATGTCCGACTCGTCAATGAATTAACAGAGTACATGCAGGAAGCTACGTGAATTTCTGAGCAGTCTGAGGGTTGTGTTCATTCTCGAACGACCAGCCAATTAATTCCCTCATGCGCTGCACCCCTACTATCCCGCTGACACTGCTGTTCACCAATGCGAGAGCAACTGCCTCCGCTACATGATCAACGTGTATCGGCGGTATTGTTAACGCATTCGCAATACTATTCAATGAGGAACCCAACGAAACGTTCTCCGAAGTTGATGGATGCGGTGATAGAGCATTTCCGAGCTGACGCAGAACTTGCGAAGGTTTTGGGATCCCCTGAGGAAGTTTTCGATGAAGCGTTGCGGACAGATCGAATATTGCGGCTGCAGGGGTAGTCAAAGGGCGATAGTGGGCATGATAAACAAGGCCTAGGTTGTCAGGTCAGCAAAATCAACAATGGCTCTAAGCATATCTGACAAAAGATCCTTCCGGTCCTCAGACTTCCTTGACAACCAGTACCGGGAAGTCCGTACATGAAGCAAGGCCAACGAAAAGAAAAGAATAATAAAATTCAAAACACGAGTTCGACACGTACTCGGTCTGATATAAACGCCACGATATTGTCCAGGAGACGCGGACAGCATGGCCTCAATGTCCCTCTCGGCCTCGCGTTTGGTTTCTACATATCTTGCGGAAATGAGAGGCCTGAACACGTCCTCCGCAGAGATATAGACGAATGGTCTCGGCGACGGAAATTGTGTTCCTTCTCCTGAGGACAGGAACGCCTCACAAACGCGAAGAGCTATATAACACGATGAAGGATCAGTAACAACACAGTTCCGAAGGATTGCGGACTTACCGCTGTCGTGATTTACATCCTCATAACTCCCTTGCTTGCTACGGTTTAGGGGATTTTGCGATCCGAAAACGCTGGTCAATGCACTTCCAATCACTTTCGTGACATCTCCCTCTCTCAACGCTTGTTTGTATTTGCCACCGTCTTCGATAAGAGTCCCAAGCGTATGGACAACTCCATGAACTTCGGCAAGCACGTTTGAGAAAGTGGATGGGTTTTGCGCGGAGCCTTTGAGCCAAGTTACCTTGTGAGAAGACGCGTCATCCTAACGATAACTGATGGCGATGAAGAGAGCGGCATACTTTAGACGTCCAGGCGGGACTATGTCCTTTGGGTGTGGTGTATGGGCGTCCCGAAGAGCTGCAAGTAATCAGTTGTTAGTCGAAAGCTGTGGCATGAAGAAACGCCAATGGATAGACCTGACACTGGTAACCTGCATTCCCTTTGCTAACGCAGCACGACATATTGCTGAACCTGCCCTGTCCGTTGTTACCAAAGAAAGAGAAACGTGTTTTGAAACTCACCAATGAAACCATTCCCACCGACAACGAGTATTTTTTGGACAGATGGTACAGCCATGAGGAGGTGATTTCACCAAGATTATCCAAATGAGGAGGCCAACGACACGAGTGAGGAGGTTTTTCTAAATGCTTATGGCAGAATACATGAAGAAAGGAGAAGAATATGTATTGGACAGATTTCGGAGTGAGAGTTGTGCCGTCGTGATGCCGTCTTGTTACCCCTGTTGCTCATTTGCCTTCGTTCAACTTCATTCAGAATCATTCTATGGATTCATTCAACCAAGTCTAGGTACAATCGATCACACCATACAAACAACAATTGGATTGAGGTGCGGGAAAGATAATGCACGAAAAAAAGCCCAGAGCTACTTACACACGATAACAATATGCAGACACAACGGACAGCTATGTACATACTAAGCGCAGAAAATGTAGAAAAAACCATGGCCGACTGTATGCGGAGGGGAAGGACATAAGAAAACGCGGATCACCAGGATAAGAATTCCTGAACGCTAGGTCGTAAGAATCTGATCATCATAAACATTGGCTATATGCATGTTATGCCGCGTTGTCGTCGTCCATAACTGGCCCCTGAGAAGGTGGAAGTGCCCGTCGAGAGCTTCAAGAAAGAGGGAAACAGAAGCGGAAGGAAGAGGCAGTAAGACTGAGTGCTTATGCGAATGACCAAACGACTATTAGAAATGTCAGAAACGTTTGCGAAGGAGATAGATACAAGCAAAAGATACACACTGTCAATCTCGCCCACACTCAAGTCGGTGAAGGATTGGAAGAGCCCAACAGACATATCGAGATCGTTTTCGTTGTCGCCTATAGATAGAGACCGTGACTGACTGAACAATCCTGAGCTAGATATTACTCACAAGTGGGGCATAAATCGGCAACCGTAGCTGTATGGGTCTGCAGATATGGAGGTTAAAGGCGAAGAAGACAACATCGGGAATTAATTTACCTGTCCCAGAGCGGTGATGGAGACCGTCTTGCCACAATTGTCGGATACTGAATTTTCATCACCCCAGAACTTCGAGGCTGTGGTTCATGTCAAACCAAGAAATTACCAGAGTTATGGTGGATTATCTTACTGATTGCAACCTAAGGAAACAAAATAAACTTCCATAAGAGGCATAGTAGACTGAAAACGTACAATTGAGTCGGAATCTGAATGAACGTCACCGCAAGCACCAGCAACGCTATATCCGATGTCAATATATCAAACCATAGACGGCCAGTATACGCCATTGAGCTTACCCGTTCTGATAGAAGTATGTGCCGCTGCAATATGATATTAGTAATGTAACCGCGTCGAGTATGCTTTCGTAGCTCACTGTCCACTGTATGATTCAGAATCAGAATCGGAATCATCAGAGTCCGAGTCAGAACCAGAGGATCCAGAGGTAGGCGTTGCCTGGGCGCTAAAAGACGAGCTGGAAGTTGGTGCAGCTTCTGGTGTTGAGGTAGGAGTTGGGGTGGATTCGGAGGAAGTTGTGGGCTCGGGTGAGCTGGAAGTTGGCGATGAAACTTCAGTAGTGGAATCAGCTGTAGCCGACGGAGTGAACGCGACGGAACTAGAAGTTGAATCATCGTCATCGCCATCATCACAGTCATCGGAGTCGGAATCATCGGAATCGTCGGAGTCGTCGTCGCCATTGTCTCCATCGGCAAGAGTAGTCACCGTTGATGTTGCTTCCGCGGCGCTTGCTGATGCTGATGCTGAGGTCGAGGGAATGCAGTAAGAAGGCCGTGCAGTTTCAAGAGTCTCAGTTGCCTGTAAATGAACCATCAATCAGTGATGAAGATAATAGCGCAGAATCGTCGTAAAGGACGCATACAAGCATTGGGTGGCAACATGCGTTGAAGAAAGTTGCGTTGTTGTGCTCGTATTGGCATCCGAGGGCAAGGTACCTGTCATGATATGTCTGGTAGTCCTCCAGATAGCCAACAGCATATGTTGAAGGAGTTTCTTTACGAGGAACCACGTAACCAGCTGCAGGAGCTGTGACAAGTGCAGAAAGAAGGACAAAGGAGGCGATGGAGAGGGTGTGCATCTTGGATGTAAAGATGGGAAGTCACAAAGGATGGTGAGTTTGAAAGATGGATTGGTGAGCCTTTTAAAGGGCAATTATGGAAGGAGGAAAAAGAGGAGGACACGCGGAAAACGCGAAGAAGGTAAAAGGTAAAGAAAGAGTAAAAGAGGAACTCGAGCCTGGGAAAAAGTTTTTTCTATTTTTTATACAGTAGCTATGCCGTAACGCCTACTAAATTAGGCACAATCCACTTCTGACACGATACACGATGAGTGAGTGCTATACGCTCGCCTTAGGACGACCTTTTCTTACATTGACTCCTAGATTACAACGAAAATCCCTTCGCTTCAACGCACTCTCTCGATACGAATCCATTTGAAGACCCAGCGCCATCGCAGGCTGATGCCGCAAGACTAGACAGTATCCGCCAACGCGAAGCCGACTTGGAACGGTAGTTCTCTCTTCCTAGGACTTTTTAGAACCCACTTAGCTCCCTCACAGTCGACAACGCGAGCTCGATGAAAGAGAACAGCAACTAAAGCATCATGGGAAGAACAATTGGCCATTCTGTACTTGTGTTCTTTCTTCTTTCTTCGTTCTACGCCTGATCCTCCTCCTCAGTCTTCCCTCTCATTTACCACGATATCTCTGTGGAAATACCAGAAGCCTCGAGGCCTTTGATAACTCGGCTCTACCAGCTCTGGCTTGTGCTCTTGGGAACTCTCATTCTCAACCTGATTGCTTGTATCTTCATCCTCATCGCGGGATCCTCAGATGGTGGGAGGGACGTTGGCGCTGCTATCGGGTTAGCACCTCCAACATCTCTTTCTCATACCCAGATTCTATTCTAACGTTTCCCGCGTATCTGATAGATACGTTTTCATCATCACGATCACCTCTTTCTTGCTCTGGTATCGGTAGGTTTAAGTTTCATTTTCAATAATACCTCATTCCGCGCTAATGTCATTGCTCTAGTCCCATTTACAATGGATACATGAAGGTCAGAAAAGTCCAGCTCGCTTTAACCTTTCAGGGCTGTCTCACTTTCATTGACGCTTCCTAGGAGCAAGCTCTGTATTACTGTAAGGTTCCTCTGCTCCCGAAGCCGATAACTTCGTTGACGGTGTTCTCGAAGATTTATATTTCTTCTTCTGTGGCTTCCATCTACTGTTCAGCGTTTACATGTGAGCTCACATCACGAATTCCGATCCTCCTCCAAGCTGACTTCGTTGTTCAGGATTATCGGTGTTCCTAGGTGACATTGGTCATTTTCCGAGGCGACTTGTCCCACTCACCTCGGTCTCCCTTCTCTAGTACCGGATCAGCGGGACTCATTCAGACCATCCAGATGTTCGCTAATCATCACTGGGTTGCTGCCATCCTAGGTCTCGTCGCCACTGTCGGCTGGACTCTACAGGGGCTAGGAAATGCATACTACTATCGTCAAGTGAGCTTCTATGTGGTTTTTCGCTCCGACGTCCGTTAACCTCCTGTATCAGATTTTTGCTCATCATACTGCGGCGGGACACACGATGGAGAAGGCAAGCTCACGACTATTCGTCTCATTCACACCTTCTAAGCCACTAATATTTAATCCTTTCAGGCCAAAACTGAGTTGGCTTCTCATGGGGCAAAAGCTTACTTTACACGAGGATGAAGTTGTTGTTCTATGTATTAGTTGTTTGTGTCTTGACCTGTACGGACATTAAAGGAAAAACATCGTACTTGTGTTGTTTTACTGTATGTCAACTTGTGCGTTGGTCCGCAGGTGTTTCGCCGGTGTGAGAACATGTTGATCATTGATGATCAACCGTCGCCGAGCTGTGTGGAAATATTGTGGAGACTCGGCGTATTAACTCACTACTGTCCTTCAACGTTGACGTCGTCCACCTTTATCACTGTTCTGAGTTAACCACAAACGTCGTGGACCATGGCAGCCTCAGCAGCAGCATCAGTGACCACAGCGCTGCTTTTGTTGGAACTGTTGCCCCTAACAGCCGCCTTCAGCTGGACTTTCCAATCTGCTCCTACTCAATGCCAAAATCTCTCTATCTCTATCTCTGGAGGAGGAACTCCCCCTTACAACGTTCTCGTCATCCCCTCTGGTTCGACACCTTTTGCCAATGGTACAGAAGTTCGGAAGATTATCAGCAAGCAGTTTTCGTCGAATTCGATCAGCTTCCAGCTCGCCTATCCAGCGGAAAGTCAACTGGTGGCAGTTGTGAGTTTTATCTTCTATTCTCACAGGTGAACAGCTTATATACCTGCATTCAGGTCAGTGATTCGACAGGTTTTGGTTCTGGAGGCACTAGTGCCGAAGCAGAAGTTGTCTCTTCATCCGACAGCAGCTGTATCGACGCTAGCAAGTCTGTGAATCCTAACTGGTTCTTGAATCTGGACCCAACCAATCAGCTTGTCCAATGTGAGTAGATAAGACGACATCTCCCTGGTGGTCTGGCCTTCAACAAACTGCGTTTGTGTAGGCACGGCTTCGCGAATATGGTGGACTCAAAGCGATGTTTCTGGGTATGTGTCTCCTAAAGCGGCATTAGCAAAATTACATCTGATCATGAATTGCTCTGATATGTTGATAGAACACCGTTCTTCTTTGGTATAATCCCTGGTGGCGATTCATTTGTGATTCCCGAAAGCGATGTCAATACAACTTCTGATACCGGCACTGGTTTTTCGTGGACTCCCAATATCCGCGAGGGAACGACGATCCACATCGTCGGTAATGACAATAGCGGGAATGGCACTGGTGGTAGCTCACGTCTGACGATTGGGCAAAACCTCCAAAACGACAATTCATGCTTGAACACGAACAGTCCCAGTTCGACGGCTGGTACACCAGCTGGCGGCTCTTATCCTACGGATACAAGTGGAGACTCCACCGGCGGCTCTAGCTCTAGCAGCAAGTAAGCACCATCTTCACATATTTTTACCACAGATACTAACTGTTTCAGTGCGAATGTTGGGGCGATTGTGGGCGGGGTAGTTGGCGGAGTTCTCGGGCTGCTCGCACTCCTGTTGATTTTCTACTTCATTCGTCGTCGCAGCAAGCAAAATCGCGAAAACAATGAAAAGCCTGTAGATCTACTACAAGCTGATGAAGGAGACGAGCGAACAGATAGAC
The DNA here is from genome assembly GCA_027919835.1 of Lentinula raphanica. Lineage (NCBI taxonomy): Eukaryota > Fungi > Basidiomycota > Agaricomycetes > Agaricales > Omphalotaceae > Lentinula > Lentinula raphanica. The sequence goes on along the minus strand of JANVFP010000006.1, from coordinate 459,503 downwards.
CTGGACAGCCTCCAGAATATTACCGGCCGGATCCATTCATCGTTCCCGAGCCCACTGTTGACGAGTCATCGGCTAGCGCAAGTGGAAGGCCATTAAGTGCTAGCGAGCGGCCAACCAGCAGAAGTGGCACTCCAGATTTCGCTTCCACGTCTACAGGCACGAGGAAAACTGGAGCACCGCGAACACTTCGTCCCGTAAACATCATCCAGCACGATGACGCGGGCCCAAGTGAAGTTGGCGGAAATAAGGAGGATGAGCCCGAGACTATAGAGCTGCCTCCTGCCTACACGAATATTAGGAAATAATGACTTGCATTTTTTTTCGAGTTATGTGCACTTTTGTTTATTGTTTTCGTATGCTACGTTCGTCGTCTGTATCTGCACATCATGATCTATCTTCTAGCAGTTTCCATGCACTACATTTGTTCACTTGTAATTATTTCGATACCATGTTCTCTTTCAAGAACATAACTTATGTTTGGCCATGTTCCTCCGTTACACCTTTTACTCCTAAGTCAGAAGAGACAATAACGCACAGCCACAATTGCAGGTCACAATGGCAAGTGCGTGGGAAAGTAATTACCTGTCATCAAAAAGGCGAGTTCAAACTTGTTTCTTCATCCACCATCATCTAAAGGTACGCTCTCCTCTTTCTCTCAAAAATCTCGAAAAGTTGCTCATTTTTCACAGTTAAAAAGCTTCTTAAAAATCATATAAAAACCTTTTTCAATAAACAAGCGGTTGTTTGTTGCTCTCCTGTGTGAGTCTTCTTATCCTAAAAATCAACGCCAAACTCAACTCAATCAATTCAGTCGAAGAAAAAGTTCATAAAGCAGTAACGACCTACCCCATTTTTCAGAAAAAACCCTTTTCGCACATCCAAAAACTTATAAAACAATGTCCGCACCTGTTGTAGCTGAAGCTCCTGCCCCCGCCGCCGTCGAGGCTGTTGGTGTTCCTGCCGCTGCTCCTCCTGCGCCCATGCCGGCGATGGCTCCTGCCCCTGCTCCAACTTACGCGCCCCAGGGTTCTGCTGCCTCTACCCCTAGCGCTTCCCTTTATGTTGGAGAACTCGATCCCACAGTCACTGAGGCTATGCTCTTTGAGATCTTTAATATGATTGGGCCCGTGGCCAGGTATGTCTTCCAGATTGTGTTCTTGGAATGAATCTTGTTGCTGAAACAGAGAATTCACAGTATCCGTGTTTGTCGCGATGCAGTCACCCGTCGCTCCCTCGGCTATGCCTATGTCAACTACCTGAACACCAGCGATGGTAGGTCGTACGGTTTTTGACGCATATATCAATCAACGGACTGTCTTTTACCAGGTGAACATGCTCTAGAGCAGTTGAACTACTCCCTTATCAAGAACCGGCCATGGTTTGTTGTTCTTGTTCTCTTTTTCACCTTTGCTCACGGGTGTTTGCGTTCAGCCGCATCATGTGGTCTCAACGTGACCCCGCCCTCCGCAAGACGGGCCAGGGCAACATCTTCATCAAGAACCTTGACGAACAAATCGACAATAAGGTCCATCATATATTTCCCCTTGTGCCTTGAATACCTATTCTAATTTTTACGCTATGGATTTAGGCTCTTCACGACACCTTCGCAGCATTTGGAAACGTCTTATCCTGCAAGGTTGCCACCGATGAACAAGGTCGCTCCAAGGGCTACGGCTTTGTCCACTACGAGACCGCGGAGGCTGCTGAGGGCGCCATCAAGGCTGTCAACGGCATGCTCTTGAACGACAAGAAGGTTTACGTTGGTCATCATATCTCTCGCAAGGTCAGCAGTATTCTACTTCATAGTTGCTTTTGATGACCGACGATTTAATAATTAGGAGCGTCAATCCAAGCTTGACGAAATGAAGGCGCAATTCACCAATCTTTATGTCAAGAACCTGGATCCTGAAGTCACTGAAGAGGAATTCCGTCAGCTTTTCGAGCCCTTTGGTCAAGTTACTTCCGCCATCATCCAAACGGACGAAGAGGGAAAGAGCCGTGGATTTGGGTTTGTCAATTTCGAGTCTCATGAGGACGCCCAGAAGGCGGTTGATGCTCTGCACGACACCGAACATAACGGTCGCAAACTCTTCGTATCCCGTGCCCAGAAGAAGGCTGAGCGCGAGGAAGAGTTGCGCAAGTCGTATGAACACGCCAAGATGGAGAAACTCTCTAAATACCAGGGTGTCAATCTCTACATCAAAAACTTGGAGGACCATGTCGATGACGACAAATTACGCGCGGAGTTTGAGCCTTTCGGAACCATCACCAGCTGTAAGGTAATGCGCGACGACAAGGGCACTTCCAAGGGTTTCGGTTTCGTCTGCTTCTCTTCTCCTGACGAGGCAACGAAGGCTGTTGCGGAAATGAACAACAAGATGATTGGCTCGAAACCATTGTACGTTTCTTTGGCTCAGCGTCGTGAAGTCAGACGCCAGCAACTCGAGAGCCAGATTGCTCAACGCAACCAAATCAGAATGCAACAGGCCGCGGCTGCTGGTATCTCTGGGGGTTATCTCAATGGACCAATGTATTACCCTCCTGGTCCCGGATTCCCTCCTCAAGGTCGCGGCATGATGGGTTATGGTCCAGGCATGTTGCCTCCCCGCCCTCGCTACCCCAACAATGGCCAGGTCACTGGTTTGCCCATTCCTGCTCCTTATCAACAACCTCCTCAAGGGTATGGCATGCCTGGCTATCCTGGTCGCGGCGGCCCTCGTGCTCCCGCTCCTCGTGGACCCCCCTCTCCCACAATGCAGAATGCTGCTCCCCGTCCCAACGGCAATGCTCCGCCTAATGGCCCACCTCGTGCACCCGTTCCTCAGGGCCAGCCTCGCCCTGCTGGTGTCGGTGCACCTACCGGTCGTTCACCTCAGGGTCCGCCCCCTCAAGGTCAGCCGCAAGGATACCAGCTTAACCCACAGACCCGCAATGCTCCCGGTGCAGGTTCCATTCCACCTCCTGCTGCCGAGGTCCCCTCTTTCAATGCTGCTATACTCGCCAATGCTAGCCCGATGGAGCAGAAGCAGATGTTGGGGGAACAAATATACATGAGGATTGCTGGGTACGTGCTTGTATGTGCTGACCTCCCAGACTACTCACACTTCGTTTTCTAGCTCTCAGCCTGAGTTGGCGGGCAAGATTACTGGCATGCTCCTTGAGATGGACAACACGGAACTTCTCCAACTCTTGGACTCTCAGGAAGCCATGAACAACAAAGTCCAGGAGGCTCTGATTGTTCTCCAGGAGTACACCACCAAGGATGAATAAGCACTTCGCTGCGCTTATCTACCCATCTTGTCGTCGTTCTTGTCTCCAGGATGGATGTCGTTTAGTCGAAGTATCCATCCGTCCTTTCTTTAATATCGTCGAAATTACCCACCCCATGCCGTTCTGAATATGCCTCGTTCATATCTTCTCGTTGTTCATCTCAACCTCTGGGTTGATTCTACTGCAGGTGTTCGGTCGCACTTACTGGATGTCGCTTAGGGCTCTTATAGGTCGTTCCTTTGTGTTACTTAGTGAAGGAATAGAGATGAGCAATTGCCACTGCTACTTGGGACTTGAAGCTCGAACTTTGCTTGACCTCTCGGTATTTCTAAACCTTCTTCGTTCTTTCTTTTCTTGTCGTGCTAGTCGGTTGCTCACATTTATGATGGTCTAATCTGTTAAACCCTTTCAGCGCGCGCCCTTTCACATACATGAAGCGATCCAGCATAAAGGCCATTGTGACAATCGAAACACAAAGGGATTCGTTCTTTGACCTTCATCGATGATCATACATTCATAGCTTCTACAAGGGGTCCATATAAATACTGGCATGCAGGCTCTTGTCTGCGCAAGATCTCACAACCATTACCTCCCATGGCTTCATTGCGTGGGCTTCTTGAAGACTATTCTGCAGCGGAAGAATGCACGACTATCGTACATTTTCCGAGCACAGATGACACATCGATACTGTCGTTGCCTAGGTTGATTCCTCCCGTTCCGTATGCAGCAGCCACAGCATTGGATCTATACACCCAAGATCAACTTCCAAGAATTTATCCACTCGCTAGGTACATAAGACATAATCGCTCCAAATCAAAGATAAAACGATTGACGTGTAGTCGACACCAGGATGCTGGAAACTTTGTCTGGTGCTCTTCCAATCTCTCGCTTTGCACCTGGATGGGGCCCAAATGGTCAGCTCTCAATGACTCATCTTGATCTGTGCGTCGTAGACGTCGAGGCTATGTATTATCCAACCCATGCGCTGTTTGCATTCTCGCCGAACGATACAACACAGATGACTTTATATCTAGTCCACTGTGTGGTCTTATGGGTGTTCTGTCCAGCCTTCTACGACAAACTGCCATATTCTCCAATCCAAGAAGATATATTCTCTCCGACAATCATTCCCCGCTGTATCACGGTACCTGTGCACCCATTTTGCATTGCGTATCCAGAAGCCTTGGGAATCTTTCTGCCTTACTTCTATCTTCGTGATACGCGAACTCTCGTATGCCAATGCTTGCCCTTGCTCGATTGGATATCTCGGAACGATGACAATATTATCGCCACACTGCAGGACAAATCTGTCGGAGAGTCACTTGGTTATGCACTTGCGCAGGAAGTTCCTTTTCAGACTCTGGTCGAGTTTACGGTCAAGACATACTCGTTATCGCTATCTGCTTGGGATATGACGATACAAGACCCCCAGTTGTGGACGATTCTCAGTTGTTGCTATGAGATATTATTGAACGCTCTTGCTTACACTACTGCGGGTTGTACGTTGACGAGTTTGATGGACGAAGAGGAGGATTAGGTTTCCTGCGGGCGGTCATTAATTGATATGTAGATTTTGGCTAAATACCGCTTTCAGGAGACGATCTGAGACGATTGGTATGTTAGTATTTCTCAGAACTTCCGATTCCGTTGAACCCGTTGCGGCTGTAGTTCTGGCACGAAATCATGATTTATAAAGACCGGTAGCGCCGCGCCAGCGCGACAGTCTCCGACTCTTCAAGTTCCTGAATTCCACACCTCACACCAATACAATGTGATACTAGAGCTGAGACTTATACGTGGATTTAGAGAGTACAAACTGAAAATTATATTATGCGCTTGATTTACATTCCGAAATGAACACATCCAGACACAAATTGGAAATGCAGACATTGATTATACAATTGTTGGGCTTGACTTTCAACAGAACAGCTATCATGACCTCGCCATTCCCTTGTCTGACTGTCAAAGTTATCTCAAAACCTATAATGCCCACGTAGAAATCATTGGTAAATTTCATGTCACTACTAGGCCTTGTAATGTCAATTGAAGAGATAATGTTGACGAATGATACTTACGGCTGAAAGCAGAGAAATGTGGATAAGACAAGGGTCAAACAAAGGCAAATGAGGTTCCTCCGGAAAGCTGAAGTGGAAGGGAAGGGAGGAGGACTCAGGAGGAGGAATGATATAACCTATCAGAGGCCCTTTCCAATCCCAGCAGGCTTATTGGAGTCCCATTGCCTCAAGGTTGGCAGCCTTGACTTGACAGTGTACTGGGCCAGTACACTGCAGTGTGCCATCCAGTAGTCTTCCCAGAAGATGTTGAGCCTGGTAGTAAGATTGGAAAACTCAGCAGCAATACCCAGATACAACAAAGGGTTAGCATCTATGATGCCCTCCACAATTCAATCAAGGGGTAGTTGCTGAAGTTGAAAACTCCTCGAATACAGAAGGGATATTGCTTCGGAGTCCTTGGTCAGCTTGTTGAATGAGCTTACAAGCAGTCAGTAGAGCCCCCCCAAGTGGCTTCAGCCATCTTTCTGGCAAACAGTGAACACAGCCTTTGAGATCACCCTATCACGCTATTATGGTGCATATAATGAGCAGGAGCAGTGACATGTTCAAAATTAGCATAAGCTGTGGCATTGAGAATGACATGCAATGAAGCAAGGTCCAAGAGTATCGGAGCGATGGCAGTGGAAGAGATGATGAGAGTCATGAGAGGATAAGACTGGAGTGTAGATAGCGGGGCTCAGGCTAGTCAGTGGTCATGACTCACCTGAGTGAGGTTGAGAAGTTGACAGTACCAGATCAAGGTTTTCTGCTGCTTCTGAAAGGCTGGGTGCACTATATGAAAACCTGGTCCATTCTCTCCTTCTCGTGGTACTCACACATTTATTGCTGAGCTTTCAAACATCGCTGGGTCCAGAGTTCAAACTGGATGAATGCCTTGAATATGGGACCATCATGGTCTCAGCTGGGAGGAAAGACATGAACGCTAAGCGCTAAGCGCTGATAACTTGCACACCTTTCTTTAATTTCTTCCCAGTACATACTTACTGCAATCTTGATATGAGCTTGGTATGAGTTAAACAAGAAGCAGAGTGGCCAGTAGTCAGAAACATAAAATGACATGAGTAATTCATTACATAATACAATATAAACTTTCCTAATTCGCCAAAAGTTCAGAATTTTTGACATTTGTACACCACAAGACCCTCCTCTAAAGAGTCGGAGATACCATGTGGAATCAAATCTCTACTATCATTCCTATATTCATTACCTTCTAGACAGGCATCTGTCTAGACCGTCATGCCTCAGCAATTGGTGTGGTTCATCACAGGTGAGATTTCAAAATCGCCAGTAAATCGATCTCAACATCTGTTGGTTACATTCTCACTATGGCATTACCATGTACAAAGGTACCACTTCAGGATTTGGGTCGCATCTGGTTTCAGAAGCCCTCTCGCGAGGTGACCTTGTTATTGCTACCGGCAGATCTCAAGAAAAACTAGACAAACTCCTCGAACGGCACGAGAATACTGAAAACCTTCGAGTTTTACAGCTTGATATTACATCCGATCCGACTATCGTGAAGGATGTGATTAACCAGGCGGTGAATTTGTGGGGGCGTATAGATGTCGCGGTTAGCAATGCTGGCAATGGGGAATTGGGTCTCATTGAAGAAACTGAGTAAGTAGGATGATTGCGGTGACTCTTCAAGTACTACTAGCCACCGGACGGCCCCCCTCAACTTGAAGTTCTGAACTCTCACTGATCTTCATTTCTGTTGAAAGTACTTCAGTGACGCGCCGTCTATTCGAGACGAACCTATTTGGACCTGTAGAGGTCGTCAAAGCCATCTTGCCTCATATGCGGCCTAGAAGAAGTGGAACGATAGTCTTTCTAGGGAGTCGATCCGTTTGGATAGGCGAAACACCAGGTTTAGGTATCATCTTCATCTTTACTTTTGCTGATGAGACCGATCGATTCATGGTATCTCCTGGCATTCACAGCTCAATACTCCGCTTCTAAAGCCGCGTTGCATGGTAAGAACAAACAGTTGCAGACTTTGATCAGTTGAAGTTACACGCTTCCCATGAATTCTACAGCCATGGCGGAAGGTCTTGCGGCAGAAGTATCCCACCTAGGCATCCGAGTGTTACTCCTCGCTCCTGGAGCATTTCGCACGAGCATTTATGCTACCAGTACGTTTCATCAAGAGAACACGATCGGGGACTACGACGACCTACGGACACGTTGCATTCGACGTTTTGAAGGTATCGCTGGTAATGAACCAGGGGATCCCGTCAAAGCCATGCATGCTCTCGTTGACGTGGTGAGAGGGGAAGGTATTGCGGTAGGCAGGAAATGGCCGGAGCCTGGAGCGTCGCTTCTCCTGGGAAACGACGCGGAACGGGATTTTAGTAAGAGGTTTGAGAAGTTGAAGGCTACAGTATCGGAATGGGCAGAGGTTGTGAGAGGCGTGTGGTTATAGTAAAGACTGTCAGATGGAGAACTTGGGAAGCGCCGCTGCGGCGGCAATACACCTTGCTTGTAATTGTTGATTGGCAGGCTTCCGTTTGGCAGCATGAATGAATACAAGCCAATTCACCCCGCTGCTTATTCAGCAAGTGGGGATGATTGGCTTGCACAAAGCACACATGGGATGACCAAAAATATTCACTGGCAATAGCATATATTGGGCATATATCCAGATGTAAATCAGACTACTGCAAGAAAGGCTCAAGGACTAAGTGATGATAATATATGCCATGCAGAAGACCACATCAAAGATTGAGAATTATCACTGGCAGAAAGGTATGGGTTAGCACTCCACGGAAGCCAATGCACTTCTAGTGGCAGAAAGGTATGGGTTAGCACTTCATGGAAGCCAACACACTTCGAGTGGCTGAAAGCGAAACATCAAACAAGACTTACCAGAATCAGTGACATTGGCAATCAGTGTGTAAGTGTCACGATAGCTTAGCGTACTAAGGGTATTGTGACACGAATACTATCGGTTTCGAAAGACTTAGCTTCAGATCTCTTAAGAACCCGCGAATGACAGGAATAAGTTGTGTGATTCAAAGATTCGAAGAGGGGAAGAAAGTCCCCGTACAAGACGTTCGAAGTAGCTATAAGTACTACGATTCAGGTACAACGAGTATATATGAAGTCGGCGTCCGTGACCAGAGTTCTACTCTGCGTAACAAGTCCGTATTGGTGAAAGAGAAGAGTTCGGATGAGAGCGCGGAGCTCGGAAGTGTCGGAAGGAAAGTGGATAGTGACTCGGTCGTGGCATACGCCCTCCCGGAATTCGAAGAATTTCGTATCTGTAAGAGAAAACAATCTGTAAAGGAAAGTCAGTAGAAGTACAACAGAGAGTGCTCGAAAATCTATACGAGCCTGCACTCAAACAGTGCTGGGGCCAGCAGAAGGACCAGCAGCAGATGGACCAGAGCTGTCCATAGCATTGTTGTCCTTGCCAGGGGTAGTGATGCGCCACGCGTTAATACGGTCGTTGAGACCAGCCACGGTGCTACCATCACCATCGATGGATTTCTGATATGCCTCGGCACCACGAACAGATTTGGGCAACCGATTCTTTCCACGGTTTCGAGATTCAGCCTGCCTCGCATAAGACATGAGGCCTAGGAAAAGAATGTCGCGATCGGCTTGAGATTTACTGAGCCGCGTGAACACGTTAGGAGAAACACCAGATCCATGGCTGGAACGATGAGAAGATCCACGGTTGTTATTACCAGACGAAGGTCGAGGAGGCTTCGGGAATGCCTTGTTGACATCGTGGTTGAACTTCTTGGTGATCTGTCCAGTTTCCCTAAGCAGGGCATACTGAACAGGGTTAAAGAAGTAGTCGTAAGTGAGCACAGCCTTGGAGGTGTAAGTCTTTCCTTCGTCAATGAAGGAGAACCACGCGGCAGTTTCGAATGGAATAAGACGATTGATCGCCCGGGTGATCTCGACGTAGCGAGGCGGTAAGGTGATGTTCCACCCCCAACGAATAGCCGCGGAGGCATGCAGAGTGAGAATCATCTCATCGACGGTGACTCGAACTGGAGCCACAGTAGGATTATCCTTCTCGGATATTTCAAAGACGCGATCCGTCCACTTGAGAACGATTTCAGGGTAGTCCCTGGGAGCAAAGAAAGCAATGGTGGACACAGTAGTCATCGCCGGGAAGGCAATCAGGTTCAGAGACAGAGGATAGTCCAAATCTTGACTCGAAGTGCTCTTATAGTCCAGGAATTCGACAGAACCGGTAAATAGACCTTCCGTTCCTTCCATCGGATCTTCTCCGCTGACGGTAGGAGGGAGTTGGGAGATGTCCTGAATACCCAGAGTTTCGAAATACTCATTCAGGGGCTCCAAGTGCTGGACTTTAGAGTATGGAAGCCAGGTCTTGTCCCCAGTCTTCCAAAGCAGTAAAAACATGGCGTCCGAACGAAAGCCCTTATGAGCAATGATTTTGTCAACCTTCCATTCACCGCTATCTGTCCCGACAACTTGTTCATAAGAGCGTCCAGGAAACAGGCGGTCATCGTTCGGAACATGGATCCGCAGGAGAGACGAGTGAAAAACGTCGTGCACTCCACGTTTCTTGAGGTCCGCGGGTAGATCCAGCTTGCAGGAGGTCTCACCAAGGACAGCAATGACTTTGAAAGGTCCAATGAATTTCGGTACAAGCTTGCGAGCCAGACCTTTTGGAAAAGAGATATTGGCAGTAGACAAATATACAAGATCCCCTTCCTTGAAGGGCGACGGAATACGATGTCGATTCTCATTACGCGTTTGTTTCACGCGATGAGTTAGCAGACTGTCGTGGGCAGAGATGAGAGCAAATTTCATTTGATTCGCAAAGCTAACAACACCAGGAAACTCAGAAGAGGGGGCATCGTTCCAGATGAACGAGCGAGGCATCCGTCCTGAGTTCAAGAAGAAGGGAGAGTAACCCGTAGTGTCAGACCTAGCAAGATTCAACGCAAATTCCACGGCTGGAAGTTTTGAGACCCAATCATTCTGTAAGGAATTGACACACTGCCGGAGCATCTGTGTAATCGTACGATTAGCGCGTTCGGTCAGACCATCAGTTTGAGGGTGATAAGAACTCGAAAGACGAAGTTGAGTCCCAATCAACGCGTTCAAATGCGTCCAGAACCGCGAAGTAAAGAGAGAATCACGATCACTTACAATGACTTTAGGTAGTCCATGTAAGCGATAGATCTCAGCAAATACAAGTTCTGCCACATCTTTAGCCCCATAGTCCGTGCGACTTGCGACGAGATGTACCATCCCTGTGAGGTGGTCAACAATCGTTGTGATCGAATCAAACGAACCGTCTCGGTTCTTACTCAACGGCAAAGGACCCACGAAGTCCACCCCAATCACTTCCCAAGGTTCAGAGGGCACCGGCAAATTCTTTAAAAGCCCATAAGGCTTGTGGTTAGAAGATTTCGTCGTAGCACAAGTTGTGCAAGACTCACAAAACTTGTGGACATCAGAGGCCATAGAACGCCACCAGACGTGGTCTCGTAAGTAAGCCAACGTCTTCCTGGATCCTAAGTGTGCCAAAAGAGAGTGAGCTTCGCTAATGATCAGCCCATGAAGACTCTGACCATTTACGAGCATGCGAGGAACACAGAGCAGTCGACGACCGTCAACGTTGATGAAAATCCGGCCGCTATCCACTACGAAGTTCCGAAAATGGTTGGGATCGGCGAGAACAGCAGCAAAAACAGCGTCGTTCGCGTAGTTGTCTTTGACCAGCTGTTGAACGTCCAGGCCTGAGCCAGAGACAGCGAGGACGGAAAGGAAAGACGAAGCGTCGTCAACGTGAGCAGGAGGTTTATCAGAATCAACGAAATTCTGATTGGCTGATGCCGAGGCCGAGGTTGATCCATCTGGTTCCGCGGGATCAACTGCCACCGGCAATTCAGGAAGATCCCCGTGATTCGTATCACCACGTTCATTCTCCTGTTGATTCTGAACGGTGGTGTTCAACCTACGACGACTCGTGGTCCTCAACGCATGAGCTCGACGGTCCTCTCTCTCTCTCTCCTGCAGCTCTATCTCAACTTTCTTAGCGGACGGCTTCCGGACTCGTCTCAACTCCATCGCATTCGAGTAAACAACGTCCGGCAAAGTGCAAGACGCTTCAAGATCGACACGGAGAGGCATTGTAACACTGGAGAGCTCAACAACATCGTTATCAAGCACGTCGTGATACGTGTATTCGGATCGAGAGCGAACAGTGCCCGCCGCATCGTTAGAGTACATCCGGGACAGTGCATCCGCGAACACGTTCTCTTCGCCTGGTATGTACTCAACTCTAAAGTTGAATTCGGCAATCTTCTCTAACCAACGAGCCTGACGACCTGACAGGTCTTTCTGCTCTATCAGGTGTATCAAACCTTTGTGGTCTGTAATCCATGTGAAGGCCACTCCCTGCAGTATGTCCCTATGTCTGAGCATGGTCTCCACACCAGCTAACATCTCAATTTCATGAACAGGATAGTTCTGCTGAGCTGGATTCAGCTTCGCAGAATAGAAGGCAGCGACGGTCGCCCCCTCCTTCCATGATTTACCCTGCAGCACACACCCAGAGATCCCGGTCGCACACCCATCTGTCACCAACCAGACAGGGAGAGCATCGCTCGAGTAGTCCAGGGGAACGCGGTGATGCATTTTCGATGCACTGGTGAGTTCTTTTACTTGCTGAAAAGCTCGTTCCTCGTTGAAACCCCATCGGAAGGGAACTTTACAGCTGAAGCTGTAAAAACTCCGCGAAGTAGTCCGATAAGTCTCCACCACAGCTTCGCGAAGTAACAGGACTCGCTCTCGAAGCTCAACAAACCCTTCCGGGTAGGCCAGTAGGGCTCCGGGGGGTGCTCGGCTATTTAGTATATTTAATAATATTTAATAATTCTTTTATTATTTAATAGGTATATTATAATAAATCTACTTTGCGAAGCTGTACTGCACTTCGCAAAGTGACTACGTTTACGGCAATCATGAAATCAGGTAAATTAGGGTTAGATCATTATGTCATTGATTTCCTTTTTGGGTTATGATATTTTTGAATAGAAAAGCATAGAATGATATTATTGACCTTGAGGTGCTAAAACATGACAGAGGAAACCAAAAATAGCTACAATGAGGTATTGGCTACCTCAGGCACATCAAAATTGCCTAAAAAGGAAATTGGTCCAAAAATAGCACTTGATCTCATCAGATAGCAAAAAATCTGAAAAAATCATAAAAAATACTCAAAAAATTCAGGGTTGCCTTGTTGGCCCTGAAAACGCAAAATAAAAAAAAATACGCGACAAGTGTAAAAAATGTTATCACTCCAAATCATACTAAATCTAGGTATATATGATGTACATGCTATTTTTAGCACACCCAGTACCCTCAGATACTTAGAATGGCTTATATCATTCAATTTATTAAACTTAACACACTTGACAATGAAAAAACTCAGAACAGTAGTAATGTATATTATACTCAATACACTTAACACACTCAACACACTCAACAATGAAAAACCTCAAAACAGTGTTCATGTGTGTTATGCTTAAAACTCATAATACACTTAACAATGAAAAGTTTCGGAACAATACTAATGTATGTCATACTCAACACACTTCACAATGAAAAAACTCGGAACAGTGCTCATGTGTGTTATACTTAATACACTTCATCAATCAATATAACACACTTCACAATCAAACACTTGGAGTAGTGTAATCACTCATTATACTTATCACACTGAACACACTTCATCAGTAAGTATAACACACCTATAATGGGACATTGTTATACTATAACACACATATAACAACGAGTTTTGGGCGCTTATGGGCGCTTATTTGGTGTTTTTGAGTCGAAAATCATTGATAACACACTCAATAATTTTTATGTGGGCTTTATATTGTGTCAGAATGTTGTTTATATCATACCTTCCTAGATACAATTTGGAGAACCAAAAAATACAGCCTATAGAGCTGGATATATAATGATCTTTTATGATTTTACACTGTTTTGTGTAAATCACAGTGCATACATCCATGTTATGAAGTCAAACTCCTTCTGGGCAATGAAAGGAGACATCCTACAACCTATTCTATGCCTACTCTGTGTCATAAAGCCAAGAGACTTACAATGGGAGTCATTGAGTATGACATCTGTAGTTACATGCAAGTATACATATCACCAATATACATGAAATATGTAGATGTATATTACAGAGTCCAATGGTCATGGTGAGTATCTGGATCATGTTCATACACTGTTAGTAGACTGTAGGAGTGCTCTCCACATGAGACAGCTTTGGTATCTATGCAATACATGGACATATGTATTGTCATTTATCTAAAACACTGTTAAATCATAAAAGATCATGATATAGCCATCCCTACAGGCTGTAATTTCGAGTTCTCCGAATTGTATCTAGGGGAGTATGATGTATACAACATCCTGACACAACAGAAAGTCCTCACAACAATAATTGAGTTAGGTATTAATGAATTTCGACTCAAAAACATCAAATAAGCGCCCAAAACTCATTGTTATATGTGTGTTATAGTATAACAATGTCCTATTAAAGGTATGTTATTCTTACTGATGAAGTGTGTTCAGTGTGATATGTGTTATGAGTGATTACACTACTCTGATTTTTTATTGTTAAGTGTGTTATATTGATTGATGAAGTGTATCAAGTATAATACACATGAGCACTGTTCCGACTTTTTCCATTGTAAAGTGTGTTGAGCATGATATACATTAGTATTGCTCTGAGACTTTTCATTGTTAAGTGTATTATGTGTTTCAAGTATAACACAAATGAACACTTTTTTGAGGGTTTTATATTGTTGAGTGTGTTAAGTGTGTTGAGCATGATATACATTAGTATTGTTCCAAGACTTTTCATTTTTAAGTGTATGATGAGTTTTAAGTATAACACACATGAACACTGTTTCGAGGGTTTTCATTGTTGAGTGTGTTAAATGTGTTGAGTATGATATACATTAGTATTGTTCCGAGACTTTTCATTGTTAAGTGTATTATGTGTTTTAAGTATAACACATATGAACACTGTTTTGAGGTTTTTCATTGTTGAGTGTGTTAAGTGTATTGAGTATGATATACATTACTACTGTTCTGAGCTTTTTCAATAACAAGTGTGTTAAGTTTAACAAGCATTGAGTGTGCTGAATATATTGAATGATATAAGCCATTCTAAGTGTCTGAGGGTACTAGGTGTGCTAAAAATAGCATGTACATCATATATACCTAGATTTAGTATGATTTGGAGTGATAACATTTTTTACACTTGTCGCGTATTTTTTTTATTTTGCGTTTTCAGGGCCAACAAGGCAACCCTGAATTTTTTGAGTATTTTTTATGATTTTTCAGATTTTTTGCTATCTGATGAGATCAAGTGCTATTTTTGGACCAATTTCCTTTTTAGGCAATTTTGATGTGCCTGAGGTAGCCAATACCTCATTGTAGCTATTTTTGGTTTCCTCTGTCATGTTTTAGCACCTCAAGATCAATAATATCATTCTATGCTTTTTCTATTTAAAAATATCATAACCCAAAAGGAAATCAATGACGTAATGATCTAACCCTAATTTACCTGATTTCATGATTGCCGTAAACGTAGTCACTTCGCGAAGTGCAGTACAGCTTCACAAAGTAGATTTCTTATAATATACCTATGAAATAATAAAAGAATTATTAAATATTATTAAATATACTAAATAGCCGAGCACCCCCCGGAGCCCTACTGGCCTACCCGGAAGGGTTTTTTAAGCTTCGAGAGTGAGTCCTGTTACTTCGCGAAGCTGTGGTGGGAACTTATCGGATTACTTCGCGAAGTTTCTACAGCTACGGGTGAACTTTATCGCCGGTCAACGTACTCAAATGACCCATAGGTATACGCACACTCGCGATATCGTCAGCCAGGTAACCTACGGAACCCAAAAATCCCCGGAGCAAGTCACGATTCGTCGGTGTCTTCCACTTCGATATCGCGTCAACCTTCTCCGGATCCATTCGGATACCCTCATCGTCAACGATGCGACCAAGGATCCTCAATTCAGAAGCGAGAAAGTTTAACTTCGATTCGCTAAGGTATAGCTTTTCCCTGATCAGAATATCAATGATGAGCTTAACATGCTTCACATGGTCGTCCAGAGTCTCAGAATAGACAATGATATCATCCAAGTAGACATCCATGAAGCATCCCAGATACGACGAGAACAAATGATTCATTAAAGTCTGGTAAGTCGACGGCGCATTACAATCACCCTGCTGTATCACCAAGCTAACCATATTGCCATCAGGAGTTGAAACAGCAGTTTTGTATACATCACTTGGTTCAATACGAATCTGTTCATATGCGTCTTTTCCATCCATCGTCGACCGATATTTCGCGCGAGCAGCCCTTCGCAAGATTCCATCAATATCTGGCAAGGGAGAGGCGAGTTTCCTGGTGTTCGCATTCCGACGACGAAGATCCGCCACGACGCGGAGACGATTTTTCTGTGCACCATGCTTAGGAATCAGCAAAAGTGGTACGGTGTTATTAGAGGTGGTAATTTTCCACCTACCGCTCTTGATGTAGGCATCACGCTTCTCAACCCAGTCGTCTTTAAACTTCTCAGGTAAGCGAGACGGACGCCAGGGGATAACCAAAGTTTCGTCAATCAAAGGAATGTGATGGTTAATCTCCCTGAGCGGTGGTAAGTCAGTCTCAGCCATCGTTCGACATAACGGCTTGGCGTACTCCCGCAGTTCCGTCCTGACTGCCTCTAGATCGTCATTCTCCAATTTAACGGCCATAGAAGCGATTTGCGAAATGGTAGGACCCTTCAGAGGTAAGCGCGCATTGCTACCGACAACCACACGCGACTCATTGAATCCAATAGTTACCGAATGTTCGAACATCCAATCGGTGCCCAGAATGATAGGGTAATTGATATTGGCGACATCAAACTCACGTTCCTCGTCGATGGATTGGTATTGAAACCTCGCAGTAACCTTGCGGTTAATCTTCGAACGCGAGCCTTGAACAGCCAATTGCAGTGTAAGTGGAGTGCCTAGGAGTTCCTCCTTGAACTTCAACTGATCAACGAGTGTCGTACTCATCAATGTGCACAGAGATCCCGAATCCAGCAAGGCAGTTACCGGATGACCATTGATTCGAACGACTATAACCAATGGTCGTGCAATTTTTTGACCAGGATCCCTTACCCTGGCTGCGTTTCGTTGGAGACCGGGATACTGGTTCGAAGGAACCTGGACCCCATTCAACTCCAAGCCAGCCCCCAGCTCAGTCCCCGGCAAAGGATAGGCGGTGTAGTCAAATAGGTTTCCAAGCATCGAGCGGGTCTCCCACATTTCCCAACGTAGGCATTCACGGAGGACACGAACCAACTGTTTGCAAGTCCAGCGATACACGTCGAAACGAGGATCATTCAGCAATGATGTTTTCAACGGCCAACGAAGGCCATACAAGCGATCCTCCACGACATAGACCTCCACGTCCATACCAGACAGGAAACAGTTGAAACGGGTTCCTTTCCCAAGGAACCGTTCCCGCCTTGGATGAAACTCCGGTAAGTCATCCCCAGGGTAGACATTTCCTTGACTAAGGATTTGCACCACACGACGTGCTCTAGGATCACCCATTGTGCAACGTGGAAGCCTCCCAACGTCACCTGGATGTCCGTAACATACCTGGAGTTGCCTTGTGAACCACACCAATGGTTCAAAGTCTGGATTAGCAAGCCAAGCCGACGGCAATATGTAGTCTGCACTGTCATATGCAGAGTCAATCAAGACATGTTCAGTTTCCGAAATCCGGTAAGCCACGAAACGATCAGGGCTTGTATGTTCCTCATTGTTTACAGACTCCCCGGGGAAAGGTGTACTGGTGTGTAAAAGAAACTCGAGATGTTCCGCTAGTGGATCTCCAAAGCGGCGCTGCAATGGATCATCTTCAAAGCCAAAGTGGGTGTTATTCATCTCGCTGTGGAGACCCCGGGCAAGGGTCGCATCTGCGTCCCATCGGTGATTCTCCTTGGGCCAAGCAAACACCGAGGAAGCACCTTCAGAGTCCCGTAAGTGCTTGATTACAGAACTTGCGTATAGATTTCTGATCTCAAGGAAGTACTCCACAGAGTTAGCCCACTCCGGGACGACTGGATTCACCACTGGGCTCCCCATCTCCACTGAACTGGAGCAGGAAGTGTCCGAGCAGGAGCACTCAGACTCCCACCCATTGCACTGAGGACATTTTTCATCCACGTCCATGGGCTCACCCTCGAAGGACTCCTCATCCGCAGACACACCCATAGAAGATCCATCGGAGGAAGAAGACTCAACTTCCGAATTCCAATCAAAATCACCCTGCCCTCGGTAGCTATCATAGCTATCGGAACGTGAGTACACCGACCCCGCTTCAGATTCACTGTTTTGACTGTCTGAGTAGTAAGTGTCCTCAACGTCCTGATACCAATCGACAGAATTCACCGACAACTCGAAGATATCCTCAGTATCGTCAGGCATTTCAACTAACTCGAACTCCATATTATGAGTTGACAGCCCCGGAGGACCACTGGTTCGTGAATCCGGCTTCATCGAGTTACGTTTCGGGCAATCTCGAGAACGGTGGCCCGTCTCTCCACATTCGAAACACTTACCAGCGGCTCGGTACTCATTCTTCTGAGTCTCCGAGAGTCGCGGCTTCTGCTGTTTATCCCGAGTCATTTTCGCGTACGAGGTACTCCCTTTTTCAGATCTCTGGTCTCGGGATCCACTCGAACCACCACGATCATTCCTCGGCAAAGAGGCCTTAATAGCGGAAGGTTTGAAAGTATCGAACCTCTTTGGTTGGTCACTACGACCGTTCTGTGAACCAACGCGCCCTCCAAAACGGTCTTTGGAGTGGTACGCTTGACCACCCTCTGCAAAGTCTCCTTTGGATTGCGAGGATTTCCCAACGCCTTCGATGAGCTCAACTTTTTCAGCAGCATCGATAAGGTCTTCCAATGAACTGGTCTCAGGAGTGTGACCCATCCTGAGAAGTCCCTTTGTAATTGTTGAATCAAGGCTGTCCCATAGGAATATCACCTTGTGACGTTCATCAAGAGTACCAGCGGTATTGCAAAGATCGTTGAAGATCCCAACATGATCACGAACACGACGGTTCTTTTGCTGTAGACTCACCAGCTTCCGTCGTTGCTCCGTTCGGAAATCAATCGGAAAGGCGAAATCATAAAGCTTCTCATAGAATCGCTTCAGGTTCCACTCGCCAGCATTGTCACCGCAAGTCCTTTCAAAGAAAGTATAAGCTTTCCCTTTCAAGAACCTTGATGCGACCTCCACCTGGCGATATTCGGGCACCTGGCCATCCTCAAGGTAAGCTATGATCTCTCTCATATTTCTCTGGAAAGATCTTAAACTTGCTGTCCCATCGTAGATCTCCGTTGGCTTCAGAGGTTTAATTCGCATTCCCTTTGCCTTAGGAGTCGGATCAACCTCCATTAAGTCTGCAACTTCATGATCGTCGTCAGACTCGGATTCCTTCTGCGTAACAACTTTCATCTGGTCGAACAGTCTCCCAACGTGACTAGTGGGTGCAATCAAATCTGAAGGACGACCAAGAAACTTTGAAGGCTCCACACTCGAAGTTCTGGTACGCTTCGCAACGGGTTCTGCACCTTCAGTGACTGGTCCTCCTTCTGTTCCCAGGTCAGGATCGATGGCTCTCTTTCCGCTATCAAGCTTTTCCTTAAGCTCTTCGATCTGAGCTTGGTACTTTGCTTCAATACGCTCGATTTCTCGATGCTGCCATGCTTGAAACTCTTCAAACATGTCGTGCATTCGAACACGGCGTTCCGGGGAAGGTTCCTTCCTTTTGTGTGCCTCGTGAAGGCTATTCAAGATTTGGCTCTGAATTTCAGGGCTTACTTCATCACGGTCCAAGTCCATGGCTCCCCAATTTTGGGGATCCGCACCTTTACCCTTTCCAGAAGAAGGCCCAGCTTCCTGGCTCTCAGCCTCATCATCAAGAATTCTAACTGAGCTTTGACGTCGTTCAATACTTTCTCGTTGAGCATCACTCAAGTTGGCTTCAGCCAGGTGAACGGTGAGTTCTTGTTCAGAATTCAAGGAGTTCTCATTTTTAAGAACAACATTGTCATTAGGATACACTAAGGACTCGTCAGCCCTCGGATTCTCAGGGGCATCATTCCCTGTAGAATCTACACGCCCTCCAGACACTCCACCAGCTTGTGGAGGCTGTTCAACAGGCTCTTCTACTGGTCCAACTGACTCAGCAGGATCCGGCTCTGACCGCGCGGATTCATAGCCTTGCCCTTTCGGTGAAGGCCCTCTCGATGGTCCCTCGGACTCAATCGGAGTCAATGGTGATTCAGAACGAGCTTCTGACTCACCATTTCCATGGAAAACTCCCGGAACAGCCGGGTCGCTTTGGGTTCGTCGCGAACGCAAATTTCTTCTCGACATTTCGATTCAAAGAGACGATTCGAAGGCTAGAGGTGATCTTCAGTTGATCAGACTGGAGGGTTTCCGTCTAGCGCAAGAAAACACAACTAGGAGGTGTCAAAAATATGTTACGATAGCTTAGCGTACTAAGGGTATTGTGACACGAATACTATCGGTTTCGAAAGACTTAGCTTCAGATCTCTTAAGAACCCGCGAATGACAGGAATAAGTTGTGTGATTCAAAGATTCGAAGAGGGGAAGAAAGTCCCCGTACAAGACGTTCGAAGTAGCTATAAGTACTACGATTCAGGTACAACGAGTATATATGAAGTCGGCGTCCGTGACCAGAGTTCTACTCTGCGTAACAAGTCCGTATTGGCGAAAGAGAAGAGTTCGGATGAGAGCGCGGAGCTCGGAAGTGTCGGAAGGAAAGTGGATAGTGACTCGGTCGTGGCAGTAAGTCATGGTTGTGCAGAACACAGACACAGATCTTGACTTGGCCAACAGTGCACAAGGGACTGTAGTGGGTCTAGTACTACACACTGATGAACCTTCAATCAACGAGGATCAAGCAGCAGTGGAGTTGAAGTACTTGCCTTTGTACTATATTCTGGTGAAGTTAGATCGTACATGCAGTGTAATGAAACTGGAAGGATGAGATGAAAATGTTATACCAATTCAACCACAGACTCAAACTATGAGAATTTCAGTGCAATAGAAGAAAGGGCCACCGGCGGTGCACACAGTAAAGCGACAGCAATTTCTGCTCACACTGGCATATACCTTCACAGATTATTGAGTGCAGGGACAAACCATAGTTCTGGTGATCATTGATATTTCTCTGCCTCAATTTCCAATGTGAATGTTGAGCCATCTATTTCAGTGTTTGATAATGACAATGTAAGCGAGGACGCCCGGGTAGGAAAGACTGCAAATTGATGAAGGATGATTGAGTGTAGAAAGAAGAGTAACGTTCGTCATTCAGATGATGTTTTGCCTGCCGTGAGTTGTTTGCGTTTATTTGTTTTCAGAGTGTGGGAAAAATAATTATCAAAATTGAAGGACCTTGACAAGCAAGGTGACCTCGCAATCCGTTGAAATCCGGAGGGATATGATCTTAACACACCACGTTCCTCATATCGTAAACAATATTTACAGTCGAGTATCACAAATATGAACTCTCTCATCGTATCAAGAGTCTAATTATGGTCAGTCCAAGTGAAGGATCCAAAAGAGAGAAAATATTATGAGAGTCCATAACCAGACAGTAGCCGGATAACAATAACATTATAGCGAATAGATCATAACTGTGAGGGTAGTAGGTGGTAGTCATGTCCTATGGAATTCTGACTGGGATATATATAAACAACAAAGAGGGGTTGGGGATATCAAACAGAATCATGCAAAAACAACAACTCGAAACGGATAAGCAAGAAAGAAACATGCAGTCCTCTACATTGCCTCACCGATTCCTCCAGCAATCGATCCTTGACTACTACCAGGTCGACTCGAAGGACGACTGGGCGTAGGCAGCTCTCCCCAGGAAACGCGTTTCGTCTGCTTCTGCGACGCCGCACTGGTAGGAGGCGAACCCACATGCTGCACCCCATACGTACTCACCAACGACGATGCAGAGTTTGCAAACGCCGATGGCGGAGTCGATGTGCTCAGATTAAGTGGAGGAGGTAGGCTCAAAGAAGCATTTCGCGGACTGGGGGTTTTGGGCTGACGCTCAAGCCAGTTTTTGGGTTGTATCGTCGTCAGAGGGGAGGTCGTCAGTGTAGTATTGGCGTCGAGGGAAGGATTTGAATGGTTCTGGGTATGAACGAGTATACTAGGCCGCGGTGGTTCCGGGTTGGAGGTTGTTTTTGCAAGAGGACTGGGTTTTTTGGGAGTGGTGGAGGCTATAGATGAACCGCTGGTACCTCTGGCATGGTTGCTAGATATAGCTGCAGCACTGGAGACGCCAGGAATAACAGCAGGCGCAGCGCCAGGCGGAAGACCACTTGGTAGACTATGAGTGGAGTCATTTGGTCCCATTACCTGGTCGACAATGCTACCCAATTCCGAATCTTTGCTGAGCTCCCGCGCAGGCACAAAGGGATCCACGAACTGGGTTCCGTGATTAGGTGGTGGCCAGACACCTTCCTCATGAAACATCGAACCCGAATCTGAAGCTCGGGCACGATACAGTGTTGGTGCAGAGTTATACGGGTAGTTGGCATTCTGACGGTTTTGTGTTGAACCTGATAGTGAAACTACACTACCGGCACCGAGGGATGGCTGTGGAGAATGTGCACTGACGTTCCTTTCCCGCATATGTACACCCGCAATTTCATCTCGATATTCTTCGTCGTCATCAAACTCTCCGTCAAGTAACCCGACTCCTCCTGCACCTCTACCTTCTTTGACTCTTCGTGTCAGTGCCTCGATAAACCCTAGTTTCCTGTTCTTTCTCCGGCGCCAGCAGAAGAGCGAGACCAAGATAGCAAGAAGGATCAGAAAGAGGACGCTACCAACAGTTGATCCTACTATCGTTGCTGTGCGGGTAGCAGTAGACTTTGAGTTGGGCGATTGAGGCGATAATGAAGATGGAACGGTTAGAGTACTAACGCTACCATCTGGCTCAGTCGTGACAATGGTGACATAAGTCAAGGAAGGACTGGATGTGTTCGAGCTGCTCGAGGGGGATGAAGTGATAGTTGATGACGATGCAGTTGATGTGTTGCTTTCGGATGTTGGGGTGGTAGATGAAGACGATTGCGATGATGTAGAATCGGTAGACGAAGAATTGGTGCTGGTTGAAATCTGAGTCGAAGTTGTAGAGCTTGAAATGGAACTGGACGTCTGCGACGGTGAAGTCACCGAAGTATCAGAGGTTGTGGTTGGCGGCGTACTAGTAGTAGTGGCAGACGTTGTCGTTGGCGGGGATGTTGACGAAGTATTAGAAATGGAACTGTTACGAGTATATTTGTTGAATTCGAATACGATGCGTTTCATTGATATGAATTCTCACCTTGAGGAAGAAGTATCGGTTTGGTTTGAATCTCCACTGCCGTCTGCGTTTCCACTAGTAGCGGATGCCTGTCCACTGATGGGTGTGTCTCCTGTATCTGTCAGAGAATTCCCAGCCGATGCCCCAGCATCACCATCTGCGCTCAGTCCAGCTGAAGCTCCTATAGCATTCGAATCAGAATCCTAAAGTTTGGGGTTTAGTGATTAATTTTGCGCGTTCGGAAGCCAGATGAAATCTCACAATTTGTCGCAGGTAATATTCGCGAAACGTTGCAGGAAGCCTTGGTGCAGGGGTAATAATTGGCTCTAGGATTTGCACCATTACAAGTTGTCATGAAGACCGTGACGAAGATGATAGTTGGGAAAGAGATGGATGTTGTTCATTTTGCGCGGACTTCTTTCGCCCTCCTGTGACATCACACAGCCTTCCCAGCCTGTAATCTTTCCGGGCCTGCTTACTAAGCTTGCCATGTGTACATGCCTGCCACTGTAAGTAAGTACAACTGAACTTCGTCTCTCGTAGTTGTTAACCGTAAGTAGAGCTTTGTAGAAGTCTATCTCATATGTATCTACACATGAGACTATACATCTCTGCTACTGAGAGTCTCAGAAGCTAAATTCTTGAATCTCTTCAGCCATGTCAGGCGCCGCTTCGGCACTTTTTTCAGCATACTTCCAGGTCTACACTTTGAGCTCAGTGCCGTAGGCTCTTCCCATCATTCGACACCTGCATCACCTTCGAACCCAACCTTTGAGCCAGCAACGAGCGTTCATAGCAAAGCGATGTCACTAGAGGCCAATCAACAACAGACACAGCAGGCCATTTATGACGAAGGGTTGATTGAGGATTTGAGACAATTTGCTGTGCACATCCAGCATAAGGTGAATCGTAATTGGTTTTTGGGCTGTATGAATCCTCGAGAGAAGCTGATGGCATTGAAGATTGCACCCCTGCAAGAATTTCAGTGTGGATGGTGGACCCGACTCCTTGTAGGAGAGTTCGTGCAAATTGTGGAAAGAGTCGTATATGAATACTCCAAGGCACCTAGCTCTCGGAAAAGTGAATTTCTATCTTATCTTGGAGGCAGACTGTCGGAATTGTCGAGGTATGTATACAGATCTCCCGGCTTGCTTGCTGCTTGATTGACCACTTTGATTCCCTATATGCAGAACCAAGGCGAGATGTGAAGAGTTGGTGGCTTTGTTGGAAGGAAGAAGTAAAGTTGTAGCATTTGTCACGAAAGGATATGACCTGAGGAAAGTCAAGACGATGTACGAGGAGGTCAAGATCAGCCGAGATAATATAGAGGTTCGTCCTTAGAATCCATGACTTGCGTTGTTCGATGCTCACCGACGGCAAACATCATAGAGAGGATTAACTCTACTCAAGACTTGCTGGCCTGAATTCGATCGACAATCCCAAGCTACAGGCGACAAGGACGAAAGTCTTCATCAATTCAGAGAAAGCACAGAACCAAGGATGTACAGCGCACCTGCGAATACATCAGCCATAACATCATCTTCATCGTCAAGGCCGTCCCATGCAGTAGTCTACGACTCCACAATCAACGCCGATGGAGGCAACATGTACAGCGCAACTGTGAACCAGCGTTTTCATCAGTCCAGAGGGAACACAGAAACAAAGATGCACAGCGCACCTGCGAGTACATCACCCATACCTTCTTCTTCTTCTTCATCAACGACATCCATATACACAATCACTCCGACCCAGACTACGTCCCATTCGGTAGTCCACGACTCCACATCCAACGCCAATGGAGGCAACATGTACAGCTCGACTGTGAACCAGCGTTTCCATCAGTCCAGAGAGAGCACAGGAACAGCGATGCACAGTGCACCTGCGAGTACATCAGCCGTAGCATCATCATCATCGTCAGCGCCATCCATATACACGGTCACTCCGGCGCACTCTATGTCCCATGCGGTAGTCCGCAACTCCGAATTCAACGCTGTTGGAGGTGACATGTACAGCTCGACTGTGAGCGACCGTTCACAATACGAAGGAATCTTCTTTGAGGGTGCAGTAATCCACAATGTTCATGTTCACTATCATGGCGGTTTTGAAGGTGAGCGGAGATCCATGTAGATATCGGTCCATTCCTGACGGGATATTGTCACAGCTAACCACAACGGGACGGGAGGTAGGATGTCAGATACCTGACCGTCGCCAACTGCTCAATGAGTGTTACTACTCTGCTGAAAGTCTCAAATGCTCACCTGTAGCACAAATGTATTCGAGCACTATCAGTTAACAGTCGATGTTTCTGATGAATGAGCGAAGTATGTACGTGAGTGCGGCAAAAAGGCGTACCTCCAAACGCAAGCATATGACGATTGTCGGTCTGAATCAGCAGAAGGGAGTTGATCAGCTCGTTGGTGAGTCTTGCCTTGAGGATGGAAAGTCTTGCGCAACGTAGAGAACACCACATCGACAGAGTGAAGTAGCATATACAGCTCGGCTGGGAGAGATTGGTTTCAGGGACTCGGTGGTGCCTACCAGGATCCTCAAGATTATTTACATGCAGTATGAGGGAGAAACTTACTGATTTGTTGGAACGATAGATGAGACGCAACAAAGATGTATCGCAGCAAGGGAAAACATTTGTGAGCAACAATGGTCGTGAGTGAGACATTATGTAATGTTGGATTCCACGTCGAAGCTCGATAGCGATACATGGCACAGAATCGAGAAATCAATGAAGGCCAGAGAAGCCTAAGGAAAGAGAGAATCTGAAAAGTAAGAAGACTGGAGAGCAATTGGAGAGGGAGGACGATGAGATCTGAGAGCCTGCGAAAACTGCACACTTTGTGACACGCATTCAAATTTTGACGCCGTTGATCGTTGAGGTGCACATTCAAATGAGTGAAAACCTTGCCCGCACCAAGATTTGTAATCATTACATGATTTCTGTAATCTCTTTTTACTCAGCCTTCATAATCTCTTTCATGTCATCCCCGCCCGCGCGCTTCGCGCGCCGCAGGCGGCGCACTCACGTGCTTCCCGCTTTTTTGTTGATCACTCTTTTCAGAACCACCACCACCGCAACGAACGCGTTGAAAACACACCAACTATCAGGCGACTCATTGATTTACGGAAGTCAGTGGGCTTATATAGCGTGAAAAAGCACGTCTAAATCTAGGAGGTGCAGGATGAATGATTCTGCCCCGAAGGATCTAACTGCACCTCCGGAGCAAATGCAGCTATTTTCACGCTCGGGACGCCCTCTCCTCTCCATCAACACTTCTCTTGCCTCTCCCATCTCAACCTCTACTGTCCTTGCCTTTGAAACTCTATTTTGACTCATTCCTTTTGTTTCTGTCGTTATGTGACTTTGGACACCTGGCAGGAATGTGGAAGGGAAGTAGCATAGGGCAAGGAACAAACATATAGGGATGGAGACCGCAATGCCAACGGTGCGGTCTGCCATCTAACTAATCCTTTGTGCGTAATTTGCTCATTGAACAGACAACAGTTACTTACTAACTTGACTCCCCTCATTCTACTCGTTCTCGTTTTCTGGAATTCGGCCCCGTCATACTCAAGAACTGTATCTGCTCAGCACACCCTGCTGACACCTCACCCTCCGAGGGTTTTCCTGTCTCTAGTTAACCCCTACCACATCCTTCTATCTCTGGAAAATCCAGGATCCCTGCCGCGTCCTCCTTCGATTCTTTGAGTCGAATATGCCCCGCTCAAGTTATGTACATGTAATGCCAAACTTCTGCGGCCTTCCATTCCGTCTTATATTTCCTTAACTTACCTTGACTTTCTACTCATGCCAAGCCATCTCACCAGTCACAGCAACTGCCTTTTATATGTATCCCTTTTCACATATATTACCTACCAAGATTCCTATATAAGTCTTTGTACTTTCTGAAAGCTTGAATCTTATAACAGTCAACTTCTGCAAAAAAATTTTAAGTTCTGAGCATAGAGCGGTGCAGTGGGGCGGGCGCGGAGTTACCAAAATTTCCACGCCCTTAAGCGCTTGGGCGCTAATCTTGATCACGTAGCTCTGATGACAGTTCAGCTTGTCATCTCCATTACGTTTGCTTACAAATCTTGGTGCGGGCTTCGCGTGCTAAATGAGTTCGCCGTTGACTCGAGCAGGCTTCTACAAATGAGGTCGCCGTTGACTCGAGCAGGCTTCTATGTATAGGCTTCTATCTGCTCATACTGATAGACGATGAGCGCTAAGTTACAGTAGTAGAGACTATTTGCAGCCGGTAAAATCCGGCACATGATTTGGAGACAGTTCCGAGACAT
This sequence comes from Lentinula raphanica, assembly GCA_027919835.1. NCBI lineage: Eukaryota > Fungi > Basidiomycota > Agaricomycetes > Agaricales > Omphalotaceae > Lentinula > Lentinula raphanica. Next base: position 432,395 of record JANVFP010000006.1, on the reverse strand, counting down.
GCCGCTGGTGCCGCTGCATAAAAAATCACGTGCGTGTGGATACGGCGACGAGACCCGAGCCGGCTGCAAATAGTCTCTAGTAGCTGAGAGCTCTTAAAGAGAGACCGGCAGAGGACCGAGGTTTGCCGAAGATTAGCGCCCAGTCTTACTGACTTCCGTCTCTCATCGTCGCACCCGTCTTTGTCGTGTTTTGCGAATACACCGATTGACAGAATGGATCAATCGCCTAACAGTCACCCACTTCTTCCAACTTCTGCCAGCTTCTGCCTCGTTGAGCAACCTCAATCACAAGCCATATAACCCACTCCTTACTTCAATTAATTGAAGCTCTCAAAAGACTCGACCTGGAGTCTGGGCTAGATATTGACTACGCTATTGAAGAGAAGAATTTTGCGAGGAGGGAGCAAGACGTTCTCAAACGACATGGGCTCGCGTCTTAACCGAGTTCTCCCTCTGCTTCTTGAGTGACACTCACACTTGAAGAGATCAAGATCATACATACAACACCGTCCATTTTCGATTGTATCAAAACGAAACTGAGTACTGTTACTCTGGGCTGGATGAAGCCGAAGTCAAATGAGGAGGACAAGTCAAGAAAAAGTAGGAAAAATTGGGGCTCCCTGGTGGGACCTCAAGCTGGAGAAGCTGAGTCTTATCTAGTTCAAGTTGACAATATTTTGGAGGTGGTCAGAGACTCAACGAAGCACAGAACAATCATAATTCCAGTGGAACTGATGAAGGCGGGGCCGCGGGCATAACTTCAAGAATGTCCCTCTCCCTTTTTCACCAGCGACGCGCTCTCACCCGAATCAAGATGCAACTGTGACATCAGAGCATGCCAAAAAAAAATTTCAGACGCGGATTACAGTCGGATTATGTCTTGGAATTATTTAACCTTTGCGAGCAGAGGACGATGTAGAACTATGCGTATGAATCGAGATGATTTGGATTTGGGAATCAAATCAAGGGTTCGATGAATTGAAACAGCGTCACTCGATTATTGTAACACAACCTCTGTGCCATGATCATTAAACTTACAACATAGAAAGGGGCCTGAATCCATGCGAAATCTGGTGTCGCCTGAGCTCTGAACAGTCTCAAGCAGAAGTTGAAAATCTAACAGAAGCTGCATCCTTCCTCCATTTCCCTCCTTATATCATACTCCTTCTAACAACTCCGGAAATAATACAGCTATGATTCGATCCAATAGCAATATAAAAAGATGCACATTACATTCCCTGTTTTCCAAAGGCTCCAGTGCTATCGAGATCGTGTCGGAGGGGTGTGGACCTAGAAAGAGAGGTGCGAGTGCTGATTCACAGAACGAGCCGAACCTCAGAAAGAGCAATCACACGATAGATTGTTCGCGCTTACCATTCCCATCAAGAAATCCGACTAGTCTTCTTCTCGTCTCAGCTTGTTCTTCCGGTGTTGGATCTATAGGCGGCGGAGCAGGATATCCATTAGGGAAAAGTGTTCGTTTGGCTGTACGTGTTATGTTCTGTATCAGCGAAGGCGAGAATGTCCGCGTCAACAAGTACGGCAAGAATCTGAGGTAGGATTGAATCAGTAGATCATTCACGACAGACAATGAACAAAGCTCACTTATCAAGCCAGCGACCAGCCACGCCTTGACTGGTAGCCATTCTGACCGTACTGATTATTGTGTTTCCCGCAAAACGGGTATTGGTAGAGAATATTTCCGCCAACATAAGAAGAGGGTAGGTGCCATAATCATGGGGGTAGTCCATATTCTGATGCACGTCTGACGATGGTGGAGATGAGAGGCCAGATGGAGGATCAAGGGAGGAAGACGATAGGGAAGGTTTGAGAGAAGGGGCAGATTGATTCGAGGACGTTCGTGAGATCATGAGTGGGTCGTCATCGGCCTGCGGCAAAGATGGTTGGGTGGGAGGTATAGGTTGTTCAGTTGTTGGTACAGAGCGGGTTTCGATAGTGTGAGAGTGTTGGTTGACCTCTCTGATGGTGACAATGAGTTGTCGGTAGGCATGCACTAGCGCCAGACAGACACCAGAAATGGATTGTATCATGGTGAGCACGAACACGAGGAGTGTGTGCACGGAGAAGCTATTCGAGTGAGGCACGGCAGCTTTAGGTTTCGTAGATGGAATACTCATCAGTTGGTCTAGTATGATCTTCTCTATGAACCAGGGTTGTGTGATCTTTCCGACGATATCCTGGACGACAATCTTGACAATGATTTCGCGCACGATGAGTCGCTCTGCCTCCGGATCCCAATCCTCCTGCGGCAGACAGGTCTTCAGTATATGGTCAACCAAGAACCGAACGTATTCCAAATCAATTTCTCCTCCTGCCTTCACTGCCATATGCGGCTGGCTTGAATAGAACAGTGCTGAGACAGAAAGGGCTCCTCCGGCTGCATAAGAGGATGTTGACTTATCCTGAGCAAGCCGAAAGTCGCGATAATGTTGCGTGATTATGACAGGAACATCCCTAAACAGCAGTTCAGCCAAATCTCCCCTTTGATTCGCTTGAATCAACCGATCCTCTAACGTCCGGAGGACATAGGTGAGGATTCCTGTTATGATAGGCAGAAACTCTTTGTCGTATCGCGTGATTTTGGTCCACCAAGGTTGGACGAAAGCTCGAAGGGCAAGAGCGATGAAGTCGTAAAGTTCGGCGTTGAACTCTGGTGAGATAGAGGAATTGAGAAGCAATGGAGGAAGATCAAAGGAAGAAGGTGGAGCTGTAGGAAACAAGAGTCGTTTGGACAGGGGTACAGATCTGTTCGCTGCATGGCTTGAGTTGCCATTTGAAGCTACCGAAGGTGCAACATGACGGTTTGACATTAAGCTCTCGTGGGAACAAGCGCGCGCTTACTTTTAGAGCAAATAAGCGCGCGTCAAGCACTCTGATAAATTTCAAGCAACCCTCAAGAATCAACATACTTACTAAGGATCTTAACAGATGGTAGCAGAGCTAACAAACAAATATGTCCCAGCAAAAATAACAGCCCATCGATGTACAATCAAGCTCACGGATGTTCCCATAGCCTGGCAATGGAGCCATCGACCCCGTCGAGTAGAGGCTGAACATGCTCCCACATCTCCTCTGTCACGACAGACATCTCCTTTCCGGCATCAACCACAACCCATTTTCCATTTCCAACCCCTGTATCAACTTCCCGCCCAATGTCTTCAAACACGCTTCTCACTCGTTTTTGCATGTCTGCCTTTTCATATCGCTCTTCACCGTAGCCACCTCGGGTCCAAGCAATTTCCGGAGAAACGTCCAGGAAGAGTGTCAAGTCTGGTGATGGAAGGGTAGCGTCTGGAGCACGGGCCCAGGACAAATTTATCGATGGAAGCTTCCCGGCTGATGATGGTTCTGTTTGCGGAGTTGATAGCGAGGAAAGGGACAGAAGGCTTTTCGCAACGGAGAATGCGATTCCGGAGAAGGCATATCGATCGCAGAGGACGATTTTGCCTTGTTCTAGAGCAGATATGATTGTCGGACTGATGAGTCGCGTCGCAGCGTGGATTGACGCGTGTTGAAGGTCAGGCCGTGCCGATCGAGGAGTGATGGATAGGGAAAATGTTGAATATTAGCTGTAGAACGACTAAAACAGCGGAAAACTAACGCGAGCTCCCAGCGATTTGCAGAAAATAACAAGTGAACGACATGATCATCCAAGTCGGATTGCGAGCGTAGATACGCGTCGATCATCTTGCCGATAGGAGTGGAGCGGTCTACTACATGTTCAGCAACTGACATCTGACAATCGAAAACATGAAAAGCAAAGGAGAAATCAGAAAGAAAGAAAGAAAACAATGGAACTTGGACGAAACTTACCAGGAAATTTGACACACAATACCTCTTTTCCGGCTTCACAGATGCGCCGACGTAGGTGATCCGTCTGCGTCGTCTTGCCAGAACGATCCAGTCCCTCTACAACAATGAAGGCACCGCGACGTGTCATTTTGCAAAACAGAAAGAGATTACAATCAAGAAGGTACCAATTCGGTAAGTGTCAAAGCTGTAAATCTCATTCCCACGCGTAACGGTACTTGGCTCCAACTTCGACCAGGTCACATAGGTAAATGATCATGCCAGCATAGCAAGGTTTTAAACTGAAGCTTATTAGCTTTACGTCCATATAGCCTTTACGAGGTCTCCTTGGTGTCTCTTCTTTTTCTACTAATTGCAAGTTCCGACGGAATTCCAATGGCTACAGCAGCTCTCGAGCGAACTTAACCTTAAACTGTTCTGCATTGAGTCCTCGCTTTTTGTTTCCTCGCTGTTATTTGAAGAGCGTACTCTTTTCTTACTGTAATATCAGCGGACCTTTTGTTTGGGCCTTGGTCAGGAGGGGGAGGCAATAACTTGTGATCGCCTTCTTCCCTGATCGTGGTGGCCATGGTATGCATTTCGAAAATTTCAGAATCACCGTATTTCGTGTTATCTATTCTCCTGCCCTCATGGAGCTCTAGGCTTCTCCAAGTGGTCCTGGCCTTCGGACTCGATCGTCTCTCAAGCTTCAAACGTTATCAGCCCTGTTTTCTCTACTACAGTGAAGCCGATAATACTGAGAACTTCGGAGCTAGAGGAGTCGCATCTGGGTGTTTTGAACAAGATCGCATCAATAGGTCAATTACAGGAACTCTCGCCTGAGTCTGGCTATTGGCTTCGATGCTGAAGGCTCTGTAGCCTAGGATTCCGTCGATCTGAATTGGTGCATGCTTGGGCCGCAGATACTACTAATGTGCTTGGCCTATGACGGCGTAGAGCGTAGCCAGGCGAGTCGGAGTATGAGGATGAACACACCTTTCTCATGCGCATATATAGCAGACACGGTTTGTTCATTCTTGATAAAGAAGAAGCCGAATCTCAGTGGAAGAACTTGAGGTATGAGGTAACGATCTTGTGAAGCTTTCTATGTGAATCTTTCGAAATTCCGAGTCACGGAAACTATAATCATAGCATAGGGTGTTGAGCAAAGAGGATCTCACTAAGCTCGGAAAGTTCTTACCATCATATTTATTCGCAGTCAGCATTCAAGTCTGTTCGACAAGCCAGAGGTAATAGCAGCGAAGCTCTATCAGCTGAGTTTGTGTCACTGCACTAAAGACACACAGTGGCCGTTATTCCACGAACCTTCTTTCACTCCGAGTGATACATTCTCCCGCTTCTTGATGACGAGGGACGTTCTTGAATCGTTGGATGGGCGTGGATGGCATCAGTCACCTTTCCTGTGAGAACATCTGGCACCTATATTCTGTTCAAGATACTGTATCCCAAACGTAAATATGAATCGTGCTATCTCATCATGGCAGAAGGTTGCAAACGCTTCCAGATAGCCTTCCGGAAGGAAATTCCAAAATAAGTTTAGTGCATGGACGAAAATTCCCGCATGAATTCACAGGCGCATATAAGAGACAGCCACAGAGCCAGCGCAATTCCATCCTCTGAAAACACCGTCATCTATTATGGTCTCGGAACATGGCCGTGCAAATCTACTATATGCAAGGAGTCCTAAGGTTACAAACGCTTTGAGGCATGGACGATATTGATGTGAGTTGATAACTCAGCTACAGGGTGGTACAGATCGCGTTGAGCTCCCGTGATCAAGGATCGAACCTGGTTCTCTGTCAGGCCATGGAAGAGAAACATAGGCCTAAGTGCGGGAAGAAAGAGATCATAATCGAGCCATTGCAATTGTCCTACGCTCAATGAATGAGGATCTGGAATGGAATGAACCAGTAGTCTGGGAACGACAAAGGTTAGATCACTGACCTTTAGGCCAGAAGCCGACTGGGATATTGCCATCACGTTTGACAATATTTTCGAAGGAACCGGTCGAAGTGAGCATATCTGTTAGTTTCTGTGGAACTGTGATATCAACTTCCTGCCTTGTCAGACAATTTCGATAGGTTTCCCAGAAAGTAGTCCAATCTCCACCTCCGAGGCCAGCGGGTGCGCGAGTCACAGGTCTTCCATCGACTATTGGAATCAGGTCAGGCTCTATCAAAAGTACAAGCCCTCCAGGACGTAGTAGACGAGCAATCTCCCGCAGTAGCTGTGGATAGTCACTTATCTGTAGGGTCTGAATGCACAAACAGTCCATGCAAGAATAATCACAATAGCTTACCCCAGTATGCATACAACGAGCATGTATGAAATCAAAATAACCATCTGGATAGGGTATTCCAGACTCGATGTCGCACAATTCGAAACTACGAGAAATTTGAAGAGGAGATACACAAGAATTTCATGCACCGAGTCACATTCTGGAAAGATTTATGACTTACGTGCAATTTGGGGGAACACTTCTAAGAACGACCATCATTACCTTGAACATCAGGCAAAAAAGAGAACATCTCACCTAGGTTGCAGAGGCGCCAGGTCGATACCGATCACTTCTGCGCGCGGAAATTCATCTGCTATGCTGATAGCCCTAAACAAGGAATGAATTGGCTTAAGCCCCGAAGACTCGTGTTACAGTGGATAAACGCTGAAAGTTTCTTTACCAAGTACCAGATCCAGTTCCAAGGTCGAGAACTGAGTATACGTTGGAGGTGACTGTCAAGACATCGTTCAAAATACAGGAAACTCATCGAACCTCTTCTGTGCTGACCAAATTGCAAGACTTCCTTGACTGGTCCGACATAATTATCACCTTGGAAGACAAACTGCATCATACGATGATGCAGCTCTGATCTCTATTGATGAGCGGTTAAAATAGGTGGCAGAAACTCATCCATTAAAGCGGAGGAACTCACTTTCACCTCGTCTTCATCCGCTGGGAGCAGATATCGCGGGTTTAACGTATTGAATTTCCGGTCGTACAGGCGCCGGAAATACTCGGAGTCGTTTTCACCAATGAAGGATACCTCTGCAGAATGAGACATCTTGAAGAGCGCAAGCCAACGAAGGGCATGGTATAAGTAACGCGCAACTTCAGAGCGTTGACCTCCGCAGAGAAGGGCAAAGCCACGTCATACGAGTTATTGGCGCCATCTTGCCGTTAGGAAATAATCTATGCGGATTGTCGGTTGGAGCCACAAATACAGTTCGCCATAGTGGCCAGGGCATAGCTTAACAATGTATAGGTCTGGGCTGCTCAATTGTGATGATAATAACCGTATGGAATCGTTGTAACTTGTGGGTCTGCTTGTTACAAGACGAATGTCAAGTTGTGTAAGTTCTAAGTTTGATATTCAAGAAGCGAGGCAAAATCACTCTCATCAGATAAGTCTGCTGGGACAGGAAATCCTGGCCCAAAGCAGGGGTTACAGATTCCGAAAACACCCAAAGTGTCATTGAACATGTTGTATGTCATGGACAAATACCGTTCTAGTTGAGTCGACTTGCGACTCGCGATTACTACGATTACTACTGGCACTTACCAAGAACCTTGATCCCGAATCTATCACTATAACGTTACTCAGTTTGGATATATGTAGATCTTGAAAGAGAGGTCGAGATTACTTCGACTTACACATTTGGGATATGAAACCTCCATGATGGCCAGGGATTACTTTGAATTGAGTTCCACCTTTGGCTCGAGTAGCATCAGACTCTATGGCGTCCGCGTTCCAAAGACGAATGTTGTCGATAGAAGCACTGAAAAAACGTATGTCAAAAACTGCCATGGAAATAGATAAGAACAACCTAACGGACCACGCTATATGTTTATTATCCGGGAAGCCAACTACGCATGAGACAACTCCGGAGCGTGAAGGATTGCGAAGGGTTTTGAGCAACCTCGGGCCATCGGGTGTTGAACGTCCCGATTGACGAACGTCGTAAATTTCTACAGTACCATTCCGTCTTCCAGCATAAATCTGATTACCGTCAGCAGACCAACAAGCCTAATATGAAAGTTAACAGGACAGGCAGAATGCTTAGCAAGTAACATACGGAAAGACACCACGGAGGAGTTTTCTCACTAATCCAGAGTCTCCCTACTCCCTGTCCAATTGTATTGACTCGTTTATCCCACAACATGATTTGACCATCGATTGCAGCAGTCATGAGTATATCGGAGGAGAATGTTTTGTACCGTTGGAAATCCAGCAAGGGTGGCGCGCCTTTCGGAGGAGCAATGGTGCTCAGACTGGGTTTGGCAGCTTGAGAAATTGCTCCGTTCACGAACACTTTATCTTCTGGCTCGTCATCGAATAATGGGTCAAATGACGCGTCGGACTTGGTATCTGAATCGATATGAGAATTTCCGTTCGTCAAAACAGATGGATCAACATTCTGTGTGTTTCTGGGACTTTCGCTATCATATTCTGGAATTATCGGAGACCCAGCATCCGTATAAACTGCGTTTTCCGGTCGTACAGCGATACATGTCAGTTGAGCCCCATGTGAGGTGAAGGTTCTGCTTTTTTGTCCTGTATTGAGGTCCCATTGCTAGGCAGCTCGGTTAATGTTAATCGGGTTAAAGTACGGAAGACTTACGATAGCCTCGCCGTCCCAACTTGCACTAAATAAGCTTTTCTCATCATGATCCAATGTTAGCGAAGACACCAGGTCCCGGTGTCCGACAAATGTATGGCATAAACGCCCAGGTTCATGACGAACAGTGAAGAGATTGATGGGACCAGACTGGTTGTATTATAGTGAGCCGAGAGTGAGAACTGAACGATGAGACGCTCACATCGGTGCCAGCCAAAGCCCATAGGGCATCAGAATGCATGGCTAGGCTGTGAACCGGAACGAGGGTGCGATCTTCGTCGATACCCGGGAAGGTTGAAGAGAGATTATTTTCCCACCAGAAGCGATGTTGTCCTGCTTTCATGAGACCCTCGACGACACCTGTATGATGCCGTTGGGGAGCAGATAGAAAGTTCTTCGAGTTGAGTGCTGCAAATATGTCATAGTCACGAATATAACCATCTTCTGAGCCGGTAAGCAGATGGGTCATGCAGTGTGAAGCTGCGAGGGCATTGGTAGAAACCGGGTGAGGAATGGCGCAAACAGCTTCAACGACAAGACTTCGAGGAGTTTTCATAAGTCGGAGGGCCTTTTTGCGTGCTCCAGCAGGTGATATAGGTCGATTTCGCAGACGCGGAAATGGTGTAGGAGTTGGAGCTTGTTGTTACAGTCAGGACATACATTGAGGACTACTATATAACAAACAGACCTTTACTTTGTTCCTGCTTCATGGGCTCGTCTGGTTCAGGAGATCTACTGGAACTACCGGTATTTTCTGCAGCGGCAGCACTGGCTTCCACTTGGGCGAAAGCTTCGTTTAACAAGTCACCGGTAATATCAATCGCTGGTTCTGAATCATCGTCTTCAGCATCGTCTGATCCATCGTCGGAGTCTTCAGAGGGAGAGTCCTTGAGAAGAAGAACAAGTCAAGGTGCATTAGAACAAGAACCTTGAGGGCTGAACACGAAAACAACACACGCCGTCTCCCTCTTCAGTAGCGTCCTCAACACCATCTAAGTTCTCTTCCTCCTCGGCATCTTCCTCTTCTTCGACGTCCTCAAAAGGTTCATGTTCGTCGTCAGAGTCGCTGTGAGCCATACTTGGTTTGATTCAGAGATGAGAAGTTGATAGGCGGGCCATGGCCGCAAACGGCAAAGTTCAAATCTGGTTCAAATAAACTCTCTGATTTCTACCACGACATGGTTTTAGCAGATCTAGGGCGAAAGCTCAATGCTGCTCTTTCATCACTCAACAGGGCTCCTGTTGTAGACGAGAAAGTTGGTACTGGCCCTTTCTAGCATATACGTGGTCTAGATTATTCTAACATCAGCAATTCTTCAGGTCGTCGACGCAACACTCAAAGAAATCGCTTCCGCTCTTCTTGAATCCGATGTGAACGTTAAACTGGTGTCATCTCTACGGCAAAAAGTCAAAGTGAAGGTCAAGGCTGCACTTGAGTCTTCCGATAAGACCAAGGATGCGAACCGTAGGAATGTGATACAGAAGGTGCGTACACTTTTCAATCTCCAAGATGATCCCTTGTCCTCAAGCCCCGCTTAGGCTGTCTTCGATGAACTCGTACATCTAGTCGACCCCGGTGTGGAGCCATATAAACCTACCAAAGGGAAAACCAATGTGATCATGGCTGTCGGGCTCCAGGTAAGTGTTATAACATAGACACTCGCCTAGGAACTCAACGAATGCGCTCATAGGGTAATGGTAAAACAACGACATGTACCAAACTAGCTGTATACTACCAAAAACGGGGCTTCAAGTCTGCTATAGTCTGCGCAGACACCTTCCGTGCAGGAGCATTCGACCAAACCCGACAATCAGCGACAAAAGCCAAAGTTGCATACTTTGGTTCTTACACAGAAACAGATCCTGTGGCAATAGCAGCCCAAGGTGTTGCCAAGTTCAAGAAGGAGCGATTCGAAGTCATCATCGTGGATACCTCGGGTAGGCACAAGCAAGAATCAGAGCTCTTTGAGGAGATGGTGCAGATAGGAGAAGCAGTGAACCCGAATATGACTGTCCTGATTCTAGATGCCAGTATAGGTGTGTCTTCTTGGTCCTATGGCCATCACACGACTCATTGGCAATTCAAGGTCAGGCTGCCGAAGCTCAGAGTCGGGCATTCAAAGAAACTGCAGATTTTGGTGCTATTATCGTCACGAAAATGGACGGTCACGCCAAAGGAGGAGGAGCTATATCTGCGTCCGTTGGCTCTTTCATCCAAATCCTTGATCATCTTTCTGATAGTATATGATAGCGTCGCAGCAACAAAAACCCCTATTATCTTCCTGGGTGTCGGCGAACACCTCCATGACCTCGATAAATTCTCTCCTCAACCTTTCATCTCCAAACTGCTTGGTCTCGGTGACATGCAAGGCCTCATGGAGCACATGCAGGATTTGGCCACCCAAAACCCAGACAAGCAGAAGGAAATGGCAAAGAAACTCGAGGAAGGAAAGTTGAGCATACGAGATTGGAGAGAACAGATCTCAAATGTGATGAACATGTAGGTTATAGCTCGCATATTGACAGGGAGTGTTCACTAATCCGATTCAAGGGGTCCAATCAGCAAAATTGCTTCAATGATACCTGGTTTACCACAGGACTTGCTTCAGGGTTCAGATGAAGAAGGAACGCTACGGATGAAGCGTATGATCTACATCACGGACAGCATGAACACCATGGAGCTCGATTCTGATGGATCACCCTTCATGGAGACCGGGAAGGATGGCAAACCAATAGGCCTAACGTGGCGGGTTACACGGGTGGCTAAAGGAAGTGGCACCAGCGTTCGGGAAGTGGAGGAACTACTTTGTCAATATCGGATGATGGCAAATATGGCAAAGCAGGCCGGGGGAAAGAATGGATGGTAAGTAATTTCGCCTCGTATCATATGACACGGTAACCGACCTGTCTTCCCCTTCTCAGGCTCTCTACAATGCAGAAGATGCAAGCCGCAGCTGGTGGTAAAGGTCGTGGCGCGAATGGTATGCCGACGCCAGCACAGATTCAGGCTATGCAGCGTGCAATGCCTCCTGGGATGTTACAGCAGATGCAACGGCAGATGCGAAGCGGTGGGGGCATGCAGGAAATGATGAAGGCAATGATGCAAAGCCAGGGAGGGGACCAGATGGACATGGAAGAAATGCAACGTAGGTATTCATATTCGTTCGGTTCAAACCAAATGCTCAATCCGTGAACCAGGAATGATGTCGCAAATGGGCAACGGACTTGGAGGTTTGGGTGGACTGGGTGGATTGGGTGGATTGGGTGGATTGGGTGGTGGAATGCCAAACATGGCTGATATGTTTAAGATGATGGGTATGGGCAACAGTGGAGGGCGATAGGTCTCGACATGTAAGTAATCTGTAATTGTTTATGTTGGATATATGATATAGTATACACTAAAATAAGTTACAAAAAGTATACTTAGTGTTCATTCCATTCCATGCGAAGCTTGCTCGAGAACCTTAGGAACTATGGCCTCCTTTTTGTTGCTTGAGCCATTCCTTCTTCTGTTTTGATGCTGCAGACTTATTCCCAAAGATGAAAGACGATGTATGTTTGTCTGCCCCAGTCTTTTTCGAGACACGGACAGAGGAACCAAAGACTGTCTAACGAAGAGAAGAGATAGGTCATCAAACAGTTACTTCTATCTGAACGAAATCAGACTTACAACCCAGAAACCCCATAGTCCTACAATAGCGGTTATGAGACAGTGAATTGCAGCCAGAGAGCCAACAGAGCGTGTGTTATAGGATATGAATGACGAAAGTAGACAAGCAAAAGTGAAAGGCTTGAGCAATGGATGGTCTGGCTGGCTTAGTCCCAGCGGCAAAGGAGAAGTTGAAGGAATCTGATGCAACCTAATTAGGTGCGGTACAGCAAGGCGCACGCCGCATACGCAAACGTACATTGAGAACTAATGCGACTGCGATGGTGAATAACCAGATGCCGAAGTGCAGTGAAAGAAATCGTTCAAGCGATGTCAGCGTAGAGGGCATTCCCGTCGATAGGAACAGCAGAAACTGAGGGAAGAGCGAGAGTATTGCAGCAAGAGCCGTAAGCCTGTGAGTTCCACCAATATCAAGATAAATGAATAATGCAAGAGTGTAATACGGACAGAGAGGCAGCCATCATTGTCCAGGCTGAGATAGCTCCATTCTTTTCAGCTTCAGCCAAGTCTTGAGTTTCTCGTTGATTGTCCGAAGATGTACTCTTCGTAGAACGTCGCGCAAGGTCATCCATTTCTATAGAGCTCATGGCAGTTCAATACAAACGTGGAGGTGCTCCGGCGCTTATTTCTTTGCTCGATGAATTACAGAAATGTGTTGTATGTAGGCTGAAATACACGGATGATAACTATAGACCAGCAGAAAACCAGATAATAAAGACGTAGAATATGCAAATAGATGTAGAAAGTCAATCATCTGAAACGATTATTGCCCACAGAAGCGTTCATCATGGCTGGAGGGTTCATGTTTCCCAATGACTGAGCAGGATAGCCGCGATGTGAAGGGGTCTGATAACCAGCATAAGGAGGCTGTGAAGGTGGCGCTCCATAGGTTTGACCGGGCGTCATCCCTCCACCGTATGGGTTAGGCGTCCGTGTAGGCCGTACAGACGGTGTGGCATACCCAGGACGTGCAGGCGTTCGCTGTCCAGCACCATAGGGAGTCTTCCCTCCGTTTGCAGCGTTTTGTGATTCGTGTAGATGCCTATCACAACAAGTCTAAGCAACGGGGGGAGAATGGATTTGACGAACAACACTTACCGAACTTTGAAAGCATCACATAATTCTGGTATACCTACTGCGGCGGTTTCGAACAGATAATAAGCCTCAGGTGCGATCCGAACAGGCTAGCAGATTGCTTGTCAATACGTGTACATGCGTGAAGCGAAACAAATATACCCATGTTTGAACAGTAGAATCCTTGTTGGCCAAGAAACACAAGTTGAAGTGACCAGGTCGCTTGCGATTTAAGGTAAATCCGTACATGCTCTTAGCTGGGTTTGCAAGAAGCTGATTTTTGAGGAAAAGATCTATGATTCGACATGAACGAAGACGTCCGAAAGCTCAGGTTTCGGCACTCACGTAGTTCGTCTTCTGAACCAGGTTTGAACCGATCATGCGCCATAAGGTCTTCAACACGCCGACTCATAGCGTTTACATGTCTCACGATTAACTCGTCGAGATCAATGTAGATGTGGTTAGTGTCAACGACAAATTGAGTGTCGGTGTTTTGACCAGTAGGATCATAACCCTTTTCGGTTATATCTGGCATTTGTTTGGATCGTATAAGTATGAGAAATAATATCTAGCAGATCAACGCACCGATATGCTGATATAGATTGTCATCTACCTTCCAGGTCACAGCGAGATGATCGATACCTTTGGAAGATGGTCGAATAACGACATCTCCACGTTGCTGGGTTTCCAGATATTGTTCTGCCTGAGATGTATTGAAATTGTGGAAATTAGGATGCTTGATAATACGACGCGTTTTTGTGACTTCTGCTCTCTTTTTCCGAGCCAAGATATCGACATCCTTGGCATGCTCTTGGTGATTCCAGAACTCGTCGAATTCTTTTCTGCGGAAATCCGTGTCGTTGTCTGCGATGTCACTCCACCGTGACGATAGCTCTACCTCGTAAAGGTCCTGCTCGTGGTCAATCTTGACGTCGATGATGACACCTTGTATAGTTTTACCCTTGGCGGGCTTTTCGGCCCCTGGGTTATCATCAACCATATACTCATGTTTGATAATACCCTCCAGGCCAGAGTCCAAACGGACGTGAGCAATCTCGGGCCGTGTACGGTAAACATGGACGGAGACAATGAGCCCGATACAAAGCGTCTTCTGAGTCTCTCCACTCAGCATGGTTAAAACCTTCCAGCCGTCGATGGGTGCGAATGGTGATCGTTGTTCTGAGAACGGTTTGAGTAGTTCATCGCGAATGACATTGAGCGTATGTCGCTTCTTTTCTTGGCTCGCGTTGAACAGACTGATTGCAAACTCGTCCAGGTTGAGTTCTGAGAGTTTCTTGTCGTTTTCGCGGTCCTGCATTATGAGTCCCACTACATGTGAAGGATGTTCATCGTGGATATCTTCTTCGTCCAATTCCAGCGCATCAGTAGCCATCTTTCGGGCAAGCTCATAATCCTCAGGATGAATGCGTGTGTCATCGAGTGGATCTGGAGCTTGTTCGTCGTCCATACGGTGCTTCGTCTTGAGGTCATCTTGTTCTTGAGTGATACGAAGGAAACCGGCAGCGTTGAAGAATATCTTGGTTGTAAGAATACCGTTTTTGATGAATTGATTTCGATTGACTAAACTTCCACCCTGCTGAAGTATTAGTATATGGCTACTTCTGAGGTCTTTGATGAAACTCACGAGTTCATCAATCTTTGAGGCCAATTCTCGCGCTTTTCTTGGACCAAGACCACAAACGAAGGGTAAGAGATGCTGGTAGTATCGATCCGTGATGGCTTTATTTATGTCCACTCCAACTTTATTGACGACATCAACGAGAGCTTGCTCAAGTGAGACAAGGAGCTTGTCCTTGGGTACCTGTAATTAGAAATGAGTGGGTCAATTACATGGAAACTATGTTCTTGGACACTTACCAGATGTTGGTCTTCATCGTCGAACGATAGTGCCGCAATGTCCGCCCCTACTGCAGCATACTCGTTGAGAGGACTCTGAGCATATCGAGCAAGACCGACACAGTATCTAGCATTAGGCGGAAGGGCGCCAAACTCGAGTTTCGACCGGGGGTTATGATGATATATACGCGCAAGTTCGTCCGACACATAGATGACCGGGATATCGAAAGATTCTCCGGTAACCAGGTTAGAGTCATAAGCAGAACGACCTGTGACGATCTCTTTAACGCGCTGGGATAGTTTTGCGGTGGCCATAGTAAATCCTCCGACGATCACGACATCAGGCTTTCTTCGTCGGATGATGTCAACAAACTCATCTCTCGTCTCGGTATCCACTAAGTTGTCGATCTTGAGCCACTCGCGCATGCGCCCACCGTCGTCCATGAACACGACACAGATAGCATCCTTTTGAGGGTCACCCTTACCCCAAGATACAGCCAGAACAGACGGTGTGTCACCAAGTTTCATCTGTGAATTTTGTAAATTGCAATAAGGAGCAACGTCAATCCGCTAGAGTGAAATTGATTCAATACACAACATCTTTCATACTGAGAGTTTGACTCACGCTGCGCAACTTATCACCGCATCGATTGGCAACATAATCCTCCTCTTCTTCTCTAAGAAATTCTCTCATCCATTTGACAGCTGCAGGTATTAGATGTTGGTCCATCACTTCCTGTACCACCCGCGAACGTTCCTCATTCCAGGCCTTTGTCGACTCTCGCAAGAGATCTGAGGAGAATGCATCAATCAATCTCCGTTCGAAACTAGCTTTAATTTCTGGTGGAAGGGTGATCGATACGTTGACAAGTAATTCTTGTTCAGCTCTGAGTATGTAGAGGAACTGCGAGGATTCGAACAGGGTCTCGACTGGTTTGTGCAGGAGATATTTAAAAGGCTAGATGGATCTTCCAGTCAGTTCAGATCATTAAGAACCATATAAATGAGATACACACGAAATAGACGTGTTGCTCATCGATTTTAGTCCGTCCTCGATCGGTAGGACTGACAGATATAAGAGCATTCTTTTTGAAGAGCTGTCTCATGTGATCACGGAGAAGAGGGTCCTTGCCCAGTTCTGTGGCAATGATCATACGAGCGCGACGCAGGAGCTCCTCTGGAGCTACAGCTTTCGCTGGATCCGGATCTGCGAATTGCTCTGCATATACCAAAGGGTCGAGGTTCTGGTTATCAACGTAGTGTAGACGCGTTTCATTGACAAAATTGAGGACAACTTCATGTGAAGCAATTCCGAAACCCTAACGGAACAATCAGTCTGAGCATATACAGGTGACGAAGAGAACAGACGAACATCTGCAAGCCGTGAAACGACACTTTTTTTGGCCAGCTCGTACGCAGATACACGACTGGGCATTTTGTGTTTCTTTCCTCCTTCGATTTCGTCATCGTCGTTGAAACGGAAGGCGGCAACATTCTGCTTTTGGTCCTTATACTTCATGAGCAACCATTCGCTAGTATCCGCGACTAACTCCACACTGTCGATCGCAGGGAAGATCTCATCCGCGTAATACGTGTCGGTGACTCCAAGACGCTCGTATGATGCTGATAGTGCATTTCGCCGTTCGACTAGAGACCGGTATTTTTGCCCTAAGGCATAGATACGCCATAACTCTGGAAGGGACAGGAGTTCGAAACGAGGGGAGCGTGCGTCGGTAACGTCAAAATGTGATATGTAGTCACGCCTGTGTGTCCAAATGAAGGGCACCTCGTATTCATCGACGAACATAGCTTGAAGAGCGAAAGTGACCGCCATGACGAGCTCCCCTTGAAGGTGTTGGAAGACACCATTCGCACTGAAGAATTGTTTTTGCTTTTCGTGTGATAAGCGAAGAGTAACCCATCGTGCACCATCTCTGTTGAGATCTTCTGCAGTCAGTTTTTCGTGCAATGATATACTTGCAGCATCGGAAAGGGACGAAGTGGTTAATTGCATCCGTTCCGGCACGTCTCGAGCTCGGATAAGGTTGTCATCCTCAGTCAGTAGATGTTCACGAATCTCAGAAGGTTCAAAGACCTGTGATATGCGTAAGAAAAATAACCTCTGAAAACCATAAACAGACATACACTTTGAAGATTCATATCCTTCGAAGTCTCCTGCTCATACTCTGCCTCCTCATCTGCAACTAAAGCCCAATCATATTCATGTCCGTCTCCAAAGACATCGTGTATTTCAGCCCATGCACTGAAAATCCTGTAAGCGACGCGCAAGAATGCAATTGCAACGTTGAAACGAACTTCGCATCTATACCTGCAAGCTCCGGATGTGCCGCACGAGTTTTGCGGCGAAGTTCCTGTTGCTGTCTTCTTCTTTCCTTGCGCTTTTCCTCGCGGGCACGCTCATCCATTGGCATACCACCCTCTTCCTCATCATCATATTCAATAAAATCATCAATATCCCCATCCGCATCATCGTCAAATTCATCTCGTTGATCATCCCAGATTTGTTGGATATCTTGGACTTTCGGTAGTGGATCATCGTCTAGGTCCTCGTCAGAGGACTCTACAACAGCCCGACGTTTGGAAGAGGATGCTGTAGGTGGCGATTCTGACCTCCCCCGCCTAACAAGACGCTTTAATCGGGATTTTTTGAATGTACCGCCGGTGTTTTCCTCAAGTAAGTCAAGGTCATCTTCTTCGAGGTCTTCCTCCTCTTCGCCTGTTTGGTTTTATTTCAGCAAGCAGTCATCTCTTTGGGAAAACGAAGCTCACGCCTTCGCCGATGGTGTTTCTTCCTTCTCTTGCGACGTTTTCGTTCCTCCTCTTCATCCTCTTCATCCTCGTCCTCATCCTCGTCCACAATGAAGCCTTCTCTGATGCGCCTTTCTTCGTCTGCATCTTCCTCCTCCTCTTCTGAACTATCGTCTGGCTGTCCAGGTTCAATATCATCACCCTCTCCTTCCTCGTCGTCTTCAGCAGTTCCCTGCATAGGGTCATCTTCGGGTTGTGGATACGCTGCACGCTCTTCAGGAGCAGGAGAGGCCATGATGGAGCCGTCTATAGTCAAAAGCTGGTCAAAAGTTCGAAGCTGGTGGACACTGTGAGTGACTCTTATGTAATATGCATCTCACGTGGTCAAGCTTTTGATGATTGCGCCATTGGCTTCGGCCGTCCTGTTCTAGCCTGTTCTGAACCATGGCAAAGTCTGAAGATGAACATCTTCAATATTTACGACTCGCCCTCGAGGAGGCCAAAAGATGTATACCCACTCCGACAGCTTTTTGCGTCGGCTGTGTGCTCGTATCTCGTCTTGGGTCTGAACCAACCGTGATAGCCACTGGATATTCCCGAGAACTACCAGGAAACACACATGCTGAAGCCAACGCGCTCTCCAAATTTCGTTCGTTGCCTGAGGATGAACTCTCCAAATTCGCTCCTATGCCTTCTTCTCACGCAGCGATACTGGCTTCCGCTGATGTGTACACCACGATGGAGCCTTGCTCCGTCAGAACCTCTGGGCTCCCACCCTGTGCAGATGCCTTGATCGATGCTAAGGTACAGCGGTGTTTCATAGGCGTTGGTGAACCCGATGACTTTGTTCAATGCGAAGGAGCTCAGAAATTGATGGATGCTGGTATAGAGGTTATATGGCTCAAGGGTTTAGAGGAGGAATCTCTGAGTGTTGCTCGTCGAGGTCATTAGTGTTCCGTCTCACGATGATGTTACCCCGTGTCGTATAGCGAAAGCTGGCTCTGTTCATTGATACTAGGATGAGCTCGAAAACCAGCGGGGCTTGTAGTTTTCGAATCGAGTAACAAATAGTCACTGAACGGTAATCGTGGTCCCAGGTCCATGCAACTTTTGGCTTGTCAGGGGCGTGGGACTGTCATTTTCTCTTCCAAACTCTTTCCACCATGCGGATTGAAAAGTGCTACTTTTGCTCAACGAATGTGTATCCGGGCCATGGTATCATAGTCTCTCAATGCTGTCTACCCCTCTACTGACATATCCCTCAGGTACCGCATTCGTTAGAAATGATGCCAAAGTATTCCGGTTCTGCACCTCAAAGTACGTCTCGGCTATTCACGATACTTTCATCGTTCTGAAAATTTTCTCCTCTCTCTCTTATCAGATGCCACAAGAACTTCAAGTAAGCCCCGAGAATATAAGAAAATCTCTTGGATCTTCTGCATATTCATACATATCTTAGAATGAAACGCAATCCGCGAAAAGTGAGATGGACAAAGGCATTCCGGAAAGCAGCTGGCAAGGAAATGACCATTGTGCGTCCTGAATCGCTTAACAATGATGAATACGACCTAACATTCATCTGTCTAGGACGCTACGATTGATTTCGAAAAACGACGAAACGTGCCTGTTCGATACGACAGAGAGTTGATGCAAACTACAATAAAGGCAATGAAACGTATCGGAGAGATCAAACAGAAACGAGAACATGCTTTCTGGAAGAACAGGTATGTTTGTACTCCGTTCTCAAGATGCACTTATACCAATATCTACATCCAGAATGGCCATGAGTCGCGAAAAACAACGGGCACACAGAAAGAAGGCAATCGAGGCAGCGAAAGCCTCATCCTCTAAACTTGTCCAACCTATGACAACGGAACCTTCGCAGAAACGGGAAAAAATAAAAGTACCAGTGAAAGCTCGGAGTGCGCTCGTACAGGGCGAAGGGCGGTCGATGACTATGGATGTAGATTGAACCAGTGTGTAGTACGTGTACAATGTTCCTTCAGCTATGTTATATCATTACAGGGGTAGATCACTGCTCCATCTAAGAATCCCGAATGGCGTGAGTTTGAAAGCTCGATCTCAACGATGTTTGTATTTCGCATCGTTCTCATATCGCAGATTGGGATCCAAGGTGTTATGAAGACCGAGAAGAGTTTTGCTCACAGCTTCACTTGCGCCAATCATGGGTTTAAGAACTGCGATAGGAACAGCTCGAATGACGGAACGAACAGGACCCTTTGAAAATTCGAATTGTGATCAGCAGCGAATCTCAAGCCGGAACACAAGATTATTCACCTCATTTCCGGATCGTTCGTAAACTTCCATAGGGACTGCTAAAATGGTCTGAGCAGCAGAATTGAGATTTCTCTGCAGACTCTTGTATGCAGATTGTACACCCTCTTTGACATTTGACGGTTGTTCAGCATACTTGCTTATGCGATCAACCGTATTTTCTTCTTCATCGCTGCTACTATCGAATCCAACATCCAAGAGATCATCTGCCAAGTTTGGAGACTGCAACGCTTCAGCTGTGATGGGGTATTTGAACTGAGGACCCAAAACACCCTCGGCCTGTTCGAGAATGACCTGAGTGCCAGTCGCCAACTTGGCGCCCAGTTTGATTGCTTCGATTGCCGTCGATTTGACAAAGGCAGTTGTTCCCTTCTGTACACCGCGTACTATCCGTCCGTCTTTCTTGTATTGTGCGATTGGTAGTAGTACGAGGTCGGCAATCCCAGAGCCAACGTTGACTACGGAACGAATAGGTGCAACACCTGAGATTACGTCGACCAACTGGGTCGCTTTCACATCAGGAGTCCACAAATCGTTCAGCAATTCGCCTAACCGAGGCCAGCCAGTTATCTAAATGAGCGGAATAGTCATTTATATGAACCTGTTGAAGTAAGGATGGGCGTACTCCAGACAAAGTGATATGTCGCAAAGTCATTTCGGCGCCATCGAAATGGAAGAAGTTCATGAGTTCTATGGTTTTCCCTTCTTTCAGAGCGCGATAATCTACCCGGCGAGGCTTGTAATCTAGTTTTAAGTCAACAGGAAATATCTCAGCCAGCTCTGATAACTTGATAAGATATGGAACTTGCGGATGAGAACACATTTTGACGTACGGAAGTAGATTCCTTCATCAGGGCCAGCAGGTGTAGATGGTCTATTGGGGTCAGTGAAGCCGAAGAATTTCTTCATGAAGTCCAGAGCATCTTGATCGACGTGTAAACGGAGAGGCAGGATTTTGGCCTGGAAATACTCAAGAGTTACTGAGAAAACTCGACAAAATTGACAATCACCTTCAACCTCGCTTCCTCTGAGGGATCATCTGCGACAGGACGAATGGTACGAAGTTCCACCTTGACCATGTGTGAGTCCGTTTCGCGAACATTGCCACGAGAATCAGACCGGAGCGCGGTCAAGAACTTTTTCCAGGTCGAGGTTTTGATGTGATCAAGGATTTCGAGATCTGTTACAGTGGCGAATACCCGTGAAACCAGTGGGTCAGCAGGGTGATATTGAGCGAAATCAGCAGACAATCCAGCCACTCGAAACTCGATGCTAGGACTCTTGCCGCGGACCAGACGTTTGCCATTCAATCGTGTGGACCGAACTGAGAGTTGAGGTTGGGAAGTACGTGGCAATGACTGCCAAGAGCTCTCGGTCGTTGTGTCTACTTCTTCCTTCAATTCTTCATCAATCGCCGCGATAAGAGCGTTCGAATCAAGTTCATCCGCGTCCTCCTTTAGTCCAATATATACTGAATTGAACAGCAGAGTACTTGTCTCTTCTCCTGTGAATTGCTGAGTCTGCCCTTTGGCGACAAGCTGTTTGATCTTGGCTAGCCTTTTTCGCATTTCTTTGATTTCGTTCTCGATGACTTTCCGTGTACTTGACCAATCATAGCCGTCGTAAAGGAAAACGTTGACGTCGGTATCGTGAACTTGAACGTGGAGAGCGGTATCTCTAGTACTAGGAGCTGGTTAGCACAACTCTGGAAGACCTATGAAACACTAACTCAGCAGGACTATTTTCCGAAATGGGTGGAAGGTTATCGAAATAGTAATCCACGAAATGAAGACCTTCGGGTCGAAACAGTCGGATCGTTTCACCCCCCACTCTGGACACAACACCATCGTTGTCATCACTGGAAACTGCAGGAAAGACTTCTTCGTCATCGCGAAAGTCGTTCAGATCCTCTTCATTGAGTTCTCTGAAACCTCCTGCTGCGCCGAAAGATTCATCAAGATAGTCAGGATTCCTGGGTAGGTCGTCATGAATCATATCAGGTGCAGGACCAATTTCGGGTACTTTCTTGAATGCCATATTATCGACAGAAGCTGGTTTATGTAAC
This sequence comes from Lentinula raphanica, assembly GCA_027919835.1. NCBI lineage: Eukaryota > Fungi > Basidiomycota > Agaricomycetes > Agaricales > Omphalotaceae > Lentinula > Lentinula raphanica. Next base: position 410,220 of record JANVFP010000006.1, on the reverse strand, counting down.
AGGTATGAGTTTCGATCGTACATCGAAGCGATAAACTTACACATTATGCCACCAGCGTTAGGCTGCTGTTCAGATATAACCAGAGGTCTTCGCTGTGGTTTTGGGGTCCTGTACAATGCTATCAGAACTACTCAGATTTCTGAACGAGGTTCCGTACTGCTCTTCTGAGGGGCGCTTCAACGTCGTGACTAAATCACCGATTAGATCACCTATTGTCCCCATTGTATCAGCACATAGATGTAGCCGTAGACCCAGCTTCTGTATCACAATCTTTTGTGATTGTTAGAGCCTTACATTGAGGAATTGACCGAGATAGAGAAACACACATTTGTGTCAGGATCCTTCGCATTCTTGAGACCCTCAAAACGAAGCATGAAGTCCGTGATCTCTGACAACAAAACAAAACCACATTTCTAACATCGATCACATGAGTTTCGTAGAATGAAGATGAAAGTATACCATGTTACCTTCCAGAACGAGAAGCTTTCAGCAGAAGTAGTGCTGACATGAAATTCCGCCATGTCGTCTATGCCGAGCAAAGCAGCAGAATAAACTTTGAGCATGAATTCCAATTTGGGGGACTCTCCAATGAGATCGGTAGCGAGATCGAGGTTGCCTATGTGAAGAAGCAATGCACCCGGATGAGTGGGAGCCAGTACTTTGACTGATCCATCTACAACTCTAAGTGTGATCTTTGTGCGTTCGCTAGGTACGACGGTCTCAAAAGCCTGAAAGGGATTGAGCTACAAAATTACGAAGCAGAAATACCACATACTCCTGGAGGTGCACTTGTGAAGACAACGAGATCTGATAGCCAGCTGAAATCGGGGAAGAGCTGGTAAGTGAAACCCCAGAGTCGTATCCGTACTCTGGACTCTTTGGCCATCGTCTCTGGTACGATTTCTGAGGTAAATCTTAGCTTAATGAGTGGTTGAGGCTCTTGTCGCTGAACACAGACTTCAATCATCCAGAAGTACTATAACGAGTGTAGAACACACCAGACTCTGAGCTTTAGTGAGCGAAATCAAAGTGCGAACCCCTTTGTTACTTGTATGATCGTTGATCGTCAAATTCATGAGTGCCAACGTGGCCACCGTTTCATCCTGTCGGATGGATGTGAGCATGATATACTACTTGGGGCTGAAAGTTCATAGTACCTTGCCTTCTGGTCTGATCTGGATTGTAGTTTCGATGTCAGAAGCCTCAATGTCGAATGGACGAATAATCTGGTGTTCCGCTCTTCTAAGTTGAATCCTGCAGAAAGCTACACATCACCGCTAGTCAAATTGAATGATCAGAATTGCACTCTCAGTAACACTCGCCTTCAGAGATGAAGACCTTCACCGCAGTATCCACTTTGACCTCGGCAGAATTGGACGCAAGACTAGTGGCTCCACTGGCAGTGTTGGACTTTGCGAAATAGTGACTACCTATGAGACTACTCTCACGACTCACTGCCTTTTCGGTACCACCGTCACTACTGGAGTATTGAGAAGCCTTCTGGGCCAGCTGTGATGCGTCATCCACCCAGTATTGAAGAGCATCGAGGGGGTCTTTACTCAAGTTCACAAACAGGGAAGGTAAGGAGAGATTTAACATCATAGTAGACGCCGACCCTTGTCGCGACTGGGAAACAAGTATGCGAGGCAATAATGGCCGAGACTCGAATCCACTGTCTTCATCCTGCAGATGGCCAATAGATAACATCGCAGCAGCTCTTGAGCTGCCAGCTGCGGATGAAGCGATAACCAGTCTTCGAAGCTCGGTTTCTACCATGATGTTTTCTGTAGGCTTTGACCTTTGGGTCGTAGATTGGGGTTCAAAAGAAGCCGTTTTCCGTGATGTGTGCGCGTTCCCTTTCGTCAATGCGAGTTGTTGAATATCCAGGACGACGGCACCAGAGCGCGAAGACCGAACATCTCTTGAAGTGCATCGAAGATTCGCTCGAACGAAGGGGAAGTGTACAATCAAATTTGGCCCTTCATTCGCCGTGTGTCGCTGAAACGATCAACAGTCAACCAACAGAGAAGAGGACGATCTATGACAGCTTACTGTCGACTGCTTTCTATCGGAGCTCCGAGTATCAGTGGAGGTGGGCCGTCTGTAATCAAGATGCAGGTCCAAGTCTCGCAAAACAGCTTGTTCCAGTTTTCTCCTTTCCTCTTCACGTTCCGCTGTAGATCTACGATAATCACCAACTCGAGGAGTAGCTGGTGGTGTGTCATCATCCTGATTGGCTGCACCACAATCGTTCATATCTGCCTTGTTCGGATTCACAGCATTAGATGTCTGTAGTGCACTCAGTACCTCATCCACATAAGAGTTGATACTCTCTTCCCCCAACAGATACCGCAAGTCCACGAAGATCTGCAGAGGAGCGAATTCAATCCTGGTGTCATCCTTCAGAATATTTGCCTTGTGGGAAGAACTCTGAGAAGATTGCCGTTCGCTCATCACCGACAATGCTGGAAAGGTAGTTTCTCCCTGGCGAGTGGACGAGAATGTAGGTCCCTGAGGATGCGAAGCCTTGCTTTGTTTCTGTTTCGTCCGCCATGTAGAAGGCCTCATTCCTTGTCTGCGTGCGGCCTCAGTTGTCCAATCTATGATGTCGACATCAGGAAGGATAGGGAAGTCTGAAGTCGTAGTGGGGTGTTTGTGCTCGTGGATATATTGAGAAGGTAATAGGGAGTCGGTTATCAGTACCGGAAAGGCCAATGGTTCTGCCTCGCTATCATTAGCAGAGGGACACGCAAATATAGACATCTCATTCAGGACGAGCGAGGAGCTCAGTGTGGACGTTGTAACGTCGGACCGCGATTGTATTTCACGCGGCTTAGAATCTGTCGAAATTGCAACTGTAGCACAGATATCGTCCAGGAAAACTCGAACATAACCTTCACGTAAGGAAGGCGGCACTCGCGGGCGAGAGAAATAAGTGCCCAAGGAAGATCGGGATGGAGAACTGATAACTGGAGTGGAAAGCAATAGTATCACCACAGCCTTGACGCTGAGAGACAGCTGTTTGCCTGCTGCAGGGATACTTTGCGAAGTGGAATCATTCGAAGAAGAATTAGGAGGCGGCGGATGCTGAAACGCCCCAACAGTTATAGCATCGGCAAAGTTTACGAGACTGGATATATGCCACGGACGGATGGCGCAGCTTATGATCCCCACTTCCACAGAGATATGTATGTTTTCTAGAGATGTTGGCGAGGACATCCGACCGCGAACGGGAGGTGTAGCCAACCTAATGTTTACAGCGTCTGTTCCAAAAGATAACAAGATATCTTCATCAATCTCGTCGAAGTCTGCTTTCGAGTTCGTGATGGGCGAAGGAAGAAGTTCCATGGGTTTATTTGAAGATTGAATAGGTGATTCATGCTGCGATATGGCGCTTTCGTACAGACTGCTAGCAACAGATTCAGCAGGAGATTCCGGGCGCGGAGGTAGGAACGCAACAGACTGGGACATTGCCCATTGGGTCTCCTCGTCGATGGAGGATGATGAGGACGACGATGAAGAAGGGGAAGGCGAGCGCGGGATTGGCATACTAGACGGTGAGGAAGGCTGTCGGTCTGGTGAAATAGGGTAGGAAGAGTGGGGTCGTAGGTTGGAACCGCTCAGCGTGATACCAGAAAGGGATACAGTGCGTGATTCGCCAGTTCGTTCAGAGTTGTCCGTAGGTATGTCTTCTGTACTTGAGGAGGTTTCAGTGCAATACCTGATATTCGCAACCGAAAGGGTGAATCGACTAGAATGAGGGTGTATGATGGTCACTTTTGTATCGGTTGCGTCGAACTCAAATTTGGCGAGAAGGCGCTCAATGAGGGTCGCGAACAGAGAAACTCCATCAGGATCTACGTCTGCTAGTTCTTCTGCCTCTGAGAAATTACGGAAGGGATTGAGGCCACCCGGGACATTGTCATCATCAGGTTCATGAACTGATGAAGCGGAAAGGTCTTGGCGGAAAGACTCTCGCAAGTCGGCCTCCTCGCGAGGATTCAGTTCGTCATGAATGAATGATTCTGCATAAGATGCGACTGATTCTGAGAGGTTGATATCGGCATCATCATGTCTCTGTTCTGCAGGTACGACGCGTAGTGTGATATGCAAAGAGGAAAGCGAGAAGCCAAGTGTTGAGGTAAGTGGGTTCGGCCAGGGAATGCGAGCTGTAACAGAGGCTGCAGTGCCATCTACTAGCTCAAGTGGCATCCCAGATTGGGAAATGATGTCGTTTATAGCCTAACAGGAGCATCAGTATGCGATGAGGGCGCAACAGGAAAGCGTACGCACATTGTTGTCGAGGTGAAGATCATTGACTTGCACATATCCAGAGCCAATCTGAGAGTCTATCTGCTGAACATCCAGTTGTCCGGGTTTGAGGAAATGGCCTAGGGCACGTTTAAGGATGAAGGAAATGAACCGGCGCTGTATGCTAGCCGGAACTGCGAAATAGCTGAAAGATGGGAAGCTGGGCAGCCACGAAGCGAGCCAGGACATCTGGGCATGAGTTCAATAGTGAGATGAGGATTTATACATGAAACGTGGTAAGAAGCTTTGTTTGGGAAGTACTTTGGCTTGATAGCCTCAGCTAATCCATTGCAAAGTTACAGTAGCCTTAGCGCGCCAATTGACAAGATGCTCCTCAAGATAAGATAAGATAACTGCTAGAAGCACTCATAGTTCGAGCAACATATTGTATCCCATTTCAATCTACGGTCTATGTACATAGCTACACCTCATCAAATATGCGTGGAACATCGCAGAGAAAGTTGAACATGATGACTCTGCATCGAGCATATGTGGTGAGCGATTTTGTAAAGTCACGAAGGCACTGGAGAGCTTGGGGCGACTCGGGCAAGTTAAGGCTATCTACACCAATTTGCGTGGAAATTTGGAGAAGAAGTTGAACATGTCAAAGGCAACTATATCATGGACCTGAAGACTGTTAGAGCTATCATGGAAGGGTTGTGAGTATTCAGAGGAGCCAACCTTGGATGTGGGATGGAGATGATCACTCCATATTCTCCTGCATCAGTCGTTAGCCTAAATACAACTCGCTAGCTTTTTGAATAGATGTCTTACCCGAAAGGTTTTTTAGTGTCAAGGTGAGTAAAACCATATTCATTAGGATGGTTCAAGAAGTTATTGAACGTCGCGTGAGCAGAGAACAGGAATACTGATGTATCAGAGTATTCTTGAGCAAGAGATGCTACGCTGGAACGTAATTGATTATTCCAGACGTGGTAGACGTGCTCTGCTTCTGGGTCTATGTGCCTTGAGTGTACTTTTCGTTGGTCAATTAGTGGAATAACTCCATCTTGATAATGTATTGATTTCCAACTCACATGCAGGAGACCTGGCCATGGGAGGCACGTCAACGAAGAGGAAATTGCGTGCGCCGCCATTGTAAAGCTGCTCCTGCAGGTCGGACATTGTCTTGAAAGCATGATCGTGGTTTCTACTTAGACTGTGCATAGTGTAAGCAGCAGCATAGCACCACAGGGAAAACAAGAACATACGCGCAGTCATTGATACCAACCCAGATTACTGCATAGTCAAATCGTCTAGAACGTAGATTGACTTGTATTGAAAGAATCTCACCGAACAGGGTTTCTTCAGAAGTCCAAGGAGCCCAGTCTGGCTTATTCCCAACACCATTCTGAGCTAGGAAGAATAATCCAATCTGTTGCTTTACTCCATCGATGGTACTGCCGCCGACCGCGTAATCATAAACAAGGATCGGATTATTCTGATAGCCCTCGTCCTGTTCATCTGTATCGGGTTTGTATCGTGGTTCCGGCGTGTACTTAGTGATCAAGTGGCCAACCCAGTTCGGAGTACCTGGCAGAAGCATATGAACCAACGATTGCCACGACTCTAGAAGATGCCAAGTAGCGGAAGCTCACCTGGCTCATTCCACATCTGCGGGGAATATCCTGGATAATCTACCCCCAGCGGTTCTAGAGCGCGAGGCGCTTTCTCGCCACTGTGTCCTTGATAGCCTACCGAGCTATACGAATCTCCGCTGAAATGCCAAAAGACAAATTAGTGGTGGTTCAAGAATGTGGCGTTCTTGAGGTGTACGAACAAGATCACGATTTTGCGAATCCCAGCTATGGTGGGCCAGCTGTCGCTGATTTGAACTGCAGTGGATTTGTCGCTGATGAAGGATGGATATGCCATTGGAACAGTATCAAAGAGATTTGGAAGAGCGAGCAAGAGTAGGAGTACAAGAAAGCAGATCATAAGCGCCAATCAATCTATTGACTACTATATATTTATGTTTACAACAACTGTGTGCCTTCAGGCTTCAATCAAGTAGGTTGAAATGATCTGCATCTACGGTTTCATAGATCTCAGCACGGTCGACGAGCCGTCGTAGTGATTCACTGTGAGTACTAAGTTAGCTCGACAAGTTACAAGATTCGTGGGATGCTATATGCATACTTCACTTGGTCCACAGAAGTCGACTGTGTGCAGTTGAGCACCTGCTTTATTACGTCGTCCCGTCCAACGCCTTCATACGCGAAGGCAGGCCTTGAAGTGCGTAGAGTACGCATACTATCACTGATGATGGATAGAACGATCGACTCTAGGTCGATTGACTCTTTCATTTGCGGTGACTTGAGGACAGTAGGAGTAGTTGGGGCGTATGCAAGTCCGAAGTCGGGTATTTTGGATGAACTGGCCTCGGCGTTGCTATCAGATCTTGGAGGCGAGTCATACCTTCTTTGTTTCGAAGCTCGAGGACGAGGAGTGGGTGAAGGAGGAGGGGACAGATTACGAATTTTCCTGACTCTCGCCGGTGTTTCTAGGACACTATCGGGGTCGATAGATCTGACGGCACTCTCTTGAAGGTCTTCATCTTCAGTTGCCTCTGCAATGGGCACCAAGTCGAGCTCTTGTAGTTCATTGCTGAGCTCAGCAAGAGTTGGCTTCACAGACGCAATCGGCTGGAAAGTCCATTGGGTTAATTTAGAAGTACGCAGGTGCAGATCCTGATAAAGACGCACAGGCTGGCCATGTAGACTCATTTGGGTGTCCACTATAGTCTGGGCAATGTGATGGAAGACCTCATGAGGGTCTTGAATGTATCCCAGACTTTGCAAAATCAAAGACCGCGTAGTGAGACCCCGTGCTGACTTGAACTCGTTAAGTACTCCTACGGCTCGCACAAAGCGGAGTTCACTGACTAGGTCAAGACTCGAATGAGCACCAGATCTCGCAGACCAGGCCAACACGCACCTATCATCATCCATAGAATCCGAAGCGTCTTGGTTAGGATCGCGCCAACATCGCGCCATTATACGACCACTGCCGTCCTCTAGCCTATACGCGATCTGATTGGGCGCGACGGTCTTATCAAGAACGTTGCCAACGACGATCACCTAGAATAGTCGCGTGAAGCGATGAAGTGCATGAGAACGATGACAAAGACTGAACTGTTTTGAACTCTTTTCCATCAATCGTGAACAAGGCCTTTTCGTATGGCAAGTGGGCCTTCAGAAGTTGTCTAATGGAAACATGCCGGATACTATGTGGTGCCTCTCTAGCCAGGTGTTCGAACCAGCTCTGGATATCGTTTGGGTTTGAGAGCTGAAAGTTAAAGAGAGGTAAAACTGACGTTGTTGTGTGATTCTGCCTTCGAGCTCATGATGGTGAGAAAACAAAAAAAACAAGACGAGGGGCCTCCAGCTATGGGAATTATCCAACTCGAACTTCGGAGACTCGAAACCAACTACGGTTACTGGGCATACGTAGTACATATCTTCAAAAGACCCTTCGCTATACCCTCTGCAACCTTTTTCCGGGAATCAGTAATTTTTCTAGCAGTAGCCACTATAATGTCGTGGTCAATCTATATCACCTCATCAGCAAAAGTGAGATAGATTATCATAAAACGAAGTTTACCTCTGAAGACTCGAACTCGCAAGCATCGACCAGCTCCTGTTTTCTTTCAGAGGTTCCTTCCTGAGCACTCAGTTTTTCTAGGGAAGCTGCCATATCTTTGAGGACTGTGATGGCAGAAACACGAATTGTTTTGAATTTGGCGACGAGCTGTAAACCCCATCAGCGGTTCATTCTTCTTGTGTGGTGGAAGGGAGCATACATTTCCAAGTTTATGGATTTTCACAACCGAGGCAGGTTTGAACCTCATCGTTTCAGTCACGAAAAGTAGGAAAGCCTCCTGCGTGAGCGTCACAACATGGAGAACTTCGCTCAGAGATGCAGTAGTTAGGCTGTTTTTGAATTGAGTTTTCATGTCTGGAACGAGCTTTCAATGAACATGTACAAATCTCCTGTAAGCGACCAACATACCATCGAAGTACGCAGCAACAATTTCGGGGGCATCAGTAATTGGCGGCATCTCTTCTTCCTTTTTGGTGTCTCCGTTCTGTGGCGTGAGGTCTACACCTCTCAGAGGAAGTCCGGTTTTCAGCTCTGTGTTTTTGGCAACATCGGCCAACACCACCGAAGCTGGTGGTCGGACATAATCGTGGAATGGCTCCAGCCACCCTGCCAGAGAATCGACGAACGCAATCAGCGACGATTCATTGGAAGTGAGCTAGGGGATTCGAACAAGGTTGAGTACGATTCGAAGTCATCCACAAATTATAAAACACACCTCAGCCAGCTCTTCCTCATTCCTTTGAGCTAGGCGTTGTTTTAATGATCCACTCTTAGGGGACACTTGTGGACGATCACCAACAAGAAGTTTCTCTTCCACAACATCCGATAGATCGCTGGCTTGCGAGAAGACTTTGATGTATGACTTCAAGAATGACCGTACCCATCCGTGCTGGAAGAAAAGCAAGGGTAGTCTTAGTATTGAAGCCATCTAATCGTGCGATCGCACTTACTCTTTCGGACTTTCCAAACAGTAAGGTCTGGTCGTTGAAGTCTTGCGCATGTTTGGGTTGATAGTTAGGAAGGATTTGGAAATCTCGATTATCATGGTGTGCTGCGAACGTATTAGTTCACGGATATGTTGTCTGTACTGGAAACTTACAACGGTCGAAAATGAACTTGAGCTCTATGAGTTCGAGATCAACGATATCAGAGGATATTGGTTCATGAGTTAGCCGCATCCGGAGATACTCTAACTTTGTGATGTCCCGCTGAAGGGAGTTCTCCAACCATTCTTCAAAGATGATGAATTGAGGGATCTATTAAGGGTATTTGAGCATTGATCATAGGCGAGGGAGAAAACATATGTCCTCACTTGAGAGTATTTTTCCGCAGAGAAGGCTCGGATGATATAATCATTTGTCTGCAATTTTTTCCTCTAAGAGAGTCATACAGTGCAGTCGTCAAAGGAACCTCACCTCTTGGGAGTTGCTGACATATATCTGACTGGATTCCAAGCATTCGGATATATAGGTCAAGTCGCCACTGGACGCTAGCGAGAACGTGGAACAGCGAGAAAGGAGGAAATGGGACAAGGTGTCATTCTGAACTTGTTTGACCCTTAGCAGACGGTAATGCTCTAGTGCTGATGATGGTGCACCTGTATCATAACATTGGTCAATCCAGCAGCATGGAGCTCGAATCCCTACAACTTACCAAGAATACGGTATATCCGTATCAGCATCAACCGCATTTGAAACGCCTGTTTGCTTTTGGCGAGCGCATACTCCAGAAAGAAGACAGCTCTGTGAAGGTATTTGTCGTCCTTACTCATTTCCCACATATTCACGAGGACGTTCCCAGCAAGTATGGCGAGGTCGTCTACATGTTGCAGCTCCGTTGCAGGCAAAGATTTACCCAGAGGGAGCCCTTCCAAGTATTGCGACATATAGAGGTTTGCACGAGAACTTTCCGCATCAAGGGATAACTCTGAGGTTGACAGATTATAACGGAGAAGTTTATGAGCGTTGACTACGCGTCTGACGGCCTCGATTGTTGTCTGATAGAGGAATTGTTAAAGATATGGCATGGGCATCAAACTGGTGGTGATCATTCACCAAAGCTGTAAAACTGGTTGTCAATGTCTCCGTCCAAGCAGCAAGGTCTTCGCCCTCGAGTGACAAGTAAGGTTTCAGATCCTCAAAACAGCATGCCTTGTCGCCGAAAATTTCAAAATATTGTTGGAGGAGATGCAACAGGCGCTTTGGATCTAGAAATCAATAAAGCCTGATTAATCTTCCACGAAAAGGTCAACAGATCAAGGATCACCTGTGGACACATCATGATTTCTCGCGCGACTTTCGAGCTCCAAGAGGCCTAACAAGCCTGACCGATCTTTTCTACCATCCTGAACTGATACTTCGGTAAACAATGCCGAAGTGCTAGATATTCTGGATATGCGTTGTTCCTTTGCATCCTCGGAGTCCGTGAATGGCGCAAAGGTGCCATCGATAACGGAAAGGAACTCCAGCCAATTACGATCGCTTAAAGGTTCGCAAGAGCAGTTCAGCATTGATATTTCCATTACAAAAACGTGTCCACCAACCTTTTCTCGAGTATGCGTTGTTCGGCACGCTTTCCTTCCACTTCTATAGCGCGTCTCAGTTTCATGATATCCCTGCGCATTTCGTTGCAGGTTAGGTTGGTTTCGCAAATATTACGGCCAGCCGGTGTTTCTAATAGTGTCATGGCTTCATCATACTCTAGGAGCTCGCGTAAAATGGTGAGGTGAAGGTAAAAGCGATCCGAATGAACAGAGGATGGTGTGGGCGCTGAGGTAATGAGTCGAAGGGCGAGCTTGTACAGTAAGGAACGCATCTCGGCCGGGGTGTTGGGGTCATTAGCCTGTAAATACACGTTACAACTATACGACCAGTCGTGTAAAGAGGCGTATTGTTTTACCTGAAGCACACTACTCATAACACTCCAATACAAATAACGGTCCTCCTGGAACTGCTTGTACATCTTCGAGGCGACCTAGCTTCATACGTGAGCAGATGGTAATGAACAGGAATAGTTACTACGCACCTGCTGGGCAGACTTCCAGTTATTAGCACGTACGTTGGCAAAAAATGTCTGGGCTCCGAGTTCTTCGTTCGTAGGTTGTTTTTTGTATGCTGCATCGTACATTGTCACCATGTCCTTGTCTGGGAAGGCGAAAGCAAGATATAATATGATGCTAGCTCGTCATCCGTAAAGACAGCTCACGTCGTCCAAGTCCGCGAAGTACATGCATCATTGCGTTGAGAGTGCTGTCATCAGTAGGTTTGGATTCCAAGACCTCATCACAGAGAACCAAGGCTTCTTCAACCTTCTGGTAGCGGACCAGTGCAAGAGCTTTCAGGGCCTGACATTGGTATTCAACCAAACGCAAGTAACTCAGAACGAGTCTAGAGCTCACCTTCACGAGAGCATTCCTTGGATGTTTCTTCAGGACCTTATTGCATTCTGTGATTGCGGACTTGTGAGAGCCAGTGTCCAATGCATCTACGAAATAGGTTTCAGAGATATGAGGAATATTTGAGCAAGGAAAGCAGACCATAGATTGGACGAATTTGACGGTCGAGAGCAACCGACATTCAAGAGTAAAGGAAAGAAACGGATTCCAAGTTCAAATTTTGGCTTTTCATATGTCCGAAAATTCGCGCTGCCGCACGGCGTTCGTTTATATAACTCTTTCTTCCGAACCACAACTAATGCGGCTACCTCAGCCTTTACTTTCGCGGTATTACTCTATCCCTTGTAGTATCTTATGAGTCTTTGTGTCTGAATAATCCCTTGCAGCACCCTGGACCCTTTACTTGGTGTCTTCACAGGTTTCTTAGCGTACTACCTCCACGAAAACCATCCGAGAACTGCCCTTCCCCAAGAACAGAGGTTGGCTGAACTTGTTCGCTGGAAATGGCTAGAACGGAATGATCGTGCAGAAGCAATGAACAGCCAGGAAGGCACGAAATAATGCCTGCATGTACGCTCTTGATTATTTTGCACAGTGAACAACTAGACAACAAGCTCGATCTACCCAGCTTCCTATCTTCCCCCTCAACCTGTTTAGCTGTTACAATTTTCAAATGGAGGATTCAGTTATGATCTAACAGCTCTTGGAGGGCTGACATTGCGCCGTAGAAAGTTCTTCTCTCCGTTTCGGTCAGATCCACGTCTCCGACTTCGCCAGATTTACGTAGCGCAATACCGACGATGATGTTCTTCCGAACCATCGGAAGTGGGTTTTCCGATTGGGCAAGCCATACAATAGTCGCGATTTGTGATGCGTATAGATTGTGTAGTGACTGCACTCGATCTGAAGGAGCAGAACCAAATAAAGGGACGAGCTGGATAGCTATTGGTGGTGGTGGCAATGCAGGAGCGTTCAGCTCAGTATCATCTGGAGCGGATTGAACAACTGGTATAGTTGCTGGCAAGGACACCTGGATCTGTAATGGTTCAGCACATACTACCTAGAAGCAATGCGATAATGCCACGCACTAGATTCCCGATTTTCCCAACTTGAGTCAATAGGACCAAGCTGCTGTCTGCATAATACTGTACATGTATCTCTGTGGAGACTCCCTCTAGGATCTTCGTACAATTGCCAGATGACTGCATGGAATGAGTTGTGAATAGGCGCGCGTTGGCGCTTACAATTGTTGACTCTTCACCACCATTATGATGGAAGCCGTAGGGAACAGCAGCTGGTGGGACTTTCATGCTCTCTCAGAGAATCCACGAAAGTATGTCAAGCATTCTCTTTCTGTGTATCATGGTGGCTGACCTTTCCAGACCTGTAGAATGGTCGAACTCGTCAATCATATTCACTGCGCACGCACTTCAACCTCTAATACTCGCCCGTCATTTCTCCTCGTCTAAGCAATTCACCTTGCCTTTGCCAACTCCCATTCTTTCAAATCCAAGTGCCTACAAACCCCCTACCGTCATCACATGTTCGTCGGATGATAATTGGCTGTTTGCTTTCTTTCCTGGCAGAGGGGAGGATGGTTTGTCCTGTCTGTGGAACAAGGGTGTAGAACTCGATAGTTGGGCAGTCAAAGAGTGGTGGATGTTCGCTCAAAGTGCCGGCGTTGTTGCTGCACGTTGGCTAGGCGGCGCAAGAGAAGTGAGTACGCATCCATTTCTAATATTCTTCGTTCTCAACTACATATATCCAGTGGATTATTGATTCTACCACGGGCGTTCCGGCGCGTTTACCTCCACAGGGACCTCGTACTCCCGTCTCGAATCCAACTCTAGTTCTCGTGACAGAGAATCATCGCATTTTTGTATGCTATCTACGATACTACAAGCTAACGTTGCAGATGTTTAGTTGCTCCCTTCTGCAACCTTCTGCCACCTTCGAACAACAATCAGACAACTCCAAAGATGAGCTCATCGAAGTAGACTCGGTTCGCATTTGCACCCATGCTGCTATCGGCACCACTTATGGCGGTCCGATTATTCACCTCGCAAACTTTGCATTCGCTCACTTCTCTTTCTAGACTCAATAATCCTTATTGCAATGCGATCTCAAGTCTTCCCGGTCTCTTCATTGACTCTTGATCAAACTGATCAATTCTCGTTGGACCTAGGGCTCTCGCTGGATATGGAACCCGAGCAGACGGAAATCTATCCCATTTCATGTGAAGACCCTGGAGAAGATTCCAAGATTGAGATTGCTAAAGTTCAACTCCAGTACAATGGTTCCCGCATGAGTGAGCTAAAACCCTCATTCCGGTAGCGCAACAGTATCTCACAACACAAAACAAGTTCTCTCCTCTAAAGTACTACCTGCTATCCAGAACGCACCCCACCGTTTGCGGGATCTCTTGTTCGTCTGCAAACCTCCTTCTAATGGCGGCACATCCCCTGCAAATTTGTACCTTGTCGCAGGTTTCCTTGATTTTAAAGACTGTGAGTCGCATCGCCCTCTGGTTGTCAATCCTGTGATCGACTTCTGGTTAGACACATCTCCCCCGCTATCAAGTCTACATTGTTATACATTTACAAAGACAGATGCGACCAGCGAAGAAGGCACATGGGTGAGCCTCTCGCCTCTTCACACTTCTTCATTGCTGAAGCATTGCCCGCAGACTATGCAACCAGAGATAACCAGGGAGTTTGACACTGTGGTTCTGGCACAGGTAGTTGCTTCACAACCCGTTAACAAATATCACGGTATATATGTCTGCGTTTATAATACCTCGGACACGCAGGCTCGCGGAACCAGACAGGCAGAGAAAAGTGTTGGTCAATTCAAAACACTGAAAATGTGAGTCTTAGGTGTCAAACAGGCTGAATAGACGAATGGTTTCGCTGACATTGATATAGACCTGAATTGACCGATGATGATGCTTGGGACTCGTCCCCACTCCTTTCACGCTTTCGAAGAGAAGGTTTGAGCCTGATTATGGCGAACTGTCCCTCCCTCGTGTACTCACGCCTTATTTTAGTATCTGTCAATTCTGTGGTTTCTCCTGGGCAAACCTTGTTGTGCACAATATATCCTTCGCCTTGGACGTCTGAGGTGTCAACTCTGAAATTACCAGAACCGAAAGCCACGGACGCCCCTCCGACTGGTTCCATCCCTCCTCTAGCGTTATCAATCGTGGTCGCTGTTCTTTCGAATCGTTCGACAGATGATCTCATCCATGCGTTACTGCAACCTGCCACGCCTCTGTCTGAGGTTGCTGAAGTCTTATATCATGTGTTCACTCTCCTAGATCGTCATCTACCCGGAAGTTATACTTTGCAATTAGGCTTAATTGTGGAATCCTATCGGTCCAGAACCCTGCGAGCTATTTCGAAAGTTCATGATAAGGACAGAACAGATGCCGTCTGGCGAGCCACTCACGATATGATATCGGTTGCGACATGTAATGCAGTTTTCAGTGATTGTACAGATGGAGAAGAGTATCACACTGGTATGCGAAGAACGCTCTCTGTTTGTTAATCTTAACTCAAACCTTGTTCAAGAGCTCATCTGGCAGATGATTGATCTCTCAAGTTGGATCTTGGGTCTAGCAGAGACACTTGTCAAGGAGTGTATCTTATCATCTGACTTCAATGAGTCTACTGGCTCGACTAAAGAAGCTCAGGAAGATGTTTTCGGTAGCAGTGCGTTTCACCTATCTGTTTTTGTATTTTCCCGAGGCTAATGAACGGGAACCATTGGCTTTCAGGTCCCCCGACGAAGAATACGAACCTCCGGTCGCTCGAATCCCCCGTTTTCATGCATTTCGTGCATCCTCAAGCTCTCAAGAATCTCAGAATAGCTCTCGGACATGTGAATCAGTTCCGGAAGTATCTAACGAGGCTCACTCCGACCACGGAAAATTCTCAGCTATCTAAAGAGGTTCTAATTGATCTCGTCGAACATTCCGGCATCGACATACAGGGACTCGATGAGATACTGGAACGATTAGAAAAATCTGTCGAAGGGTTTGACGGTATGATTTTCTATCACCTGTACCTTGTATCGCTATTGATAAACTCATCTTCGAATAATATAGAAGATGACCTCCGAAGAGCAATGGTTTCTTGTCAGCCAGCCGAGTACATGCAAATACCACTCAGAGAGACCGTGAATTCAATGTCAAAGTCTCCAGCATTGAACAAGGCCAAACTATTCCTTGGGGTACACGAGATGATAGATGGTCAGGCTCAAACGGATCGCCCACGCAAGGATAGCAGCAGAGACAAAGATGTCGTGTCAAAGGGTCTATTATTGCACCGTGCACAAGGCATGAACTGTGTACGGTGCGGTGGCCGGTCGGAATATGGTAAAGATCCTCTAGCTTCACGGCCAATGACCAACTGGGAAAAAAGTTGGGCAAGGAGATGCCTGTGTGGAGGGTCATGGACGAGAGCTACTTATTCCTCCTGAATTCCTGTACTCAGCGGATTCCTCGATTGTGTCATATAGCAGCACTACTTTGTAATTTCCTATAGCATTCACCTTTCTGCTGTAGTGGCACAGAAACATGTATAGCAACTATCGCTTGTGTTCTGAACCCGCAACTCTCGATTTCACTGGCGGTTGGCAGCGGGGCTGGCTAGCCTGGGCGGCCCGTTGCATCTCCGACCAGATAAGGCGGCGCGGTAATATCCTTTTCTTCCCCTCACTTGTCATCCTGTGGTCCAGACAGGTCGTTTCTCCATTGAAATTGCTGCGGTCGGTGTAATTCGTCTGTCTGAAGCTACCATGGCCTTGAACTTGCGCTGGTGTTATCACCACTTAGTCACTCGCGGCGTACGGTTTCTAAAGTAACAATGCCCAAAATCACTGTCCCGCCTCTTCCTGTCTCGTGTTTGTTTGGCATGATCAAACCTTCTGGACCGACTTCAATGTCGCTACTCAATGATTTACAACCTTTGCTGTCAAAATCACGGTTGTTCGAGCAGCCCTCTGGGAGTCTTCCTCAACGAAAGAAAAAACGGTCGAAAAAAGTGGGCGATGTGAAACTGGGCCAGGGGGGCACGTTAGATCCGCTCGCAGATGGTGTTCTGGGTGAGTTCATGCGGTGAATGAACCATAACGGCAGGAAAGTGACTTGGATTAGTCCTAGGAGTTGGCCAGGGGACTAAAAAACTCACGGAATTTCTCGACTGTACCAAAGTACGTTGTCAAGATATCGATCTCTCGTTAATTCTCTTGCTAAATGAACAATGGATTAACAGGAATATTCAACAACCTGTCTATTGGGTTGTGAAACAGACTCTTATGATAGTGAAGGTGCTCGTGTTCGTGTTGCACCCTGGAAGCATGTCACCAAAGACAAGGTGGTCGAAGCACTTTCTCAGTTCAGAGGAGAAATCCAACAGACACCGCCGATGTACGCAACCCTCTTCTTAGATTTATATTCATTTTTACTTATTTGTCTTCCCCGATCCAGTTTCTCTGCTCTGAAAATGGATGGCAAACCCCTTTATGAATATGCTCGTAACGGGATACCACTTCCGAGACCGATAGAACCTCGCACCGTAACCGTGCATAGTCTGGAACTGGTTGAATGGAGAGGAAGCGATCATGCATTCTCGTGGCCTGAGAAGGCCCTCACTGAAGATCAGAAAAAAGCCATGGAAGTTGCAATACGGGGCATCGACAAAACGGCCACAATCAAAGATGAACTAGAACCCACCGTGCAAGATGCAGAACGACCAACTGCATTTGTCATCAAGATGAGAGTTTCTGGTGGTACCTATGTTCGTTCCTTGGTCCATGATCTCGCGCATGCGCTCGGTTCTGCAGGCCACGTCGTGACCTTGACTCGATCCCGTCAGGGGCGATTCGTCCTTGACCCGACAGAAGATGGCGACCAAGCTTGTGTACCCTGGTCAGTTTTCGAAAAAGGTCTGGCTGACCCTGGTTCAGCTGATGAAGAAGGGTGGACTGAGTGGGAACGGGAAGTTCTACAACATATGCAAGTAATATGACGATCTGTCTGCTCATTTTCTCTAGAATAAGAAAGTCGATCTTCTTATAGGGCACTTATATATAGCCATAGCCTATAGGGACGACGTGTATGGAACCTTGAGATTGGGTCTGACTACCGTCCAGTCATGTTTTGCACTTTTGCCTTCAGGATTTGGCACTTTAGATTCAGTTACTTACAGGGTACATAGGTGCAAAACCTTTCTCATCTGACCCGAAATGATATCCTCCGTATGATCTAACCTCTCGAGATTGAACAAGGCTGGATGCGCAGGAATTAGGTAGTCAAAGCTGGGTCAAATTATCCCCGCGGAGGCTGCCGGAACTCGGGCATCATGTACGGGCCGAAACTTATCGATCCGGGCCGCAATCAGCTGGTCCGAATGCCCGGCCCGATCAAGTTTAAGTACTTAAAGACGATCGTGTACCTTCGAAAACTCATCCATATCCCCCACCATGTCCTCTGTCGTCAACGGATCCGCTCCCAATGGTCATATCTCGAGAATCTTCAAGCCTGGAATCTATGCCCCTATCCCCACTTTTTTCTTACCTGACTCTGAGGATTTAGGTGAGTAGACTCTTTCAATCGTATAACACGGTGAAAGAACCATTCATCCAAAATAGATCTTCCCTCGTTCGAAGCCCATGTAATCCGAGTCGCGAATGCAGGCGTAGGTCCTTTGATCGCTGGCTCAATGGGAGAAGCCATACATCTTTCGCATGCGGAGCGGGTGACCCTCATTCACGCAGCACGTAATGCCCTCGACAGTGCTGGTCTAAAACACGTACCTTTGATTGTTGGGACTGGTGCAGGAAGCACCCGCGAAACTATCGAGCTCACTAAAGATGCTGCTGAAGCCGGTGCTGATTATGCCATCGTGATTGCTAGCGGATACTTTGCTGGTGTGTTGACGGGGAATAAAGAAGCTTTGAAGGCTTTTTGGACAGAAATCTCAGAGAAAAGTCCGATCCCCGTCATGATTTACAACTGTGCGTGCGCTCTCGAATTCATTTCAGTATCGCGATTACTCATATCAGCGTAGATCCAGGAGCTAGTGGAGGTATTGACTTGGATTCGGACATCATATCAGAATTGGCATTAGAGTGCCCGAATCTTTGCGGCGTGAAGCTCACGTGGGTTCATCTCTATATTGTGCTCTAAGGTCGGAACCTGATCTGTTTTGTGTTCGTAGGTGCGGTAATGTGGGGAAACTTACCCGAATTGCCGATACTGTTTCTGGGTCAGATTTCTCCTCGAATCATCCTCGCAAGAATCAGAATGCTCCTTTCCTCGTTCTCGGCGGCTTTACCGATTTCATCACTCCCTCCACCTATGCAAATGGCCATGGTGCGATAACTGGATTGGCGAATGTAGCTCCGGTATGCATACGAATGTGCTTTCCTGCCTTAAGTCCAATCTGATTTTCGTTTTAACAGTATTCAGTCGTGGAATTATTCAAAGTTTCTGTCGCGTCTCGCCAAGATCCAAGTCTCCTCACGAAAGCACTCCATTTGCAGGGCATTATTGGTCGTGCTGATTTCACGATTGCTAAGGCCTCCATTTCAGGAACGAAATATCTTCTCGAGAAATTGTATGGCTATGGTGGTCTTCCGCGAAAGCCGCTCCCTCCTATATCAGCTGATGCTGCCCACGCCCTATGGGACCACCCTCATACTCAAGCTCTGGTCAAGTTAGAACGAGAGCTAAGTGGGAAAGTGAAGGTGCAATGATCTGGCATACCATGAGTTGATGTAATATTGGGACCACATATGTATACTTCTGCTCTTATATATTCACATTCTCGTCGAAAAATCTATCTACCTAGTCCTACACGAAAGAACGCGAGCGGTCTAAGGCGGTCTATCGCGTCACCTCGGATTAATTTGGTTGGCAGCTCAATGGGATTTCCTCGGAAACCTTGTAATCTCACTTGCTTCGGAGGCCTATAGAGAATCACTGGTGGCATCATGATGTCCTCGTCAAAGTCGGCGCAAAATTTCTGGGATACTTAGCAGAGCCTGGGGCGTTTTTAAAAATGGTGGCATGAGTAGAGACTTAGATTTATCTGTACAATATAGGTTTGTCCATTGGGGACCTTCAATTTATCCTTCCTCACATACCCTTCAACCTCCTTCAACCTCCTTTCCTCCCTTCTCCTTCCTTGCGGAGGCCCACCAAAAGATGGAGCCGAGCGATTTCATGAGTGCTTCTTTTCTTCAACTTCCCTACCAACTATCTTGTGCTCGATAAATTTCCCATAGAATGAGTGCAACGACTATCTTGCACATTATCATTCTACTAGTCTGACTCGGGAGACTAATTCTTATTCCTCACCAGTCACACGGCTTCAACTCTGACGTCACACGTACATCCGAGATCGACCTTCAACTTGAAGCTCCTTCAAGTACTTTCGTTTCGAGACATCTTTTTTGTGCTCGTCTGTCCAGTACTTGATGCGGAATGACTCCGGCTGTAGTTCCTCAGTTTCGTTAGTCTCCCGAGTCAGACTTGGTAGTAGAATGATAATGTGCAAGAAAGTCGTTGCACTCATTCTACAGTTTCGTACTCGTTCTCGAACTGGATCGGCGGTAAGCTTTCCAGGTTGGCGTCCTGAAAGAGCCTGAATGCCGGCTCCGCGCCATGCATGTTCCAACTGGCAAAGAAGACTCGAGTGAAAACCTCAAATGGTACATCAATTCTGTTGAAGCGCGAAGATTTACCGGCGTGATCACCAAGAAATTCGACGCGTATGAACATGCAGGATTAGTTATCATATCTCATGAACGAGTTCATACCTGATCATGATAAGTATTACAGAAAGATTCCCTTTCCATTGGAAGACTCCAAGCGATCGCGGAGGAAGCATCGAATCCTTTGCAGTCTACGGTAGTACCAGGTAGTACCCAGTGTTGACTAGTTCATCTCTATATCGTGCTCTAAGGTCGAAACCTAATCTGTTTTGTGTTAGTGGTCTTCGTAGGTGCGGTAATGTGGGGAAACTTACCTGAATTGCCGATACTGTAGTGGCATCATGGTGTCCTAGGATGTCCTCGTCAAAGTCAGCGCAAGATTAATATGCAACAGTTTGTTCAAGGGATTAGCAATGTCTGTGTTTTGATGAACAGGTTGTATAAGTACTAGGCATAGATTTATTCGTGCGATATAGGTTTGTCCATTGGTGGGACCTTCATTCACTCTTCCTTCCTTCTCCTTCTTCCTTTCCTCCCCTCTCTTTCCTTGCGGGACCCCACCGAAAGATGGAGCCGTGCGCTTTCTCCCCTTCTTTTCCTTTTTCTCTACTGACTACTTCGTGCGTGATAAACACCCCTTCTTTATCGATCAAACCCTCGCACGGCTTCTCTGGTGTGCAACCCAAATCGACCTTGACATACTTGTCCCACTTTTCGAAGTTGACATGCTCACTTGTCCAGTACCTGAGGCCAAATTGCTCTTCGGGTTCCCCTTTGTACGAGTTCACGTAATAGATCGGTAAGCTTTCCGAGTTGGCATCCCTGAACTTCTTGAATGCCCGCTGGTGGCCATGCTTGTTCCAAATGGCCATGAAGATTCTCATGGATACAGCATCCGGTATATGAATGGGAATGGGAATGGGTGGTTTCGAACGTTCAGCAGCGTGTTCACCAATGATTTCGACTTTGATGTACGAGGTCATTGTTCTCGGCTTCGATTTGTCGACAGTACGGAAGATGGGTGTTCCGTGCTCGTTGCGGTCAAACTCGATTGTCGACGAAAACCAGCGCATGGGACTCTGAATGACAAAATTGTGGGTCAGCAAGTTTTTATTCATAGTAACGTGGCCGAATCATCTCACTGTCAACTTCTTGAAGAGAGACTCTGACTTTGAGGTATGTTGCTCTGAGTTTGGCTCGGATTTCTTGATAGCATTATGTCGAATCAACATTCAGGTTTTTAACATGCAAGTCAGAATCAATGAACTCACCGAGGGACCAGACAGTATGTTCCCCGGAATTGGGACTGCGTACACAACAGCGAATAGAGATAACAAAACGTAGATATAATTCAAACGCATCGCGTATGAATGGTTCTGAAAAACAAGTCTTATCAGCTCGACTCGCAAGTACAAAGTCTTGAAGGCTTAAAATATTGAATATTCACTGACCAGTGATGACCCGTAGACGCCGGCCTGTGAACAACGAGTCAAAAATTGATTCGATTGAGTGGAAAAAGGAGAATTTACTAGGAGCAAAGAGGTGAAAGGTTGATTTAATTGATGACGGCGACGATAACGTCAAACGATGAGCGATAAAGGAAGTGGAATATGTCCAGCAGAATTCCGGGGGAAATCGTCTCTAGTTTCCGGTCATTTTAAGTATTTGGAATGTCTTCCGGATTCTCCATTGGCAATCGCTACGCAATCTTCGAATCAAATAACAAAGACACGTTGCTGTGTCCATAGTGTCCTGCCGTGTCTCACATGTGGTTGCACACGGTTGTGCACTGCCAGGCCACTAGCATGCGAACTCGGAGTTCAAAGCGATAGACATCAAAGGGCGCACCGTTGAGATCGTAGTGCAGTGCAGTTTTCGAAGATGATCGCAACAATTACTGCACAGTGCAGGATTAGTTATGATATCTCTTGAGCGAGATTTTACCTGATAAGTATACAGAAAGGTTCCCTTTCCATTGGCAGACTCTAGACAATCGCGGAATAACTTGAGTGCATCAAAAGATAAAAAGACGCACCGGTGTTACAATCGCAGTGCAGTGGATCAGTTATCATATCTGTTGAGCGAGTTTCAACCTGATATGTATACAGCAAGATTCCGCTAGCTCCCCCGGGGCCATTGAAAGCCTCGAAGAGAAGAAATCAAAAGGCGCACCTTTGCGATCATCGTAGTACAGACAACCATCGAAGATCATCATCACGATGATACTGCATGGCAGTCAGTCATCAACTTATCATATCTTTTGAGCGAGTGACATCCTAATATGTATATACAGCAAGGTTCTACATTGAAGAAAATCGAAAACATCCCGGAGAAAGCATCAAAATGCGCACCGTTGCGATCATAGTGCAGTGCTGAGTCTGTGCTGTTTGAACCAAAGGTAATGATAAGATCATACGATACTGCAGAATCACTGACTCGAGAGATCACGGAGATAAACTTCAGCTCCTCCAATTCAACCTGGTGTAGCCCCGGAGTACTCGTTTGGTACATTATGTTTATTTGATGAACACAAGTTGGGATCAAGGTACTGACCATCTCGGAGGGGTCGTAATCGATGGGCGATAGAAGTGACAAGAATGTCGAAAAACATTGAGTCAATCTGGTCAGATCGGGTCCCTAGAGCATAGTAGAGGATG
Organism: Lentinula raphanica; assembly: GCA_027919835.1. Taxonomy (NCBI): domain Eukaryota; kingdom Fungi; phylum Basidiomycota; class Agaricomycetes; order Agaricales; family Omphalotaceae; genus Lentinula; species Lentinula raphanica. The sequence goes on along the minus strand of JANVFP010000006.1, from coordinate 387,537 downwards.
AAATCGAAAGCTGGAAGACGAGTCTACATACTTTGTGGTTTGAGAAAAAATCAGATCAGTTGCGATCAGTTGCGATGAATGTGGGGGTGGGGTATCCGGACCGGATATCCGATAAAGCCGAAATCAGCAAGTTGAATTCGCCAGCTGGAGGCCTACATATGTACACGTCTTTGTTCTTGACTTCCTTCATATGGCTTTACAGCCAATCAATATCATATTCACCAAGGCCACTCTCTTCAGGCTTTCTGGCTCAATCTCTTGGAAACACCGAATCGCAGGTACGAGAGTTCGACTTATACAGTCCCAAGCTTCATTGACAACGATGATTCATATCAGGCTTTCATTCGTCTGTCCGGTCCAACGACGAAGCCAAATCCGATACAACACCACAGGGAACCCCATATTCTTCTCTCTCTGTTGGTGTTCCACGAGAAACATTTACCAATGAACGTCGCGTCGCCCTTACGCCTCAAAACGTGAAATTACTTCGGAAGAAAGGCTTCGGAAAGGTTCTTGTCGAACGCAATGCTGGCATTCACGCGCAATTTCTCGATGAGTCATACGCTGAAGCGGGAGCAACCCTAGTCTCACGAGAAGAACTGTACAAGGACACGGATATCATGCTTAAAGTTCGCGCACCTTCACTAGGTCAAGAAGTAGAGCATCTCAAGGAAGGAAGCACTTTGATTTCTTTTCTGTACCCCGCGCAAAATAAACCAATCGTTGATGCACTCTCTGCTCGCAAAATGAATGCCCTAGCCGTGCGTCGTCAAACATTGTCCGTCTGTCAGTTGTCTAATACTCAGTAGATGGATATGATACCTCGTATATCACGCGCCCAAGTCTTCGACGCTCTGAGTTCTATGGCAAACATATCCGGTTATAAGGCTGTCCTTGAGGCATCAAACCATTTCGGACGGTTCTTAACAGGTCAGGTCACTGCAGCAGGGTGAGCAAGTCTTGATTCGAGGACATGAATGATTTCTTACAATGTATTTAGGAAAGTAGGTCTTTGTGTTTAGTTGAGTGTGAGAGCACTTTTGAAACACCCTCAGATTCCACCAGGCAAAGTAATGGTTATCGGTGCTGGGGTTGCAGGTCTTAGCGCGGTTACAACGGTAATTCGGAAGCTTCTCAACTTCAGATGACTTTCATTCACATCGTCTTACAGGCAAAACGCATGGGTGCGATTGTCAGGGCATTTGACACGAGATCTGAAGCCCGCGAACAAGTTCAGTCCCTCGGTGCTGAGTTTCTGGAAGTATCGGTCAAAGAAGAAGGTGGTGGTGGGGGCGGTTATGCCAAGGTTGGTTAAATTCTCAAAAAAGAGCAAGGTCCACCTCACATAGTTCAAAGGTCATGTCCAAAGAATTCATCGAAGCGGAAATGGCCTTGTTCATGGAACAATGTAAAGACGTCGATATAGTTATCACAACGGTACGCTTGAATCGAATGCTCATGCTTGTTATTTCGTTCTGCTTATCGAGAATTGGGAACTGCAGGCTCTTATTCCCGGTAAACCTGCACCTAAATTGATCACAAATGAAATGGTAGCTGCGATGAAACAAGGTTCAGTCATAGTCGATCTAGCTGCAGAAACCGGCGGAAACTGTGAGGCAACAAGACCTGGCGAGCTTTACGTGAAGGATGGAGTAACCATCATCGGTATAGCTTGTGTTATCCTATCCATTTATCCGATATTTATACCGAGAACCTTCCGTCTAGGTTATACTGATCTTCCGTCTCGCCTACCGACACAGTCATCCACGTTGTATTCGAATAACATCACAAAATTCCTGCTCTCGCTTGGGGAAGACAGCAAATATTTCCTCGATACCAAAGATGAAGTCGTTCGCGGTTCACTGATCGTACACAAGGGCGAAATTCTACCTCCGGTTCCGAGAACTCTTCCACCTCCTGTAACACCACCTCCAACACCCGAAAAGGGCCATGAGATTGGAACCAAGGCACTGACACCTTTCCAACAAACCTCCCGGGAAGTTGCAACCATCACCGCTGGAATGGGTGGTTTGGTCGGTCTCGGAAAGGCGACAGGCTCTGCATTCATGGACAGCTTCTTCACTTTCGGACTGGCCGGACTAGTTGGATATCGCGTGATATGGAATGTGCAACCTGCACTCCATTCGCCCCTGATGTCTGTCACGAATGCAATCTCGGGAATGGTTGGTATCGGTGGTCTCTTCGTCATGGGAGGTGGATATGTTCCTGGAACCATACCACAAGCTCTGGGCGCGCTATCGGTTCTGTTAGCAAGCGTCAACGTTGCTGGAGGATTCATCATCACGAAACGTATGCTAGATATGTTTAAGCGTAAGTTTGATTGCGATATTTCAACGATTATCTCAAACAGTCGGTATTATCAGGTCCTACTGATCCCCCGAATATCCTTGGCTATATGCTATTCCCGCAGTGGTGTTCACTGGTGGTTTCTTGGCAGCTGCACATACAGGAATGGCCGGCTTGGTGCAGGCTGGGTATCTGGCTAGCAGTGTTCTGTGTATTGGTAGGCATTCTCCAAGTCACAGCAGCCTTTCACGTGTCTAAACCACTGTGCAGGCTCTCTTTCTGGTTTGGCGTCACAGACAACTGCGCGCCAAGGAAATATACTTGGAATCTTAGGTGTCAGCTCAGGCATTCTTGCGTCTCTTGCTGCCGTTGGCTTTTCACCTGAGGTTCTGGCACAATTTGTAGCTGTGGCTGCTATGGGTGGTACTATCGGATCGATCGTCGGAAGACGAATTACAGCCACAGAGCTCCCTCAGATGGTAATCCGATATGATTCTGATTAACCGTTTTCTGATCATGGATGTGATAATATAGGTGGCAATGTTACATAGTGTAGTCGGTTTAGCCGCTGTTTTGACCAGTATCGGAAGTGTCATGCAAGACCTTGCACATGCCAGCACCTTACATATGGTCACTGCTTACCTGGGCGTTGTCATTGGTGCGAACGCTTGTTTCCCTGTTTTAATTCAATTATACTGACTTTCTCTCTCCAATAGGTGGCATCACATTCACCGGCTCAATAGTCGCTTTCTTGAAACTGGCCGGACGAATGTCCTCCAAGCCTCTCGCGCTCCCTGGCAAACATTTCATCAACAGTGCACTACTTGGTGGCAATGCGATCGCAATGGTGACTTTGCTTTTCTCATGCTGATTGTTGTGAAGGTGCTCAACTATGCTTCGGTTAAACAGGGTAGCTTTGTTTCTGCAGCACCGGCTGTTCCTGCTATCGCTGCAGCTTATCTTGGGGCTAGCACGCTGCTCAGTTTCATTCAAGGTTATACGACAACCGCGGCCATTGGAGGAGCGGACATGCGTAAGTTTCTTTGCAGCAACGACAACTTCGTATTGAATCTTAACGGGCTTTGTAGCGGTCGTCATAACAGTGCTGAACGCGTACTCTGGATTCGCATTGGTTGCAGAAGGCAAGTCTTGTTTAGCAATTCATCATGGGTATATACTCAACAGATACGGCAGGGTTCATGTTAGACAACCCTTTGCTAGTGACAGTGGGATCTTTGATTGGGGTCAGCGGCTCGATTCTATCATATATCATGGTCAGATATCTTTTTTGCAGTGAGGTTAATCGATCTCACACTATTCCCTGTAGTGCGTTGCGATGAACCGATCTTTAACCAACGTTCTCTTTGGAGGGATTGGGACAACCACTACACAGGAAACGAAAATCGAAGGCACGATTACAAAAACGCGAGTTGAGGATACTGTGGATGCGCTGGCAAATGCGGAGAATGTTATTCTGGTGCGCACAAGTTGCATCATGTACAAGCTATGACCTGACCTCTATCCGTAGGTGGTTGGTTATGGGATGGCTGTCGCCAAAGCGCAATATGCTATCTCAGACTTTGTCTCCATTCTACGTTCCAGAGGGGTGAATGTCAGAGTACGTTGCCCATTCCATTGATGGTCTTCGTGAAGTTCATGTCTCGTCCGGCCAGTTCGCAATCCACCCAGTCGCAGGCCGGATGCCTGGGCAGTGCAATGTTCTCTTGGCTGAAGCTTCCGTTCCTTACGACAGTAAGAATTCTCCAGACTCCTTCTTGACTTGCGACTGAACAATCGTTTGTTTAGTTGTGCTGGAGATGGACGAGATAAACGATGATTTCAAGGATACGGATGTAACACTTGTGATCGGCGCCAATGACACCGTCAATCCCATTGCCCTCGAACCAGGCTCACCAATTGCTGTATGTGTTTCAATATTCATACTGAAAGCTCATTCCTACACTTGTCAAACAGGGAATGCCCGTCCTCCATGCATGGAAGAGCAAGCAAGTGATAGTCATGAAGCGAGGAATGTCTAGCGGTTACGGTGAGTTGTCGTTCATTGACAATGCACTAGAAGACTGATATCTCGTGAAGCTGATGTACCAAACCCCATGTTCTTCATGCCGGGAACAAAGATGTTGTTCGGAGATGCAAAGGATACATGCGAGGGTCAGTATCATATTCAAACATTATTTCACTACTTGCTCACAGTGCTCATACACCTTGCAACATAGCCATCAAGCAAGGTCTTGAGGCACGAGGAGGAGCATAGGACAGATCATAAGGTGAGAATGTATGTAAGTTAGAGGAGTCAATGCACAACATGAGACTTGCAACCATTGGAATATTTCTGGACATTTGCAGAAAGACTTTCTTCACCCCGAAGTTAGTATGAATTGTTATTAGTTCATTGTATGTAGGTGGGGAGGGTATATAGGTCCGCATTATCGAGCCAAGGCTCAATTATTGTCATAAGAGAGCTACGCAAAGAAGGGAAAACGAAGAAAGTTCGATGCGTAAAGAATGGAAGGGATGTTTGATGAATGGAAAAGGGATTAGAAGTTAATGTCCATAAGCGAATTTTTCATGCAAGTTCGACGAAGAAGTGGATGGGGATAAAGATATTAAAGATCCTGTTCGTGAAATCGAAGACGACGTGACCTCAAATATGGGGCTGACTGAAGGCGCGCGCGAAGGACTCTCCCCTCGCCATTTTTCCTGCAAGGAAGTAGACCATGCCTTTAGGTCGCGACCAGAAGCGAGTCTGAACCGCTGCGGATGCTGATTGTACATCCAGGTGGCGTTGAGCACGACGACCGAGCCAATGATGAAGGGCCATGTCATGCGGAAATCGAAGAGCGCAACGGAAGCTAGGAATGAGATGACAATGCTCAAACTAGTGGCAAAGCCCTTGAGAATGTTGTCAGAATATTTGATAACCATAGCGGTCACCAAACCACCCAGGACTTGAACCAATATCGTTGCCCAAGCCCATGGTCCAAAATTGCGGAAGAGACTACTAAACCAACCGGAAGAACCGAACGGGACCGCGGAGTCGCTGAACACGATGTGTGCGATGCATGGGAGCAAGGAAAATAATGATAGTTGGACGTTTCGAACCCAAAGATCAGCTTGAGAGTTTTTCAGAACCATTTCGAAGTAGACGCCTGCTAATCCTGATGTGAAGCAAGCCGCCACGACTGCGAGGAATCCTTTGCTAGCGTTCATGGTTGATATTTCCATGGAAGAACCATGATGTGCTGCAACGCCTGATTGTATTTGAACGATGCCGACGCCGATCGCCAACGCCAATAGTGAGACCTTGTGGTAGTTGACTGAGCACAAGGATGGGGCATACGGATAATCAAGATTTTGCTCACCCATTGCAAGGACGTCAACTTTTTCCGCAGCATAACAACCGAGAACGCAGCCGTAGTCAAGATTTTCATTTGGTAGCTGACTTGGAAGGTAGCGGCTGGCAAATTCGATGCAGCGACATACTGCAGGTTGTTTTGTATGACTAGAATCCCCGAACGGCGAATTTAGCATTCAAAGGCTCGAGGTTAGAAGGAGAACACCGAACCGTATAATACCGCAGGTATGGATAACTTCCAGCAATCTGCGCTGAAAATATCTCTTGATAGCTTCTTGAATTTGCTCAAGAATACCTTGGGTTGGAGGCCGGGAAGAAGTGAGGATTCTGTGCCGATGTTTGATTCTATGCGACAGTAGGCAATAAGAAGTGATATGGAGCCCTTGAGGACCTCGTTCATTAAGACTGCAGCGGCAGCAGAGTACATCCGCGAGGAAGGTATTGAAACTCTTGAGTAGTGCATGATAATCGTCAACATGGAATTCTGAACGGCCAGCGTAACCAAACTGATTTTGGTTGTCAGTGTTTGACTATGACGAAAAAGCTGAATACCAACGTACGACACATATTTGAGAGGAATGCCCCAAAGTGAAGGTGCAGGAGCAGCTGCGGTCGCGAGACCGAGATCCTCGTCCGAAATGCTGTTAGGCTCTACTTTGAACGGGTTAGCCGTCTTGTGAGGAAGCGTGGACATGACGCGGACGGCAATAGGGAGAGACGTAGAGCAGAAGAGCTTGATCTACAAGTTCTCGATGGGATGTATATGTGGTGGTTGAGGACAGAGGCGAAGCAAATATTTGATCACACGAAGTTTGATATTTCATGGGGGGCTGTGTACGTAACAAAATCCTGTACAAATCTAAACGGACATAGAAAATTGAAATGATCATCTATCCAAACTTGCTATGCATGCTCAATCGACTCTTTCTGTCTTCACCATAGAGACCGAAAATACTGTAAGTGGGGCTTCTGTATTCATCATATGCTTCTGGATTGGAGTGTTCCAGTCCCATCTGCGCTAATGAAGGAAGAGGCGGAGGTGAAGGAACACGAGGAGGCTTATCATGCTGGAGTGGGATTTTCTTGCTGGAGCCATATTCAATACTCTCTCCCAATCTCGCAGCAAGCCCTGATACCGTGGTCCCGAAATCAACCAACATCAAACTTCCCAAGGCAGTACTTGTATCCGCAGGACTGAACGCTACTGCGGGTTTCTTGCTGTGCTTTTTTTGACTGGGCAGCCTCTTCACGTCAACCACAGACAGCGAGTCGTCAGGATAGAGAGTTTGCACTGGAGACAGCGGGATCGTCTCCATGGGCGGGGAAGCTAAACCCAAGGCAGATGTGAGCGCCTTCGTATCTCTGTCCTTGCGTGAGTTTGTCCTTTGGATAGGCGGTAATTCTTGTATATTGAATTCGACCATGTCGTCATTCTTTGCCTTCGAACTTTTCGTGGATGTGGAAGAAGGGAGAGAAGACATGCGGGATAGGAGCCCGGTGTATAGTATGACGATTTGATTCGAGTTCTACCCACAGGAGCGCTGGGAGCTTCAGCTTGAGAATGAGCTAGAAATTGGGGTGACTTCAAAGCCGCTCCGTCGTAGGCAAAAGAATCCCTTGACAACCGACTGTTGACTTCAGTCATGTCAGTCCGGCTTCTTCTGAATCCAATCTTGGAGCTGCGCTTCAAGATGGAATGTCCATCCGCAGTGTAATTCTTTCCATCCGCCACGGGCACTGCTGGAGAGGCCGGGTAAACAGATACTGACCGAGCAATCGAGAATCTACTCGCAGCAGTGGTCAGGAGGTTGGGCATTGCAAATTGAGACGTATTGGAAATCAGCGTAGTTGGAACGCTCTGAGACGGAGGAGGACGAGGAAACAGGAAATCATTTGGACCAATCGTTTCGCCCGGAGATATAGGATGCATTGTGTATAAAGCAGATACACTTTGGTCCGAGGCATGTGAATCAGGAAGCGGAGGATTAGCTTGTGTTGCCTTGGCTTCTGTGTATTGTGTCCAAGTCCACGCGGGTGTTCCGTTGCCGTTCTGTGAGGGCATACGCTCTTTACCACCAAAGATCGGAGAGTCGGCTTTGGCAGGACTGTACAAGTCATCATCAGCAAAAGCGTCATCGAGAATTGGCAACGAAGGTTTCGGTCGAGTACGACGTGTTGGTCGCGTGCAAGCTTTGACGACAATGAAAATTCCCAAGAGGAAAAAGGCGGAACCCACAGCGAGAAGAGCAATGATAGTAGTAGGTAGCTTTTGTGTGACCGACGCGGAATGGATTGCTGCAGTGGGCGAAGGAAGCGAGATGGCTGATGAACTAGATTGTTGGGTCACTGAAAAAGAAGTTCTAGTGGCTGGATAAGTGCTAGACACGAGATTGAGCGTGGTGCGTGTAATAGAGACGGGAACACTGGAGTAAGGAGACAAGGTAGTACGAGATACAGGAGTAGGAAGAGCCGGCGATGGATTACTTATGGTAACGCCCGTTTCTGGAATGGGTACTGGAACCTCTGGAGTTTTACCGGCGAAGAGTCTTTCGTTGCTCTTTGAGGGTCGATTTCCTTCGGTTTTGAAACGCGTATTGGGCTTGAAAGTTGCAGTTTGATCCTCGACGACTCGCTCATAAGGCGGGTTCCGGTGTGAGTTAGACATATTCAGTAAATGAGTGTCGTGCACGGCGACCAGCGCAGTCAAAGAAATAACGATATGTGGTTGAACAGTGAAGTTAGATTCAACCACTGGACTGCAGTCTGGTGTCAATACTATATTACCTAATACTCTAGCTTCAACCCTCTGCAGACTCAAGATTGCAATCAGAATCTGAAAGTATTGGCAGGCGAGCTACATAGAAACAACAACTGTTATTTTACACGAAAAGCAACGACTTTAGAGATATCATCATCATATATGTACGCAGATTCTAGATAAACAAAATATAAGTAGCACGATTGCAGTGGATACAATGGATACAAGCAAGAAACAGACGCCTACATGAGAATAGCGATGCTACTGCAAAAAAAAATACAAGATATGCACAAAAAGTCTGTTTGACTGTTGGAAGTATCAGTATAGAGGGAGCATTTGACCACGAATCAAGCATTGCTTCGCCCAAGCCCAAGACGCATGTCTAGTGCCTTCTTTAGGAGTAGGGTATTTCGTATTCCACTTCATATCCTTGAACACCACGAAGTCGAAATGTTCGTCTTCGTGTGCATCCTGGAAATCGGCAACAGCAGTTACTTGAGAAGCTCCCATTGCCAAAATGATGAGAGCGACGCCAGAGGTGATTTTGCTCCGATTTGCGACGATTCTCAGAGCTTCGAGTTTGAGGTCTCCATAGTTATTAGCACCCTGTCCGAGGCCTAGTCAATACGAGGAACAGTAAACAAGAAGGTCAAAATACTCACCATTCTCTCTTCGTGTTCTTCAGGAATATAGTCATCGCCGACGCAGAGAACATTCATACCAGCGAAAAGCTTATGGGCATACGGATTGTCCATGATATTCGTGAGATGTTCGGGTGTTGACCCCCAGTCTAGGTTCAGAAACTGCGACAACATCACGTTGGACGTCGGGGTGTCATATCCCTTGGGAAGAAGATAATGGCGCCAATCTCTAGTGTTGCGCTAGATCAGCAGAATGAGTTACAAATACATCACGAGAAAGAACATCAAGAACGTACACCCTGAAGGTCATCGGTCATCCAGTATGTCTCGAGACATGGAACACCTAAAGCCAAAGCTATGAGGTACTTCGGCTTTTGGCACACGGCATCCGCAAGGACGAAGACACGCTGAATGGTACCCATATCAGGGTCTTCGAACCATCGGGTCTGCTCCTTTGTGATCTTCCAGCTCTTGGGTTTCCTTTTTCCAGTATCCTTTGCCTTGCCTTTTTTGCCTTTCTTCTTGCCCCTGTCTGAGTCGTATTCGTATACGCCGGAAATATGGAGTGCATCCGACCAATCTTCAATCAAAGTAGCGCCATTCTCGATCATCGAAGCGAAGATCTCGTTCTTCTCCTTGTTCCATCCTTGAGCATTTGGGGTAGACGTGATGATGATCCCACAGCCCCGAAGGAAGTTATCTGCACTTTCGGGGATGACGCTCTGTCTGCTTATGTCCGTGATTCCGGCAAGCAGAGTGCGAGTCAACGCTCGGTCTTCCCATTGCGATTCGACCTTGTCACAGGAAATGCAAAGATCACGGTACGGTAAATCGAAATCAGGTCCTGATTGGGACGACACGACGACCATATCCTCCTTGACCTCTTTGACCGTTCCAAGCTTCTTCGTCCTTGAATTTGTCACTTCATCGCCCACTCTGACGTCCAATCTGCGCATACTTCCCGTCCTCGCCCATTCCGCTGAAGCGTCATCGAACACGATTTTGTAGTTGTCCGGCTTCTGGAAATCCCCTACAGTACCAGGATACCAGTAGCCATCCGTGTAGAGCGCGAGAACACGTAGCAGAGGCAACGATTTGGTCTTCAGGGTGGAGACCGATGCGATGCTTCGGGAACGGGATTTGGAATTGGCAGGAGTTTGTCCAGACTCCTTCTTCAGGGACTTTCGAGGATAGGAGGGAACGACAGAACGCTTGCGTTTGGATTGAGCGGAAGGAGCAGGGGTTGTGTAGGATTCATCATCTGGTTCAGTAGCAGTATCTTCCTGTTTAACGTGAACTACTTCTTCAACAACATTATCTTCGTCACTGTCATTTTCCGCTAGAGACTGCCGGTTTCGTGTCGGGCGAGTGCTCCTGCGACGAGCGGAAGCTTGGACCGTGTTTCCCTTCCGTTTCTTCCTGGGCTGGCCCTTGACTGCGACCTCCGGTCCAGAACATTTCTTGCCTTTAGAAGCAGTCCGAGTACCAGTGTGGGTCTCAGTCATCTCCTCGTCTTCGTCTTGAGGTGGACCTCGTCGACCAGCAGCAATGGAAATCTAGAAAGACAAAATTGATCAATCCGTGAGTTATCGTTGAGTATTAAACCGGATGCGAACCTTGGATGGGGGTGGTGGCATCTGCTCCACAGATACGCTGTTTTTGATACCAGCCTTCTTGCGGGCAGATTCAACCACAGCAACTAGCGGCCTATCATCTTCATCATCAACCTCCATTGCTTGAACGGACGGTTCGGCACGCTGTTCCGTAATTCGTTTTGGAGGGGTGGCGACATGAATAGATGACGAGCGCTCGAGTGTGACAACTGGAATCGGCGATGGGATAGGAGGCTCTGAATCTGGTACGATCTCTTGAGAGTCGGTAGGTGTTTTGATGCGAGTGGAATTAGACCTAGACGGAGGCACCAAAAGCGCGGCAACAATGGGCGAGGAATCACTTGGTGGTAACAGATCATCTTCGTTCTGGTTCGCACCTTCACTAGGTTCGATCTGAGTGGCTGCGCCTTCATCCTCGGGAGCTGGTCCATACCCAGCAGGAAACTGGATTGGAATCACCCTATTCTCTTCCGGCCCCTGAGAACTTCCGTCGAGTTGAGTCTCTCGCTCGAAATCGCCCTGGTCAGGTACTCCAGCAGGAAACTGTTGGGCCATTCTATCAGGCTCAGGAGCAGAAGAATCCAGTCCGTCATAAAAATCATCGTTTCGAACAGCTTGAAGGGCTGCTCCTTCCTTTGCAAACGGTAGGTATTTTCGGCGCAGGTGTTCAGGTATTTGGAGGCGAGTGTATTTATTCCAGGTTTCGTTAATAGCCTCGTTATCAGGAGTGGCCGCGGGTTGGGTGCTTTGCGTCTCCTGGGATTGAGAATCGGATTGGGTATTGGGTTGAGTATCTGGTTGACTACCGGACTGACTGTCTGCGTAAAGCTCGTTCTCCATTTGACGCAGTTCAGTCATATCGTACTGAGACACGATCTGTGCTTGCGGCTCATCGTCTTGAGAGCCAGATCCTGAATCCTGAGAGGCTTTGTCGCTTCCCTCCGATCCCTGCGAATCTGATTCGACGAAGTTCGAAGCGGGTGGATTCTGAGAGAGAGCCCTTCGCATGCTGTCAAGCCGTTCAGGACTGCTGGCACCGAAATGACTGCAAATCATTTCTGATCTGGAAGTCGTCTCGGCGACCTCGTCAGAGGATCCGTCAACACAGTGGATGGAAGTAGAGGACTTGGGTCGCGACTCGGATGTCTGAGGAGTAGTATTGTGTTGAGAGCTGGGTGAAGGAAGAGAAGGGATAACGGGGTTCGATGAGCAAGTATGGGGAAGAACGTTGGGGTTTTTATTTGGACTCTGGAATGAAAATGAGGTTAGAAAGAAGGGAATAGAATGGCAACAAGGGAAATCACCTCCTTTGACCGGGCCAAAGGATTTTCGTTTAGTGGATAAAGGGAACCTGGTCCAAGCATTGATGATTCAGTTGATGAATGAAAGTTTTCCTTTTGGGAGCTATGCAACGCTTCATGAACAGCTTTCTCTTCTACCAAATCGTCCGAGCAATTCTGTGTCGGACTCATAGGCCGGCCCTGTCCTAAACCAAGCGGACTGAGCTTTCGACGCGAGCCAGACTCCAGCTGGGCAAGATCTTGAGGTGAGTCAGTCGCACGGGCCTCATGAGCAAGTTGCGCGTCCTCCGCTACCACATCTGGTCTTCCACTAGCCAACAGCTTTGCCAACTCTTGAGAGGTCTGGGACTCGTCCGTTTGACTAAAGATCATGTTTCTTCAGTGCCTTCCTTGAATGTACAGGAGAGCAACTCACTTGAGGTCAGGCATATTCTTCATCTGCAAGCAATCAAGTCGACAAGAATATCATCGACGAGAAAGGTAGAAATAATTGTTGGAGAAAATTCTCGCGTGAGTCAACGTGAACGAATCACGTGTCATTCATTACTATTAGGAACTTGAATAAAATAAAATCCACCGGCTTCTTTGCCTGGGGCTTGACCTCGCGAGGATGGGCAATCCCACCAAAGCGGTCAATTTACCTGGAGTGGAGGTGGGAGGGTCTCAAAACACGATGTTCAATGTCGACGGCGATGATGAGTCGGTTGGAAGAGGTTAAGCGCTCAAGGCCATCGTCGCCTCGCTTATCTTATCCTCCGAGAAGCCATCTGCCATGCCATGCGATGTTCACTGTTTGGCTAGGGGAGACTACTGTTTGGCAATCGCTGATGCCTTCTACGAACCAGACAACTTCATCTTCATCATGCTTATCCATTCAACTCGACCCGTGCTTCTCAAAATACTCGTTCTTTTGATGACCGTCAGAGCGATTGCACACTGACAGCTCCCATTGAACCTCATTGGATTTCATTGAACCTCGTATACTCAAAGACTCACTTGATGGAGATCAAGCTCCAGTGAAACATTGAACAAAGCCAAGGTATGAGTCGGTGACGGAGCCCCTCGCCTCTTTTCTGCTATCATTTTCAATCTCAAAAAATTAATTTTATAACGTTTTTGCCAGAATGATCCACGACTTGTAGCTCATGAACTGAAGTTGTTTCTGTCACGTAAAAGCCCGGGGCATGCGGGCACCATCCCAGTCGCAGAGGAACGTTTGACTGCGGTTTCCCAGCCAGACACCGCTTTGAGCGACGATTTCCCTCACGTCTTCCGCACCAACCGAGAAAAGGCAGAGAACGGGCTCTACGAATGGAGGGCTGAACGCGACCCAAAGCTCTCTGTGGATCGCGGGTAATCACCGGCGGCGAGGGTTCTACTCATCAAGGTGCTGAAAACCGTGGACGCTTCGGTAGATCTCCTCTACATCAATCTGGATGTTGTCCGACACCCTGAACAAAATCAAAAGAGAGCTTGGGAACGAACACGTATCCAGTATGAACCTCAACTCCACGAAATGGAATTCATAATTCTATGCTCCAATGCTGGACAAGAGAGGATCAGGCCGATTCAGGCGCAAGGTTTTGTGATAACGATTCATGAAAGAGAAGTATCGGCTTGACGAATGGGAACTCTATGTTCAAGCCGTGAAAGACCTGATGAAAAGAGGCGAGCATTAAGGCTTGGTATGAGATATTCGAACCCTTCTTTGAATTTTATTGATAGTCACATAGGACTGGACGCTCTGGGCAAAGGACGCAGGAATTCCCTCACAGGACTGGGCAATGGAAACAGCGCTCAGCTTTACAAAAGAGAAACCATTGTCTCCAAAAGTCAGTGCAACACACAATAACCAATAACGCCGCACCACACTAGATTCCGGAGACTCGAGATAGTGAAAAAGCTCGAACGCTCGGGAGTTACTGGTGAGTTGTTTCTGTTGTAATTTGTGACGCGACTCTTGAATCGATTTTGACCATTCCTTACTTTTTCAAGTTTCTACTTCTTCCTATAGATCGTCGAGTCTCTACGTTCAGTCAATATACAATACTTGTACTCGCATACTCACTTCCATAATCTTCTCGAGTTTCTCAATGGAAGGGAATGGTACCTTTGCTGCAGACATATGGAAACTCATGAGTCAACAGATACAACGACTGATTCTGCATTTGATCTTCGATAACAGCACTGCACTGTGATCACAATGGTGCGCCCTGGTGCGCCTTTTGATGCTTTTTCCGTGATCTTTTCGACTGATGGAAAGGGAACCTTGCTGCATACATATCAAGATGAAACAGGATGAAACTTGCTCAAGAGATATGATAACTGATCCTATAGTAATCGTATGATCTCCAATCAATTCAGCATCGCTCTATGATCGTCAAGGTGCGCCTTTTGATGGAATCTTGCTGCATACTTGAAACTCGCTCTTCAGATATGATAACTGGTCTTGCAGTATCATTGCATGTGATCTTCAATAGCTGGACTGCACTATGATCGCAACGGCGTTCTTTCTCAGCAATCTTTTCGAGTCTTTCAAGGTTTGGAAACCGACAAAGACTCCACGCCACTACGTCCGAACTCCTTTGGAGAAAGGGAATCTCACATATCAGGCTCAAAGTTCAAGCTCAAATGTATAGTATGATAATTAATCCTGCAGTATCATCGCATGAACCGATAAAAGCACTGCGTTATGATCGCAACGGTGCGTCTTTTGATGCTTTCTTCGCGACCTTATCGAGTCTTTCAATGGAAGGGGGACCTCGCTCCATGGACATCAGGTGAAAAGCTGTGAAAACTCGCTCAAAACATATGACGACTGATCCTGCACTATGCAGTATCATCGCGATTATCTTCGATAACAGCACTGCGCTACGGCTCACTACGGTTAGAACAGTGCGCCTTTTGATGTTTATGGCTTTGCGCTCCGAGTCCGCATGGCTGCCAGTGGCCCGGCAGTGTACAACCACATGTGGGACACAGCCTCATGTATCCATTGGTTACCTGCCCGCTTATTATCGTCAATCGATGCATTTTGCGCACTGACAATCCAGATACTTATAGGCTCAATCTAGAGACGATTTCCCCAGGAATTCTGCTGGTCATATCCCACTTCTCTTATTGGTCAACGTTGTCATCGCCGACATCATTTCAATCAAACTCTTGCCTCTTCGCTAAAAAGTAAATATTTCTCTCCTCATTTGAATCACAGTCTTGGACTGACTCTTTGCAAGTTGACGTCTATAGGTCAACATTGGTCAGTGGACATCGAAGCTCAGCCTTGCAGAAGGCCTTCAATCTTTTGTATAGCAACTCAAGCTGATAACTCTTGTTTTTCAGAATCAATGATACACATGCGCTTGAATCGTATCTACGTTTTGTTTGCTGTATTCGCTACTGTGTATTCGGTCCCAACTCCGGGTAACCTACTGTTTACTCCCTCTCAGACTGTGAGTTCATTGGTCCCAGTATGCATACATGCTATGAATCTGAATGGGCTTCATAACATCCAGAAACCTGAGTCAAACTCAGAGCAATATACCTCGAAATCAGATTCTATGGACGATGGGTCCACGGTGAGTTAATCCGGCCGCAATGCTATGGATAGACACTTGCTGACCCGCAGTATTGTCATTCAGAGTTTCTCGTATAAACTCAGATCAGACGGAAAGTTTCCCGTCTTTCCTAATTACGACCCTTCCTTAAAGAAGAAGCAAGTGGCAGTCATCCGTGTCGAGTTCATTGGTGATCATGCGGGCGAACCTACTACGAGAGGCCACAAGGCTAGTATCCCATCTGCTGTATTCTCTAGCGTCTTCTTCGCCATTTGGAAGGAGAATGACAGGAAGCCGGCATTCGAGCAATTTGAAAAGGCCAACCTGGAAAGCTTACCGATCCATTTCGAGAACTCGTACAAGGCCGGAGGAAGGACGAGGAAACTTCTTGGCTGCTTCATATGGTGCCAGGGTCCCGCAACTGATAAGTCATTTCGCATCAGGTACTGGACAGATGTGCACCCAAGAAATGACCCAAAACGAGAGTATCTGAAAGTCGATTTGGGTTGCACGTTAGAGGAGCCGTGTGAGGGTTTGATCGATATCGGAGCAGGGCAATTCATCGAGCACCGAGTAGTTAGTAGGGGAGGACAGGGAGGGAACGAAGGGAGGAAGGGAGAAAGTCAGGGAGCGAAGCCTGAGAAGGAAGGATGAATGAAGGTCCCCCCACTGAGTGGGCAAACCTGAATTTCACAGCTTGTCTATGTCTACTCATGCCTATAGAACTTTGAGTGCAACGACTTTCTTGCACATTTTCATTCTACTAGTCTGACTCAGGAGACTAACTCATGCCACTTATCTCTTGAAACAAAGGCTCTGCTATTCGCATCAAACTATCATAATCTTGTGTTGACTTAGATGAGGATATCAAAGTGCCATTAACGGTGATTCTAGACCCGGGCTTCCGAAGTTGTGCTTGCCAGCGAAGCCTCAAAATGAAAACTAGCTCGATACCACATCGTTGAGGCAGACAGCCTCGTAAAAAAGCGGGCTGCCTCAGGTCAGTGAGCTGCGGTGGGTACGATGACACTTTCGCTACACCGTCATAAAACGAATGATGATGAAGTCAGAGATGGTTATTACATTCATTTGCCATCCAAGCGTATTCCACACCGATGGCAACGTTGTTCTCTATCAGTGCTGCAAAGATTCCAATGAGTAACACTCATAGAAGGTGTGTATTGTGAACGGAACGTACAATAGACATATAAGGCCAATCGGAAAACCTTTTGAGTTGGGCAAAAAGTTTCAGTTGCCCAAGGAATGTGGCAGCGATGAAGAAACATAATTCAAAGAACTTACAAACGACTGCAGTTATGATACCGCAGACCCCTAGGTCAAGAATTGTTCATTCAAGTCAGCGATTCTGGATTGTCATAACTGGTGTCTTTCGATTTACCGTATTTCGTGTGAGGGTCATGAATGCCCTGAGCGCACTGCGCAAATACTGGCAAGAAAATGTTCATTCGATGGGTAAAATATTCAGTACCCTGGACGTACATTGAGCTCTATATTGATCCCCTACGACCTGCGGCTGTGGACCCGGGATGCTCTGTGGTTGTGACATGAACGTTCCCGGACCAGCAGGCTGGTATGGCATGGCAGGTTGTGGCATTCCAGGTTGTACCATGGCCGCACGAGGAGGATATTGTCCATCAGAAGGTTGAGACTGTAGCGGAGGAGGCTGCATATGAATCTTCTGTTCGGATGCTGGGATTCCGTCTGCCATGGCGGTCGATGAGTACGCGGGTGGAAGTGACATGTTTTGAGTTGGGAGTTGACAGTCGAGGTTAGAGCAATGTCTCAAGAACTTGCTCCAGGCTCCTCGTATTTAAAGGGGATTTTGCACTGCCAAATATTAGATTTGGAAGCCGGCTCCAGTGCTGTGGCGGCTGGCCCGTCGGGTCCAGCTTGAGGAGCGGCAACGAACGATGCGTTGTACGTAGCCTATATGCAAGCGGAACCATAGGATAATCAAACATCTTCAATCTGCCAGATACATCTTGATCAATTGGAGAGCACAGAACGTTGACTACGCTGATAACTTGGGCGAGGATTCAGTTTACTTACCCAGAATCATCAGGTTCATCCATGATTCATCCATTTCCTCAACCCTCCTCAACCTCACCGTGACTCTTTGAACCATTGCTGCCGTCCCAACAAGGTCCGATTCTATGTTTTCTTCTCCCTCTCTTCCTCGTCAAATGAACTTCACCCCAACCATAACAGTAATCTACACACACCAAACAAAAATGCTAGGTGTTTAAGCTGCAACCAGCCACAGTATATAGTAGCCTCCCGCAGACTAAACCTATGCAAGTGAAATATATGTCAGAAATGCTTGACTGTATAGCTTAGCCTCACGCTCCACTCTTGATTGTGGCGAGCCTACATACATAGTCTAAGTGAGAGTTAGGCATAGGGGAGTGACCCCAGACAGAACGAAAAGCTTAGTACAGTGACCACTCTTGAACAAAGGGTTAACTTGAACTTTTACTATGATCATTGCTCAAATCTCGAAATTGCCCTGTGCACTAGCATCCAATCGAGATAATACAAGCCAGCCGGATACATCGATGGGAAAGACATAGAGAGGGCGAAATGGCTGCCAGTGAACTCCGGTGGGTATGACGATAGGGCCCGGGCCTTTAACGCCACGGATGAAGGTGATGATCACAACGTTCATTTGCCATCCAAGCGTATTCCACACCGATGGCATCGTTGCTCTGCATCATTGCTGTGAAAGATACCAGTTATTGACAGTCACAGGTAAGTACTTATTATGGATCAAACGTACGATAGACACATGAGGCCACATGGAAAACCTTGATGTTGGAATGAGCATCAATGACCCAGGAGGGATATTTTGAAGGACTGACACACGACTGCAGTTATGATACCGCGCATACCTATTGTTTCATTGAGTCAGTGAATCCAGAATCTCATACATATGCGGTAACCTTTCAACTTACCGTATTCCGTGTGGGGATCATGAATACCCTGAGCGCACAGCGCAAATACTGGCAAGCAGATGTTCATCCATTGCGCAAAATATAATATATACTCCAGACGTACATTGAGCACTGTATTGTTCCCCTGTCTGCTGTGGATTGATGCCCTGTAGTTGTAGCGTTCCATTGGACTGTGTCATGGCCGGACGAAGAGGTTGCAAAGGATATTGTCCACGGAAAGGTTGAGACCGCAGCATAGAAGGCGTACGTCGTATCTTTCGGGTCACTGGGTATCCGTTCATGATTGATGAGTATGGGGGTGGATCTGACATGTTAGAAGTTGCCAAGGGAGTTGACATAGGAGGAACGTCTTCAGTTTGCCACTTGTACTTTACTTAAGTAGTATAGAGCGCTTCCCGAACCTGGTTGAAAAATGGAGCTACGAACAGATATGACACTGTAACCTATCGGGTCTCATAGGAGGAACAATGCGTTATACGTATATAGGCGATATCATAGGTTGATCGACATCTTCCTGCCAAATACATGGAGCAATTGAGGAGTGAACTTGAAGGTTTGATTGTTTGACTAGTATGCAAAAAAGCAGTAACGGTCAATGAAATTTTCCTCCTTCAACCAGGTCCATTCATTTGCGTTGTGGAGTCGTTTTGACGTTGAGAGGATGGCCTAGAGATAAAGAGATAGAGCAGAGAGCAGTGAACGAAAAGATGACGGATGGAGCCAAGTTGCAACGTTGAAGACTGAAGTTCATTCAACGGTCCAGGTCCTGGCCTGTCCTGACGCGCCGGCTGCCGTAATACGCCGTGGCACGTCTCTGTTCGAAAAACTACCACGACCACAGCGTGAACATGAGCGACGAGGAAGAGTATGTTGTCGGTAAGCCTCTATCTTCTTTATAATAGACTGCCTTATAAACAATCTTCAGAATCTATCGTCGCTGCTCGTGTAAAGAGAAAAGGTAGAAGTAGAGCATGGGTGAGTTTCAAGCGCTGGTGTTCAGAGCTTCTATTGAATGAAATATCCTAGGAATATCGCGTTAGAGTGCGTACGGATATACCAAACTTTCGTTATGATTATCTATTGACCGAGGCAGCTTTAGTGGAAAGGCTACAAAGAGGAAGATGATACGTGAGTCCAACAATCTGAACATACTTTGTTTCGTCCCGACTGATTTGTGCACACATTAGTTGGGAACCGATACAGTCTTTTGCAGATTCAGAACATTTCGTGGAGAACTTTTGGAAAAGGGCATCAAAGTCGTTAAATGGGAGAGATATCAAGAACTTGAGCACGTTCAAAGTTGGAGAAGAATTCTTTCCAGTCGGTCCTCGTACGTGACATACCGTCTATTGAGGCTTTGGTTGACCTTTGGTTACATCAATAGCCTTGAGAAAATCAAAATCTCAGCCTGCACTCAAATCTACGTCTCCTGTCGCCAGTGGATCCAAAGCAAACCAAACCCCAGTGAACAACAACAAAAGGCGACGGACTCCAACCCCTACTCCGCCAAACGAGCCTTCAGCTAAACGAGCGCGTCAATCGGTTAATCCTAGTCTCGAATCACCCTCTGGACATAGAGCAAATAGGGCTCTGACCTCCAACTCTCCTCGTCGCTCAGCAAGAAAGCCTCAGAGAGAACCTTCGGTCGTACCCGCATCCGAGGGTGAAGAGGATGGTGAAGTCGAGTTTGTTGAGAACTTGATTACCTCCGAAGCACCTCCACGCTTTAGGCGGCACTCGGCTGACAACACTGGTTTAGTGGAAGACATTGTTGGAAGCTTACCGGAAGCAGAAGAAATTTCCACTATAGTAGATTCGCCTGCCCCTGCGCCTCAGGCGCGTACCGATCACTCTGAAGTCCATATGCTCGATAATCTCGCTGGTGTGGATGGGACAATCAGTGTTGAAGCTCAAACCCCGAGCAAAGTCGTCGTCAATCCTACTCCCAAATCCTCCACCAAACCAGCCTCCGGGCGCAGGCGGAAACCTGGACCGGGTCGCTCGTCTGAAGGATTTGCGAAGGGCAAGAACACTAATTCCATGTCAACCACTGACAAAAGTAAATCCAAGACTGTGATGAGGACCTCTGTCTCCACTGAGATCGCGGTACAGCGCGAAGAGGTAACAGAGACTCAAGGAGATGCTCTGATGACGGATGACTCGCCGCTTCCTCCTGCAGAGCTTCTAACCATTGAAGACCTACTCCAATCTGCTGCTTTCTCAGAGGACATCGAGCAATCTCAAAATAATGCAAAAGATATTCCAACTGCTGGGCCTTCAAACACGACCGGTTCGATGTATGCTACTTCCTTTGAGCCCCCATATCTGATCTAGTTCTCACTTCCTTTTTCCTCGCAGTTTTTCCCTTGCTAAAGAGAGTCTGTTCCCTTCGTGGTCCGGAATCTCATTCCCTCATCCTGCTTTCACTAAACGCCCGACAATATTTGGTCCACTGTGAGCTATCAAGTTTCCGCTTTGTAGACTTGTCGCTGAAGTTTCCCCTTCAGTGGTTCTGGGTCTGATTCCCAAGCAATAAAAACTATCAACGCTGAAAACTCTACTCGAGTGTAATGAATCTCAATCTACCTCGTGTTGCATCATTTCATGTCTAACTTTCTATCTAGTGTCCAAACTCAGCCATTCTCAGTTACTCTCGATGTGTCCAAAAAGCTTCCCGTAATGCTCACGGACCTTTCGCCAGAAGACGCTCCAGTCCTAGACAAAATTGTTCACAATGCCTCAAAGGGGCCACCAGGCAAATTCTACTCTGATAAATCTGCTCTCACCATACTGGATACCCTTCACACAGGCGGTGCATCCGCCAAAGTCATTCTATCGCCCAATGCTACCGAGTCTGAAACGCAAGAGTTTGAAAAGTTGAATGAAAGACTCAGTAGAAACGAATTGGTTCGTTCTCTTTTTTTTGGAATTCTCGAGTCTTTGTTACGACGAAAAAACCTCTAGTTCGTCCTCATGGTGGATTTCGATCTCTTGGTGTTTTGTTCATCAAGCGCCAGCCTGATAACTCAAAGACTGAATATTCGTCCTTCACTTCTCAGTGAACCAGGACAGCTCCTAGTTGAACGAGTGACTATCTCGAATCATTCAGCTTATGCCAATGCAGTTCTGCAGACTGATGATTGAACGTTTGAATCCTCCAGGGTTCATTTTCTTCCAGTTCTGGGTCTTACTTGGGGCGGATCGACCTCTACGTATATACGCTTGTTATTCCTGGGCTGTATGAATGCTTCCAGGTTCTGTTATTATCGTTAGCAAGATGAACCGCTACGTATATACGCTTGTTATTTCTGGAGCTACATGTCCTACTTATGCCAGACGAGATATGTACATAGATCGAACGACATACACTCCGAGTTTTGCAATCAGTTCTGATATCTCGCGGGGAGGCGTCTACCCCTAGATGAAGTTCGAGTCGGTGTATTGTCTTGACCTTTCGCAGTCACTACTGTAGCAGCCTGCTTCTTCGCCTGCCGCGCTTTCATCTCCCGCAACCGCACAACGTCAAACACCCAGTCAGTTTCTTGTGCGAGTTTCTCTGCCTTTTCGTGGAGTTGGGCTTCTTCGACGTCAGAAAGTAGCTCGATAGAGGTACGGTGCCCGTTTCGCCAAAGTAATAGTTGTAAAACGGCTTCAGGAAGGAGGACGTTGAGACAATACTGTTGCAAAAACATACATGATTCAGGTTAAGAAAGAAACAATCTTTTGGCCACTGACGTTAATTTTTTGAAGCTCGGTGAGGTTCTCATACGATGAGCAACCCTTCTGCCTCTTTGGAATCACTGATACATCTGTTGTCTTGGTAGTGAGACTGTCAGTCCTTGAAGCTTGGACATCGTCTTCCGATAACAATGATACAGTGGACGAGGTCGGAGGGAAAGCGGGAGGCGAGGCGCGAGAGTCTTCGTCAGTCAGAGCAGGTGAATTTCGAGACTCCGAGATTGAATCCTGCATTTACATTAGATCGGTATGAGGTTGGACAGTTTGCTAGAGAAAATTACCTTCATTGTAGTCATACCAACTCCCTCGCCGTCACGCTGAATATCTTCTGTCGGAGAGCATGCATTCAGAAATGAGGGACGAACAGGCATAGGATCGGATGTCGCGTCAGTGTTCTCGGTGTTTTTCAGAGGACGACGGGCATCCTGTTTGTGGAAAGTATGGGACGATACAGCATGACCTGCAGGATCGAAACTTCTGGCCTCGTTTCGGAAACACCAGTCAGACAAGTGATGCTGCAGCGCGTCGACATCACTCGGAGGTATGGTTCCACGCAGCCCAGCTGATGCACCAAGTCCTGCACGGGCTTGGCCTCCTTTCATAAACTTGTCGTGCCTCTCTTTAGCCGGTGCATAATTGTCGTCTAGAATCGCTCGAAGAACAGGTTTGAGATAAGATAGCTGCGAGTGGATTGAAAGATCATTGAAGGCACCAGACAGAGAAGAAAGTGGGATGGGGCTGCGACTGGGACTACGGTTTGGATCACGGCCCCGAGAAGGAAAAGTCGTGGTGGATGATTTGGTGACATGCTTCGAATCTTCAGCACTGTCTTCTGGATTGTCGACATGGCCACTCAAAAACTTGCCCATCTATCAAAATTTGGAAAAAAAAAACAAGATTCAGCCTTGTCAATCACTGTTCAATCAGTCCAACTAACTTCACAAGTACCAAATTCCCGCTCATAGCAAGCGTAGAACCAGCTTCTGGGCACATCCTGTTGGGTGTCATCCAGAAACAGTATCCTGTATCGAGGCTCCTTTCGTCGCGCTTTCCCGTGAGCTTTTGCTGGAGGAATATATGCCAACAATTTAGCTGGCCAGTGAGCGACCTTCTTGTCTGGCCTGTCGCGTGCAAGGACCAGTTCACCTGGTATGTCGAGCATATCATCTGCTTCCGAAGGATCCCAGTCGCTGTCATTACCTACTAATGCGCCACTTTCTCCAAATTCGCCGTTGTCGTCACTAAACGACTTCGTCTTCGGTTTCCCTGGCATTTTTGCAATTTTCTTAGGAGAGGGCACAGTGCTCTGCGATGCACTGGCTGATGCAAAGCGACTCGCTGCACTTAGTGCAAATTCAATCGGTGGAAGACCGTCGTCCTCGTCTTCTTTATCCCTGAGTATTTCACAGACCGCAGCTTGCCAGTCAGCATTGGCAGTTGATAGATCATGCTTCTGTTTCTTCTTGGGAGATTCATGAACAGACGTGATTCTTCGAGAAGCCGAAGGGGAATCAAAGCGCGGACGGCCAAAGGAGTCAGCGAGGGAGCGGATATTGTTGACAGATGGGTTGTTGATGCAAATTATTGCCGTAGAAGATGCGGGAAAGGTTCCATAGAGGCGCACAGTTATTTCACCTTTGGCCAATCTCAAGCTCTACTTCAGGTCAGAGAGGCCAAAACAAGAGCAAGAACAGAAGCGTACCAACACTTTAGCGGGCCACCACATATACACATCTCCATCCTCAGGATCATCTTTCGCGTCGAACACTTGACCTGCACGGTCAACGTGTACCCAGACAAAACCTCCCAAGTTCTCGATGCTCCAATGCTCTCCGTCTCTGGCTTTAGACACATTTGGTTTTGATCTTGTCGTTGGAGTAAGAGGAGTGAGCGGCGATATAATTTCAATGTCGCTATCGTCGTCCGAGGGCGTCAGAGGTCTCTTACGCGAAGACGTTCCAATCGACGCGTCAGGTGTCTCAATCTGGATCGCCTTCAAGTTCCGTGATCGATACAAGGTGCTTCTTGAGGGCGTAGAGTCCAACGCTGCCTTCTTCTTGGTGCCATACTTCCCAGGAGACGAGCCCTTCCTCACTCCTGCTCCTCCAAACAAATCCTTCGACGCCGTATCCCTGGCAGTCGTAGCCGAGGCAGAGCCTAAGTATTCTGCTTGTAGAGGACGCTGGCCCTTCATGGCAGCTGCGTAGCACGAATTAGCCGACGTTCTGGCGTTGAACGTTGGGGAGATGATGCTGGCGGTTATAAACTGATCGGATCATTGAGAATTGCTTGGCACGGGCGTCAATTTTCTCTAAGAATGCCTCTTCTTGATGTCACTCTTACTTCTCCAAATGACTGGAAATACATCTCTGAAGGCGGCGCGACGATAGTCTTTTCGTACTGTGGACCACCAGACGAACGTTTTGATGAAAGAGTCTTGAGACTCAAAAAGCAAACTATCGATATTGGAGGGCTCGAAGGCGATGAAACCTTCCAAACAGAAATCATACCTCGTCTGGTGCCACGAAAGCATCTAGTGGAAATGGAAGCTGTAACACTGTCGACGTCTTGGCTGGAGGCGCTCTCTGCGCTCTCTACCAGTTTGAGGCCCACATGGAGGACTGATTATATCGATTGTGCCTCTCCAAGCGGATTTCTGGCTCCTAATCTCACATCTAGTCTGATCACCGTTGAGATCAAGGTGAGTATTATCGTATATAATCTGGAATACTATGTATTCACTTTTTGACTAGCCAAAATGGTCATTCCTCAGACCAGGAATGCATACTTGTAGATTTTGCATGCACTCTTCCATTCGTGGTTGGACGACATCTTATTGCCCACTCGATCTTTTCTCTCAAAATCCCACGCGCATGAAAGATGCTTTATATCATCTGTATAATTCGCAGACAGAGGGCACTGCTACCCAAAACAACTTCCGTATCTTCATACAAGGCGAGAGGGCGACTCCAGCGCAAGTGACATCTACACTACAAAGGCTAGGAATGCTGCAACCAGAGGCTATGTCACAGGATAGGGAAACTCGTGAGCTCGTCGTCGAGACGTTGCATGCTTCCCTTGTACAGCCTGAGTCTCTATCACTATTGCAGACGCTGAACAGACTACAGAGGACACTGGATGATGGAGGAATAGAGAACTTGGCGTCTTTGTGGGATCAGGTTCATTTGAAACAAAAACCGTTTGGAGAAGGGAACGTCCAACCCTCACTCGATGAGTGGTCTTCCTTCGTCAAGGAGTACTTGAAGCTTCAAGACACCCCAGCATCATCAGAAGTAGAAGCTGACGAAGCTCGTCTTCGATACCACATCTTATCCTATCTCCTTTCTACTACATTCAAAGATTGCTCAATAATGATCATGCTGGATAGTCTACAGCACAAATCCTCTACTACCCCTTCACGAATCTTTCTAATCGACCTAGACCCTAAACCAATTGAACGTCTTTCAAAATGGCTCAAGCAGGATCGAATCATCGCGAATGAATACGCAGCACTCGCGAGTCAATCCAAGAAGGAATGTGTGGATGATTGGAGTTCAGAGAAGTGATAGATTATTACAGATGATTGTGTGGTGTGTTCGGGACTCTACATGACTGTGATGCACAAGCACGATAGTAATACATTACGCGACTGCACGACTGCTACTAGCGGTCCGTGTCCTCGAATGAACATCTACTTCATCTTGGGGAGCATGTCCTAATACGTCCCCAGCAAGTAATCCACTCTCTTCCTCTGCCGTCGTTCTACTCCTTGATCTATGCCGACGAGGTTTTGAACGATAGATGAAAGATTGAGTTACGATTGTGAGGTCGAACACGAGGGTACCACCGCTCCCTAGCAAATAGCTGAAGACGGTACAGCAAATGAGTAAAACATCTGATGAGACTATTGGCACGCGACTACTTACGGTATGCATTCTTTGATAAAATCCGAAGAACGTGGCGCAGGCTCGTATACTTCTGGCGCAGTGAGGATGGAAGCAACGTAGAAGGTATTTCCCATGAACGCAAAGATGAAGAGATACATGGACAACCCCTGGAATAAAACAGTGAGAAACAAGGTACACATCGCAGAAGAGATACTTGCCTCGACGGATTTCCTAACATACTATGAAAAACGCCCATTGAGGAGGAACGTGAGCGCGAACGATACAAATCTGAACAAGAGTACATACGTTCTTCCATATTTGGGGTAAACGAGATGTCAAATAGAGTGTGGTGCATACCCATGAAAAGATACGCCCGATGATACGTTCATTAGAAGCATCTACGATTTTGGGTTCGAAGGCAGGTATACCGGTGGTAGGAGGTATATTGATTATGGTATAAGTATCGTTGGTGGTAATGTGTTCGTCAATTAGAGATGATGCAGTAGAAGCTTTGTCCAGAGAAGACATATTCGTCGAATGGATTGTTCGAGGGAACAAGACCCGTCCGGTCCTTGTCGCGTCTGATAACGATGTAACGTGCCTTGTACTTGGGAAAGAGCCTAAGCCTATCAGAGCAAATACTCCGAGGAAAACCATGCCAGTGCTTTGCCTGCTAACTCGCGAGCCACGTCCTAATGAAGTAGACGGTAGCACGCGATCCGGACGACCTTGACCAGCTTCTCGTTGTAATGTCCTTCCACGAGCTGAATGATCCGTTGGGGTAGGATCGAACGTAGGGTGAGAAGGAGGCTGAAAATACGCAGACCGTGTCAAGGCAGGATATCGACCAACACTATTCCCTCTCCTTGGCCACTCCGTATTCCACGGTACCTGTTTGTTATTCAAAGTACGGCCTCCCTCCGAATGGAAACTATCTGCCAATGCAGACAGAGCGCCTTCTTCCACGTCATCACCGTCTCTATCGATGTCCCTTGGGACCCGACTTCCGGTATCTCGGCTTGATTGTGGCCAGCGGGATGCTTGACGAGGGACATTGTGTTCGCCATGCTGTGCTGCTAGTGTAGCAGCAGCGGCTACATTGGATGCGACAGCGGATAACCTGCGGTAACGCGATGGCGGTCTATCACCAGCTGACATGGGCCGTATTCGCGATCTCGCCCGAGGAGGGTTGACGTGTTGATAATAGAGATACTGACCGACAAGTGTGAGGTCGACCGAAACGAAATATGCAGCAAGCCATGTCTGCACGATAAGATTGTTCAGATAGTTTGGAATTCTGCAATGATCGGAAACAAAGTGCGCACTTGGAAAGGTAGCTGGTTAGTGAGGATACAACCAATTAGATTAGATATATCGCCTGAGATGAAGGTCAGTGATCAAGTTGACAGCACGATAGTACCAGACAAGAGCGCACCAAGCAGCCAATTAGCAAGGAAAGGCAAGGCGAGTCCCTCACACGAGCGCCTGCGAATGTTCTCGAGGACCTGGCTGCAATCTTGTGAGATTAAAAAGGTTGTTTTTAAGAGAAAGGTACTGAACGGAAATTGAGCACCAAGCCAACAGAAAATAGAGAGATAACCAAGAAGGATGCTGAAGTCGGTGAGGGAGACCATGAGAGAGGCCTAAAGGTGGAAGTGCAGGACGAATGCTTAGCGTATAACATAATCCAAGCTAAACTCCTACAGAGACTGTGTACTTGTTTACCGGACTTTTCTCATTCTCTTATCTTTCTTGCCTTCATATATAGTAGTAAGTAAAGTTTTATTCTTAGCTCCATTCATTCATCACCCTTTTTCTTTCTCATAGATTCACAAAACTGGCAATCATCTCTCACTTTCATGCAACGACATAAACGACCAACAGATTCCACAGACGATCTCTCTTCGTCCACCAAGCGAGCTCCACCAGCCAAAAAGACACGGTTCGTCGAACCAGGTGAAGATTCAGCCACTTTTGCTGAAGAAGTCGACTCTGCGCTCGAAAATCCGTCCGCCCATCGTAAAGGGCGCGTGAAGAACGAGGGATACGATTCAGACTCCACCGATGACGGAGAGGGTGTAGTCTACAGCAGGAAGAAGGACGCAGAGGGTGATGAAGATGACGATATGTTTGCGGCAGCGGAGAAAGAGGAGAACGTGCAAGAAACAGGCGCGAAAAAGAAGGAGAGCTATATGCGTCTGGGTGACATCGAAGGGCAAGAGTTTGGAGAATCTGGTTCGGAGGATGATGGTTCGGAGGATGAACCAGAAGACGAAGATGATGCTGAACGTAGGAAGAAAGCCGGAATGGGATACGAATTGTCCTCGTTCAACATGAGGGAGGAGATGGAGGAAGGAAAGTTCACAGAGGATGGATCTTATGTCCGTTCATTTGATCCTCATGGGATCCATGATCGTTGGATGGAAGGCTTAGATGAGAAGGAGATCAAGCAAGCACGGAAGCGGAAACGACAGCAAGAGCAGATACAGAAAGAGAAAATGCGGACTGAAGAAAGGGAACTTGAGGAAAGCGGTGGGAAGCCTACTTTGGAGAAGGAACTATTGGGAATGCTCAAGAAAGGCGAGACTGTGCTAGAGTCACTTCAGCGACTAGGGGCTGAGGCCAAGAGAACAAAACGAAAATCGTAAGTCTATCTCAAAATGCTCTGGAATCATACATTCAGACAGTTTGTACGAAGGGAGAAAAATGCTCATGCCGACACTACGACGGGAGCGAAAGGTCCCACTGACATCGAACACATTACCCACTTGGCTTCGACCATCATGTCACTAGGAGACACAGATATATATTCAAAAACTTATGAGGAGCTAGTACGCTCCGTCAGGTCGTCCGGGACAGTTGACGCGAATTGGGTGCCTCCGTCAGCGAACAAAACATACGAGTACAAATGGGACATGCCCGGATCAGCTCAGTCGGACCAGATATTTGGTCCGTTCGAAGAAGAGGAGATGCAGTCTTGGTTCAAAGCCTCTTATTTCGGACCCTCGGGCGAAAAAGTGAAGGTAAGACAAGTGGGCGGGGAATGGATGGATTGGGACGATTTACTGTCATGAAGTTTTGGCTAGTTGTATCTTTATTGCTGTTTGTATTTCTACAGTCCATCTCGTCGACACGGTTCGTAATACTGCAAGTTGTGTTATCGTGATCGATCAAGCTAAGTATGCGTAGTGTTGTACAATGATAATAAGTCAAATCCCCCCGAAAGTAGAAACAAACCCTTAAGTTAATGACTGATGTACTGGAACACGAAAGAAACCTCCGGAAGACCGACTTCCGCTCGAAGTAGATCATCGTGGTTGCCCTTCAACTCCTCGTTCGTGAAATGATTCCATCTGGTCAAAGCGACGAACGATCAGAGCATGCAAACCGATTCATCGGGAAGTATCCATACGTGCTAGCGTCTCCATAGAGTAAGGCCGGAGCCTTAATCAACTGCCTTCCATTCTTGCAGCGTTTGCACTTGAACGTCTCATGCGTCTCACACAAGGTCTTCTCATTGAACAAGAATAGCTGTCGCAACGCGTCTAATGTAAAATGTCGCTCCGTATCCTCCTTTTCGTCGACGACGGCGGAGGAAAGTGCTTGCTTGTTCGCTTGACGCTGGAATATCTTCTCCTCTATTGTTCCAGTCGAAATAAAGCGATAAACGAAACCTATACAGAAAGTGGTCACTCAAATGGCAGCAAGGAGCAAGGAGATGACATATGCAACGTACATTCTTTCTTTTGCCCATCACGCCATACTCGAGCTAGTGCTTGCTGATCGGCAGCTGGATTCCAATCTATTCGTAGCTCACATTAGAGAGCCCCTCCAGAAGTGAATCTTCCGTGCCTTACCTGGATCGAAAAGGATAAGTCGGTTCGCTCCAATGAGGTTGATACCACATCCTCCAGCTTTACTACTGAGGAGGAAAATGAACTCCTTCCCTTCGGGATTGTTGAACTGATCAACTAGTTTCTGTCGTTTGGTAATGGACATGGTGCCATCGAGTCTGAAGAACCCATATCTGAACAAGCGTACTTGGTCACCGAGGATAGCTGAGGGAGAGTGTGTAAACGTACTTCTTGCTCCGACACAGTTTCTCAAACAAATCTAGCGTTTGTGTATAATTGCTGATCAAGACAATCTTATCATTTGTCTGTGTTCGAAGCTGGTGCAAGAATCTGTTCAAAAGACGTCAACGTCCACAAAGACAGAGATAGAAAATTAAAAACCTCTCTAGCACCAGGAACTTGCCGCTCCAGTCACAACGGACAGTCTGACTGTTCCTCCCTCTAGAATTAGCAGCTTGGCCTGCACCACAGAAACCTTCTGGAATCAAATGGTCGGAACCCTTTAGATCTTGGGGCAAGTTCAGAAGTTCTGGGTGATTGCAAAGCTTCTTCAGGATGTTGATCGCTTTCAAAGGCTGGGACTCGGTTCCGCGAAGAAGGGCTTTGATTTCTGGTGAGGAAATGAAGAGACGATAGAGCGAGAGTTGGAAGTCAGATAAGCCGCAGAAGACAACTTGCTCGTATTTCACGGGGACTTGGTTTGATCAGTTTAGCATAATCATGCATGAACAAAAGTACCACTCACGATACTTGGAGAGAAGATCATTTGTTCGACGAATGATGAATTTCGTTACTAGACCGCCAAGTTCCTTCAACTTCTTTTCACTCTCGGCCTTCACAGAATCGCTTGCGGATGCATCTCTTCCACGAATGATGAGATTCTCGAAATTCTTCTTGAAATCGTTCTTGGAACCAAGATAATTGGGATTTGCGAAGTTCAGGAGCGAAAAGTACTCGGAAAGATCGTTCTGATAGACGCGTTCGTCAACATTTATCGAAGTTGCGGGCAAAGATGACTCACCTGGATAGGGGTTCCTGTCAGAATTACGCGCCGTTTGACGTCTAGACTGTTAAGTGCTTGGAAGGTCAATGATTCTACCATTGTTATTAGTTATATGCATGAAGGTTTCCAATTGTAACACTGACCAGAATTTTTCAGTCTATGACCTTCGTCGCAGAGCAGGAGACCAATCTTGCAATTTGTGAGATAAGCCGTCAGCGTCCGTAACGTTTCGTAGGAGACGATCATCACTGGTCTCTGGTATTTAAAGCCATTTTCTTGGAAGGAATTTCGAATGCGTACCAGGTTGGATAACATTTCGCCCACCGGCAGCTACCCATTGAGCTACCTTGGGCAGGAGCTCCGCTTTGCCGCCTTTACCATCTACGGCTAACGCATTGATAGCGTCTGCGCCTAACCATTTGACTGGATATCGCTGAGATATACGATCTTTCGTCAAGGGAAAAACCGCGCCCACCAAGTTCGTTCGCCCAGTTCTTCACAAGACTCGATGGACAAGCGATGATACATTTCTCGATCGAGGGTTTACCCGCGTGGGGTGATTGCTTGATCAGAGTCCACAAGAGAGCGATACACTGCAGAGTCTTCCCAAGACCCATTTCATCGGCCATGATACAGCCATATTGGTTGTCGACCATCATGCCTGTTGTGCATTTGTACAAGAACTGAGGAGGAGATGAGAGGGCAACCAACTCAAGGAAGACAAACGATGCACCTTGACACCTTCGACCTGATGAGGTCGCAGAACCTTTGAAAGTCGAGGGTCGATGACGACCGGAACTTTCTTCGCTTTCTCTTTCTTGTCCTTTCCTTCACCTAACAACACCTTCAAACTCTTATGTGGATTGTACATTCCCGCAACTTTCGCCTCAGCCTCTTTCATAGCTTTTTCCTTAGCCTCCAGCTTCTCTCTTTCCATTTTCTCTTCCTCTGTCTCTCTATCGTCGATGGTAGGGTCATAAAGCACTATAGCATGATCTTCCATGGGATCGTGAAGAGGCCTTGGGATGAGTTTTGCCTGAGGACGAATGCCGAGAGAGACATTCGATGGCACCAGCACGACTGTCTGACCATCTTTGTTCCGCATCGAAGGCATCGAGAACCGTCGAACCTGGTCGAATGGCTTGGGTTTAAACACAGGATACTGCTTGACCGCCGCCAATAACTCGTCCTCATTCATGTAATCTCTATCATCTTTCTTTTGTTTCTTCTTCTTACTAGGTCCATCATTTTCTGAGTCGGATCCGTCGCCCTGCTCCTTGTAGGAGACTCGTTTCCGCTTCCGTTGGGGTTGAACGCGTTCGTTGTTAGTGGTGAAACTAGGTGGCCGAAAAGGCTTGTTGATACGAGTGCTCTCTTGGAGTCTATCGACTACTCTTCCGTCTGCTGTAGTTGGAGCTCTTCTAAGCATATTGGAAGACGAAACCGTGAAGGGTCGAAGCAAGTCGCGATGAGTCACCTGGCAAGAGTAGTTTATTCAACCACGTGCCCGCGTTTGGCCGCGTGGATGAGTCAATCTTCATATGTTATTTTCCCACAGTTACCATGGTTCCGTCTGTCTTCCATGTGCACGAAAATTCCTCACAATTCTCTACCAAGAGCGTGAATATGGACCAGGTTTTCTCGAATCCTCAAATCGTTGCGCGCGATCCAAAAAATCTCAAGCTCAAATTACCGCTGTTTTCTCTTCCGGATGGCAATCGAAGACAGACTGAGATAGAAATTGTTTTGTCTAGGACAACAATCTCAAGCTTACAGGTACGGTTCTTGGCGCAACGCCGCTGAAACCTGATGCCAAGGGGAGGCGAAAGATCCCCGTACATACAATATATAAAGTGCATCACTTCCAAAAATCTTTACATTCTCCCCCCGTTCGTTGACCTCAAATCTTAACCTCACTCACAACTCACATTCGTTTTTGTCAAATGCGTGGAAGCATAGTGATTGGCATCGCCGCTGGCTTGCAGTGTAAGTTTGTTCTCATTCATTGTCTACTGGGTCGCTGTTCTTTCTGACACTCAGAAAAATGACAGTTGTAACCGCCCAGTCGACATCACTCTACATTCCTGGATTTGATCCTCAGCCGATAAGTGCTGATATCGTTGGCGTTGATTCGAGCGGTCATACTACCTGGGATCTTACGCCACTTCAAGCCACAGATGACTCGGAGGTCGGCTTTGCTGGAACAGGTAAATCTCCTATCGCAAATATCTGGTTTTTCTCCGTGGGTAGGTGCTGATGAACATGCTAGCCACTCTTGTTGAAGGTTCCGATGGTGCACATGTGACCCTGGTCGACGCCGCTCTTTCTCTGACGTTGGGCTACGACTGCACCTTTTCATCTGGTCAGGCTATCTGCAGTGGTGTCGATGAAGGTATCACATTCACCGAAACCGAAACCATCTCGTCCTTTGCTGTGGCGTTGGGTACCGCAACAGCGGCAGGAGCCTCGAGTCCCACTAGCACAGGCAGCAGCTCTTCACAAGCGTCTGGTTCTGAATCAGGCTCCGCGGCGCCGGCTCAGACTGGCAGTTCGAACTCCTCCTTGAGACAGGTCGCCGCTACCTCTGGTTCTCTGCTCGGTGTTGTAGGCCTCGTGTTGTTCTTGCTATGAGTGCTTTTGGACGTTTCGGGTATCTTGCGGTCGTATTATCTCATCTGATTCATTGGTTTCCACCGTTGCTGCCTAAACCTGCAATTGTAAGGATAAAGTTGAGCGAATAATCAAAGTGCACTTCGGCGTTATTATTTGCGCCCTGCATCTACTTACATGTCCGGCTCATTTCTTGAGTGAGCGCTTCTCGAGCGCTTACATGAGTTTTTGAGAGTCTACCGTACTCGATTATGTCCAAACTCCTTCGTTCTCAATCTAATCTCTTCGTTTGCTCCACTTCAGCTCCTACAATAACATTGACGGAGATTTCCTGAAACGCCTCGGGCCATGTTCACTTACCCATTGTCAAAAAAGGGAAAAAGCCTCGAGGTACACACGTTCTGATCCTATGATAGCTGAAATCGTGATTAGCTGGGATGAAGGGCTTTCCGGCTTCTACCTTGAAAAGAAAGTTACCGTCTGGTTCTCTTCTGACTGACGTTCATCTTCACAGTATAAAATCTCCCCAGGCTGCGCTGCTGTCGGTTTTTTATCGCTCTGTCCGCTCTCTCTCTCTTTTTTGTTGAACAGCCGCTTTGACGATGACCGAGTCGTATATCAGTCCGCAAGACGTGGCGCAGTTCTATAGCTCTCAGGACAGAGTCCGAAATTGGATCACTACGCACGCAGACCACGTCTTTACCTCGCCTAATCTTCCTCCTTCGGAGCTCGACAACGAAGAAGGTTTATCTTCGCCACCGTCAGACGTGGAGAGCTCTCATTCTGTTCCCCCGGTCCTTGAAAATATAGACGGCAGAGAACCTCTCGCTCCTTACACAACAAAGTCTCCAAAATCAAGCTTGGGACGAAAATCTCGTTCCAAGTCTAATCAACTCTCAAATCCGTCCCACGAACGATCGAGGGTAGGCAACACGCCTCCCTACTCTCCCGTGCTCATTTCTGATTCCCGGAGAGAAAGGGAGAAGTTGAGGTCCCATTCCCCTGAGGAAATACAAATTTTACCCTCCGCATCAGACGAAATTCCGCCTGTACCGTCTGGCTCGCATCACTCTCGTTCACGTTCTCTTCCCAGAGATGCTTTTTCTCCTTCACGAAACCATGATCCAATGCCGCCTGTCTCTCCCTATGGGCCAACCGCCATACCGATGCAGACGGAAATGTCGCCTCCTGTAATACCTATGTTGCCATCACCCGGTCCCTACGCCGGGTTAGCTCGTACTCAACCTCCTCCACTTACTCCATGGAATCCATATACGAACGCCGTCAGGACAGGACCCATGATGCCGCCCACTCGCGAGCATTTCAAGCATAATCCGCCCTCTATCATTTATGCACCTTCCAACAATTCTCGTACGAATTATCACCCCCCAGCCATTCTCTCATACCGTCCTGTCACAGGCCCGAATCGGATTTTCTACAGCCACTCTGTTCCTCCAGCTCAAGCACAGATAGCGCACGCAGGTTACCCATCTGTACACGGTACCTTCGTCCCACAGGAAGAACCACGTCGCAGTCATCATCACAAGCATTCCTCAGAATCGCGACATTCCTCTTCTAGGCATAGAGACAAAAGTGTCGGCAGCGCAAAAAGTGGCAAAAGTGGCAAAAGCAGCAAGAGTAAAGATACTACTTCGCGGAGATCCGGTCGGGATCGAACTCATTCTCTACCCCTCGAACAAGAGTATCCGCCATCGCCTACAGAGCATCATCACCATCACCACCGTCATCATCATCATCGACGACCTCCTTCACCAGCAGACAGTCAAGGCTCGGGGAGTACGTATTACGTTCTGCCAACTGCGAGGCAAAAGGTTCATGTTTTGGTACGTCCTCGTCTATTCTTCCCGCCGCCACCTGGTAATTAATGAACCATAACGCGTTCGAATCATTCAGCGGTCACCAGAGACGCTTTACACAGCAACCACGACGACACAATCTCCCACAACACCCATTTCGCCCTCAGGAAGTATTAAAAAACCGTTCCTGCAACGGCTACTCGGTGGTTTCGCCGAACGATTTTCGTCATCTGGGTCATCCAAGGGATCGCTACGAAGACGCCATTCCACGGGAACACATTCAGCTGATCCTGTGTCTGGGCACTAGTGCTTTGTCAACTTTAGCTTTCACTCTAGATCTTCTGTCTTTCCCAAGGATACACACGATTACAAACTTTCTTGTATATTGACATGACTTGCGTGACTGTCATTTGGTTGATCCATCGTTTGTTCGAGTTTGTTTTCGCTCCTTTCTTTGTTCCTGTAGGGCTTCTCTTTTCTCTTGACCGCTGACTATGGATAACCAAGTTTCCTTCTCAGGACTGACTCGGACACAGACTGTATTCAGCCGTTGTACCCATAGGCTATACTAGGAACTTTTTCTGTCTTTTTCTTGCGAGACCTTCAATGTTCATCGACTCTCCTCTATATCATCGTTTCTCAAACAATCTCTCTACCTCTAAGCCAGATTATATTTTCGTCTTTGTTGCCAAATTCCCAGTGCTCATCCATGCTCGCTCAGTGCAATAGCTATCTATCTCAGCAGATAGAAACAACAAACGTTTGGTGAATCGTGATATGTACATCCATCCAGGTGGTATGACCAGGAGTTCTCAGATATTCCGATCGTTGAAGAAGCTCCTTCAGAAATATCCCAAACAGATAATACAATCCTCAGGCTTGCGGCAACTGAGTGTGACGCGAAAATGGATGCTGTATATCGATACTAGGTGATTTCATGCATTCGATAAATGACAGGTAATAATTTGTGTGCTGTAAAATAACATTGTTGAATTGAATTTATTCATTCCTCGACAGGGATGGGAACTGTTCTTGCAACAATCTGTGGAAGGTAGCCTCCCGAATCATCAGATCGATATACCCGAGTTACCTCCCACCCAGTGCCAGCCAGAAGCTCCACCATGTGGGCCAGTGTTCTCTCACAGGCATTGAAATGAACGAACATGGACAGATCAGCGAAATGAGTAGAAGCATTGGCGACTCCTAGGTTAGCAAGTAGAGGTGATGGCGGAAGGGCAAGGTTCGCGCCAGGTATTTCGGAGGGAGGGGAGGGACATGGATGGTTGATGATAGTGTCCACGATGACCAGTGTGGTCGTTGGAGTAGCCGCGTCACGGAGTCTCTTCAGTATACGGATAACATAACGATCGGACCAGTCATGTGTGATTTGTTTTAGCAAGAACACGGTGGCAGAAGTTTGAGGTTGGGCATCGAAAAAGTCATGCTCTTCGAAAACACAAACATTATTAGACCACGAGTGATAACGTTCTTCTCTGTTCAACTTACCGTGATATTCGATCTTCCCAGAGCTCAAGGCGTCTGGAAGTAACTTCTGACAGTGCTTATGCCTATCTTCAAACTCTTTTGGAAATGAAAGTCGATCGAGGGCACATACCTCAGTCCCAATCTCGATAACCTTCGATCGATCCTGTACGATACACTTCAGGTGGGGAAATGCTCGCGCAATGCTGATAGAAGAAACACCAATACCACCTCCGACATCGACAACCAGACTACCCTCTGGCAGTGATGCCCAATCGAATCCTAAGATTTACGTCAGTGAACACATCACCAAAGAATCACACTCGCGGTATCTCACCTTTAAGTATAGCATCAGGTGGTTGCAGACTGTTGACTCCGTTCATTGCAATGCCGAACCGGCGCAGGCGCATCTCGTTCGAAGGTTCCTCGAACCAAGACCACATACTTCCCTTGTCGTACCCAAGGGCAACCATCAGAGGGGACCGCTCAGGGGTATCTTCGAAAGCTGTTTCGGGAGCCATGAAGTGGTCGGAAATTTGGCCTGCCCCTTTGTAATCTTCGTCGGCACTATGTAAAGTATCAATCGCTGGACAGAGTTGGGCACAACCATCATTGGTTTGCTTACCAGTGACCTATGAGAGCTGCAATACCATTGGTACCGTCGAATTTTGCGGTGGGACTATCAATAACTGTCACAAATTGGGACATTTCCATACGCGAATGCACTTACTTTTGTTTAATCTCCTCGAAGGATTTTTCTGTATCCCAAACAGAAGAAAGGCGATTGTTCACGTAGACATCAGGCGATATTTCACGGAAGATATGATGAGTGGCCAGATAGCACAGGATACTAGCTAGGGAATACAAGACATTAGTATGGGTTCAAACACACAGAAAATGGAAACGTAGATACAGAGTTTGGTAGGATCAACTTGGGCTTTTTCTGCGATGTCTTTGACATGCATTCCCTGCAACAACATGAACATGCAAGAAATTCAAACGAAAAAAGCTATGATTAACCTGAGGACCTGCCTGGCGCAAAATCTCAACAACGTTGGTCTCCATTGCTGCTCTGAGAGCAGAAGGTAGATAATACTAGTACGACGGAGATTAGAGAGCATTGGAACGCTTGAGACAAGATAAATTACCCCAAAGAGACTGTTAAAGATGTACGACGGCGGAAGCTGCACATTTGCAATCAGTTGATAGGCTGCAGATGTCAACAACGCAGTTGCTGCCTGAACTCCAGGTTCCAGCCGGATAGAGTCTCGTTCGCTGGGCGGTTCATCGATAGAGGGAAAGTCATGACCACGTTTCTCGAACGCGGCTTCAATGTCGTCCACAGACTTTTGGATGATGGTCAAAAGGCTGCGCAAGGGAGACGGCATTGCAGCGACAGGAAGCTATGTTTTTCAGAGTACTTGGGATGGGCCGGTCGTTCTGCGAATCCACGAAACGACTCTGTCTTCGTATTTAACGAGAAAATCATCTGCATACATGCAAAATTCATGTCCCGCCAGGACTCGGGATTTCATGATGATACGTTGGCTGACGGATGGATTGTATTGCAATCTTTCGTCAAAGGGTTCGCAATATCCGAAAATCGAAATCCAGGTCGCATCTAGTCAAATCTTGATTGGTTATGCAAAGCGTCGTGCCTCCTCGTGTTCTAGAAAGTAGAACATGAAATGATGAATGTAAAAAAGCAAATGAAAAGGCGATAGCGGCACACCATGGTCAATATGACGTTGGACCAGTGTCGAACTTACTGAATAGATGATATGTCAAAAGAAATCCCGGAATGGAAAAATGTCGGCTACATATGTCGCACAAAGCTGCATGAGGCAGCAGGAGGCAGCACGCAGCACGATGTATGCACCTTAGGCAATCTTTAGGCATAGATTCATATTTCCCAACGGGTAAAACGCTGCAGAAGGATATGGACGTTCCGGAAGCCGTCCATTCGAGTTCTAACTTCTGATAACTGCTGCATAAATGATAGAGTATTTCATGAATGTTCACGATGAATGAATGAAAATCCTGCATACCGTTTTTGAAACATCCCCGGTAGTACTAACTAGTGGACACGTAGACGGACAGGGCCACGTAAAGTCATAACAGCTAACAGACAAGCATTCAACGCAATTTTGAACATTCATGGACCATCGATGATGTTAGTTCAGTGCAGAAAGTCATTTGGTCACGAGCGCCTCTTTCTCTCTTCAATTCTCCACCGCGTCGACCAATGTCATCCGTCGAGTCCGACACGCTGCAAGCCACGCCAGTCAAACTGGTTAGTTGTCGTCCATAATACTCTCGGCGGAATGTGTTAACACCCATCTCATTAGCATGCGATAGTACTCAATTACCTCGCCCACAATGGATACTCAAGAACTGCTCGAGCTTTTACGCGGGACAGTGCCGTTCGCCAGATTGATATTGACGGGGACGAAGTAATACAGCCTGAAGCTGCCTCAGGACTAGGCTCAAACTCCGAGTCAGACTCGCGACTAGATACGACCTTGAAGCAGGCAGAATTACGAAACCGTGAGCAAGATGGAGGAACTCGTCTCTGTGCAGTAATGTCGATTCCTGATCCTCTTGCTCTTTAGAAATCCGCGCAGAACTCCGGCACGGTCGTATTGATCAAGCTACAGCTCTCATTAACCAGTCTTTTCCCGATGTTTTCTCCTTATCGAACCCGTTGCGCTCTGAAGACACGCTAGTTTCTTCGAGCAAGATGGATTATCTGCCTCTGACTAGTGTCCTACCCTCACATCTTGTGCTCAATCTGCGAATCCAAAGCTTTATAGAAGCCTGCCGAACCACGCCCTTGCCATGTCCTCCTGATTGTACCATCCATGATCCTCCCTCCTCTTCAACCTCTTCACCAACGTCAACAGAGAATTCTGACCCAATCGATGACCAAACAGCTTTACTCAACAGCGCACAGAAGCTATATGCACTGGTGAAACTGTTGCCATCAGAGGAAGACAGCTCGCGGTACATGAAGGAATTGGAATCCGTCACTGGTTTGCTCGCATATCACGTCCCGGAAGAGTCTCCAGTGTCCGAATATCTTGCTCAAGAGAGGAGAGATGCAGTTGCGAATCAGCTTGACCATGCTATACTTTGTAAGTCCTTGGAGAGACCGTACCAAACGTACAGCTATTGAATTCCTGTTGGAAGATCATACAAAGCGACCAGTTATCTCATATCTGGAACTATACGTCAGATATACATCTACGGTATGGGATATACTCAACAATCTTGGCGTAAAACCTCCTTCCAGTTTGGTCGTTTCTCCTCCCACTGCGAAAACCACATCACATATCAAAGGAGCTCAAGAATTACAAGGACATGAGGTATGGAGTCATTCCCGTTCATGAAATCGTTTCTATCGGGGCTCATACTGCGCATAGATAAGCCCTTCGTTCAATTTCCGCGATTTTGTAAACTCAAGTTGAATTTCTGTGCTGTGAACTCTGAATTATTAGCGGATGTACCATTTCCCATTGCATTGCCCACTTTGTATATTATTCATTCACATTGACTGTACGTATTCTACATATCTATCTAACACAACTTCCACATCATCCCATCTCCCTTCGTTCACTCTGATTAGCATGTCATCCGGAATGAAACATTCTCTCCAACCCAAAGTCCGAAGTTGTGTCCAACGTCCCCATTCAATCCTTCTGATACTTTTCAGAGTATCAACTGACATGTGTGCGAGCCACAGATTGTAGGAAAGGTCTAGTACAACGAGGGACGGGCAAAGAACCGGTAGTCGGTGCAGAGAGATTGGATACTCGAGATTGATCAAGGCTAGATGAGTAAGTGTTGGTGGTAGAGCAGAGATTGTCGACATAGATAATCGGGTAGAAAGTACAATTAGACTCTTAAGAGGATAGTAAGTTGACTGATCTTCACTATCCCAGTCTTCGCGCTCTTGAATCTGAGCCGTAGGCCGAAGAAGCTGACCCAGATACAGAGATGTAGACAGACCACAGACGATGAGCTCCCCATTCAGACAAGAGTCCGATCCAAGCAAACCCAGGAGCTCGGATTTAGACAAAGGATGATGTATAGATGCGTAGCGTAAGAATTCCCACCGTAAGTGTTCCGGAAGACAAGTAGCAATGTTTTGGATGGATTCCGGAGAAGTACACTCTGAGAGTAGTTTCGTGAAACATAGCTGAGTCAGAGACGGGACACCAGAAAGGAGGAAATTCTGCGTCGAGGGTCGTTCGTGAAATATGAGAGACAGCGCTTCTGCCCGCCAAGTGGCAGAGGATCGGGAGTTTTGGTCTCCGGATAGGTACAGGTTTCGCCAGCTCGTGGGAGGAGGAGGTCCTGAAGCACTATCGAAATTCGTCAAAGGATCCCTCTGCGTTGACAAAGTGGTGGTGGGAGTAGAGACCTCTGAAGTCGAATACTCGAGATTAAGCAATCGAGCAGTGGAAGAGCTTTGCGCGTTGAGAGTGTTCAGCGATGCAGCTGAGCGAGAGACGTTCTGAGAATGACGAAAGTGTTCTCCTCTGTGTAGAGAGTCAGATAATGATAAGTCAGAGTTATTGAGACTTACCTCAATGTGTGAAGCATTTCACTGACTCTTCCTCCTGAATGCTGCGAGCGCTTTTGTTGGTACGTCATGTTTCTTCGTAGTGAAGTGTTGCCACCATCGTTGTGCATACAGCAACTAAGACGGGAGTGAACAAGTGCGTAATGTAAAAACAGGGGAGGGCCTCTAAGGGCCTAGGCTCATGACGTAAGCGAGCCTTAGCGCTTGACTGATTGGGCGGCTGCACTCATTTTCTGACTCCTCTCCTACAACTTACCGCCTCAATGCTGCCATCAAGACTGGAGAATTTTGCATCAACGATGCTCTACAGCGATAACATAGACTGATTCTGATGCTGAGTCTGCATTTTTGGCCTTTGAAGATTTGTACGCTCATTTGAGGGGGATGAGACGAGTCAACTTACCCCCTTCATCCCCCCTCCCCCTCAGAATCTGTCTTAGACAAGGCTGACCATATAAATGCTCTTATGCTCTGCCCTTACTTGCTCAATCAAATCCAACTCAACAACGCAACAAGCATTTCCCCTCCTTCGATAACGATGTCTTCATTCAACTCCACGAATCGCACCTACTTTGCTTACATTTGGTGCATGATCTACGTGAACATGGGCTTCTTAGCCGTGAGTACTCTTTAGCCTTGCGCTTTATCACGTAGCCTAACATCTATGTTCGTATCTTAGAGCCTTCTCTCCACAATGCTCATCATGATCCATCCTGCCGCTGCTCCATCTATGCCCGAGCGTCAACACGCTCTTTCTCGCCGATCATGCTCTACTCGCTCGCAGAGCTCATTGATCAGCAATATGTCTGTCGAGTCAATATCTTCAACCACAACAGAAGAAACCAACACACCTGATACCCCAAAGGAGGAAATTCCTATGTGTAAGTGGGATCTTCTCCTTCGTTCACTTCATGTTCTAATCTCTCGTTTATCTCTCCAGCGAACAGACCCAAAGATACTCGCCGCCGTAGCATCTCCTTTCTCAATACCAATGTTGTCCTACCTAACTCGAAGAGTATCACACGCCCAATCAAACCTTTTACCCGACGCTTATCTTCATCGTCGCACGTCGTCGCTCACGGCTTCAAAGAATCCATCGTCATCCCCACATCTAAATTAACGCATCAAATTCTTCCTGTGTCGAAAGCTTCGTCTCAAAAAACCGTCAACAAAGTTGTCTCCTTTACTCGCCAGAGTGTCAAGGCTACGAAGAAGCTCGTCACTCACAAGAAGCATACCATCAACTCTAACGACTCTATACACGAATGATTCATGTCATTGGACTCTTTGCATTGGACTTTGATCATCCTTCTTGCATGTTGCTCAACCGAATGTTTGCATCGAAACTATACCCAGTCAATTTGCTTTTTGTCGTATACACGTTGATACCAATATCAGTTATTATTCACTCATCTTCCTCCTTCCAA
Source organism: Lentinula raphanica (assembly GCA_027919835.1). Taxonomy (NCBI): domain Eukaryota; kingdom Fungi; phylum Basidiomycota; class Agaricomycetes; order Agaricales; family Omphalotaceae; genus Lentinula; species Lentinula raphanica. The sequence goes on along the minus strand of JANVFP010000006.1, from coordinate 344,612 downwards.
GTGTGACTGTCGCTCGTCCGTCCGCTGTCGATGGCTCTCGAATGTGTGAAATAGGGTCAAGTCACCAAGCTGGATATTGACATAGCTTAGCGCTACTTTTCCCGATGACAAGTTGTAGAGTCGTTGATAGTCCAACGTTGGTTTGTAGTATGCACTGGGAGAACGCAAGCTTGTCTTGCGAGAGCCGGCCTAGGGGAGACTAGATGACAGGTTGAAATCTCTAAGAGTGCAGAAATTTGATGAGGGACTCGTAGTAGTAGTGAAGATTAAGCTAAAACCATCGAGCGATTCGTAGCGAATGCTGTTATAAATATGATTTCTATGCCAATACTTAGAATACAAAAACAGGACAAGAGATTGATACACCTCTCAGGCGACCACGAACAGATCGACTAAGGAGCAGAGGAAAGCTACAACTAGTAAAATCAGCGAGAGGTGAAACTTGAAACTAGAAGGGACTCGTGGCGAAGATTCAACAAATGTAGCGAAGAGCATGCGAACACAGGCATCGATACTTTCGCCCTCTTCCGCCAAACGGGTTAAAGACTCGACCGTGACCGTGACTTCTCGGATGCATAGTAGGAAGAGATGAAGAACCTGAAGAGAAGAATGACTGGTCATTGAAGCCGATTCGGTCAACCAGAAACGACTCACGACTGAATCTAGATCGAGGCTCAAGGTGCCATCTCAAGCCTCCGAAGGCTGGTATGGCGTAGCATTGTTCAGCTCGTCAGCGCTCAAAGAAGAGGCGCTGCCGTTTGGAAAGAGCGCTGCTTCCATTGCCAAAAGTGTCGGCGAGTCTGGCAGTGGGGTTCCTGCATCCTTTTGCCAACGTGTCCAGTCCTGCGTCGCTGTCAGTTAGTAACTTCTCTGAATTTCGAGAAACGCTTGTAATTTCTCATACCAAGCCATATTCCTTGCCCCCTTTCGTCAGCTCTTTCACAGCTTCCACGTAGAGTTCCCACTCGTCAGGATACTTCTCTTTCGTGATCACGAAACCCGCGCCTGAGCCTCCTTTGTTCAGCATTGGAGCATAGAATTTCGAATTCCACATCTCGAGGTCGATGGGGATACCGGAAACATGCTCTGATCCAAGCTTCTCTTTGATTTCTTCTAGTATGTTGGGCACCATTCTGACTATGGCATTGATGTAGAGGAGAGTTACCGAAGCGTCCACCCTTTTAAGCGCCCCGGTGAGTACCAACCTCGCCGACATCGACAACTCTACTGTCCCTAATACTTCGTACTCGTGATTCAGGTAGACATATGGTAATACAACCTGCGTTTTTGATTGCTCTTTCGGGAAAACATCGTTTTTCCATTTGTAACGTCCGTTTTCCGCCTTTTCTCGAATGGTGCGTAGGCCGCTTCGGACTCTGTTATCCTGAACCGTGGTCTTTGGCAGGAAGGCCGCTGTAAGATATTCCTCTGGTTGAACTGGGACAGTGTTCGCAGATATAAGAGTCATCTTTGAGGCGCCCTCTGGATCTGACCTTTGTTCCCGTTTCAGGATGAATATCATTTCCGCAACTGTAACATCATGATAGCAGTCAGTCGAAGGTGTAATTCTGACGGCAAATCGGACCCTTGGTTCACAAACACTCACGCGTTGGATTTGAGTTCTAGAAAAAGTGGAAAAAACGTTAGTAAGAGTGTTGATTGAATATGATAGGTAGGAAAAAGGAGAGCGGGCTCCATCATCGACTTTACCTTGGCTCTCTTGCGGCCTTTCACCAGTGCTTGAGTTCCTTCACTTGGATGCTCAACTCCAGAAGAATCCGAAATAGGAGCTGCGATCACACTGACGATCATCAGGAGAGCGAGTGTTTTCAGAAACACGGTCCCGGGGCGAGATGATAGGATATACATGATGTCTTCACAGGTGATTTTTCTAATTCAAGAAGGACATCAGTAATCGAGCAGTGAACATCACATTTCAAAAATCAGGCTCAGAATCATCACTTACGACGAGACACGAATAGACAGGTTTCAAAGCTTTGTCCAGCAAATCTTCGTTGTGGTAAAAGTGAGCAGGCTGACGAGGGAGAGATGATCTCCGAGGTTTTTGATGAAGTTCGTGCACTGGCTGTGACTCGTTGCAAGCGTTTTGGCAAAACAGGCGATCGCAAAGTATGCATCGATGATGGTTCAGATGATGGGTAACCCAGTGAGTTTCAACGTGGGCCCTCGTGGGCCCGGTGTCGGAGGGCGTTGCTGTGTTGGCTGGCATTGGAGCCTTTGAAGTTTGAACGAAGTTCTGAACGTTTGAATAGCCTTCAAACCTTCAGACTCAGATGGATTTCACATATCACGCACCTTTTTAGCCGTTCTTTGACTTCCCGCACTGACTTTTCGGCCTGCCCACTGGTTTCTACTATCAGTAACACCACAGCAGCATGGCTCAGACTCGAGATCCAAGCGATGTGAGGGGATATGTAACAACGTCTGACCTATATCCTATACTATCTAGTACTACGTCAACGTGCGTAGTACTCACTCTGGCTATCATATTTGGTTTTCTAGTATCTGTTGGAGGAGGTTGGAGCAATTCGGAATTTCGGAAAGTCGAGACTGCTATGGCCGACGATGGCACTGCCTCAGAAGCTCAGTTGAAACTTGAAGCTTTGAAGCTTGAAGATCGAATATCGGATATCATTGACACTGAGGGGGTTTCAAAATCTGAAAATAGATTGTGAATTCCGTCTGTAGCTGTAGGGCTCCGAAGGGGGATGAAGGGGGATGAAGGCTTTCAGCAAGTAGCGTATCGATACGATACACAGCCATTCTGTAAAGTTTCAACACAGCATCTTATGTAAGTATGACGATTCGGATGCATCTTCTGAGTTGTTTCAAGTTTGAAACCCTTCGCAATTACATATGGAGTACTGTCAAAAAAACGTACCCTTGCCCAACCGCAGATCCAAAGTGCAATGAAGCAGAAGAGGTTATCTTAGCAAACACGGTACACCTGAGTATGAGAGTGGGCACTGGGCTGCACTCGAGACAGCTGTGAGGGGGGTTCTGAACTTCATTCAGCAGGGCTACTACTCTATAGCCAGTCTTGAATTGTAGAGAGTCCGAGGGTGTCTGCAAGTGCCGATGAAATGGTCGACTTGGAGCCGTTGGGCTCCGTTGGGCTCCGTTGGGAGTGGGCCTCAGTGGGGTGATCGATCCTCCTCAACTTGAAACGAACTCCAAGCCTGAACATGTGAAGGAGGACCGGCCCATCGTCCTCGTTTCATATCGAAGTTCTCACTGGAATCTCACTGGCCAGTGGCCACTGTCTGAAGTGCGTCCTCCCTAGTGAACTCTGTAGTATTTACTGAACCAACATTGCTTCATGTTGATGAGGCTGATAAATGCCAGTGATAGAGCTTATGAGGCTTAGAAGGGCCGTAGCACGGTCTAGCATGGTGCACCCCTACCTCCCAGCCTCTGGCAGTACTTGCCAGGCAGTGCCTTTGACAACGTCGCACAACGACCACTGGCTGGCACAGCATAAGCCATACATTATTGCTGGCGGCTGCCCTCGGCTGCCGCACAGGAGCCTACAGGAGCGCACAGGCTGCACCGCAGCACATGTACAATAGTTCAAAAATAGTCAAAAATCAGGTCCTATCGGAGGCACTACGTTCTAACTTCTGACGCAGACCTACGCAGACCGACTCCGGCCAGGAATTGCCATCGGTAGCCATTGGTGAAATTTTTTTCTAGGTTGTTTTTGAACAAGCGAGTGTTTATTTGATTTACATAAAAAGCAAGAAATTTTTTCTTTGTCACTACAAGCAGCACCCACTCGAGCCGCTCAAGCTACATCTCATTTCTGAACCTTTCCATCGATCGAAAATCTGAAAAGGACTTGCTGGTCAAACCTTTTCCATCAAAAGAAGCCTCTCGAATTAGTGAGTCGTCAGATAGACTGGCCCGCTCAAGAAGTAATGCTGACTTTTGTCTTTACCGTCTGGCGTCGTTATTGCTATCTAGCGCTAAGCCTCACAAGACTCCCAGTTGAACGATGCGCCTCGCGACAATGCATTCTTTGATCTCTGTATCAGTTTTGCTTCCAACTCTACTTTCAGCACTGAGTGCCATGGCTGCTCCAACATCCCCAAGCTGTGAGTCCTCATTGGAGTTTTGCCACCCACCTACAAAGCACTGAGAACTCACTAGCATGTAAAATTTATGTCCTCCGTTATGTCGAAATAGACGTCATCTCCACTCCTGTCCGTTTTGGAAACGAAGGTGCATCTGATCAAACAATACTCTTGGATATCTGCGGGTGGTATTTCTTAACCCGGGTCGATGATGATCATAGTACCGAACACAAGTGGCAGATTCTGGACGGCGTTGTCACAAAGGAGATGAACAAAGGGTACAAGGGCCATAGGGTTGAACTTGGTTCATTCGAGCAGGACTCCGAGTCCTTGACGGAGGAAGTTCGTACCAAAATCAAGGAAACCCCTCCCACGGTCAATACGCTCTGGTTCTACGAAGTCATGAAACTTTTCATGGACGGAACTTTGAAAGACCTTCGTAAACTACGCATCAAGTCCGAGAGGGTGTTGTCACTCGTCGATCAGATGTTGCACGCATACGGTGATGGTGTGGGCTCCGAAGTTGTGGGCAGCGAAAAGGAGCTATATGATTCCATCTTGGAGAAGCCGCCTTTTGTTGGACGAGGGAAGGGGGGATCAAAATAGACATGAGTGTTTGGAGTGACAAGAATGGGTGTCGAAGGGAGGAATAACGAATATGTACTTCCGATAGCGGTTATCAGATATCGAGTCAGGGTCCTGCGGGCCATTGATTGCGAGCTGCGAGCGAAGCGAAGCAAGTGGTTTCATGTGAGGTCCGTACTACGTAGAATGTGGTCTGGGTTTGTACTTGTTTGGTCTTTTTGGCTGATTCTCTCAGAACATGCTCACCTCAAATCTCGAGATTAAGTTATCTGGTTTTTACGCAGTGTAATGAGACCAAACTCCAAGGATCAGGATTAAATATCATTTGGACGCACCTGGACGCGCTCATAACACACACTGTGAGTTTTGTGCTTCATACATGATATAGTATTGCTTCTCAACTAGGACTTGCGGAAGTGGGCCACCGCGCTGCGCGCGTGGCATGTACTCGTCCGGAATGTTACTGTTTAACAGCGCATGTATAACAAAGCGGAAGGTTTATAATCCCAGTTTGTTGTTAGGTCCACATGTTCCAAAGAACCAGATTCCTTCACCATAGCACCCCCATTCAGCATACCATCATGTACAAAAACATCACCGGATTGAGAAAAGATTCTTGAAGTGTGCTTGTTCAATGCTAAAGTAAGAAATCCCAGAGAGCTTGTAATGAACAACATTATTCTGAATAGTTACAGTTATATATGAGGATAATCACAGAGGAGGGGTGAAAGAATTAAGAGAGGAACGACCAGGAAACAGTGGAGAAGAGGATGACAGATAAACAGCATGGGAAGACAACGGAAGAGGCGCAGAGAGAGAGGATTGACACAAACGAGATGTGGTGAAATTCAATGTGGAGGCGACAGAGTCATGGATGTGAAACAAACTTTTTTGAGGCGAGGCCGGGAAAAATTGAGACTGTAGAGAAAGAGAACGAGAGGAAACGCAGGTGAAAAAATTAGAAAAGATCAAATGAAGGAGAGAAGAAAAAGTTACCCTGAGATCAGAGAACATGCTGTGAAACCAGCGCAAGTGATAATCGGCATCAAGAATGTTGTTGGAAAAGAGAAGCGACATGATAGTGCAAAGAAACGACAAGAAAATGCCACAGTCAGGGTATGTAGAGACAGGGACGTCCAGTGAAAGATTTTCAGCAACCCAAGAGGACATACTATCGAACTAAAGAAGATAAGAAAAGCAGAAATAGACAGAGGGGGGGGGCGAAATCACAGTCCAAATCCTCCAATAATTCACGAATATAATCAAGAAAATCGTCGACTGAATAGTGGAAGTCACGAGCGGTCGATATAGTGCGAACCATGGAGGGAGTCAGAGGTTTCATTGAGGAGATCGAAGATTATAGCGGAAGAAGAAGCAGAAAAAAGCTGGATGATACGATACAATGAAAGTGGGCGAAAAGAGGAAGAAGGTAAAAGAGGTAACCACGTGAGCAAGCGAGATAACGTGACTATGTGAGATAACGTGACAAAAACCCAAATCGAGCGATAAAAACCCAAAAAGGCGATTTTTAATTTTACTTTGACAGATTTCCCACGCCAAACGGGCTATAGGACGATTCCTTCATTTCATTCCGGACTCGTAATTAGGCTTCGCTCGCACCACACCGTGCCACGGTGTATTTCTTGTAGATAGTAGTAGTACCTGAGAGTACTTCGGTCACTAGCTATCAGTATAATTCTTGAGTCGTCGGCAGTCGCACAGTGTGTGAGTGACATGGCTAGTAAGTAGTAGTCACACTAGTGTTTGAACTTTGAATCGCCCTCAGGCTAAGTCTTCAATTCAAAGCTTCAAGCTTCAAGTCTTTGACTCCTCTGACTTGCAGCACTGAGACGGTCTGTAATTCGTTCACATGAAAAAACTCCGACTCGGAGTCCTCATTCTGTGTTCTTCCCTCGAAATTGTTTTCAGATAGGTCATCTGCCATTCCTTACCATTGAAAAAGGTTGGGCAACTTCACCCATTCACTCCACCGATTCACTGTCATTCTCATCATGAGGTGCGCATCAACCCATACAATCCTTGTCTGAAACAATCAACACGCATTATCATGATTTAGAAGTTGATGATATATTTAACAGTGGTTTTCAACACCTTGGGATATGTTCATATTTTCGCTGATTGCTTGGACACCCAGGATACACCGCGAAGATGTCGTCAGATTCTCTACAGGTTACTCTAGGCGGGCTCCTGGTGTCTGTGCTCATTGCGACGTTTATCTATTCCATCAGCTGCTTTCAAGCCTTTTCTTATTGGCGCAGCAAATTCAACGACCGCTTGGGTATCCTTGTCCTGGTAAGCAGTCATCCTTTTCAAGCTAGCGACCAGTGAATAACGAATGATATCATTATTTTGTACAAAGGTCTGGGCAGTATGGTGCGTACTAAAGGCCCACATGAAGGGTGATGATATTTCATGGCAGTGTGTCAGGCTGTTCGAAACCACACATACATTGTGTTTTTGGTTCTACCTATACACAATCATGGTCAAATACTATGGCATACCTGAAGAGTTGGATCAACGGCACTGGTCTATCACTATGTCTATCGTCTTTCATGGACTTATTACTGGATGTGTGCAGGTACGATTGCTATTCTATTTCTCGCACAAGCCTCTTGTTGATAACTTTTGTTTCCCAACCGTGGCCAGTCGTACTATTCCTACCGCGTATACATGCTTTCCGGAAAACGGATCATCCCTATGATCTGCTGGATCGGGTGTCTCATTGAAGGCTGCGGCTCGGTTGGAATCGCGGTTGTACTCTATCTCGTCGGTCCAGTCGAGTTTGCCGCAAAATGGGAGCTCTTCCCCACCTTGAATATTGCTGTGGATCTCAATGTCGGTGTGGTGAACACCACGACTTTGTGCTACTACCTACATCAGATGAAAACAGGTACCAGATCGTGAGTGTTGATCCTGGTGGTTTCCTTTGCCTCGCTGGGATTAACGCCTCAGATATAGTAGGACGGACCAGATGGTGTCCACTCTCATTGAATGGAGTGTTGGTGAGAGCAATGAAGCATTCCCTATCCGAATTTTCTGAGGGGAAATTTTCCTAGAGACTGGCCTGATAACTGCGTAAGACGCTTACACCAGTGTATAGCGAATTGGAAAATCATACACGTTTCTTTTCCCAACAGACTTGCCGCCTTGGGAATGTTGATCGCGGTAAGGATGCTGAAGTCGTCCCGTTGGATCCATTATATCTGAATTTTCACAGTGTATTGTCACTCCGAACACAGGCAAGTGACTTTTGAATCATGTCAGCTATACAAAGTCTAACGTGAAAACCAGCTGTTTACCTCTCAATGACAAGTTTCTATGCCAAATGTAAGTAGCCAGCCACGTATCATGCTCTCCGCCGCTGTATCGGGTCTCAAATCCACCATCCAGTTTATTCAAACTCTCTCCTGGCATCGTGAGTTGATCTTACACTTCATCTGCCATAGAAGATGATATGAATATTTCTGCAGCCTGAACGGAAGGGGTCCTTTTAGTCCCTTCAGGGTTTTTGTTCCGCCAAATGTCCTGACGCATACAACGGCGACAGAAATTGCGTTCACAGTAAACATGGCACAGGTATGTGTGCTTCATGTGACAAGTTTGTGCCGCGGTCGATCGATGTTGACGTTTTTCTAGACAACAGATACAACCACGTCCAGTATGCACGTAGGACCGTCCCAGATTCCTCGCAGATTATCCAGAGGGAGCGCCGGCACAAAACATGATACTCGAGTGAGATCGAGGCCCCATGCCCAAGGGGTACAGCTTGACAGTATTTCGGAACCATACGGTGACTCGGTTGAGGGAGAAGAAGAGGAGGCGAAGAAGTCCTACATTACTATGGAGTGAAAGGGTTGTTATTTGTCACAGGTGTTCCGTCTGGGTTATACACGCTTTTGGCCCAAATTCTGGATTGAAAAAAGGATGCGTATTACGCCTCTTATAAGGCAAAAAGTAACTGTACTTTCATTCCTGGGGTATGAATGGACTTCTTCTATATGCGGGAGCTTCGATGATAGATGGTAGACTCTTGGCCCATTCCAAAGTTCCAGCTGGGAACGGTAGATCATCCACCCCTTTGGGTAACACTTTCTCGTACAATCCTTTCGCCTGATTGTGACGACCAACGGCGGTCAGCTTCTTGGCATCGCGAATCATGACTTGTGCATCGTCAACCCCTGGAACGGCTCCTCGCAGATATATGAGGTTAAGGCTGGTATCCACTCGAACGACTGCCAGGTTTTGTGTTGTGATGCGCTGCCCACCCATGCGAGCAGCCATCTTCTTTCCGGGCCAAATTCTTCCAGGATCCTGGGAGGAGGATTGTTCAGTTTATATCTTGCAACGAATTGATGGGTCTTACCTGATGAGCACCAGTAGCACCAGCTGAACGATGTGAAATGGAGACACCATGACTAGCTCTCAGTCCTTTGAAATTCCAGCGCTTCATGCCTCCTTGAAACCCTTTTCCGATGCTGATTGCGATATGTAAGCAGCAGGAAACAGTGATCATTTCCCACATACGATTTGGCAATAACATCAACATACTGTCCGGGCACGAAGTGCATTGCTGAGAAAGTAGTTCCTACACTGGATTCAAGAACGACTCTTAGTTTGAGTATTCTGACACGTACCAACTGGGACATGGGCATCTGGTGTGATTGGAAACTCCTTCACAATGCGTTTCGGTTGGACACTGGCTTTTCGGAAATGACCTTGCATTTGTCTCGTTGTTCTTTTGAGCGGTTTGTCCGAGGCAGCAACTTGAACAGCATGATATTCAGACTTGTCCTGGCGTACGGTCACAATATTTGCAGTCACTTGGCAATTTTCCAGCTAGGGATAGATCAATGAGCGATACGTTAGTCAAGCACGCAGATACATATCGAACCTGAAGGACGGTGACTGGTATTCGAACACCTTGGTCATTCCATAGCGCAGTCATTCCCCGTTTTCGAGCAATAAGTCCTGTCCGTATCGAATCCGGTGTCCATTTTACCAATGAAGCAGCGCTTGAAGGAGACGAAGCTGCTGCCTCGATGAAAGGTGAGTTATGAAGACATTTAGAGAATAAGGGTGCCTTTGACTTCAACGCCCAGAGTCTGAGCATGTCACGGTCAGTGTCAGATGAAGACTTTTAGGGTTAGGGTTCTTCGAGTAATTCGGCATTTTCGAGTAGCGACCTTCACCGTGTTCTTTGCTTTCAAAATTGTTTGCATTACCACATCTACACACAAAACCGATGGAATGGAATTCTGGCCCGAAGATAAGCAGATACATGTACCAAGTAAACTAAAACGTAGCGGAAACAGCAAAGGAAATACCACCTTTTCTGGCACATCCTCATTAGAACCTGGTCGCCTGGAAGCCGTAACACTAGTTGAGAATGGATCGCGTTTCGAATGGTCTACGCCCTTCAACGTTTCACAGGGTAAGCTCGTATAGGCTTTCACTGAAGCTCTCATAAATCACATTTCCATTAGGCCCAAGACTGACCTTGGGAGACTCTGTTGAGCTACTTCGACCAACACGTCCACCTGCACCATATATTCCCCGGACACCTATTGTTCGTCGTGCAGAACAAGGCGTGCGGTATAAGTTCATTCTTCATATACAATCGACTTACACGAACAATTCAGGCCAATTTCCTTCGAACCTATTTTCCTGATATCGATGTCACCGCCGAACTAGTCCGACAGGAGCTCTCTACAGATGCCCAAATCGTTCGCGACTGGTATCAATATGATTATTCCTCAAGAAACATGCTGGAACCATTGCATATCCCAGATGCTCCTCTCACACGCCAGTTTTTAGCGTTTCCTATAGGTATCACTGGATCCGACCTCAGTAAGCTCATTCACGACTGGAGGTGGCACTTTTAGTTATTGAGACCAAAATCTAGACATCTGCTCCTATGCTGTGGAAGACAACTCGGATTTCGAGTTTTCAGCCGACCCGGTGGCGTCGTTTGCAACGCCTATACTGCAAATAACATCGTCTCGAACTTCAACCACTGACACGAATACATCCTTGGCTGTTCGAACCTTCGGTTCCACGGTACTTTTTCGTGTGGGCTATGTTTTGGATTCGGCATATGTTGATCTCACGGAATCGGCCACAATCACACGCGAAGATACTGGACAGCGTCCTTCGGTCGATGTCAAGTATCACCCGAAGGAGTCAAAGGTACTTTTCGTCAATGATGAAGGTTGTGTCTATAAACTCGGCTTTGAGGATGGACAAAGGCAAGTGATGATACTCAATTGGGTGTTTTTTGCTCATTTCGTCCTGCAGTCAATTAGCTTTTTCTGGAATCAAAAATCCTGTTGTTGAGGACAAGTTCTGGCAGTTAGCCATTGCTGGAGCAAGTGAAGATGGTTGTTTACTGTCTTCAAGTACAGAGGTTCACGAATTGGACTTTAGGGTGAGTTTTCGGATTCCTGTCTAGATAACATATTCTCAGATAAGATAGGCCGCTAATTCAGCACTCAATCTTCTGGCTATCGCCGGCACCACCAACGAAACGTTGACTTGGGTCGGAGATTCGGGCGACGATTTTCTTGTTCCTCTCACTTCCACTGAGCGAATACTGTGGCTGGACCGTCGATTTCCAGGAAAACCATTGCTTGGAATCAAACATCGACGCAATCATGATCGAACGTTGGCTGCACATGGTGTGACGATTCGAGGTCGTGAGTGACCACAACCATTCTTACTGATTTGCCTACTCATCATACCGCAGATCCTCATTATCTCATGACCAGTCGTAAAAACAGACTCGTCACTGTCTACGATGTGTCTCGATCAACTGAACAGCTCCTGCATGCAAATAACCCTCCTTATTCTTTTTCGGTCGATACACGAGAGAACCGCTTCTCTGGGGATGCTTGCGTGAGCGTCAGGAACCACCACAAGCTGTTCCGACTAACTGAAAGAGGGAGTATTGTTTGTGCTGACCTGATGCAAAGCGATGGTGACGAGACCGCCGCATCTGTTGCTGCGTTGGAATATCTACCCCGCGATACGCCGGACATGCGTCCAAATCTTGGTCATGTCGGAGCTCAAGAGTTCAGTCGGACAAACTTGCGGCCTGCATACGAGCGTGAGTCTAATCATAGCCTGCAAATTAATCACTCACTACTACCTCCCTACAGAAATCTTTCCAAGTGTCAGTGACAACGTTGTCCAGGAAGAAGCCAACGCAGAAGCCTTCCATGATCTGATCGACCATCTACCCTCTTTTTGGCAACAACAGGATTCGCCGATTGAGGAAATTCTAACGGCGTGAGTATTCCGCTCTGCAAAGTACGAACTTGCTCTCAAGTCAAAATAGATATGATATAATATTTCGAGCAGGTGAAGAGCCAAGCACTTCCTCTCGCGCCGACATCTTGACCGAAACGGTCTTCAACTCAACACGGGGGTATAGGACGTTGTTGCAAGGCCGCTTACCCATTCAAACCTTGATAGACGGCGCTTCCTGGTCTTTCAACATTGCTTCCATACTGAAACACTTCGATGAGAGCACTGCTGGAGACATAGGCATGATTGCAGAACGGTTCCGCTCTTTCGACCTGGATCGGCATCCTGATGATCCCGTTCAAGCGTCAAGAAGGCAGAATAAGGCCCGGGAACAATTGGCTCTTGACTTGACGTTATCCAAGAATATATTCTCTCCCAGGAAATTCATTCCATCTTCGCAACCTGTAACAAGTGGTCATGCGGATGGAGATTCTTCCGTCCATTTCCACTTCCTCCAACCATCACCGAGACGGCAATATTACTCCAAGGAAGAACAACAGGACGATGTTCTAGTTTTGCCGTCTGGGGTCGGGTTACTCCTACAAGACTGGGACATCGGTTCAGACCCGGACAAGTACATTTTTACTGACATATCGGATATTGGCGCGGACTCCAACACACAAGCAAGGTCGCGAGACAGGATAGATCGTGGCTATACTGAAGAAACTCCTCCCAAAATCTTACTCCAATCTCAGGTTCCTCCACCTATTGCTGCGAAGCCTGTAGCTCAGCCAGTAGTTCTTCCTTCTCGTCTTCTGGGTGTCGAAAGTCAGAGTCAAATGACTGAGCTTGCAGAAGCGGAATCTCAGAATGTGATGATGAGTACGCAAGTGCTACCAGGACCATTCGGAGGTCGGCCAACTGCGATTGGCAAAAAGAAAGCTGGGAAGAAACGTTTAGGGGGATTCTAAATAGTTAGAATTGACTTAGTTATCGATATTGCTGTAAACCTAGCGTTGGAAGGAAGAATGCTTGAATTCCTGCGTTTTGGACACGGCCGGGCGAAAATGCCGAAAGAACGGTTTTTGTCGGAGCGTAATAACTTTTGGAGTCTTTTCTGCCCTTTCACTTATCCCATCATACAATAACCTGGCACAGCTCTCGATCTTGAAACAGTCGCGTTGCACGAGAGGGTATGATACTGGGCTGACCATCAGCCCAGCCAGCACGCTATATGGATGGAAAAAGGTATGTAGCATTAGTTTCAACAGGATTTTTTCGTTGTGCTTATGAACTCGCATGTCCTTCAGAACGTCTGATCCAGTGTACTCGACGGCGTTCAATGATTTCCTTAGGCGTAGGCTCCTCGATATTCTCAAGAACTCAATCTGTAGCTTTCTTATTGCAGGAAATAAGGCGGTCGTGACTGCATTGTCTGCTAGCTGTATCTCCACATTCGCGGGCTATCCAGTGAGTACGAATTTATTGTCTCGTGTGCCATGTATGATTCAACTTGCTGCCTCTCAGCTGGACTCACTCAAATCAAGGCTGCAAACAACCAAAACTCCCATTTCTGTACCCCGACTTGCTCTAATTGTCTATCGCGAAGAAGGCATTTCAGGATTTTACCGTGGTTTAGCTATTCCACTTTTGACGATATCATTTGTCCGTGCGTGCTCGAATACTCGTCTGCCTATCTTTGTATCCGATACAACTAAACAGGTGCTGCAAGTTTCACAATCTATAATTCAACGAAAGACCACTTCAAAAAACGCGAATGGCTTGCGCGTGACAGTATAATCGACGTTTCTGTTATCGGAGGTGAGCCAAGGGTGATCTTTTGGAGGTTGAACAGAGTTATAGGTATTCATTAGGCATTAGCGGTGCAATGTCCGGGGCGCTCATCTCTGTTGGAAGTACTCGTAAGGAATTCGGTACATTTACCTTGTAGGAGCTCATTTTTTCAACTATAGCTTTCGAACTCGTCAAGGTCAGACGACAACTGGAGTACTCTATCGCGAGTAGCAAGGGTATCCATCTAGCGAAAGCTCCGGGCACTCTTGAAGCTGTGAGGGATATTTTCAGAACAAGTGGGATTGCAGGTCTCTACACTGGGTTCAAACTGCATCTAAGTGAGTCACTGGAAAATTTTGCTGTGTTTCGGTACCCAACACATCTGTCTTAGCTCGCGATACCACTGGAACTATGCTTTATTTCATGGAGTATGACGGTATGAGGTATTTATTAGGCCGACAACGATCTGGTGAACAAGGACCTATTCCATCATGGATTCCCATCCCTGTTTCCTTGGCTCCTTTCGTTTGTGGTTCCTTTGCTGGGGTCAGTATCTTGTTTGTTCATCATAGCTTAGCGTGACTTTTTTCTCCCCCTCTAGGTAACTTCTTGGGCCTTGATATATCCACTCGACGTGTAACTGTCTTTCACTGGCTTGGCCGCCGAACGAATCCTTCTCAAACTTGCGTTTTCAGGGTCAAAACGAAAGTTCAGCAGCGTGCTCTTGCTGGTGAAAGATACAGAGGTCCATTTGAAACATTCTATCGTCTCATTCGAGGTAAGTGTCATATGCGGCGAATTCAATCTGGTCCTCCCTAATCAAACCTAGGTCCGGATCCTAGCAATCCCAAACCCTTCCTTGCTGGCGTCGCTCGTATTTACCGTGGTTTAGGTGTGAGTGCTGTGCGCAGTATCACCACTCACGGTCTCCTTTGGACGTTTTTCGACCTCGTCGCCAATTATATCGACAATCTGCCAACCGTCGAAGATCAGTGAACTTCTTCGCCTAGTTCTTGTTTGCTAGCCCTGTAGTATCAGCGTTCACATTTACTGTAGATATCAGTCTTGCGTAATTATCAAGCATCGACCTTATAAACAGACAGCCCGCAATATGCTCGCTCTATGTACTTATTCATGTCAATGACCGTCGCACATCCGACCAATACATCGCATCTCATCATGAGGAGTTTGACCGCTTGTGTATACTCATCACATTTGCCTTATATCTATCCTTCGCTGTTGCCTTACATGTCGAGGAATTTCCAAGCCACTCTCATACTCAGTGCCTGCAACTATAATGGTATTCCGTTCATATTCGTCGACGTCCATCTTCAAAACGATCTATGCATCTTTGTTATCGGTTGGAGAGCTTTGAAATCGCATGAGCATCGGTGAAGGTCTCAATGAAGGACTCTGGAATATGTACATTGCCAATGCAACGGTCAGCAACGACGAGCATAGTGACCATCTGCATGATCTGGATTCGCTAGCCCCACATCCTTGACCTGCTGTATTACAAGGTATATTGTGTATATTGAAAAGTACTTAGGTAGTATAATCATCGAGTTTGCACGTAGTCGTCGATTTTTAGCAAGAGACAAACTGTCTCCGTAGCAAGTTCAACCGCACTAGTAGAGACGAGCAGAGGTTGCACAACGTCTTCTTCGAGTATGTTGGATATAAGACCCTGTAGAAGAGTCAGAAAGGAGAATACCATACATCGTATGAGAATCACACATACCTTACGAACGTTAATTCCCGCCGTCCGGTCACCGACAGCGTGTCGATTTCGCAACTCGGTCACGATTGCGATAGGATTCAGCCCAGCATTCTCGGCGAGTGTGGTTGGGATGACCTCTAGGGCATCTGCATAGGCCTGGAAGCAATATGCTTCCATTCCCTTGAGTGATTGAGCGTATTGTGAGAGCATTCTCGATACGTGGATTTCTGGCGCACCGCCGCCGCCGATTAACGCTCTGGAGAAGAGTGAGAAGACGTTGGAACGCGGAACACAGGAACTCTACCGTTTCTTCACGAGACATCGGACAACACAAAGAGCATCGTGTAGACTCCGCTCGCACTCCTCTACCACCAGATTGTTGCCTCCCATTGCTAGAATGCTCACAGTCCGACCTCGGTTCTTAATTCCAGTTATCTTCACGACCTTCACGTCATCTGCGGAAGTCTCTTCGACGAGATCTGCATAGCCCAATTTATCCTCGGTGAAAGCTTCTATATCGGCGATCGGCTTGCAGCCCAAGCTTTTGGATAAGAACTCTATTTCGTCACGTTCTACATCCTTCACGACCAAGATGTTCAATCGTTTCAGGAAGTTGAGGGAAGTGTCGTCAACGGCGTCGCGAAGGATAGATTTTTGAAGTAGAAGAACGTTGCAGTTGGCCTTCTTGATCTTTTTGCACATGTTGAGCAAATATTGTCGGCCTTCCTTGATGACTTTGTCCATCTGACGATAGTCATTGATAACGACGGTGTTGTCCATCTAATGACCAAAATTATGAGCATGTATTCTGACAGAAGGACGAGAAAACTGACATCCGGTTTCGGTGCAGATAATTGGAATTGTGCGATCGCTATTTTGGCCTTTTCCATCCGTGTTGGACCACCTGCTGTTGTGACAACATTTTGATTGAGGACTACTCCTTCTACCAGCTCAGTGTCCTCGATGGTACCACCAACTTTCTTCACGACGCGAATATCTCGCAAGTCAACGTTTGATGAGGTCGGCGTAACCAGACGTGTAACAGCAGCAACTGCGATAGGCGCTAGTGTGGATGAGTACTGCGATACGATCTGTGGAAAGCTGAGGGCAACGAAATCGATACTAACTGACAATACATACCTTGGAATTGAGTGATGTGCTTGCCGCACGCAGCAGAGCAGGTTTGTCATTCAAATCCACAGGAGTTGATATGTCAGTCAGATACTCCGTGGCTTTGGCGGAAGCTTTTAAGAAAGATTCGGCTACGAGAGTAGGATGAATTCCTTTCTGGAGCATTTTCTCTGCAGCACCAAGCAGACTTCCTGCTAGTACAACAACGGAGGTCGTGCCATCCCCGGCCTCTACATCTTGAGCTGCAGATAAATCCACGAGCTGGACGAAGATAATGAGATAATAGGTGAGATGAGCTAACGACGACGACTTGCCATCTTGGCAGCAGGATGTAGGGCTTGTATGCTCTTGAGGATGGTTGCACCATCATTTGTTATGATTGTTTCGCCTTTGGCTGTTTGGATCTGAGCGGATGTACATTAGAGATATTTTCAATGATCGAAACGCGACACACCATTTTATCCATTCCCCTCGGCCCTAGAGACGTCCGCACGGCATCGCTGATTGCTGCAAAAGTTCATCGAGTCTGTAGATATTCTGATAAGACAGATCCATACCCTTCGCAGCGACCATATTCGACAGTCTGAGTTCCATTGGTTTTCCCTATTGACCGCGTCAAAATGAATGATAGGCGAACACGAACGTTTCCTACCTTGTCATTAAAGGTGGCATTGGAGCCAGAGAGGCTTTTTGTTATGCCCTGCTGGGCTGGAGCTGGAGCGGTGGACGCCATTGGAAAAGACAGAAAAGTGAAAGGTAAAGGAGATGAAGTAACGTGATTGTATCCTGGATTATTACGCGTAAGCGCTTCCAGCATCTTATTCTCTATCCTCTACCACCATGGCATTTGTATGTTGTGTCTGAAGAACTCTTCTCTCTTCATATCTACTAAGCTCTTATCTTCCAGTTCAATCCACAAGGTCCTGGCGGATTGCTCAATCAGCTCGCAGGGTAAATACAGATCGATCCTCCATCGGTACCACCCATCGACTAACTATCTTACAGAGGACTCGCACAGGGTTTTGGCCAACAGCTCGGTCGAGCACCTCCTCGAGCATACAATGAATACCTCAAAGCCTACAGTGTCGCTATGATGCCTGGTAAAGAACGAGTCAACGTTTCATACGGCGGCAAGAGTACGCGTCACCTTTTCTGTTATCCATTGCAGGATTTGTAACATGCATTATGTTGTAGTAATAATGCCCCCATCATCCTTGGCTCGTCTAACCTCTCTGGATCTGCAATCGCCTTGGCAATTCCATCTGCGCAATCCTTCGAACCCTGCAGCCGAAACTCATGCTGGTGTCCTCGAATTCATCGCTGAGGAAGGCGTAGCTTACCTGCCCTACTGGATGATGAAGACCCTTAGACTCAACGAAGGAGATCCGATTCGAATCACTGGCGCTGAACTTCCTAAAGGCAAGCTGGTAAAGCTACAAGCACAATCGGTACATTTCTTGGAGATCTCGAATCACAAAGTCGTGTAAGAATTCAGCATCTTGCATCTTGCTCGCCCTCAATGATGAACTTTCTCATAGTCTTGAAACCCAACTGCGTAACTTCTCGACCTTGACACAAGGGGATCTCATCGAAATATGCTACAATGGCATCGTGTTTGGACTGCTTGTCATGGAGACCTCTCCTGGTAATGGCGGTATAGATATTTTGGACACGGATCTGTCAGTTGACTTTGCACCTCCTGTGGGATACGTCGAGCCGGAGAAACCGAAAGCCGCCCCTATACCTACAATGGCTTCCAAGCTCAAAATCGATCTCAACTCGTCATCACCAGGCTCGTCACGGCCGGGTTCTTCCCTGAGTGGTGGCTTTGTGGGCACATCTAATGGGCAGAACACGGTGTCTAAAGACGGTGACGCATGGGAGAGTTTCAAAGGAAGGGGAGAGACACTGGCTGGACGTAAAACTAAAGGTAAAGGAATAAGCCATCGCAAAGTAGAGCAGGTGGCGGAAGGCAGTAAGATTATTCGAACCGAGTGAGTCTTGCGGATCGAAACTACTATTGAGCTTACTCAAATATTCTCAGCAATCGACGAATCGTCTCAAATGCTACACTCGAAGAAGATGTAAAGGTTCCCGCAGCATTGAATCTACCCTTTGGACAACTATTCTTTGGATACAACATAACGCCATATGTTTCGTCTTCCACTGATGACACTCCGACATCGCCTACCGTATCTCAAGTAGGATTACATCCCTCGATCTACCCCTTAGTCTTACTAACGTATGCTCCTTACAGGAACCGGCACCATTTTCTGGCTCGGGTCGTTCTCTCAACGGTCGTTCTGTAGCTCAACCTTCATCGACGTCGACTAAAGGCAAGTCAAAAGCGGCTGATGAATCTTCGTCACAATCATCTTCTGCTTGGACTGCAACTGGGACTGGACGGACTTTGGCTAATAGCGTTTCTAGAGAAGTAGGTGCTGGAGGAGCACAGGTACCTTATTCTCAACAGAGGAATTCTGGAGGGCAAACAGGCAAGAAGAAGCAACGTAGTCCGTCGCCAGATATTGACTGGGGTGTGGATGATGATGAAGATGTCATAATGATAGATAGTGATTAAGCTTCTCAGTACAATCCACGAACATGTATCAAATTGTGCAAAGAGTTACATCGTCAAAAGCACAGAAACTTTGAAGTTCGACAACCTTCAAAGCTTTCTTGCGCAATGCACTCACACGGTGTCAATGGCCCGAAAAAGCCGACATGTGCGTCCTTCAATAAAACACTCAACTTGTTACTCCAACAGTAAAATGGCAGGCCCTACATCGAAGATTGAAGAGATAATAGACACAACTCATGACTCCGATGCTCAGGACGACTCTGACGACAACGGTATCGATGAGCACGAGCACGAGCACGATGATGGGCAAAGCCGACAGGAAGAGCCTTCCTCAAGTTCCAAGGCTTCTTCATCGAAGAAGAAGAAGAAGAAAAAGTCCAAAGCTGCGAAAGCTCTCAGTGCTCTGACTGGGAAATCGATACCTCAGACTCTTGTAGATCAAGTGCTGGACACCGTCAAAGCTGAAGGAGGTGAAGGAAGCGAACAGGCCAATGCGGAAAATGTAAGGCAGGTGCTGGAGCATATGAAGATTATGGACGTTGTGAAGGGCAAGGCTGGTATTGGGGGTATGAATAGAAAGGATATGGGAGAACATAAGGTTATTCATCGTCTCTGGACATCGTACCCGAAACAGATACTAATTCGTTGTCGATCTTCCAGTTTTGGTCAACACAACCTGTCCCTCAGCTGGGTGGGTTGATCATGAGCCTCCTTTTACCAAACCCTCTCACAACCAGCTACTAGGCGAAGGACCTCCAGAAGAAGATGGTTACATCGAGCCCTCCAAACCTCCAGAAGAAGTTCGTCAGGAGCCGTATCCTCTTCCGAAAGATTTCGAATGGTCAATTATCGATATCACTGACCCTAATCAGGTATATATCGAACATTAGACAAGTTCCATACATGCTCAAACCTCGATTCAGGCTACGGAAGTGCATGAGCTACTATCCCTTCACTATGTGGAAGACGGTGACGCCACGTTCCGATTCAAATACAGTGCCGAATTCCTACAATGGTATGCATATCTCACCGCTCGACGTGACAATGGGTCTCATAGACTCTTTGCTTCCAGGGCATTACAAGTTCCCGGCTACTGCAAAGAATGGCACGTAGGCGTACGCGTCAAATCCAACAAAAAACTAGTCGGATTCATTTCTGGTGTGCCCATGCTTCTTCGCGTGCGGAAAAAGTACGCGATTCTCATCCATTGGTTTCCACAAGCGTGTCTTGATAGTCCGTTCGATCCTATAGTAAATTCATGTCGGCAGAAATCAACTATCTATGTGTTCACAAGAAATTGCGATCCAAGCGCTTAGCGCCTCTCCTGATTAAAGAAGTTACGCGGCAAATTCATCTGAAGGGGATCTTTCAAGCCATCTATACTGCTGGAGTGGTAGTACCTACTCCGGTCTCGACAACACAGTGAATTTCTATGGTCTTCCTGTGCTTACTTTACATCTCACACCCTATCCATAGATATCAGCATCGAAATCTCAACGTCACAAAGCTAATTGACATACAGTTCTCGTTCGTTCCACGAAGCATGACTTTGGCTCGAATGATTCGTCTCAATCAACTTTCAAATAAACCACATCTCCCTGGAATACGCGAGATGACCGAAAAAGATATCCCACAGGTTACAGAGCTGTACGCAAAATACATGGATCGGTTCGACATGGTCCCTATCATGAACGCGCAAGAGATCAAGCACCAGTTTTTGAGTGGGAGCGGAAAACCCGGGACTGGAGATAAATGGAGACGAAACGGGCAAGTTGTATGGGCTTATGTGGTCGAGGTAGCCACCTTCTTCTTGCTCATATCGTCGGCTTCTACTGCTAACGTCCACTACTAGGATAATGATTCACATAAGATCACCGATTTTGTGTCCTTCTACTCTTTGCCCTCGACAGTGATAAATAATCCCAAACACGGCGTGCTCGAAGCGGCCTATCTCCATTACTATGCCTCTGATGCGGCCTTCAATGAAAACCTGGTCGGGAAAGGTACCTTGAAGGAACGGTTACAGGGATTGATAGGTGACGCGTTGATCGTGGCCAACAATGCGAAGTTCGACGTCTTCAACGCACTGACGATGATGGATAATGATTTGTTCCTCAAGGAACTACGTGTACGTCGCTGTTCATGTTCTTTGCGCCTCGAGTTGATCTCACAGTGCTCGTCTAGTTCGCTGTTGGTAATGGGTTCTTGAATTTCTACCTGTACAATTGGAGGACTGCGCCCTTAGCTGGAATGAAGGAGGAGAATGGAGTCCCTGTGGGACGAGGTATTGGAGTTGTGATGGTATGAGTTTCCTGGAGTTGAAGACCTACAAGACGTTGTCTACTATATCTTACCAGAATAACTCTTCGAGAAAAACATAGAAACATAAATCAGACTGAGGTAGCAAGTTCGACGGAGCAGAGAAGTTGTTATGTGGCGCTGTCTGCGTCATAGAGAAGTAATGGACGATGTCATACTTCTTTTGACTTGGTATAAGAACCCCCTAAGTAGTTCTTACAGCTCTAAAAAAACTTACTCTTCATAACTATGTCTGGACTAAACCAACCTAATTTTGCTCGAACTGTCGAGAAAACCAACCAGGGCATTGTCGACGGTCGACCAGAAGGTATGAAGGCCTTGCTCATCTTTTCCCAGAAGCTCACATATCTCTCGGCCCAGGCCAAGAGCCAGAACGCGCTCCCGTCACTCTCGATACAGTGGTTGATAAAGACGCTTCACTAGCCGATGCTCAGCATAGCTCCGCTGCACATACATCTGCCTCTCAAACGTTGCACGGTGCAAGCTCTGCAGACGTCGATGACTCTATCGGAAAGCCAGGGTCTGGGATGAGTTCAAAGGAGTTGCATCATGATGGTATGCCCGGCCGCAAGAAGCAGGAGATGGGTGAGATGCAATGGCGGTAATAGAATATTTATAACACAATGATTGTACAAAATGGATTTAGTTAAAGGCGCGCCAACGTTTGATCAATTGTGCAATCTGGTTTGACCTAACTTTGAGGATTGATTTTTTCGTCGGTAAAGAAAAAGACTCGCTCGCTCACCACTAGCGTAGTCATTCCTAAAGTTCAGGGACTAATTTCACATCTTCAGGCAAATTTTGGATACTGGCTCTCCATTCCTCCCATGGAGCTTTCATTGTCAGGCCATCCGAGGCTGACGAACAGAATCAGTGAAGGACAATACCCAAAGACAATTTCGAACAGCTGTGTCAGTACTGACATTCATAACACCGCACACATAGGCCCCAGGCTTCGTAGTACTCGGCTGCGTTTGGAATGCGCATTGCAACGACGCCGGGAAAAGCTAAATTTCCGAAGAATGCAATTACATGTTGAATAGTTCGAACTTCCCTCTGAGTCGAAACTCTCCAGTGTGTTCTGAGGGTACCTCTGATCTTTCTTCCTATCAGTGAAAACCTATACTTGTATTTCACCAACACGAGGTAGGGTACAGTTTACTCATATAGGCTATAGGGAATTTTGTGATGACTTTGCATTTCCGGGTCGACCTAGAGAAGAGCGATAGGTTGATTTATTCTTCGTTCAAGAAAATGACTCGCTCACTCACCATCAGAGTTCAGGGACTAATGCCACATCCTCAGGCAGATTTTTAATACTGGCTCTCCATTCCTCCCATGGAGCTTTCATTGTCAGGCCATCCGGGGCTGATAAACGGAGTCAAAAAAGGAGAATGCCCAAAGACAATCCTGCAGCGAACCGCTGTGTCAGTACTCACAATCATAACACCGCGCTAATAGGCCCCAGGCTTGGATGTACTTGTGATCTTGGTCTTTTGGAATGCGCATCGCAACGACGTTGGGAAAGTTCGGACTTTTGAAGAAATCGATTACATGCTGATGGTCAGGCTCTTCCTGGCTATATTCGGGTAAGTAATTAGGGTCCTCAGGATAGTACGGTTCCAATTCATTATATCTCTATACTAGTGGGTTAGATGGAAACGCTCGCGCATTTGTTGATCACGTACCATCGTAGACCTCATTGGACCTACTACGGAATCATCTGTTTTTGATTTTCCTTTGAAACTCGTCTTTTGTTTCTTCTTGCTCTCTTCTATCATGTCGGTCTTGGCGTATACCGGACACTGCAATGGTCAATGTCAAAACCCGGTCAGTTTTTACCCATCGATGATCAGTGTAGACATCGCAATGAAACTGCAACTCACAGTCCAGTACAATTTCTAAACGTTGAGACCAGTCGAGGCAGTATCAACAAAACATACATCAGATGCGTTCCGTCCCATCTCGAGTACCACTCACAGTCGGGTTTTGTTCTGGCATGATTTGTGGAAGGAGATATATTCCATATATTCCCCCTGATGTCAGACTCCAATCGGGATTCGCGAGTTTCAAATCTGCAACCGTAGGCATCGTCTTGCCTTTGTATTGCTTGGCAACGCTCTAGCGGAATAGAATCAGCTCAAAGCTCTGGGCCACTCCAATTTGAGGATTCAAGGTCGACTTACTGGAAGTGCGTATCCATAGCCAATGAATGTGTATTCCGCGGTGTCTAATCGCCTGTTGAGTCTATCTGCCGATGATAGAGCCTGAAAAAGCCTCGATCCTTTCTTCACAACTGTTCTACTACTAGAAGAATGGTCATCTTCCTCAGTAGGTTGTTGGGAGCTGCTACCTGCTCAAATAAATAAGTGCTTGAGAGCTGCCACCTGCCTGCGGAGGTACTTGAAAGCTCACCTTCGATAGGCGCTCGAGGGCTGCTACCTTTTTCGTGAAGTTGTCGTGGGCTCAACTGAGCCAGGCTCGTGAAATTGAAGTCGCGACTTAAGGTTGAGACAGAACCATGAACATCGAGAGCTACCGTGGAACCAGATTGTCCTGGTGGGATAGGGGGAAGAGGCGACGCATAGGCGGTCGACCCCCCGACTGTGAAGGTGAGTGTCGCTAATAGGACAATGCCAAGTATACAGCTTTTGGCGTTGAAAGAACGGACTTGGAGTGACATGATAGTCGACGAAATTGATAAATCGAACTTGAAGTAGGGATGAGACCAGCTCTCAGGATGTCGGTGCAAAGAAAAAGAGACTTGAATTCACCAAGTTGGATTTTGAGGGTTACGACTTACGGTTGTTTCGTGAAGGCATAGCCTGGCTTGTTGTCTAGTAATTCGAGAAGAATAGAATGTTCAAGGCAGTGTAGAGGGCGATGCCACAGAATGCCACTCATGTCCGGGAACCCTGCGAGAGCCCGCACAGATTAACCGGTGAGCCATTTTATAGGTCGCGAACGGACATGCTCAAGCCTTTGCTGTACATTCAACTAAGGGAGTTTGGAGCTGTTTGGAGGCTGCTGGAGGAGGATGGAAGAAGAGAAGCTGAGCACGATCATGATGTTCCTGATCTGATCGCAAATTATTTCCCACGGCATACCGCCGTACATATTCGAAGTTCCAAATTTCACACTCGTCTGTGTTCTGAGGGTACTACTACCTCTAATTTTTCTTCCTGTCTTATAGGGTCTACACTAGGCTACAGTTCACTCATATGTGGTATATGGAACCTTGTGATGACTTTGCATTTCCGGTTTGATCTGGAGAAGGGCAACAGGATTCAGGAAGTTGATTTCTGCGTGGGTTAAGAAAAGGACTCGCTCACTTACCACCAGGGTAATCAGTTCTTGCGGTGTGTGGGGATTAATTTCACATCTTCAGGCAGATTTTTTATACTGCGTCTCCAGTCCTCCCATGGAGCATTCATTGTCAGGCCATCCGGGGCTGAGGAACAGAATCAATCAAGGAGAATGACCGAAGACAGTTTTTTAACTTGATCATTGAACG
Source organism: Lentinula raphanica (assembly GCA_027919835.1). NCBI lineage: Eukaryota > Fungi > Basidiomycota > Agaricomycetes > Agaricales > Omphalotaceae > Lentinula > Lentinula raphanica. Next base: position 319,611 of record JANVFP010000006.1, on the reverse strand, counting down.
ACTAAGTACTCACATTCATAACACCACGCTAACAAGTCCCATGCATCGATATATTTTTTCACTTTGGGAAGTGGCAGTTTGACTAGCTCAGAATGAGCGCCGGCAAACTTGAGTCTTCGAACGCGGCACGTGATGCTTGCCGCTCCTGCTACAAACCACATCATCCATGCCCGGTTGGTGGAAAAGGCTTGCGTTGAAGCCTTTCCACATCAACTTCTCCTTCTTTCATTTTCTCCTCTACTCGCTCAAAACTCACCTCAGAATTGACTGTCCTTCACTCAAACATAACACCTCAAGGCCTCAACATCAATGATCACCTTGCACAACAGCCACAGCTGGTGCTGCTACTGCTAATTTTGTGTCTCAGAGAAGGAGGGCTTCAGGAATCAGAAAGAGGGCTTCTCAAACACATAAGGTCCATTTCTAGTCTTCCAACATCAATTACATGCTTACTGCTTTGCTATCAATGTGGGCCTGCCTTTGCCCAATTATTTTCTTTCCGCCTTACCACCGCCATGAAATAATGGCTGCTACCCCTACTGCAACCTCCTCTCCTTGCCGCTACTGCACTCCGCTTCCACTACTTCCTGCACTGCTATCGCTACCACCGCTGCCACCATCTGCCAATTCCAATGCTACCACGAACAACACATGAGCGTTCGTGGTACCGCTCACGCTAATTCTACCGCAAACGCGCGTTCGCGGTACCGCTCACGCCAACTCTACCGCAAACGCGCGGGTACTGCTACCGCTACCGCTACTGCCACCACGAACACGCGTTCGTGGTATTGCTACCACTACTGCTACTGCTACCACGAACGCGCATTCGTGGTACTGCCACCGCTACGCTACTGCTACTCCTACCACCACGAATGCGCGTTCGTGGTGCTGCTACTGCTACTGCTACTGCTACCACGAACGCGCATTCGTGGTACTGCCACCGCTACGCTACTGCTACTGCTACCACCACGAATGCGCGTTCATGGTGTGGTGCTGCTACTGCTACTGCTACCGCTACGCTACGCTACCGCTACTGTCTGTTTGGCTTCGGCCTTACTCTCGGTTGGCTTCGGCCTCCGAGCATGTAGTTAGGATTCGTCCTTCTACATGGGCTGCTACTGCTACTGCTAAGGCAAAGGCCTATGCCACTGCTCATGCTACTGCTACTGCTCATGCTCATGCTGCTGCTGCTTATGCTACTGTGCATGCCACTGCTACTGCTCATGTTACTGCTCATGCTACTGCCACTGCCACTGCTCATGCTACTGCTCATGCTACTGCTCCATCTTCTGCTTCTGCTCCTGCTCATGCTCATGCTACTGCTACTCCTCCTGCTTATGCTCCTGCTTATGCTTATGATACTGCTCCTGCTCATGTCCCTATAATGCTTGTGCCAATTGCCAATGCTTATGGTGCTGCTACCACTGCATGCTCAATTTTAGGTCTTTGCCACTGCCTCCCTACCACTTGTGTTCATCAACAATTGCATGTCCTACCTGATCAAACTCTGTCAGTTTCATTTGCTCTGCAATTCTTGTTTGAGTGCTACTCCTTCTATTTGGGTATCCACGGTCACTGGATGCGTCGTGCACTCCTACTGAATGGGTATCGCAGCTGACCGTGGATACTTCGCCGTGCTGGGACCCGAAAGGCCTCACGGCCTTTTCCCCAAACACTTGCTAACTAAGAGGCTTCAGCTTCAATATCTATCAATCTATTGTGCTTTTGAAGCATCCGTCTTCATTGTTTATGCATCACGGTAGCAGTTCAAAGATGGCAGTTTGACTAGCTCAGAATGAGCGCCGGCAAACTTGAGTCTTCGAACGCGGCACGTGATGCTTGCCGCTCCTGCTACAAACCACATCATCCATGCCCGGTTGGTGGAAAAGGCTTGCGTTGAAGCCTTTCCACATCAACTTCTCCTTCTTTCATTTCAACCACACCCACCCACCCGTTTATTACATATGCTCATATCTGGAATAAAATATTCAATTCGCATATGCTAAGAAGATGCAGTCCGAGTGCGGCCCAACGGTCAGACTGCATTTGGGTCCCTCCCACCCAATCGCAGCTGACCGTGGATACTTCGCCGTGCTGGGACCCGAAAGGCCTCACGGCCTTTTCCCCAAACACTTGCTAACTAAGAGGCTTCAGCTTCAATATCTATCAATCTATTGTGCTTTTGAAGCATCCGTCTTCATTGTTTATGCATCACGGTAGCAGTTCAAAGAGCGCATCACAACGATGTCTCGAGTAACGGGAGTAAATGGATTCTGGAAAAAAAGAATTGAATCAGTTGGTTCTGGAGGAACCTGGCTGTATAAGGGTAATCGTTCAGTGGGGTCTTCAGCTGAATACTGTTCCGCTGCATTATATTCCTATAGCGACTCATATGAAAAAGTGCTCGCGCGCTGTTGCCAGTCACGTACCATCATAGACCTCATCTGTTCTATGGTTTCATCCGTTTCCTGTCCTATGGTATCGGTTTCGACTTGTTTTCCTTTGTCGTTCTTTTGTGAGTTCTTGTTGGTTTCCGTTCCAATCTGGCCAGTCTCCTGTTTTTTCTTGTTGGTCTTCTCTGGTATCTTGCTGCTCTTAGCATATACCGTACACTACAACACCCAATTTCAAGAGCCGGTCACTGGTTTTAACCGCGCATCGATAATTGGTGCGACGAGATTGTGGCTTACAGTCCACAACTGCTCCCCCCACTCGTCCTAAACATTGAGACAAGTAAGTCATGGCGGTAGTATAACGATATACATAGTATAGATGAGTAACTCACCTTCGGGTTCTGCTCTGGCCAGACTTTCGGAAGGAGATATATCCCATACTTTCCACCAGACAGTAAATTTTTATCACGATTCGGGAGTGACAATAACTGTACATTGATCATGGCGCCTTCGCGGTTTTTGGCAACTCTCTAGCGGAGTTGGATGAGTTCAATACTACAAGCCAATCCAACTTCGAAATGAAAGATCGACTCACGGGATCTGCGTATGTGTAGCCAATGAACGTATATTCTACTAACATGGACGCCTTGTCTAATATCTTGGTGCGTCTGTCCGCCGTTAGAGGAAAGTTCTTGAAAAGCTTCAAGCTATTCTTCATAACTTCGACAAATCCAGGAGAATTGACATCTTCCCCAGCAGGTTGTTGGGAGATGCTACCTTTTTCAGGAAGTTGTCGTGGGCTCAAAGCCAGGATCGTGGAATTGAACTCGCGTCTCATGGTTGAGACAGAACCATGAATATCGAGAGCTACGATGGGACCAGATGACTCTCGTCCGGGTGGGATGCCAGGAGGAAGAGGCGAAGCATCAACGGTGGACCCCCCGAGTGTGAAGGTAAGAGTCGCGATAAGAACGATGCCAAGGATTCAGCTTTTGGCGCTCGAAGAATGGACTTGGAGTGACATTTCGAAGAAAAAATCGAAGTAAGGATGAGACCAGCTCTGAAGATGTCGAAAAGCAGAGAAAAAAGAAGTTGTTTTCACCAAGTTGCGTTTGAGAATTATATGAATATCGCCAAGGTATAGCCTGATTAGTCGTCTAGTAATTCGTTCTTGAATTATAGCGAAGGCAGTGTATAGGGCAATGCCACTTCGCAGTGCGCACTCATGAGTGGAAAAAGCCACCGAGACCCCGCATAGATTAACCGATGAGCCTTTTATTATAGGTCAACGATTCGTGACTTCGTCGTGCTCAAAAAACCTCATCGTCGTGCTAATGCTCAAGGGAGTTGGACGCTGTTGGAGGAGGATGGAAGATGAGGACAGGATGAGGAGAAGCCGGAGCCGAGCATGTCCTTCTCGGCATCTTCCCCAAAAAGTCTGATCGCAAGTTACGAGTCCGGAATGAAATGAAGGAATCGTCCTATAGCCCGTTTGGCGTGGGAAATCTGTCAAAGTAAAATTAAAAATCGCCTTTTTGGGTTTTTATCGCTCGATTTGGACTATTGTCACGTTATCTCATGTAGTCACGTTATCTGAGTTCCATGTGTTCACGTTATCTCACATGATGTCTTCCTCTTTAAAATTTTCCCCATTTCATTGTACAGCTCATAGGATTGTATAGCGTTTTCAAAGCAGTTGCTTGAGGAAGGAAGGAAGGAAGGAGAGGTATGTGTCATATTCGTCTCTCAAGATATATGAATGAATACTGATCAGTGATAACTGAGTAGACATTTCAAGCATACATGGGTGATTGCACCGTGACTCATGCACAACCCTTCTTTCTGAGGATGTCACTGACTCAAGCTTCTGAAAGTTATTCTCTTTGCTTTCATTTCTCTTCCACTTCCATCTCTTGCTAGCTCAATCTTGCGTGAGTCAGAGCATGGGCATATTTCAAGAAAGCCATGAGGAACAAGCTCTACAAGCTCATATCTGATGGTTGCTCTACGATTATGCCAACAAGCATCTCACCACGAACTATGGTGAGCTTACTGAGCAAGCAGTCGCTGAAGTATGTGTATCACCTCGACTCACCTTCATAGCCAAACAACGACTTGTCTTTTCCAGCTCCTCTCCGAAGCATTGCACATTATTCCGACCGTAGACAACTCTTCTGTGCAGTTACCCATTCAATGCTCTATAGCCATACGATGAAGAATCAAGGAACACGTCAGAAGTGATGAGATATCTGAAGACGTTCTTGACAATGACAAGGAATGGTGAAAGTGAAGGGTATCAGTTGCAGACTGAGCGTGCTGTAAACTTTGATGATTGTGAGTTGTTTGCTTCCGTCTATGCGCAATTGAAATCAATGATGATACTCTGTAGATGGATGCGAAGCAGAAGAGCATTATCAATCTATGCTCTCTCAACGCACGACACGTGAAACACTGCATCCAGGATCCAATGACTCTCGGCAATCACTGCTAAACTCGACGTACAGCTCTTTTCTCCAACCAACCAAGGTCCAGATTAGGCCTGTAGAACAAGAAATCTTACAGGAGCCCGTAGTTACTAGTCAGCCTCAATAAAGTATTGTAAGTCCTTGCCCTTTCATATATTCAACCTCGAAGATAATTCTATCTCCCAGAAACACCACCTGGTCACTTCCCCATGAAACCGGTGTCCAAGTCCAAAACTTCCTCAGAGCACCCACCGCGGCGCTTTTGTTTCTTGGTCCAGCCTACAAAAACCGACTCCTCGATCCTTCTACCAGACCAAATTCTTCACCATTGAAGGTTGATCTTGTTCACTCGTTGTTCTTCAATGAAGAAACATTCATTTTTGAACTGATCTTTTTGAGAAACAGAGGCCTAGGTGTGGTCGTGCGGAGGAGGTAGGAAAAGGTCAAGACGCGTCTGTTCGGAACAATTGGACCAAGAAAGAGTATTGTCGAAGTTGACAATGGGACTGGCAATGCTGGCGTGGGCGCAGGCGATAGCTTGTTGACATTGAACACGCCTCTACCGCGTTCAATGGCTCAGGTCGCTCCAGTCTTGTCCTTGGCACCAGTCAACGAGGATGACGGAGTGGACCTTTCGAGAGAGATTAGAACATGAAGATCATCAATGGCTGGCATGCGTTTATTTCTCATCCTCTTATTCCTGAGCATACACTTACCAGTTCATCGTTGGCACAGAAACATATTGTTCTTCTTCACCTATACCTCACACATCCCAAGCTTCCGGGTCTTCTTCTCTTACTTCAGTAACCACCCCTTGTTCGAGTTAGGAGATTGTTGAACTGATAAGTCAGTATATCACTGTGTCATTGCCGAATACCGAGCTAGTATCGCCGATTGAGGTATTGAAAACATCGCAAATGGGTGACTTGTGAATATGAAATGCTTGTCTGATCGCTGAACTGGTGGAGATTATCTTTTGTCCTGCTGGCAGCGGACAAGAAATCACTACCTCACTGTTTAGTGTACCTCCATGTAACCATTCCGGACGAGTACATGCCACGCGCGCAGCGCGATGGCCCACTTCCGCAAGTCCCGAAGGCGAATTCATCGAACTTGTTCTTTCCAATCGCATTCGAAGCACGTATAGTATGTATATTTTCTGGCACTAGACTAGATATGTAAACTGATAAAAAGTTTGCACGTTGAGAAACCACCTGAATAAAATGAAAATGATGATGCTCGACTTCACCCAAAAAGGACTCGACATGTCCATGAGGATCCGATTTCAATGGATATCGAGGTCTGCTGGCTGAGTCCAGTGACATGACAGGAGTCAACTGATAGTAAGTACGCTCACCTCGCAACACAACAAAGAATCGACTGAAAATGTGGACCAAAGAATGAACATTTAACTGCGTCTGTATGAGAAGAACAAGAAAATTGAAACTCAAGTGGGAATACCGAGTACAACTTGTGGACCAATAAGTGTGGGTAGAGTAGAAAAATCCCTCGAGAAGAGCATCGTACGCCTCATGATTCGTGCTCCAAATCCCCAAGAACCTTGACCAAGACAACAAACCAACCATCCCCAGTACTTCGTTGGCGTAGATTCCACATCAATAGGCCGTTTCCTTCGAATCATACGAATGCACTACGTTTCCAATCGGGAGCGGTTCCGCGCTGAGGTTCGCGCTTCCAATCGGGTGCCGTGCCATGCTGAGGCTCAGGTTCACGTTTCCAATCGGGTGCCGTACCATGCTGAGGCTCAGGTTCACGTTTCCAATCGGGTGCCGTACCATGCTGAGGCTCGGGTTCACGTTTCCAATCCGGTGCGGTACCGTGCTGAGGCTCTCGTTTCCAATCCGGTGGGTTCTTTCGTTGAGGCTCGGGCTCACGTTTCCAGTCTGGCGCGTTACCCCGCTGAGGTTCGCGTTTCCAATCTGGTGCGGTGCCGTGTTGGGGTTCGCGTTTCCAGTCTGGAGCATTACCACGCTGTGGTTCGCGTTTCCAATCTGGTGCGTTAGAGCGCTGAGGATCGCGTCTCCATCGAGGATTGTATGTCTGTGAAGCAACTCGTCAGTATCCGGTGATGAAGAGACACCGGAAAGATCAAAGTTACCTCTCGTTCAACCACCTCGGACTCTGCTATGCGAGCAGATAGAACATCTGAAACGTCCGACGACCCCTGAAAGTACAGTAAGCAAACGATAGAGTTTCGTTAAATGAATGAGCTCACCACCTCCACCGCAGGCAGTGCACTAGCAGCGCCGATAGTGGCAACGACGATCAGGTATAAGAGTGAGTGAGCACGCATTGCGAAAGGAAGAGGGGTGCGATTGGGAATGATGATCCAAGACTCGAAAGGGGTGAGCCTTTTAAGCAAAATGAGAAAGCGGGCAAGACTGAAGGCCTCCGGCATTTGTCAGTCAGACACCATCGATCATTTTTCCAAGGTTGAACTTAGTAGCTCCTGAAGTAGCGAATGGTCATCTAAAACTGGGTTCTTGCATGCCGTCCCGAAATATGGAGAGCTCCAGTTTCCGCTGCCCTCGCGCGCCTTTCAGAGGTACAACTCCATCTTGCTGCCCGAAAGAAGCACAATCCGAGCCACTGATGGACCTGTCGACATCATAAGATAAGGAACGTTGCCAGACCGTTCCTGTGGCTAGGGGCCCAAACAGGTCATAGCCGTGACATAGGCGAAACTTGGCAAATCCAGTTACATTTTGTGAACCAAGTTACAAGTTACTTTTCTAAAAAGTAAATGTGAACGCAACGAGGACAGAAGCATTCACGTTCGACTTCCTGAGTAACGGACAAACGAATAAGCATTGGATTCGCAACCCATATACGGATACACATAACGGAGTGAGACATACCCAGCACTGAGGAATAAACGAATATTGATTCCGGTTCCGGTGTCACTCACCTTTTCTTGACGCGTTTTGCTAAATTTGGACTACACGCAAATCCCGTCGCAGTGGCAGACTCCGACGACGAAGACGTAGACAGCAAATTCGTTGAAGCCAAATCCGTCATCTCACGGCTCCGCTTTTTCCGGTTCTTTACTGGGGAAGCAGGCGGAGTGGACATTGTTTGAGGTAGTCCATGGGACGCAAAGGATTTCAAATCTGAAGTGAAGAGTACCTGTAGAAAATTGGCGATGCTCTGCATTTGCTTCCCGTCCATAGTAACTTTCATTTTAACTCACTGAATGTGCCCAACCTGCGTAGTCACCCCAGACTTTCACAAACTTTGTACAGAGCTCATCGTAAAGCTTGGGTGTCATGTTCGTTTTACCCTTTGTAGAACCCTTCATTCCATAGTACTTGATAGCAATTTGATGGACATGAGTATCGACCGGTACGACGTCTGTCTATACAAGGATCAGCGTTAGCAGTTGAAAAAGCCGGCGGTCATATGCACTTTGTCAAGGCTCATGAGCAACACACAGTCGGCAACTTTACGACCGACACCGACAAATTTAAGAAGTTCCGCGCGAGCATCCTCCGTACTCATATCCCGGAGCGTCACCAGCCATCGTTCAGAAGGCTCACTCGACTCCCGCGAATGCATAGAGTCACCATGTGTGTCGACAAGCATCTTTGCAGTCCGGTGAATGAAGTCCGCACGATATCCAAACCCAAGGGAGCGAAGACGTGCGCTGACGTCCGGATGGGCTAAAGCCGAGGGAGGAGGAAAAGGATGATATGTTTCCTCAACACCTGACCCGTCCGGAACAGGAAGAGAGAGCAACGGAGGAGAATATTCTTTAGACAGGCTTTGAACCATTTTTGTGATTCTAGAAATATTATTATTTGAGGAGCAGATGAATCTGACTTTTGCATTCAGCTTCGAAGACGGCGCGACGTGCCAACAACGTACGAGATGAGATTCTCCCAAGGGTCCTGTCTTAACATCCTGATGCCGCTGAACCTGTCTTGTATTCCCAGGAAGACTTTATCTCGAGAACCCCATTCGCCATAGAGTAAAGCAAGGTCGACATTCAATTGAAAATAATCTTTGAGCCACAGCAAAGTTTCGGCCTCAAGAAGCTCCTGCTGATCAGCGCCTGGCTGAGGATCCGGCAATACTGTACGGTAAAGAATGTGAGTGGCTGTCTGTCTAAGGCAGACAACACGGTCGCGAAGACAAAAACGATATTCATGAGTGGGCGAAGATGCGTCTCCAGCTGGAAGATTTAGAGGATAAGCAGACCAGCGAAATGACTGTCCACATTTGAGAACAGCAGAAAGTGAAAGCTGTAAGATTGGGAGAGGAAGTGAGTGAAATCCAGCGGCCAAGCTGGTCATGGTCGTAAACAACACTGGGCCATTTTCCCACAATCAATAATACTTGTTTTGTCTGCAACTCATGGGCACTTTTCTTCCCCGCATACAGTCAGTCTTTTACGCTGGCTTTGATGAGGTTGCAGGTCCAAAAATCGTCTTTCAAGTCCCAGAGGGTCTCATCACCGTTCCTCAACCTGTTCCAAGCTCAACCTTTCCATCCGTTCCGCCCACTCCTTTATCTGAGTGTACCCCAACTCCAGCTTCTCTTTCTCCACTACTCGCTGTGGCTTCAAGGAACTCAAGCTTATCCGCAGCCGCGTCTCCTATTGACTTCAGACCAAATTCTCGTAACTTCAGTTCTCCACAAGGAAAAGCATCGAGCAATCAGGCCCCCTTGTTCAATTTTGAAGAGGTCTCGAAACTGGTAATCCCTGGGCCGGCTCTTTGTGGGAGGCTCGTTATCTGCTCTACGAAGAGACACAGGATCATGGGCTTTCCGTCTCAGTTGAGAGGCAAATACGAGCGCAATTTCTTTCGGTTCAATATTTGCTTCGTATTTGAGCGAACAGCAGATTTAAGCTGCTATGAGCCTATTGTCCGAAAGATCAGCCGCGTTCTTGCTTCATGCGAGGCAAGGCCTCATTTCTATCTCTTTCATTCGATGATACTCATACCCCGATATTGCAGGAAGAGTCCGGGTTCCTATCCACGCCTAATAACTCTTCTGCAATTCATGCCATTATCGAGCAACTATATGAAGATTTGAACTCTTACTCGGAGACTTCAATTTCCATAGACCAGTTCAACTCCATCGAGTTGAAGATTTTTCCTTTTTACCCAAATCCCCCGCCGGTCAAAGATTGGATGGTGCCCATTGCTCTCATCAACCTGGTCAGAAGAATCGAGGATAACTGGGATCTGACGATGGCCAAGGTATGTATGCTTTAGGTTGCTCGATAGTCCGCCTCGGAGCTTCATGCCTTCCAGGTTTGTCGATATATAGATGGTATGTAGAAGCTCCAAATCCATTGCTACAAATCGGCCTCTTACATTTCCATGCAGGCGTCAATCATGTAAGTAGGATTGCCCATTTGGCTGATTGTGACATCAAGCTCACCCGTGAAGCCATTTCGCATCTCCTGTAAGTTGCCATCTGTCTACGCATCAATCAGCTCTCAGATTTCAAAAGTTACTACCAAGTCATAATGGCCGTTGATATTTTCCAGTACTCGAACATGTATACCCTCCGAAAGAGTATCCAGTGGTTAGCGGACGAGTCTCATGTTAAGGAGGAATGTGGACCTTACTCTACGAAGCCCGGTAAGTGCTGGTAACCAATATTAATCCATGAGCTCATGTTCTTTCAATCAGGGTTTCCGATACCCGATTGGCCTCAACTGTTGCATCTCTACTCTAGAATGAAACCGGGACGAACGGTGCTCGAATGGATGAAGGAATATAATGTCCCAGAGTTAGGCATAGACGTTCGACGCTTTACAAGTTTCGGCGTAATCAAAGGTCCTTCGATTTCTTTGTGCATTTTTCCTGCTTTCTTCTGACCTATTCCAAACAGGCTTTCTCCGAAGAGTGCATAGATATCCAATATTTTTGCCAGCTCATTCGTCGCATCCCATCAGCCAATCCCCTACAGCAATAGGCAACATCTATAATCGTAATGAAAGAGTACGATCACTTACTGGCATATCGTTTGGATCTTCCATGCAAAGCCCGGAAAGCCCTACACAAAGCCAACATCTATTACGAGGACGCGTCACACATACACCTATCCCCGCAACCTCCCTCAGCCCAGACCAAGCCACGAGTGCACCCTCAACCCCTCGGGGTAACTTCAACCCTGCCACAATCAGTGTCCCAGACACCAATAGGCCTCATACTCGTCCTCGCCAACCGAGCGCCGCCGAGAGAATCCTCGAGTCAGTACGGAACAGGGATCAAAACTTCATACGCTCTCCTGCTAGCCCACGGACATCCTGGCTTTATTCCCCACCAGAGTCGGCAGCGACAGTGGTCCCTGGTATCACAGCAACAGCGAGTACACCAAGGGATTCGGACAACCTGAACACCCCCATGGCAGATCATCGACTGGATCCTGTCGCTGCGGTGTCTCGAAGGCAGTCTCTTATAGCACCGATCACTCCAACGAACGTCCCTCCCAACTCTCCTAATATTTCCCGTCTTGTGTTGAACCCTGCCCCTCGACCGCGGATAGAGAGGTCTCCTTCAGCTCCGATAACTCGAGGGTATAATGTGATGGGTGGGAAAAGTGTACCAGCTCCGGTCCCTTTGGCATATCCGACCGATTTGTTGAAGCTACTAGACGGTGAACACCATACGGATGAGCTGGCGGTCAGATTTGAAGCGGGATGGCCCTTACTTGATGATTGGTTGACGCGAATTGGTGAAGGGCATAAGGGTAGAGTTTTGATAATATACCGTTGAATTACTTGATCTCTATGTACTTCAATCTAACGTCTGCGACAGGTATTTATGCAAGAGGACCTCTATCATTTGAATTTTGAAAGCCTATATGCCATACGATATATCAAAACGAGACAGATTCAAGTATAGGATATATCAAGAGAAAGACTGAAGGGCAAGGTCCCTGCTGTTACAGTCACTTCACCTCCATCTGGAATCAAGCTTGACATTGTCTTGAATAGATTGGGACGTGTGGCCTCCTCCAACTGCGGTGGTGCTCGGAGATATAGTTGTTTAGTAGGCGTCGATAATGAAGGGTTCTTGATTTGGCTGTCATGATTGTGTCAGAAGTCGCCTTTGAAAGTACAAGAAACGGAGGTGACCCACATATCTTGTCTTTCGGTCAGCAAGTCAATGAGTTCTTCCAGTGTCATATCAGGTTTGATCGATAGAGATACAGAATCTCCTCCACAAACAGGACAATTGCTCTTCTTCTCATGCTCGAATGTGTAAGAGTATACGCCTTCTATACCAATCAACATGAAATAGTTGTTCAGATACGCAGCAGAACTAGTCGCAATTTTGAAAGCTTCATTGCAACAAGAAGCTATCAAATGCACTGAGCTCTAGAACGACTGCAATGGAGCGAAATTCGAGAGCGTACCAGCGATTATAGCATTTGTTGAAGCAATGGCTGGAATGATGTTTTTGACAACTCCTTGTGTCAATGACCAAGTAACGCCCTCGATGTTGAATTCCTTGGCTCGCGCCGCTGCAATGGTATATAGCCAGGTAATGTGATCCGGGTCATCAGTGTCCATCTTCTTGTCTGTAGAACATGAGCCAAAGGATTGACACGCAAGTGGAATACTATCTTACCACCATGAACTCGGGGCCATTCAAGAACCGAAGCCCATTCGATGCAGTGTTCTGGAAGTCGTGGAGTGTTTGCAATCGTACAAATAGGAAAAGCAGTTGGTTTGTTCAGCATATCAAGAGAGCATTCATAGCAAGAAGTAATGGTTGGGAGAATGACACGAGCTTGTCCCTTGAATCCTGGAGAACTGAGATCAGGTTCATGAGGTAAAGATACGTCCAATCAGACGCACCTTCAGTACCGCCGTCAATCAGAGGCTTCAAGCTCTCTGGGTTTTCAGGATCTACGAGATTGACCAAAGTGGCGTTTATCCAACGTCGCGCCTCAACCGAGTCCAGACCGCAGATTACCAGATTGAACTGGAGGTAATAATCATCGTCTTTGTCTTGAATTTTCCCGAAGTATCTGGTCCTCTTTGCTGATTATTCTCATAGGAAAGTGACTGGATAAGAACTCACGGTGTGACCTTGACTCCGGGAACGCGATTCATAATGAACTCGGCCGCTACGATCGCCTTGGATTTGCCGACATCTTTCTGTCTGATGTTCAAGTGAGTGTGTTTGAGCAGCAGACAAGCTGGATATTTACCTGAACAGGAACTGTCGATTCAAATTACTGATATCAATGGTGTCCATATCGATGACATGAATATCCTTGAATCCACTCAAAGCCAGATTGGCGAGGATTTCACATCCTAGTCCACCTGCGCCAATGACAAGGATTTTGGCTTGATTTCTAAGGAAGTCTTTGACCTGGAATAGTTGTTCAATGTCATTCAAATGAGCAGACGAAAGACGCGTACACCCTCTCCAGCCATGAAGCCCTCGTCCGTGCGAGGCCCCGGAGCATCGAGTATTTGGTCTATGTGATAGTAACGTCCTTCCCAGTCGTGATTTTCTTGGGCGTCAGCCATCGTTCACGAGAATGAGCACAAAGAAATAGTAACGTTGAAAAAGGACAAAGAATTGGAGAAAAGTGAACAGTCAGCGATTCACGTTGTGGTCGATCTCGTGGATATTTAGACGCCCAATTTATATTTTTGCATCTCTTTCTCTTTCCGTTATGGCCGTTGGCTCTGTCCTCGAACACAGCAGCCACAAGTACTTCAGGTATCGTCTGGTCCTATCTATCCTCAGTGGGAAGCCAGTCAAGATTACCGGAATACGCTCGGAGGATAAAAATCCTGGTCTTCGAGGTTATTCATGATCTTTTCTGGTCACCGTGGACGTGCAGTACTAACCTCCTTCTGTGTAGATTTTGAAGTGAATCTGCTAAGATTACTGGAGAAGGTCACGAATGGAACGGTTATCGAGATATCTGTTACAGGTGCGTACATTTGTCCGGTTCTTAGTCTTCGAGATCTCAGCAGCTTATAACAGGTACTGCAATCCTGCTGAAACCTGGAATAATTGCAGGCGGGCCATTGATCCATGACTGTCCTCTTTCAAGATCGGTTGGGTACTTTCTTGAACCGATAATCATGCTTGCTCCATTTGCCAAACGCCCTGTTCAACTCACATTGCGTGGAATAACAACGGATGACAATGACCTTTCGGTAACCATGTCGATTACTTTTGCAGCCCTCATTTGACGCTTATGATTAGGCAGATTTAATAAGGACAGTCACGCTTCCTCATCTGCAGCTGTTTGGGATTTCGGATGGCTTGGAACTCCGGGTATGTCCCATCAGTCCTCACGACCGAAGATGGTGCTCATATGCGACAGATCAAGAAACGAGGAGCGCCTCCAGGGGGTGGAGGCGAAGTCCAATTTCTCTGCCCCATCGTTAAACAGGTCAAGACGCTGAATTTTGTAGAACCAGGAAAAATCAAACGGATAAGAGGGATTTCGTATGTTATAATGTTGTTTGCTGCATCCGTTCTCCTAATCTATATATGACAGGCATGCTGTTCGTGTTAATCCCCAGTTCTCAAATCGCATGATTGAATCTGCAAGATCGATACTGAATCGCTATATACCGGACATATATCTATATTCCGATGTTTACAAAGGAGAGGAAAGCGGAAAGTGAGATCTACTTCTGTTGCATCCTTTGTATCAAGCTCACAATGATATCCAGGTCTCCTGGTTATGCCCTGAGCCTCTTGGCTGAATCGACTACGTCTGCTCTATTCTGCTCTGAAGCAACATCGAAGCCTGGTGTTGCTCCTGAAGATATTGCGCTACAGGCAACCCGTGCCTTGTTGTCAGAAATTAGCAAAGGAGGATGTGTCGACGAGAAACACCAGTCATTAGTTCTACTCATGATGGTGTTGGGTAGCGAAGATGTGGGGCGTTGTCGAATGTCTGAACCCACACCTAGAACGTTCGTTCTGCTGTACCCCTCGCATGCAAGTCGGTGTTGACTGATATCCATTTCTGCAGGATACAATTTCTTAGAGATATCCGGGACTTTTTTGGAACATCTTTCAAGATAACCCCTTCGGACCCAACAAAACTCGATTCGTCAAATCTTGTGTATTCTTGCTATGGCACCGGTTATGTCAATGCCAACAGGGAACTTGCTTAGGAAGTGACTAGCGACTTCTTGCTCTACAAAAGTATTGTATACATTGCTCTGGGGTAATATCTATTACAGTTATAACCTATGTAAATTGCTGTGATTCCACTGTGATTCCAGGCCGGGTATGAAGAATGTTGTGTCTCTGAACTGCGTAACAGAAGGCTATCGTTGGCGTGCGAGCAACACAGCTGCCATGAAGACAGCTCCAGCAACAAAGTTGGCGATAGGAATCAAGAGACTAGACCGTGTTTTGGAGCTCGACATCCCGCCTTGATTAGGCGTTCGTGTGACCGAAGGCTTGGGCTTCTCGCAGACCTCTGCAAAAGTCGGTACACGATCCTGCTCCCAGCCTACATCAAGCAGTTTTTGCCTAGTCGTGTCGTCAAGAGCTGTAAAGTCTATCAAAGGCCAATCATTGCAGATTCTCGACATCCACTTCATTCGTCTTCGACCAACAGCCCCACCTATCTCTGGCACACGCTCCTTCAACTCTGCGCGAAGCTGCCCAATCTTTGCAATGGCGAGCCCTTCGTATCCTCCGAGACTAGCCTGTACCCTTTCCTTGATGAGAGCAGAGATACGAGGACCGTTTCCGTTCGAAGATATCATGATCTGCAAAGGCCCGTCGCGTATCTGAGCACCAAAGTAGAAGTCGCAGAGTTCGGGAATATCAGCAGCGTTCACAGGAATTTTGGCTTGTCGACAGAGTTCGACAATTTCTCTACTAGCAACAGGACTGTCGATCGCTGTGAGGACTAGATCCATCTTGTGTAGTTCGGCGGGTCCAGTAAAACGCCTGTCATAGTAGGTGATGCGCTGCGGGTATTTTGCGATGTAGTCCTTGGTAGCAGAGACAAGACCTTTTTCGGGAGACAGGATAGTTATATGGGCGTCTGCTCCGAGAAGATGACCGATGCGTGAAGCGGCTACTTCTCCTCCACCGACGAGAAGAACACGTTTACCCTTGAGTTGCCAGGCTATCATGAGAGAGCCTCCACCAGGGGAGAGATGGTCGATTTCGGATACACTTTGCATTTGGCGAGACGGGTATAAGCAGGTATAAGCCAAGTTCAAGTTGGTTGATAGATGAGAAAGCGAGAAATTAGTAATCGGTCCCTGGTCAATTAGCTAAGACGCGCTCCTTGGACCTTCACCACATTGTTCTCTTTTCAAAACTTTCGTCAAATCCTCAGTCATGCCTCCAAAATTAGATATCAACAAGGCCGGATGGGAGCAAAGTGAATTTCCGGTTTTATGTGAAACTTGTGCGTTTAATACAGCTCCTCTTCGTCTGTTGTAATGTTATTCAACGCTTATCAGGTTTGGGAGATAATCCTTTCATTAGGATGGTAAGATCAGCCCTGAGAATCATCTAAGAAAAGCCAATCTCAACGATACTCCCTAGTCCAAACAAGAATTCGGCCGCTCCTGTGGTACCTGCGCTCGGCCGTTCACCGTCTTCCGCTGGAATCCAGGTTCGGGCATGCGTTTCAAAACGACCGTTATCTGTCAGACATGTGCAAAGATTAAGAATGTTTGCCAAACATGTCTTCTCGATCTAGAGTATGGGCTGCCGACGCAGGTTCGGGACACTGCATTGGGCTTTGTAAACGAAGCACCCACGAGCGATATTAACCGGGAGTATTACGCTCAGAATATGGAGGGAAAGGTGTGTAATCCTGTTTGATCTATCTTAAGTCCACTCCTGACTTCTTTCAGCTCGATGGCAATAAATCAGGGCTCGATACTAGCAAAGCACAATCTGCAGGCAAAGAAATGCTGAAACAATTGGCACGGACAGATCCTTATTACAAACGGAACCGACCGAAGATATGTTCGTTCTTCGTTAAAGGGGAATGCACCCGTGGTGCCGAGTGTCCATATCGACACGAAAAACCCGTCGACAACGAACTTGCACACCAGAATATACAAGACCGGTATCATGGTCACAATGATCCTGTAGCGAGAAAGATTTTGGGAGCTCATGCTGAGAGTCAGGGTCTCAAACCACCAGAAGATCAAAACATTGTACGTTGCGAGAACCACGCTGCTCTGCCTTCATGATTGATAAATTACTTTACATCAGACCTCCCTTTTCTTGTCTTCCCTCTCACCGGACTCAACGGAACTGTCGATACGTACTCAAGTGCTGAGGTCATTACCAACGGTGCAGCCTGCAGAACTCAAATCAGTTGTGCATGTTGCCAAGTCGAGGTAAGCTTATACACCTCACGATGTGATATTTGCTTTCAGATATTCACCCTTTCACAGATGTGCCTTTGTCAATTTCAAAGAACGGGATACTTGTGAACGTGCCGCAGAGGCTTGGGCTAATGGGCTTGAAATCGACGGACAGCGTGTGGCTGTCAAATGGGGTCGGTCAAAGGCTTCAAAGCCACCAACACCTGTCACTTCGTCAGTTGCTGTCGCATCTTGAGGACTTCTCTGTACATTGTTTGATAACTGTATCTCAGATAGTTCGGCCGCCCTTGTATCCTAAAGGTCACAAAACGTCGATGTATTAATCTGTGGTGTCCAACTAGGCATAAAAGTGGTTTGTATGGTAAACTATCCAAATTCCGAGGACATGATCCTATACATAAATATCTAAAGTTAAGTTTAATGTTATGCAGGATGTTAGAAGTAACGATGGCTGAACATAATTAATTTACGCAAAGACCACCGATAACGAAAGCACACGACCAGTACAGCCAGTTCGCAAGCGGGCTTCCAGTCGACAATGCACGCCCGAGATTGATGACGGCCGGTCCAGCTGGGGAAAGAACAAAATCGGTTTATCGAGGAGCTTGAGAGAAGAACGAATGACATGGACGTACGACAAAGCCCCGAGGTACCCCATCCGATACCAAACAATACAGATCCCAGTACGAGTCTTGAATCGACATGTCCGGCTTTAGGAATTGCCCATGGGCCTCCCAAAGCAGCTTGTTCTGAATTGCGGAAAAGATGATAGAGAACTGCACCTAACGGTAAGGCCCCGATAGCAAGGAAGGCCAAAGAAGGGTCGAAAGCTGGATGAGAAGGTAAGAGTAGAAAGGCCGTCACTTTCTTCGGGTCGGCTAGGTTGGACAGTCGTAACGCCAGTGCAAACTCGACGGTGGTAGACATGAGAGCTATAAGACGGGCGACAGGTCGAAGTTCGCGTCCTTTCGGGTTTGTATGGTGATCTGGGTTGAAGTATGACATTGATGCCTGCGCATATATGAGCATCATAATGGGGTTGATGGACATAGATGACGGACATAGCTGTATAATAACACAGAGATTAATAGTGGAATGGTTTGAGTCATGAGCAAGGTTTTGTCTGTGGTATTCAGGCTATAGTCAGGTAGGTTTGTGGGTAAATGCGTCCGGGGATGTAGCAGCTTGGTTGTGGCGACGGCCGTGCAGAAAAAGATAGCAGTAGCAGCGATAGACCTGCATTTTGATGAACCAGAATACTCTGAGATGCACATACTTGTAGTACGTACCTCTTGGAAAAACGCGACAGTCCGGCGAGCATATGTCTATTCATCAACATTAGAGAAGGACCGGAAGTATCAGAACGCGTTCATCGCGTACCCAGACGTGCATCCATTCGATAACTGGAAAGGTTCGGCATCAACAGGTTTTTCAACTTCAAAATAACGATTCAAGATCACCTTCGTTCCTAATCCGACCAGGAATCCAGAGAGCAACAGGCCCGGTAACGACAGTGAGCTCGTTTCCGGTCCTTTTCCTTCGATTGCCCCAACGATAACTCCTCCAGTGATCAATCCTATAGTCGCTATCATAGCCTCCTTATTTCCACGTACAGCCCGATGCACGAAACCGGATATTCCGAATACGTTGCCGTTCAAGATCATCAATGAATATACCGGAAGAGATAGACCAATTCCTCCAAGTACAGACGTGAGCGGAGTGGGAGTAGACATTGCTGAGCGTAAGAGAATAAATAACGGACAGAGGTCATTGATTTTCACAGTTACGGTTTTTATATCATTCCGATGGAGATTGGCGGGAAGAGAGTGAGTAATGGAGCACGTGATCGCGTGATGCGTTCGGTCTTATCGGATTCGGAATTCGGAACTCGGCAGCTATCCGCGTCACTCCATCCCGCAAAGATGAGTGAGCTCTTCTCGCCGCTCAGATTCGTCACTCCAGTCAATCGTCCCGGTGATTCCCTTTAGGCAATCCTGTGCACAGTGCCAGGGCGAATTCGAAATGTGGAGTCCATATCTGAGTTCTACAAGTTACAATCCTTTTGCTGAGATTTCTTGTGCTTCCTCTGCAGTCATTTCTACATCTTTGTCTATGGTAGAGGTGTTTCTCAACTGGGCCTCCACCTTTTCGTCCTCAATCCCTACCGCACCAACCCTTCTCAGGCATTCCCCGATCTTTCCTTTCCATTTAGTATGACCATCGATATCTTCGAAGTGAACATTCTCGACTCCCTGAACATCGACGGGGTGTAGACCGGCCACTTTCCAAGTCACGTCTGTCGCTCGTGAGAGGACCGCCAGAACATAGTCCTGGCTAGCATAGCCATTGATGAGTCTGCCAGTGACTACTCGCCGTACACTAGACCAGAGCGCTGGATCGGTGGATGCGGGAGTGCCGAATAGATAAACATCTTGTATTAGGCCCAACGTCTCAGAAGGAGGGCGGGATGCAACGCGCTTCAGTGCTTCGAGAATCACAACTGAGCCGAATGAATATCCAACAAGAGTGACTGGTCGATTTCCGAAGACTCGATTTGACAGCAGTTCACCCAGAACGGCACCGGCCTTGAACGCTAACGCTTTGGTATTCATCCAAGGATTATCTGAGCGAGAGGAATAAGAGACCTGCAAATATTTCGTCGTGAAAGTGCGGACCGATGATTTCCCCAACCTTCAACAAGGCGATTGGACCAAGAGATGCCAGAAGGGATGCGAAAACCGTATGTCTGATGATTTCCGCTCTGAGATATTTCATAGTATTGGTCTTAATGAGCGTATACAATGCATCCGAAAGTTCTTCCAATGCTTTCACTTCCTATCAAAAAATGAGACCCGTGCATGGAAATATGAGAAGGTACGGACCCATCTCAGAGCGAGTGTATCATCTCCTCCGAACACAGACCATGGTTCGGTGACATCCGATTCTGAAGACAGCCATCCACTGATACATAAACGCACCCCGAGTGTTTCGTCTCCATTCGTGTTTGAGGTCACTGGAAGAATAGCAAGATCTCTTATCTCCCTCGTATGTCTCTCGACCATGCTAGCCGTGGATTTTGCTCCGTACACGCCAAAAAGAGCACCACATATAGCGGAGGATCCGGCTAGACCGCTGGCCAACAAGCCAGCTGCAGTACCACCTATACCAAGCCATCCGAGGATAGTCGTGATACTCGCTCCGATCAGAGGCGCTGCGAGCCCTCCAGTCACACCGACCAGTACGCCGCCTGCAACAGCTCCCAGGCCCATCCCTACCATTCGAAGGGTTTTGCCTCTGGAGGCATGAGCCTTGGTGCTTGCTTCAGCTTTCCCTTGGGCTTCCTGGAGGGCTTGATCTGGGTGCTTCAAAGTGGTGACGATTAGTTCCTCGTCAGGAGTGGAATCCTTTGGAATGTTGTCGAATAGGAAGGATCGTGTCCGAGCTGAATATTGCTTTGACTCGGCGATACTGAGGAAGAGAGCTGCGTTAAGTACTGCTGCCAATCGTTGTGGTGAAAACGGAGGTAGATCCCCTGTTAAGATGTAATACGGATGGTCAATTCTGCAACGGACTTGTCATCCTATGGAAAACTTACTGACCTATAGATGTATCTGCGAATTCATCTAGCTCAGGAGATTCATCTATCCGACTGTGTTCAAGATGGTTCGAGCGTTTCTTCCACATAGCGTACCTCCATCTGGTTGACCGCATACCATGTATGTCTTGTTCGCGAAATCCTGCGCCCACTTATTCAGAGACGTGCTGAACTCGTCCTTCACCTGCTGTTTCTTGTCCTCAGGTAACGCAGACAGCTGGTATTCCGCCAAAGCATATAATTCTGCAGCATTTCTGTACGCAGCAAGTCGTCTGAAGGTGTACTGGAAGAGAGTGTGCTGATCACAGTCTGTCAGATCTGTAGGAGGCGCGATTTTTTCTAGGGCGACAGCCATCTGATTGAGTTTTAAGATGGAAGTCTGATACAAGTTGGGTGTGAGCTGTGTTGGCTGAACAGCATCGTGGTTGTCAATATGGAAAGGAGCTTATGATGACGTTCATTACACCGTTGTATTTCCAGAGTCTATCCAGCTTATACGAGATATTGTAGGAATATGAGTACAGTACATCGGAGCTGCTACAAAAGTCCGAGCGCAAAGAGCGTTTGATCGTCTGAATAGATAGTAAGTCCATAGATCCTATGTATCGAATTCGCCAATGTAAAAGAAGTGGATGAGTACTGTCTACTAGAGTAATCCAGAGAGACTATCCAAGCCAAGCGATTTGATGAAATTCTGAACGAATCATGCTTTTCAGTGGGCTAGATAATCGAGAGAACAATCACTTACCAGCAGATCAGATTCATCGAACGGACAAGAAATACTGAACGAATTGCTGATGGTTGGTGATACCGGGATTATAACAACCCGTAGGTCGACCTTAACAGAGAGACAGTGAGAATGCGCAATTGTGCAGTGGATACAGGAAGCTTACATTGATCTTGTAGTCTATCGTCAGATCTGACTGTGTACCTCCCAACAAACCGCACTTGGAAGCCATATCAAGCAGGATGGAATAGTTTGGATCCGAGGAGAATTGATAGTCAATTTCGAATGGGAACGTGAACGTTGTATTTGAGTGAGAGTGAAATGTGACGTCGCTGGTACTGCCATTACCGATAGCAGTATCGTTCCCGTTCAGTGGATAAGTGAGCTAATAATGATAAGAAGGATGAGACACAGTAATGAAAGGGGGAAAGAACCAGACTTACGTCCAGGGTCACTTTCTTCATCTCAACGGAAAAATAATCGGGATTGTTCACGCTGATGTTGACTTCAAGAGGTACTATAATACCGCTGCTTTGGAATTGTATCTAGCCCGTCGGTTAGTGGGATGCTCAGGGTGTTGGGAGGCTATGAATAGTTACCCCGCTTGTTCCAGCTGATGTTAAACCTGCGGTGCCAATCACGATGCTAGGAGGTCGAATCCACTGGAAGAAAAGTGATCAATCGATGTGTAGGTATACAGAGGCCTTATACCGTACCAATGCAAGTGCAAGGATTATGCTGACAATTAGAAAGATGGCAATGAACAGCGTGCAACAACAGAATCTGCCTATGCATGAAACTCGTCCACCCTATATGCTCGTCTTTTAGCACCAATGCAAATGAACGAGTGGACAATCAACGCACCTTGGTCCATAAGTTTTCACTTCTGTACTCCCGTCGATATTGGCTGAAATTCTGAGCCCTGACCCCGTAACGTTAGTGGACAGTTCAAAAGTAGGCACAACCAGCCCTCACTTTTCTCCTCTAGGTGTACCAAATTCTCCTCTATCGAAGCCACTACTAAGTTCGTCAGGATCTCTAGTCTTTGTAGGCCCTGTGTTGTGAGTGAAAGGGTGAGAAAGGGTTAAGTCTACCATGGACAATACAACGTATGATTACCGGCACTCACCAGCACCTGAGTACGCAGTATCTTGGTATCCTGGTCCATAATTATCAAAGGCCGCAGCATGAGGCTCTTCGTAAGATGCATGTGGTTGAGGATTTGAGTAGGGGTTAAACTCCTGATGACCAGCATATTGATCTCGGTACGCCATAGAATACGATGCAAGTTGATAATGGGTTGATTCCACTGAGAGAGATAGTCGTTGAGCAGGTCGGTTTGTGCTCAGTAAGGAGAACTAGCACAAAGCGGGATGGAGGGAAGAAGGAAGAGTTGTTTGTTATGACAACAAATGCCCACGCCAAACTCACAGCCTTGGGAGCCGCAGCAAACTTTCAACACCATCGGCGACGTCGGCCCCTTACTTCTTCGTATCCTCCATTTAGTATGATAGGCTTGTACATAGGCTCTTGAAGTCCACTGCTCAGATAAAAGGTGAGATGTACTACACCGTGCATGTTGTGTATCTGATTATCAAATACATGTTGATACGGTAAAAATACCCAAAGCAAGAAAGGACTCCGAGAACAGAATAATTTATAAACATGGTAATAACATTATGATTGTCCAGGAACAAAAGGCATTCTCTGTCCAATTCCACCGGAAAAATTGGCTGAACCTCGGCTCGCAGGAACATGAGACGTAAGAGAAGTAGCGGGACGAAACTGATTCCGTGATGTCGACACAGGGGGAATAAACCGTCTTGAGGTCGCTGTATTATCAGCAGTACCGGGAGGCGGAGGAAATCGTTCGCTCAATGGCAAGAAGCGCTTGGGATTTGAGGCTTGACCCACGGGACGAGACGGAGACGATTGAATGTTCGTTGAAGCGTGTCGAGGAACTTGAGGTGGTCCCATGCTTGAATGTGGAGCTTGAGAAGGATCAAAATTGTAAGGTGAGGAATTCGATTTGATATGGGGTGTTGGATGCTTGTGAGATGACGACGGTACGCCAGTATTTTTGTTGTATGCTTGGAGCACGCGAGGCTGTTTTGGAGCAGCTTGTGTATGCGATAGCAGGGGAGGACGCATTGAAGCTTCATGAGCGGGCGTGTAAGCAAACTGTCTGTCAAAATGTAAAAAGGGTTCAACGCAGAGGCATGTTCGTAGCATACTGGGTAAATCGACTTGTGCCGGGACGCTGAAGATGTGGGGAGGTGGTATTAATATTATACGAACTCGAAGAAGTGGCTTGATTGGATGAGAGTTGAGGAGGATGTTGACCAGGGGGTAGGGTAATTCTGTTAGGTCCGACCGGAGTTGCACCCGATCGAGGACTAGATAGACTTCGAACATAGGTGGTGAAAATATGAGAATGCGAATAGCAAGGAGCTCACTGCGAGACGTCAATCATCGGCCGTTTTCCATTAGCGTTAGTGAATGTTGCGGGTTCATTATCTCTATTCACACCATCAGACAATTGCTTTGTGAGCATTTCGTTGACCCTAATAGTAGGAGGAAGCATGTATGCCAGCGTCAAGGAAGAATCTATGAACTTCTTCGAAAACACATGTTCGTACCGTTTGAGCTGGATATTATCTTGCTTCAATTGATCGATGTAAGTTCTTTGCTGCTGGTACCGAGCCTTTAAATTTCTAATCTGAGAAGCCATAGACTCTTGTTGAAACTAGGGCGATCATGAGGACAACAATATCGATAAGTCACGGCATTGTATAACGCACTTTGACGGCATAGGCGGCTGAATCTAACATATAGGGGACTGAGCGAAACCATTCCGACATGGGAGGCTCCATCTGAGGCTTTCCTGTGAGATGATCTGGAAAACGAAGCAAACAACACGCACGTCGTATTGCAGCGGAATGAGCTGTATTCCTGAAGATTTACATTGGGCACAGGTCTGATCAGGACCTACAGAAAGCTGTATGTTAATCCTTGAATAGTAACTGAGGGTCTAGATAGCGTACTGAGATGGTTGTTGCATATAACATGACCACACTCCGTTAACCAAAATGGCACTGTCGAACCACTTGAATTGAAAGGCAGCTGGCACTTTGAGCAACAGACAAATTCCCAAAAATCAAAGTCCAATGACTTCGCTGACGCTGCAGACATCGGCCGTGGAGGTAGGAGGAAGAGGAGAGTTTGTTGAAAGAGAATTTCTCGGCGGCCAAGAGTATGCTGAATCTAGTAATTTTCTGGCTCTTTTTGGCCGTAAACTTACCATATTTAGTAGGCAAAATAACATTGCATCTCTGCCGAAAACATTAGCGCCCAACTTGTCCAACAAACAGCGTCTAGATATGTTATAAGGTTACATCTTCGCGCTCGAAAAATGTATATATGCATGAGAATGTGGGCGTTTAGAAAGAAGCTGTCCTTGACCCACAATGCGTCGCACCATGGAAGAGCGTCGAGCAGAGCTCTTGCAGCAGGACTCTCTCTTCGTGCCGACATCGGCAAGTCAACCATCGTCGACAACCGAGCAACTAAGCGGTGTTACAGCTTTGACCGAATCCAACATCATCGACATCGGCGATGAGATGAAACCAGAAGTCGTTCATCCATCTGCAAAGTCTCCAAATCAGGTCTTTACCTGCAAAGGATGGACTCTAGACCACCTCTTGACCACCCACAAGAATTTCCATGCAGCTCCTAGATTGGAAGTCTCAGACGCCATAGAAGATGCCATCGCTGTCCGCGACGCTGAAGGCTTACCTTTCGTCATTCAAGGTCTACAGAGTCTTGAAGGCTGGAAGCATGAACTGCTCAATTTAGAGTGGCTGAAGATTAACTCCCCCAGTAATGAAAGTAAGCCGTTCCATCCTCTTCTGCAACGCCACAGTCCCACAGTCGCTAATATCATCCTTCTAATCCCAGAAGTTACTGTTCGAAATATTCACAACAATGTTGATACTGAGATGCCGTTTCTGGAATTCCTCAATAAAACGCGAAATATCGATCCTTTCGTACAAGACGGAGGTCAGTGTTCGTAACATTATCCGCCGATAAAATTGACACCTACTCTTCCAGAGAGGGAAAGACTCTACGGCAAAGACCTTGAAACACCCCTGCCGTGGATTGATTGGCTGTACGAAGGAAAAGTCGTTCCTTCATCTCTTCGTCCAACGACCAACAACCTATCGATGTACTTGCCCGATTCTGTGAGTATATATTTCTGAAGAAACTTGACATCCCACTCATACCGTCCCATCCAGGCTAAAGTCGACACCTTGATGAATTACATAGGCACAGGCGATACATTTACTCCTAGCCACAAGGATTTGTGTGCATCCCACGGCCACAACCTTATGTGTTATACCGAAAATGGTGGTTCTTCGTTTTGGTTCATGACCAAGAGACAAGATGCTCGAAAGGTCGCAGACTACTTCCACGACAAGCTCGGGCATGATATCGATCATGAGAACCATGTCACTTCTATCGAGGATTTCGCCAACGCGCCTTTCCCAGTCTATATCGTCGAACAGAAAATGGGTGATCTTGTCATGGTGCCACGGATGAGCTGTCATCAAGTCGTTAACCATGGTGGTTTGACTGTGAAGATGTCGTGGTCGAGGATGTCGCTGAAAAGTATCGCAGATTCAGTCTATTACGAGCTTCCTCTGTATCGACGGTGAGAATCTCGTCCATCCGGTGATTGCTAGTAGCTTATCCATTTTGCAGAGTGTGTCGTCAAGAGACGTACCGCGTCCGTCTAACCTTATTCTATACCATACGCGCGTTGTACAAGAAATTTACCGATCAGGTATGAAACCAATCCTCATGGCAATCGGTCTTCGCATCTCATACTGCGTAGATGCAAGAGCATGACACTTCTATTCGCTCGATGACTCTTGAGAGTCAAGCTCGACGACTCACTCAAGCTCTGCGGATCTTTGACGACGTTCTGCAGAACGAATGCGTAGACAATCACGAGTCATTGCCGTGTTATTCGTCGTCCGAGAGCTTTGAAAGCTACCCCTCATGCGACTTTTGCGGCGCCGACATCTTTCAAAGCTTTCTTGAGTGCGAGCATTGTCATTCTGACGGCGATCCTTGTACAATCTGTCCAGGTTGTTATGCAGAAGGAAGATCCTGTCGCTGTCGATTGATGCAGCCCAAACAATACCAACCTCTCAAAAATATACTGCAAGAACGAGAAAAAGCCATCGAAGGTCTTCAACAATATTGGAAGTCTGGTTCAGCTCAAGGTGTTGAATTTGCTCCGATAACGTATGTCGAATTCCATGATTACTCTGCTTGCTCATAATCCATTCCTAGTGCGCTCATGGCAGGAGGAGCTTTCAAAGCTGCTTGTTTTCTTGCAAAGGTCAGAAAATCAGAGGTGATCAATATGTGTTATCTGGGTTCGATCCATTGGCTGAATGTTTATCAAGGCAAAACTATTGACTTGCTCCAAATCCGTCAGTCAGAAGCATCAACTTCCCAGTGCAGAAGTTGTTGGATGTAATTCCTGCCATCATGGTTGTTGCTACTTCCATCTGCTCGAAAGCTCCAAGCTGCATTCGATCTATATCCTGCTAGATCGGCAGAGGGACAAAAGCAAAAACCATGAAACGCATCACGCTCGACACATGAACGGTCGAAAGCAGTACAGCACTCGTTTGGAAGAATATCAAAAGGAAGAGCGCTTAGGATCAAGACCGAAGTATATCGAGACTCAATTAGTCAACCTGGCCATAAGTTTCCCTAGCTGTCGTCCAATCAACTTCTCTCGAACACATGCAGGGTGGTATGACTTCAGAATCATTGCACCTGTCGTATTGCCGGTGAGCGCCAATGGGATGTATAAACGCATCCACTCTGACAGCATTCCCAGTCTAACACCCCAGAATCAATGGTGACAGCTACTCTCACTAGTCTTCCCAGCCCTCCCGACAGCCCCACTATCACTGCTTCTACTCTAAGCTCTACGATGTTATCGACGGCGTCATCGCCCCAGCCGGAAAGCACTCGATCGGAGGCGTCTCGACCCCCACTGTCGAAGAAACGACGAGTCATGGATTATGTATCCCTCAAACCCCCGAACCTAGTGCGGAACCACGACAACATGAACAAGGTTTGAGACCTCAGCTTAGCTGTGCGATTGACTGATTTACACCCTTGCACAGGATAAGAAGCTCGCCACTGCGGTGTCCCAAATCAAAAATGCTGTAGACGCTATTGATCGTCTTGATTCGGACTCGGAATCTGATGGGCAACAGTCGTCTAAGGCGCTTCAAATGAAACAGAATACATCGCCACCTAGCCGCAAACGAATGAAAAGCGGCAAGAGCGTCGATATAGCTTTGTCCCAGTCTTCATCTTCCTCAGCCAGCTCTTCAACCGCCATGCAGACGTCGCATGGAGCTCTTACTGTTGCTGGAAGACGACCGCGTCCTACCGAGTCCTCCGACTACACTTTCGACCTAGCTTCGTTGATAAGCGCTGCCGGTGGCCACCCATCGGCAAGCGCAGGAGCGAGTTCTTCTCTGGACATTGTCAGTCGAGTTACAACTTCCTCTTCTACACCCTTGGACAAGGGAAAACGAAAACGACAAGTTGTGCAAACCCGCGACGACATTGTTTCGCACAGGAAAAGGCGGCAGGTAGTGGTTTCTGATTCAGAAAGTGATACTAGTGATGATGATGACGACGCTCCTATGGTCGCTGAACCATATATACCCTCCCGTTTGTCCAAGAAGGAGTTATCCAATATTCGTATACGCAAAACCAGAACAGTCGTGGAGTACAGGAAGCAAAGGGAAAGCCAATCTGTCCCCACTTTGGCGTCTTCAACTGCAGGGCCTTCCTCTGGTGTACTTCGAATCGATCGACACCAGGACCACACTGTTGTGGCCAGTTCGTCGTCCGATGGGCATCACGATCTTAGCGACAGCTCACTCCGTCAATCTATTCCTCGATCGCCGTCTCCTGTCCCCATCAGCAAACCCGGACAATTTATGAAAGCCAGCAAAGCGTCGTTGCCTACATTTCGCAAGCGACGAGAACGCAGTCCAGACGGTGTCAATGATCATACCGATTTCTATTCGGCCCCAAAATTCGCTCGACATGCAGAGTCTAGCAACCAGGCCGGTTCCGTAGACGATGACCACCAACAACATTCATCGGTCAGTAACCAAACAGTCCTCGGCAATGAAAACACGTTGCCGCATGATGGAATGGAACAACTCGTACAGAAGCTGACATCACGTGTGGAGACTCTCGAGCGTGCTAAAGAATCTCCTCCTGTTCAGCAAATCCACCTCCAACAAGATCTCCCTCCTTACCATTATTACGAACAGGCCATGCGAAATGTACTCTCAGAAGCCTTTCGAACCAGCATGAGTATGGTTCAGGCAACAAATGTAAGTTGAGTTGTTGTTAGCATGACGGTCTTCTTGCTCATTTGAATGAATAGATGAACACGTCTCCTACATATACTACTCCGTACCCCTCACGAAGGGGGAATCCGTGGTCTCCTGTAGCATCCTCCCCTCACGCGGGCTTCCCTTCAGCACGAAAACCTCCGTATTATCCTTCCAATCATCCGCGACACCCATATAATAAGCCTTACCGAGGCACCCACTACACCAATCATTATCACAACAACAACTATTACCGGCAACACGGCTATGGACATTACACATCGCGGGACTTTACAAAAACGCATGGCGAACCCTATCCCCAATCTCCTCGAAGCGATGGCTCAGCTGGGCAGGATCAGGTAGAGAGGAGGTCAAGTCGGTCGGTCGACCGTCGAACTCCGTATGGCGCCTCAGTAAGAGCGGATCCAGAAGAAAGGAGAACGGAGAGGCCGGTTGAACGACAAGCTCTTTCCCCTGATGCCTCGCACAGGGCGGATCCTGTAGAAAGGAGAACGACCCGGTCGACTGATCGACAACCTCCTTCGCACGAAGCCTTACGCAGAGCGAATTCCGCAGAAAGGACAACGAGTCGGTCGACTAGTCGTCAAATCCCTGCGCATACTGCATCACGCAGGGCGGATTCCGTAGAAAGGAGAACGAGATGGTCGACTGATCGACAAGTACCTTCGCGCGATGCGTCAAGTAGGGCAAATTCGGTAGAAAGAAGAACGAGCCGGTCGAATGGTTCTGGCAAGTCTTCAGAAAACTCTCATTTTTTGAGAGCCTGGCTGATGCCTATTATAGTACCAGTACATCAAAACCGACAAGACAACGGTTCTAATGCCAATTCGTATTCCAACAGACCGCAAACGCCAGATGACCAGAATTTTTGGGAAGATGACTATGTGCAGGACGACATTGCTGAGCCACACTCAAAGCAACAAGGCGATTCAGGCAAGTCGAGCCCTGTACTCAGTGCGTCTCTTCTGTTGTGCTTTGCTCCTTTATATCGTCTCACATTTGCGTTCAGGAGATCTTGAACATAACCCATGGTAGGGAAATGGATGACATGTATGCTACGTAGTGTATCTTTTCTTGTACTTTGATTATTACCAAGTTCTGAATGTTCTATTCTTATGATACCCTGTTTATCGGAAGGAACAGCCAAGTTACCAGAAAAAAATTATGAGTAGATAATGGGTATAACGAAGAATGAGTGCTGGATATGCGATAAGATGTACGATGTGAAAGTGCATGAAGGGGGGACAGTCATAATAAGTCGTAGGATCATAAGCTTTGCCTAGCCACAACGGCATGTCAGGATCTTCAGCAACGTCATCTTGGGTGGTGAGTCGTCGATATCCTGGCCGTCATGCTCGCCCCTAGACACACCTACGTCTCCTCCTCTTGCACGAACATTACTGAGAGCTGGTGGTGCAGCACTACTTGACACCATAGGCGACGCTCGACCGTACTGTTGCTGTTGGGCATAGGAATCCTCCGCACCATAGTCGTATCCGCCAGATACACTGGCATAAGGGTGCTGAGGGCTACCGCGCTGCTGCGAGCCAACAGGGACGTTCACCTGTGCAGCGGCCGAATGGGGTGTCAGTTGCCCCGGAGTGTTGATACCGCCAGGTGAAAGCGTGTTGAAGTTGTTCGGAGCCTTGCGTTGTTTTGAACCGTGTCGAACGAGAGCAGGAGATGGTGGGACAACGTTACCTACCTGAGAGGCCCGTCGTCTATCATCTCTGTGCTCCCTGCGACGATCCGGAGAAGCCACGATGCCAGCGCTTTGCATTTGTGCCAGGATTTGAGTATGCCCCTAAATAACCATTTAGTTTGATCAGTTGCAAGCTTCTTGTATGCTCTCACCGCTGATGCTTCCCAACCTTTACCACCTGAAGCATGAAGTCAGCATAAGTCACGCGAAAGGTCCAAAGCACTCACCATTCAGTAAATTCCAGTCAAACACACCATCGTCAACGTCACCGTTGGTCTTGATAACTTTGGCGAAAAGTTCTCGGAGGAAATCGTAATCCGGTGTCTCCTCGAACCCAAGCTTCCGGACATAGTTTAGATAGATGCCAAATTCCTCTGCAATATCGACGCCATCAGCTAGAGGACCCCTGAGCCCTAACAGGAGGAATGTTCACCTGGGAACCCTTCACAAAGCTCTTTAATGGGAGTCGTCTGTTTCTTCTCGCCAATCTTCTCATACTTCTGCTTATTGGTCGCGGCCTTGAGGCCTTGCCATGGCAGAGAACCTCGGAGGAAGTACATGAATACATGCCCCAATGCTTCGAGATCGTCTCGCCGTGATTGTTCTATTCACATATATATTTAGAGAATGGAATATCCCAAAATATGGCTGGTACTGTACACACCTCGTCCCAGATGAGTGTTAATGCTCATGTACCGAGCAGTACCGCTCAAACTCTTTCGCTCGCGATAGGGAATATGTTGTTTAGTCTTGGGATCACGGTACTGCTTTGCCATTCCAAAATCGACAACATGAATGACTGCATGGTGAGAGGGATCAGACGGAGGAATGCACGTTCGCATATGGAGCTAATGCACACCATTAGCACCTTTGGTACCGGGACGGCCAATGAGAAAATTGTCTGGCTTGATGTCACGATAAATTAGGTTCTTTTCATGTATTGTCTGAACTCTGGAGACCTGGATGATTGCATGATTAAGTCAGAATCCAGAGAATTACTAACACTAGTGCGCTGTACACACCATTTGCCGCGCAGCCATACACACAGTCTTGATTGAGAATTTACGACCGCACATGTCGAACAAATCCTCCAGACTTGGCCCAAGAAGATCTATGACCAGAATGTTGTGAAGTCCTTCTTGTCCGAAATGGTATATCTGAGGAATTCCAGCTGTAATAACCGCATTAGTCGGTGAAGTGTGCACGACATGAATGAATAACGCACTGCAACCAGCCAAAATCCTATAAGACCGACATTCATCCCGGAGCTGAGGCGCTTCAGCCTTTCGAGGTTCCTGATACATATACGGGTCAGAAACGCTTGTTGATGGACGTATGGTGAGCAATTCAGACGCACAAACTTGATTGCCACAGTCTGAGAGTTGAGCAGATTGGTTCCTGGATAGAGATATGCCAAATAATGATCATGAGTGAGGGTTAAAGACAGAGATGCAAGGTGGCTTTGCCTTCAAAGATTACACCGAAGGAACCCTCTCCGATTTTCTTTCCAACGCGGTAATGGACGCCTACAACATTTGCGGTCGATGATGAATGAGAGTGAGATGTCATGGTCGGAAGGAAGAGTTAAGAAGGACGTCCGCGTAGGAGAGAGGGAAAGAGAGGAGACAGGGCCGAACGGCGAAAAGTCTACTCAAAGTTCAGAATTCGCGAGAAACGGCACAAACTCATCCGCCAGGCCGATTTCAATATTATGTAAGATTTCCGTATTTGTCATTCGGAGATCAAAAATATCTACGAAACAAAACCACCGCCAAAGGTATGCTACTCAAGCCCAACAGTAAATTCCTTCTCATATTCCACTTTTGCTTGTTGATCCATCCAGGTTCCGCCTCAACCACTTTCCAGTCCTCCCATCTCTCTGCTCTCCTCATCAACCAATACAAGAGTGCGGCTGGACCTATGTATGTATGAGGTTAGATCGGCGTTTAGCACTCACTATACATTGCAAACGAGCATCTTTTTTCAACTGACCTGGAAATGAGGCTATATTCCGACTATCTCTCCTGTTGTCCCAATGATAATACGAATCGCACGAGTTCCAAACAGAGTCTTTCAACCGGTTCTGCAACCACGAGTTATACTGCTCCGAGACGTCCTGCTTCACTTCGAACGATTTTATGTGACCCGCAAGCACGGGCTTGGTTAATTTCAAAGCTAGTCCTATCTATGAAAAACATGAGCTGCGGAGTTTATGAAGAACATCGGTGAGAGGGTTTTCCGACCTGAGCTTCTTGCACGAAGATAACAGAGCTGCTCCCAGAAATAACATTTGGTCCTGTATTCAAGAAAGATATTAACCGCCCAATCTACGCTACTGCTCAAGAAAACTTTACCTAGAAGGACGAAGAGGTTTGGGAATCCTTCAAGCATGAGGTTAGCACTAAATATCACTGTGGACAAGTATCTCCTCGGATCGCTCTCCGTGGCCTTCTCACCTGGTACTGCGGTGCCTACATATGCAATAGGCCCTCCTTGGGATTTGTACAGATCCCTTATAGTAGTGCCCAAGCTTCCGCGCACGTGTAAATCTACAGGATCCTAATAATTCGCAACGGTGTGAACCTTTTGTCAACCAAGAGAACGCAAAGAATCCCACCACGGAGAAACCGGTAGCAAAAATGATGACATCCAGGGGAACGATTTCGCCTGTGCTGAGCTTGATCCCATTCTCAACGATTCGTTCAATGCGATCCCATGTGATGTTCACGTTTGGACGCTTCAAACATTCCAGATAACCTGGGTTCAAGATTAGACGTTTGCAGCCCGGGGCTGAAAAAAAACAGCAAGTTGAGCTATGGAGTTAAGAAGGGAAGGAAACCTTACGATAGTTGGGTGTAAGCTTTGCAACTTCGTTCTCCGGAGCCTTATCGGCGATGTATTTGGACAGCATCTTTATTGAGCAGTGGCGGGTTTAACCAACTGGGATCAGGTTGAGTGGGAGTCCGCAAATGGCTGACCTTCGTCATTAGAGAAATTATTCTTCTGTTGTTCTTGCGAAAAATGACAGAGAGAAGATCACTCTGTGTGAGACATGCTGTGTGAGCCAAGATTCTCTTCGAAGTCGGATAGACTTAAACATACCCTGGCCATCCAAAAACTGCGATACAGCTTCATTAAGAAAGGCACACGAGCGAACATCCATTTGATCCAGGGTGGATATGCAAAGTCAGGCTGTCCGGAGAATGAGGAATGGTCTAGGGCCTGTTTAATGGAACGATCTACTCACACGTGGAACATACCACTGAGGCGTACGACAGAAGTTTGTGACCTGGATAGAAGGATCTTCCGCTAAGGCAGGAACTAACTGGGCGCTAACAAATGCTGTTGAGCATCTCTGGTGGAATCCAGCTTCAACAGCTGTGGCGATCAACAACTTACCCCGAGCATCCATTCCCAATAACCCCAACTCTCTTTCCTTTTAACTCTATCTCGAGTGTCTCAATCAATGAATCTAAGCCACAATCATCACCATTACTCACCTACATCATGTCTATACCGCGCCGAATGCCAGATAGGCCCATTGAAGCTCTCACCGCCGGGTACATCAGTCGGAAACACAGGCTTCTGGAATCCTCCTATGGCGTAGAACATCACATTCGCTTGCACCGTTCTCTCCTCCTTCGATATCGTATCTAACACAGTCACGGTATACTTCTGCGTTTCGTTGCTCCATATGGCAGAAGTGACCATTGAATTGAACTGGGTATGAGATTTAAGATTGTATTTGTCGTAGATGTTTTGCCAGTAGTCGCGGATTTCCGGCTGGGTGGCGTAGAGGTTGTTCCAGTTTGGGTTGAGCTCTGATGAGAGAGAGTACCAGTGTCCAGGTATATCGGAGCCACATCCCTGTAATATACGGTCAAGAACGGATCGAAAAACTTGAAAGATGACAGTGGGGTCGTACAGGATAGGTATTGTCCTAGAAAGAGGATTTCGGGTGAGTAGGGGATACTCGATTGGTATGAGCTAGAACGTACTCTCCATGTTCCTCCAATGGTAGAATCCCTTTCGTATATCTGGATGAATGATTGTTATGAGGAACTTTCAATGAGAGCCAGATATTCATACAATAAAATTCTCAAAGCCGAGCTGCTTCTTCAGCTCAACAGCAGTAGATATTCCTCCAAGACTGCCGACAGATTTTCGTTTGGTGATGGACGGAGAAAGAAAAAATATGTTTGACTCACCCGGCACCGACAATTACCACGAGCGGTTGCTCTTTCTCGTTGACTGCCATGACTTGAATTGAGAGACTTGTTCGAAGGATAGTTCAAGTTCAACGAAAAGTGACTTTGTTTTGTCTTCTTCCATGGTTGCTAAAACATATGATATTCCGTCGGTGAACTAGAATTATGCTTGTTCCGGTACTCTTTTCAATTGAATACGCCTTGACCTCCTGGTGTCACTTGAACCGTCTGGCTTGCTCCAGCCACTCCGGGGACCACTTAATTATCCCGTACAACCGTGACTTGGAACATCCCCGGGAACATCCTCAATGCTCATCACAATCGCACGTTTGAGAAACGACATGAAAGATTACAATCAGAGGGGGATGTATTATACACTAAACATAGATCGTGAGTGGAAAGAACGCGCAAGAGCAGTCCATTGACCTCGGGAAGAGAAGCAAAGCCACCGTGTATCAGATGAACAGAAACATGCCAAACAGATACACATTCGCTGTATGCCGCAAACAACAACTCGCACAGCCCCCCTTTCAACGGAATTCAAAGCTAGAGGTTGTTCTCTCGGGAACATGGGACAGAGATAGCTGTTGATAGCTATGAGAAGTAATTTAATGTTCATAGACAGATGCACAGCGAATAGAAGACAATTGGCTCACGGTTCGGAGTTTTGATGAAAGTAAAACCCACTCATCGAAGCTACGGGGGCACCTTGACGGGGACCAGCAGAGGGTGATCGTCCGCATCTTCGTTTGGTACTAGAATTCCTTCTAGCCCGACGTGGACTCTCATGCTTGTGTGATGGAGCCATTGCGGCTGATTCGTCATGCTCCGGGGTCATAGGCATGCCTTCACAGCTCTTGCTCGAGGACGGGTTGAAATCGACGCATACGTAGTAGAAACCTGGAAATTAGGTGTTCGTGTATAGGTGTATACGCAAGAGGTATATCTAGTGTACTCACCAGCAAAGCTGGCCCCGGATATATCTTGCACACGATGGTCAGGAATCAAGAATCTCTCTTTCCATCGCATAAATATCGCCCCACGGTCTCGGTCGCTGATTGTCAGGTAGGGTTTCTTCATGTCAGGTCTGACATGCTTGAACGCAGGAAACCGCTGCCAATGAACTAGATCTTGTTGTTCAGTTGCGCCCCAATTCTGTGTCAAGAACCCATAGCGGCTCCCAATGATCTCAGCGTCAAAGTACGTGGTCAACTCTGGCCAGTCTTCGGTCAAGCCTCGGATGCGAAGATAGCCACATAAGAATGAGGAAGCGAAGTCAACGTCCTTGATGACATTCAACTTGAGGGACGATAAGAGAGAAACGATAGACGCACCACTATGGTGACATGGACGTCATAACTACTCCGACCGCTCCTCTGTGTTCCCTTGAAGACAGCACCAGGATACAGACAGTGATTCCCTTGCGAACGAACCCGCAAACGAGTGATGTCGGTCAGAGGACTAGGAGTAATGAAAGAACTTTCCGAATGGTAAGAAACAATAGGTCTTGGAGACGAATGGTTGATATCGTGGGTCGTAGGCTTGATATATGTGGAAGCAGAGGCGAGGGGGATACAACAGTGAAAACGAGAGTCGGAATCCGGGGGTATATCAGGGGAACCAAAGTCGGCTTCATCATAGGAGTTGGTCCTTGTTGGGCTCTGTATCGGAGTCGTGGGCGAATGAGGCGGTGAAGCACTCAAAGATGGAAATAATGATGTTGAGATTGATGCTGGAAGCACTGGCTGTGGCTGTTGCTGCTGCTGTTGACGAGCAGAAGTTAGAAACTGGCTTTGGCAGCCAGCACAGACGATGCTTTCTGCGGCTGGAAGGAAGACAAAGGTAGCGTCAACAGCACATTGACACCGTGCGCAGAGTTTCTGGCTATCTGTCGACCCTTCTTCTTGTATAACGGTATATTCTGGCATTTGAAAAATAGAGAGGAGAGTTGTTTAGAGAAGATTAGACGAACCGAGGATCCGGGCGGGAAGCAGTTACAAGGAAGCACGTGTTGCTGAAGACCGTTAGAGACCGTTGTACCAGTCCAGTCCAGTCGTTGGCGGGATTTTCAAAATGGGTCTTTCTTCCCAATTTATCATTTTATTGGAGGTATGTTAAAAGGAATCATACTGAATTCTTCAACTTCTACAGGTTTTCATGATTCCATCACAAAAAGTACAAGGCAAGCACTACTGCCTTCAAGTCGTTCAACGTAGGTCTACCACAATTGACTCAATCGCCAGTCTTCCAAATCTCAAACTTTACTACGAATCTTACAGAGGATTCGAGGAAACCTAAACACTCAACAGCTCTAGAGAAATGTATTTCCCAAGAGAAGAATTTCAAGCACCGCAAATTGTTGTTCGGATCGATATGGACTCTGACTTTCTATGTAATTCCATCCCCTATCGCTTGCAGAGCAATGCGGCATACCTGATATTGTCCAATCTCCTGACATATGATATCCGATATGCTGTTGCAAGAAGGCCGATACAGGTATGAAACGCATCAAATCCAAGCGAGCAACAGCTGCATACAACTTCAAGGCGGTGACCTTGTTGCTTCTCAAATTGACCAGATCAGGATTCATTTCAAGGCTGCACGATAACAGACGCATCGAAAGCATTTCAGAATGTGAGCCGTGACAAGCGCAACTACCGACATTGATGATGGGAGTGCCGGTATAACAACACTAGTCAGTGCTAGCAACACCCTTACCTCGAACCTCCTTGAACAACGGTATGACCTATGGACTATGGAGGTACTGGCTGATTACCATGGTATTGTGACTCGTTTGGAACACGGCAGAGAATGCAGAAATTCTCTCTGGAAAAAGGTTCCTGTTGGTGGAAGAGTATGAAAGAAGCTGTTATCGATCGATGCACTCTGGTGCACTTACGCGGAGTGGGCTGTAAGGTAGGTCATTGTGGGTCACTTCAGATTGCTGCCATGCTCTAGCCTCTGACTCGGTTGAAGATTCCAGGGATCCCACGAAACACGATATTATCATAATGACTCCGAAGCGGGAGCCTGAGTGGTTATAAACCTACAAGGATGTTCAAATCTCTTCTCGCATCCCCAGAACATGAAGTCCCCTGCTATTACACGTATCAGAGAGGTTGTGGACCACTTCTCCTACACAAGTGGGACTTGCGAAGTTCCTGCAGAATTCTGTAAACTGTACTACCAATCCAGTCCAGACAGTGGGCAAGTACTTTTTTCCCAAACAATCCTGATTTCCTTTGCTGATCTGCTGATATTTTGGAACAGGGACGCAAAATGGCTGAACATGGCCAATGCCTCGAAAGAACAGCTCAGCGATCTCATCTCTACTTGCGATGCTGCACCGTTTGGGAGGGGCCATCAAACTGTCTACGACGACTCCTATAGGAAAGCACTCAAACTCGAGCTTTCTCAATTCGCTACTCCGTTTGAGTTGGCTGGAACGATCATCCCTCACCAGATCCAACGAGATCTAGTCGACACAGACACTGCTCTCCGTCGTCAGATCCGCTTTGAGCCCTACAAGCTCAACATCTATGGTGAGTCTCACACGTTGTGAGCAACTGGCAAATCCTCTTGACTGAAATCCATACACAGATGAAGGTGCTTTCTTCAAGCCTCACAAAGATACGCCCCGTCGTGAAAACATGTTCGGCTCACTCGTCGTCGTCTTCCCCACTGAGCATCAGGGTGGTGACCTGATCTTAGCCGATGGCAAACACGACTGGACGTTCAAAGCTTCGGATGCGTTGAAAAACAGTACACCTGATCACCCCGAGATCGCTTTTGTGGCATTCTACAGCGACGTGACGCATGAAGTCCTCCCGGTCACTTCTGGCGCTCGCATCACATTGACCTACAATCTCTATTTCGAGAGCACCTCTCTCTCAAATGCTCCTGTTTCTGCGGAAATCTCTGATCAATTCGAAATGGTCAAAAGCGCAATGATCGATCTCATGGCTGAACCGCGGTTCAAAGAAAACACCATTCTTTGCTTTGGCCTTGCCTATCACTATCCTGTAACTCGCGTCCGGACGGCCCACGTTAATGACCGTTCGAACAGAGACCGTTCAGATGATAGCAGTAATGGGCAAGACGATCGCAAGAACCACGCAAAGTCTGCTTACTACACAACGAAAGAGCTTTCACAATATCTCAAAGGCAGCGATGCTCTTCTATACCGCGCTTGTGAGGCAGCTGGACTTGTCCCAAGTCTGAAGGTTCTTTATGACCTCAGCCATTATGATTACCTTACGAGAAAGAGCGACTCAGTCACTTGGACTGGAGACAATTTCCTCAGACCAGATGAGCTGCATGAGGATGAGGACGATGGGCTCGGTTCCCTTTTTCAAGGGCAGGGGATGACGCGGGCTAAGAATCTTATCGTGGTAACCAAGAGACTTCACCGCACAGGCTTGGATACGAATTATCTGACAGAATACGGGAACGGCGCTGCGGAGATGGATACCGTCTACGGGGAGGTTTGTATTGTCGCAACAAAGGCTAATGCGACGAATCAGCATGAGTCTTGAAAGCCATCTGCCATGTATGTTTCACTGTAACCTCGATCAGTGTAGAAGGATCAGGTGTAGTCTATCCCATACTGGCAGACTCCTTCCCATCCGCATCTGCAATTGAACTGTACACATCATAGGATACATGTACACAGTACGCGCAATATATGCAATCTTCACTCATGCTGCCAGACGCACTAAGCCGCATTTTCTGGTGACTCGAACCAAGTGCCAGAGTCTAATTCTGTACTTCATCTTCCCACTAGAGTCTTGGTGTTGGGGGGGTATCTCGACCATATAGGCCACTCGATGGAAGCCTACCCGGATTTGACCCAGATCTCGTGTTCATCGTGTACTTGATGATGGTATGGATATCTTATTATGTATATGGATTACTATGAAAGAGTACTAGGAGTATCGTCAAACTTCGAACTTCAGAGGTTCGACTGCATATGTAATTTCTACACCGTGACAATCATATAAATTGTCCCTTGGCAGCAATGTGCTAGTACGTTACGTACTATGTATGTACGACGACAAAAAAACGAACTCCACCATGCAGTCCTTTTCATTATCCCTTAAGTCTTTAGACCTGCTCCTTCTCCTGCTTCACAACCCTCTCTTCACCTCCTTCTATCGTAATATCATCACTAGCACTCCCACTAGTAGCAGCCGGCTGCTGTTCCGGCTCTCCCTCTTCTTGCCCCTCTTGCGGGCCCTTCTCAGCATCCACAGGCTTTTTCTCATTCCGAACGATGATTCGATGGAGTGTGTATTTTCGGACCCAGAGAACTTTGGGAATTTTGAAAGAAAAAGACAGTCAAAACGTTAGAATTCGTATACTTGAGCCAGCCGATATTGAAAACAAAACGAAACGAAACGAAACGAAACGAAACAAAACGAAACGAAACGAAACGAAAAAAAAACAAAACGAGACGAGACGAGACGAGACGAAACGAGAAGAAAAGAATGCAAAGACCGAAGAACGAAGAAGAAACGTACCCATCAAAAACCCAACCCCCGCAATCGGCGTACACACGATCCAGATATCCGAAATCGACTTCGCGTATGCCTGGATGACGGCGGTCCGCGTTGTGGGATCTGCGATGGTTTTGAGGCTCGTGACGCTTTCGGCTAGAGCGGCGCTGGAGGTGTCGATGGATATGTTGGGGATTTTGGCGAGGCGGGGGGAGAGTGTCTGGTTAGGGGGGTAAAGGAGGGTAGGGAAGGTAGGGAGAGATGACATTTGAGTTGTCAGACTGAGGAACGAACGAAGACAAAAGACACAAGGGACAAGGAACAAAAACTCACGCTCGAAAAGATAACCTGACCGACTGAGATTCCGACTGTACCACCGAGAGTCCTGGCACGATAAAGTATCAATATCGAGCATCTTGAAACATCACTTAGTACTTTATGTTGTTTCGCACCTGATGAATCCAAACGCCCCGGTGCTAGTCGCCATATCCTTCAACGGCATAGCCGCTTGCAGGCCGATTAGAGGTGTCTGGAACATAAATAGATAGTGTCAGCGATAGTAAAGCTTAAACCTGCATCTTGGGATAAATACCTGGAAAAGACACCCAATACCAATCGCCCCGACGAGAGGGTAGAGTTCCTTCATCGCCCTGTAAACAACGTTCCGCATCAACGACTTGATGATAAATAAGATGATACCCATGATATCAGAAACACATACGTATTCGAAAAACTATCCAACATCGTCATCAACCCATACCCCACCACGAAAATCGCCCACGAGATCCACATCACCAGTCGGTACTCCCCCGTTCGGGAGACGACGACGCCGGAGATGGCGGATGTCAGCGCGGAGCCGAGGGAGAAGGGGAGCATCCGAACTCCGGATCCAGTTGCGGACGCTCCGAGGATTTGGTAGAAGAGGGGGAGGTAGTATGCGCTAGATGGACGTGGATGTAGGTAAGGGGAAGGAGAATGAGCTTCGATATCGCTCTTAACGAGCAGCGAGGAGATGGAGGCTTACCCTTGGAAAAAGCATATAGCGTGGAGAAAACTGGATACGAGGATGATGGATGTCGTACGAGTCTGAGGGGGAGGACATTTAATACGATCATGTAACAGGAAGGAAAAAAAAATCAGTACACTCACCTTGAACAATCTAGGAGGCAATATTGCGGATTTGGTTGTGTAAATTTCGTGTACACTCGCTACTATCAAGAGAACACCCCCGATCGTTATTAACGCGATAGTCTCAGCATCGTCCCCTACAAAACAATACAAAACAGATAGCGTCAGTGAGTGAGCACGAGCGATTCGTCCTTGAATCCCAGAATCCCAAGTACCGATATGAAAATACGAAGCAATGAAGATACGGAATGAGATGAAATGAAATGAAGATAAAAGGATATGAACGCCAGCGAAAAGAACCTCACATACATTTCGTCTCGCTCGAATTAAACCCAATCAACAGACAAACGACGCCGGCGATGATGAGACCTAGGCCGATGAAATCGAACTCGCGAACGTGCACTTTGAATGATTTATGCGGTTTGGGATTCAGGTTGAGGAAGAAGAAGAGGAGGAATGCGGCGAGGCCTCCGGTTGGTCTGTATGTCAGAGAGAGAAAGGGAGAGAGATAGATGAATGCTCAAGTTCCGGATTAGACCAGTAGATGAGGATTTTGGGGCTCACAAGTTGATGAAAAAACACCTGTGGAAGAATACAGTGTTAGCATACAGTTCAACTTGAGTGAGCAGAAGGGGGAAAGAAGAAAATTTTTTACCATCTCCAAGAGACGTGGTCGGTGAAAACCTAGACATGACCCGATCGGATAAGTACAGGTGATGCGTACAACGTATCGAAGTGCTCACGCCGCCAAGTAGGGGCCCTATAACACTGTGTAGAAATGAACGTTAGGAGATTATAAGTAATGAGATAATTAGGTCATTACCTAGCAATGCCCCATGTAGCACCGATGAGACCACCGTATTTTCCACGGCTGTGGGAGACGTTAGGTTCTGAGTAAGATGATTTGAACGAGATAGACTCGCTCTTTTAGAGGAACTATGTCACTTATTGTGATGTTGACCTTTAAAGGGGAATGAGATCGAACAAGTGTGAAGAGAAATGAATGACGGAGCGGACCTACCAACTGGATGATTCCCCCTCCACCAATACCTTGAACGGCACGACAGACTATGAGCCAGACCATGGTCTGTGCTGCTCCACATAACGCTGAGCCGATCTAGTACAGGACTTAAGTAACATCAACCGACGAGAAGGAAGAACATGGCGCGTACAAGAAAAATAGTTATACAGCCATATAATATGGGTTTTCGACCTGTGATGCGTGAACGGAAAGCGATACCCATCAGGAGAAAGGGATTACACACCGGTTATATCTGATAGCTTTCCGTAGAGTGGGGCAAGTGAAGCTGCCGCTAGTAGATAAGCGCTAAAAATAATGAGGAGGAGGTTCGATTGAGAAAGATGGGTAGTCGAACGTGCCTTCCAACCCAGCTGTAGTCTGCACCACCTCCAAGGTCTTTGACGATAGTCGGTAGGGCTGTTGCGACAATGGTCTTTGATGCGTAGAATAAGGTGAAACGAAGATGAGACAAGGGTATTGTAACGCACTTGGTCCATTGCTGCGAGGAATATGGTGCACATGAAGCCAAAGAAGACCTTCAAACAGAGTCATATCAGGAGAAGAGTAAGAGTTGTTGTTATTGATTGGCGTACGATAGGTAGACGATTATGTGGTAACACATGAGTTTCGTTTTCTTTCCATGATTGACCAGGTTCTTTCTTTCCAGTGTGTTCCTCCTTTTCCTTTATGGTTGAAGAGCGTTCTGCGGACATGGTAAAAGTCGAAGGGCTTCACTCGGGAAAGAAGGCAAGTTGAAGGACATGACTGTTCTTTATATACTCTCACCAGACTGTAGTAATAAAAAACTGCCGCCGGCAATTCAAAAGGCGGCCTCCGGAAATTCCAAAACTCTTCCGTTGGTCTTTTTTTTCTGAGCTACATACAGCCTGTATGCAAACTGTCTGCTGGCTCTACACTGTCTTTTCATGTTTCTTCAAATATCTCATGTATATCTCCTCATGTTGAGCCAAAGCATATATTTTTGGACGTCCTCAGCGGCAAATCGGGTCCTTTACATGTAATAATGTTGACATACGGAAAAAGATCGTGTTCAAACGTTGTGCAACGATGATAAATCCCATTCTTCAACCCGGTGATTTCGACGTTCAAAGATAGTGGAAGAGCTGTTCTCAGTGGCTTCGTCCCGAACCTAATCTCGAATATCTGGAGGCTGTAGATCAAGGTGTACCCTTACGGTGCTGTGAACGTTGTGCAGCCATGGCCCTGCTGCGAACGGTTCATATGGAATCGAATTCAACACCGCGACACTGCGCCACGTCTGTCCAACAGTGTTTCGAGCTTCAAATCAAGCTATCCTAGCTCTTTTTCACCAAAGATGAAAGAGTCCAAACACAAAAAGCAACTTCAACTCAACTTGAA
Organism: Lentinula raphanica; assembly: GCA_027919835.1. Classification (NCBI taxonomy): domain Eukaryota; kingdom Fungi; phylum Basidiomycota; class Agaricomycetes; order Agaricales; family Omphalotaceae; genus Lentinula; species Lentinula raphanica. The sequence goes on along the minus strand of JANVFP010000006.1, from coordinate 275,697 downwards.
CCAACCAAACCGGCACGTGCTTACTAAGCCGTGAGTCGTGACTTTTTCTCGTCAACCGTCGAAACATCTGAGCAACTTGCGACTCTTTTCTTTACCTTTACGTCCTTCTCCATAGATAATCTTCGCAATGTCTGAATCCAATATCCCTACTTTTAAACTCGTCCTTGGTACGTCTCATCCGATCGTCCAGATTATCATCAGCTAACGCGTTATCCGTTTTTCTTTCATCGATCCTCGATATCTCTTCATTTCATATACCCCATCCATCAACCTCTTCCTTTTGGCTTCTTTCTCTCCTCACCCTCACCATCCCTCAAACGTCCCTCAGTCGGAGACGGTGGAACAGGAAAAACCACGTTTGTCAAGGTGAGCGGCACTCGTCCCATCTGTGGCGAGATCGAACGCTGATTAGAGCACAAACACAGCGTCATTTGACTGGTGAATTCGAAAAGAAGTACATCGGTAGGCGTCTCATCTTCTCTCTCGCGTCCACCCTGGCGATCTCGCGATTATCCCTTTTCCAATCCGATATATACTGTATATCAAAGACCCTTATTCTCACCTACCTTCCTTCCCTCTCCCTAGCCACCCTCGGTGTCGAAGTCCACCCACTCTCCTTCACGACCAACTACGGCACGATCTGCTTCAACGTCTGGGACACCGCCGGACAAGAAAAATTCGGTGGTCTCCGGGACGGGTACTACATCCAAGGCCAATGCGGCATCATCATGTTCGACGTCACGTCTCGAATCACGTACAAGAACGTCCCGAACTGGCACCGTGATCTGGAGCGGGTTTGTGAGAATATACCGATTGTGCTTTGTGGGAATAAGGTGGATGTTAAAGTGAGTTCGTTGAACAATCTGCGATGGCTTGGTGGTGAAGGGATTCTGACTCAACGATGACTTAGGAACGGAAAGTCAAGACTGGAGCTGTGACGTTCCACAGGAAGAAGAACCTCCAGTACTTTGAGCTCTCCGCCAAGTCGAATTATAATTTCGAGAAACCGTTCCTTTGGCTAGCTAGGAAGCTGGTTGGGTGAGTTGTCCCTGTCTCCGGAGCGATAGGACCTCGGCTCATCGATATCTCTATATAGCAATTCCTCCCTGGAGTTTGTTGCCGCCCCCGCCTTGGCTCCCGCTGAAGTCACCGTTGACGCTGCGCTGATGGACCAGTACCAGCGAGAATTGCAACAGGTGAGTGATGGGATGCTTATGAATGTGGCCATCCACGCTGACTTTGTCCGTCCAGGCCGAAGCGGTTCCTCTTCCAGAAGAGGATGATGACCTCTAGTCGCATCGATCTTGTGATCCATGGGTTACTTCTCACGTACACTCTCCGTCTCTCTTACAGCCTGTGCTATTCCATTTCTTCCCCTCCCTCTCTCTCTCTGCACATAGTAATAGCGTATATCTGGCTCAAACACTCTCAATACATTTTCTCTTGCCACTTGCCTAAATATTAGAACAAAGCTTTCGAAGTTGGCGTTCCGATATGATAATGCCCTCACGTCAGCTCACGTCTCTGCCTGTGGATGTGATTGTACAGGATTGTACATGGTGGTCTTTTTGTTGTTGTGTGAATACAAAATGTACCAGTAATCAAGCGCAGACTTTCTTTGTAAACCCCTGTAAACCTCTCATGTTGCAAAACATCTCTAGCCCTAATTTTCAACAGACAGAAAACATGTATGTATGTACACAGAAAAGAGTCAAACGTCGAACTATTTTCAAGAAGAGTTTCAAAAACAAAACCGAGAACAGTCAATGATACCTTCCATCGAGCGCCCAGTGCAGAACCACTTGCTGAAAAGGCGAGAGCGCCAACTTGGAATGTTGGTTATGAATCATCTCTCCAACCGCCGTGTCGTCAAACTCCGAGTTCAGACTCTCAAAACGTTCATCGGTGTTGATACCGAGAAGGAGGGCTATGGGAATCAGATGCTCGATATGGAGCTCGTTGAACCGCGTGAGCAGGAGAGGAGGGATGGATTGGTGCTTGTGTAGATCGTGGTGGTCTTTGCAGGTGTAGATTTCTGTGAGGTAGTGGTTGATCTCGGGTTCCTACAAACAACCAAAGTGTGCGTGGTAAGTTAAGGAACAGGAGTGAAAGTCATGATTAAATACAATGACATGGGGGTACTTACCGTCATTCCCTGTTTGAGATGGTATTTTGGCTAGGAAAAAGGTCCAAGTTTTGTTTCAGACGCCAATTGCGAAAGCACTGTTTTGTACAAAAGAGCCAGCTTACCTCGGTTTTCCTCAGAGCATTGTTGAAAGACGCTTGTTCATAACTAGACAATTCAGTCATTCCGACCAACTCCTTGACTTCGTCCGGACCCAGGAGAGCCAGCGTGTCAAGGTCCAGATCGTTGCGGATGCCCAAGTTGACAAATTCGTCCTTGGGAACACAGGCTTTTTGGAGGAACTCGTTGAAACGTTGGGAGGATTGGGCTGGGGTTTCTTGACAGACGAGACAGGGCTGGCGAATGACGGTCGCGTCGTAGGTGCCTTCGGGTTGGGATTCAGAGGGCTGAGAAGAAGAAGGAAAACACCTCGGCCTTAGATACCGAATGAGAGACGAAGACAGGATCAGTCGATTACCTTCACATCGACAGGATTAAAACCCCGGTTCGTACTCGAGCGCATGATGGAACGCAGAGGCGGAGGTTTCCGTCCCACGTACCTCTGTTAGTCGGTCGAGAACATTTGATGAGTAGCCACATCGAGTCTGATACAGAAGTAACTTGGACTTACGCGTACAGGAATGGCCGGAAGTTTGAGATATTCCGGGATGGTAGAAGTGCGCTTCCTACTACTTCGTGGACGATGATTTGAACTGTAGTGCCTCGTCCAGCTATCGAAATACACCTCAATAGGCCAGTGGTCAACAAAGTCATTGAGTTTTTGTTGACGTTCGACAACCTGTACATAAGTTATCGTGGGTGAGGTTCTGCACAAACTCGAGCTGAGGACCATATATTCACCAAACGAACGAGATCATCCCATTTCTCCTTCTCTTGCGCTGTGTGAGGTTTTCGGATATTCAGACCAAGGTCGCGTGCACTGTCTCGAACGATACTCTTTTTCGTCGATGATCAAGATGATGGATCAAAAACTGTGGCATTAGAACACGGATTTTGGGAAAAAGCTACCTTGAAAGACCCAAATTGAAAATCAGTGTAGCCCATCTCACGTTGTAACTCGTACAGGGAACCCCGATGGAGGCGCGGGAGAGGAGGACGTGGGACTTGGATGCGATCAGGTTTGGGTGGATCAGCCTGAGGCTGCATTGGAACGAAGGTTATATCTGAGTTTTGGATTATTTCGGACATCGTAGAGTCAGCGAAAGGTGGGTTGAAACTTCAACTTGGGTGGAAGATCATATTATGTAAATCACCATACCCCACTGGGGTAACAGCACCTTGACAATGCTCCTTCATTCACACCAGCCAGCGAGACTTTCTCGACTTTCTCGAAAATGTGCAGCGAGCCTTGTGTTTGGTGGTGAGTTCCGTGTTATACAGATTCCAGTGGTTTACATTCGAAATACTTTTGCAGTACGTGCGCGTACCCACTCCTCGTCGAATAGCACCTCCTTGAACAGATGAGTTCCTTAGCAGAAACGATCGCTGAGATGTGAAGTCAGAACAAGAATTCTTGAGAATGCGCAGTTATCTCCCGTACCTCTTCAGTTTGGCTCGTCTATCGAGAAGGGCTTCCGCTAATCTGCCTTCTTTACGAGCCTGTTTCAGCTATACCGGACTGTCAGAGCTCGATAGCTATGCAAAGAGCACTCTACTGACCTCCTTCTTGTCCTTTGATGACACGACACTTCGACCTGCGCCCCAGGCTTGATACAGATGGCTACCTTCGAGTCAATCAACTATTCTGAAAGGAACATATCTGGCACTGACTTTGTGTTCTTCTCGTCTATCTTTGGTGGACCAGCCATCCCTTCCTTCTTCTTCTTTTCCTCTTCATTCGCCTCCTTCTTGTACTTGTTCTGAATTTTGAGCCAGAAACGCTCCTTGAACCCTACTTCGTCGCTATCCGCTCGGAGTTGCAACGAACCACCTGCGACCTCGTCAACGCTGAGATACTTCTCGTACGAGTTCATCAGTGCGACCATTCCGTCTGGCATGATGACTGGTGTCCATTCTTCCTGTGGACCTCGAGCGTCTCTATCGCATGAGACAATACCAAAGTTGTTGGCTGACAGGAACTTTCCCTCTCCGGAACCTGAACGTATATTTATCGTTGGTGAACCAGCGACTCGAGTGGTTACCCAGACCTGCGCGACATCTGTTGGTGTACGCTGGAGAAGAGACTGCGGTTCGGAGTCGTCCTCTGACTTTTCCTTGTCAATGAAGTGAAGCACAACACGGTTTGTGGTAGAGTTGAAGTTGAGAGAGATCGGTGAAGGGTCGGAAGGATGAATTATGAACGTTGGACCGCGGATTTCAATGGGATTTTCAGGAAACACCCAAGTGTCTGGATCAACGTCGTCTTCCTTTCGCCGTTTGCTGCTACTAGAGCCCTCGTCGCCATCTTCTCTTCTCCTCTTCTTCTTCACTTTGTCGCCTTTGAACTTGAGCTTTGTGGAACGGATTTTATCGTCGCCCATGGTGATAGACGGGAATAGAGAAGATATTCAATTGTGCTGGCTGACGTTAACTAACGGAGTTCTCTCTCACTGTTCAACCAAATGGCACCAGTTCGTCTTCGACATCCAAAAGGCGTAGCTACCATCCAAGTCCCTTTTGACAATAGCTCATTCACTGTGAAAGATCTACAGCAAGAGATCTACACAGCTTCTCAAATTCCTCCTTCTCGGCAATCCCGTCAGTGATCTCCTCCACCGATTGTACTCATTACAAACCGAACACATAGTGAAAACCGGGTATCCTCCAAGGAATCTTGATCTCATCAATCCGGAACTGCCAATATCCAGCCTTGGGTTGAAGACAGGCGACCAACTGATTGTTAGCGAAGAGTCGGGTTCATCTTCGAGAGTTGCCAGTTCGGAATCAAGCACATCCCAAGCAAAACGTATCAACCCCGCATCTCCCGCTCCAATCACCTCGAAACCATCGCAATCAGTACCACCTGCCCCTGTGAATCCTCCTCCACCTAGTAGTGGACCAGTACACATACCAACTGATGGTGGTGTTTTAGTTCATCGGGTAAGTTTGGTCGTCTGCTCTCTCTATCCACTCCTAATCGTCGTATCATCAGGTCGTTCCAGATGATAATTCTTGCCTGTTTTCCTCGGTGGCCCTGATCTTTGAGCAGGATATGAACAAAGCACAAAGGATGAGACAAAGTACGCCCGTTCACATTTAGCTATTTCTTAAAGTGCTCAACCGGATAAAGTCGTTGCAGACGGTATAAGAAATGATCCAGAAACCTACAACGAGGCTATCTTGGGGTATGAAGTCCCTTGACTTTATATCTCCTCCGCAACTGAAGAAAGTAACACAGGATGCCTCCCTTGAAATACATCGAAACCATAACGAAGTCCACAAGCTGGGGCGGCGCCATTGAACTCACGATTCTAGCTGCCCACTATCGAACGGAAATTTGTTCTGTCGATGTAGAGACCGGTCGAATAGATCAATTTACTCCCCAGAATGATAACGCCCAAATGCGCTGTATTGTCATCTATTCAGGGATCCACTACGATGCTGCAACACTGGCACCAATGGCTGACGCACCTTCTGAATGGCACCAAACGGTCTTTCCTATCGTATGTCTTCTTCATTGCTAGTTTTCGAATCACATCGCACCAATTGATATTGCATATCAGACAAAGCAGGACACTTCCGATGGAGTCCTGGTTGCAGCGAAGAAGCTTGCAGATGCTCTTCGAGCGAAGAAGGCTTTCACCAACACAGCTACATTCGATCTCAAATGCGAGGTACGCCGCTTCCTACATGGTTGCAGTGGCCGACTGACGTGCACTTTAGGTTTGCGGGCAAGGTCTCAAGGGAGAGAAGGGTGCGCGTGCGCATGCGGAGCAGACAGGGCATACTCGTTTTGGTGAATATTGAATCGACCGTGCATGATGAAAGAAGTCTGCGTTTTGTACCTCGATGATAAATTCACAGTGGTCCTTCTATTTCCATCGTCACTGGACAATGGTCTGACGCGCCGTAAATCTCGCTTCGAATTTCGCACTAGAGAGGATGAAGTATCGTTCATACAGGCCACGCACACAGAGGATGAAAAGCATACCATCTTGACTCGATCTACTATTCGTTCGCTGAGCACGACTGTCATCAACATTGGTCAATCGAATAGGAAACCATCGAAGTCGTTGAAAACTTACACATATCCAATCGCCAACCTATACCCTTCTGTCTGCAATTGAAGCGATACGAGAAATATGTGTAATGTTTATCGTCAGGATGCATACTGCGCCATATGTCAACAAATTTTGGAGACTCGGCATCTGGAGGGTTCAGAATATTCTTATAAGCTGTCGTTTCTGCTTCAGTATAGCCCGGTGTCTTATTCCAGTTCTTCTTTGCATTGGAAAGGTCTACAGAATTCCAGTAAGCAACGATATGAATAGATGGACAACCATATACCAATTTCTGTCGGCGCAACGTTGAGGTCACCAGTCCAGATTACAGGCTTTATTTTGTCTAGATCCCGAATGTATTTCGTGAAATGGACATTCCATTCTTTTTTGTCGTCCAGGTTCTACCATCGAAGTTCATAGTTGCCTTCGACGCAAAATAGCGGAGACGCACCTTCAACTCTGTTCCAGCATTAGGGACGTATGTCCCAATCACATAATGATTCTCGAACTCGAGAGTGATGATTCGACCCTTGACTAATGATAGGTTAGGATGTCCAGGAAGAGAGCGGTCTACAGATATGGGTTGATGTTTTGATAGGATCGCGGTTCCAGCTAGAGAAGACGTCAGCGTCCTCTTTCAGAGGGTACCGTGACAAATATTACAGTATCCCTTCTTCTCTGCTATCGCCCAATAACAATGTGGAAATCGGTTCTTCAATGCCAGATCCACAGGTTCATTGTTGACCTAAGAAAGTCGGACATGAGTGTTGGCCGAAGATAGCGTCATTTTTCATACCTTTGTTTCAGTCAAGACTAGGATATCTGGGTCCTCAGCAGCAACATAGAAGCTGAAGCCCTTGAAAGTTGCTATCAGCGGCGCGCGCGTTTACTATTACCAACACCACCGCCGTACCTTCTTCTGGCTCGAGGCTAATCCACACACGTTGAAAGTGGCCAGTCGTAGAGTTCCTTGGTGGCGTTCAGGGAACGATATATGCACCGGTAGCACCTTGTTGGTCGGTTGGCCATTGCCGGATACCTCGGTGCGGTTATCACTGGGACCAGGAGGGGGGGATATCTTCGCCTTCTTTGAAGAACTTTTCGTAATAGACGCGTCTTCATCTCCAGACTCAAGAGCAGCCTTTCGCTTGGATGAGCTGACGCGTTTTGGGGGCATGGAGCTCAAGAAAATTCGTAAATTGCGCGAAGGAAAGAGGATTGATGATGGGAGTCTTAGAAGTTTAAGCATCGTGGGAAATTTTGTCACAGCGCAACGGCGCTAATTTTTTCGTCCCCTATGCCCTGTGTTCGCCAACAAAGTTAAACACCATTCCTACTTTGACTCTTCGTGAACCACATATAGCTATCTCTTGGATCTACACAGACGGCGTAAGCCGCTAGTATTTAGTTGATTCTTGGCACTTTGAACATCCTTTTACACCACGACTTGCCGAAGAAAACTCAACTTATCACAACCTACTATCGCATCGCCGTGTAGCAGATTTCCTCCACCGAGTTTCCAAGAAATCCGAATGTCTGCGCTCGCGTAATGTTCGTGCATTTGATGACTACTAACCGAGTCTCTGCATAGTAGACAATCTGCTCCTCGAAACGAACATATTCCAATTTCCAAATAACCTCTTTCCGATCCAAATCCTTCTTCTACTATGCTGTTGCAAAGAGACTGGGATTTTCAACTCTTCGCACTATTGAGCAGTCATTATTACCACCGGCGGTTGCTCCATGAAGCATGCAGTCGCGGCGACTACTACTTATGACTCCGGTATAGTTATCGAAATTCTACCTTGGCAATTCTTTTACACTCCAACTCTTGGCGTACTTGAAGGAAGAACCTCGACTTTTAAACATGCTATTCTCTCTTCGTATCGTGGAGCCCAACCTTTCCGGATCGTTCTTATCGGTCTGCCGTTACGGTAACTCTCGTCATGGTGTACTAGGGTGTACTCCCGAGTCCAAGTACCATCTTCTTTTTCATCTTCCGGCCCCGATTCAGTACAACGATGCGTTTTACAAGAAGGAATCTACCCTTCCTCATCTTCTCTGCTCCAGGAAATGGTCCATTGGTGAGCATAGTATGGTAAACCCTTTACGATACTTGATAACGTTCTTTTTCCCCTTGCGTGTATAGTTATTCAGTTTATACAATGCTTCGAGAAACCTTGGCAGTCGCATAATCTAGCAACAGTGGGTCTCCCTTCTCGCCGAATTTCACGTCTTTCGGAAATGGGGCGAGCAATTTTCTCTCTCCAGGAAGGTATATAAACCATATGTTCCCTTCCGCTTCGTACCAGCCAGGGATCTGTATCACCACCATACAACATGGCATCTCCCATCTCCTCTGTCCCCAGTCCTGCATCCTCTACCCACCACTACGACAAGAACCCCGAGACGACTTCTCCTTCTGAATCTACAACCGACTTACAAACCATCAACAGCTCGGAACCTCAGAACAATCCAAAAGTCCTTGAGGATAACTCTCAGGACCAAGATTGTTCTGACTCGGAAGACAAATCAAAGATTCAACTAACAGACCAAACCAACCTCCTCCCGTTCCGTCAGATCATCACCGTCTACATTGCTCTTTCCGCTTGCGTTGTAGTGACCGCTCTTGATTCCGTGATCGTAGCTACTTCGCTCTCAACAATTGCCTACTCCTTCCAGGCGGGCTCGATTATCTCTTGGGTCCCTTCCGCCTATCTCTTAACCTCAACTGCATTCCAACCGCTCTACGGTAGATTCAGTGATATCTTTGGGCGCAAGAGCGCAATGTGTCTTGCGATGGGGCTGTATATGCTCGGAAACTTGATTTCGGGTTTCACTACAGGTAGCATTGTTCAGGTCATCGTCTGTAGGGGCGTGGCCGGAGCCGGAGGAGGGGGAATTATTGGAATGATGCAGATCATAGTCTCGGATATCATCACGCTGAGAGAAAGGTTATTTCCCAACCTGTTTACTTGCGACATGATTGCTTACCATATTTTTTCTCTTGTCTTTACTCTAGAGGGAAGTACCATGGCATGATCGGAGCTGTCGTGGCCTTAGGTTACACAATTGGACCGATTGTGGGTGGTCTCTTGGCCCAGAAAGTCAGTTGGCGGGTATGTTCTTTTTGTTTCCTGCATCTTCTTGAACATTAACATGCCGGCTTTCTAGTGGTGTTTCTGGGTGACTCTTCCGTTGTCGTTAGTATCTTCAGCCGTTGTAGTCCTTGTGTTACCTGCGAAGCCGGTGGCAGGCAATATTCGACAGTGAGTAATGACTATTAGAGCGTTGATCAGTGACGCTTATTTGTATGTTACAGGAAACTGCTCATGGTAGATTATGTCGGCTCATTTCTTACGCTCATTGGATGTGCACTTATTATGCTTCCACTCATCTGGGTATATTCGTCTCGTTATCGCCGTTCCACTTGTTCTCATCTTCAATACATATCAAAGGGTGGTGTAACATTTCCTTGGACGCATCCTGTCATCCTCAGTCTGTTGTGTTCCGGCGCGTTGGTGATTGTTCTGTTTTGTTTGTACGAGTGGGATTGTGCAAAGCTTCCTATCGTCCCCAGTGAGTACTTTCACCAGATCTAAATTGATGTCTGTTGAATTTACGAAATTTGTATAGTGTATATATTTAAGCATAGCACAGTTTCCGGGGTGTACATTTGTATGTTCGCCAAGTAAGATTTCTCTACTTCATCCAATTCTTCAAAAGCTGAATGCTCTTTCAAAATATTCCAGTGGCTTCGTGTTCTTCTCCTCTTTGTATTACATACCCCAGTTCTTCCAAGCGGGTCTGGGATACTCACCCATACGTGCCGGTTCGTCATGATTTCTCAAGTCGGTATCGCCATTTCTCATATTCACTTCATTAGGATTATTCCTTATCCCACTCTTGGTGGGCCAAACCGCATTTTCTTGGGCTGCTGTATGTGACACATTCGTATTTTTGCTGAACGCCATCATGATATCTTTGCATCATACTAGGGCATGCTGGTCAGTCACACTGGTCGTTATCGGGTACGTCTTACCGAAACTTCATACCACTAGTACTAACACATCCTCAGGCAATTGTTCACAGCGGCTTTGCGTTCATTGCAATCTCGTGCGGGTGTATCTCGACTATCACGCATCATACTTCAAAGGCCACCATGGTTGTCTTGATGTTATTAGTAGGTTGTGGAAGTGGCATGGTGAGTATAGCAATCGATATGAATGAGCAGTCAATTGAAATTGTACGACAGACTCTCGCGACAACGACTGTCGCCGTCCAGGCCAGTGTAGCAAGGAAGGATATGTCTGTCGTTACTGCATTCAGAAATGTACGTGCATAGTTCGAGGATTGCAATGCCTGAACTAAGCTGTCCGATTGCAGTTCGTTCGTAATCTCGGAGCGGCGTTGTCACTATCAGTCGCCTCTTCTGTAGTGTAAGTGCCCTTGTCTCAGTTTCTCTTCCACTTTCGCTTGAGCTAAGCGCATATTTATTAGGAACAACTCCCTTCTCAGCTCGATGGTTGAAATTTCCTTACCTCCTTCAACCATCACCTCGATTCTGAATGACCCCTCTATACTGGCGCGCGCTTCCTCAATTGGTTTGCCTGACGAACAAGCGCTTCATGTCCTTGAGAACGGCTACGAAGCAGGGTTCAAAAAGTTCTTCATCATCAATGCTTCCTTCGGTACATTGGCGACGATTGTGAGCATACTGATGGTCAAACATAAGGAGTTGAGTCGAGACGATGATGACAAGTTGAAGAAGGAAGCAAAGGCAGGATTGGCGAAACAAAACTCAGAAGCAGATATGGAAAATGGTCAGGCTGCTAAATCTGATTCTCAGATGACAGAGAAAGGTGAAACGGAAGTTGGGAATGGGCAGACTCCAATTGGAGCGCCAAAATCGTAAAAAGTAGTTCAAACTTCAAGGTGCTGCTGGCAGCTGGAAATGATAGAGTCAGTAGATAGGTAGATAGACCCATAGAGCAATTAAGATAGATCACGATTCACGATGTCCAACGAGCTCTGTCCAGTCAACATAGACCAATCTGAAAGATCTAGGATAGGAAGGTCAAGACTCAAGTAGGTACATATCAAGAAAACAAAAAAAAAATTGAAGATCAGAAGTCCAAGGATGATGGGCGCTTAGAGCCACGTGGGTGGTTTTGAACCATTGTGTGATAACCCTGATTAGACCTTTTTAACTTGCTCTATTCCCTCATTGCGAAACCCCACCCTCCTTTCATTCTCCGGTTCAACGGTGTTCTCGAGAGCTCACTACCTCTCGACTCGACTGATCTACTCACGATTCTGTTCATGCTTCAACGAAATGCTCACTCACCGCGGTTTTTCAGTAAGAGCTGCCCTTGTATTCTGTGGTGTCGCATCATTTCAACTCATCTCATCAGGCGTGGATTGAGGTCGACGGCAAAGCTCTCCCAGAATATCTCACTGCTGTAAATGACAAATCAAATCAAGTCTCTTGTTGGATACCAAGTGAAGAGTCGAAGGTTGGGATTTGTCTCCCTACGCGCTCCATCAACGAGGTTAACGCGTCTTAGGCGTTCTCTGTCCATTGGTCCGATGCTGGTGGAAAGGTGGACACGTGCTCGTTCATCACTCTCGATGGTGTGGTTGTTCCGGGACGATTCTTGCTTGGAAGTGGTACAACCTCTAGGTCGGGTGTCAGGACGTCGAAGAATACGGAGGCGCCGTTCATTTTCAAGAAGTCTGAAAGTGGTATGTTCTCTCTGCTCTAAGCTTATGCTCATACCGACAACTCTGTCATCTGGAAGGCGCCACTTTATCGACCTCGTCTAAATCTGAAGCTGGGATGATAATTCTGAAAATCAAGCGAATCGACCGTATCGCCCCTCGACCTGCGAATGCGTATCATGACTTGACGAAGGTTCTACCAGCACAACCAACTGCTGGCGATCTCTGCGCTGGGTCCGTTTCACGAGGATTTTAGACACGAAGCACTAATCTTTTATATTTCCCAGTTTTGGCGAAGAGAATGTATCTTATGAACAGTCACCGTTTACATGGCATATCAAACCTCATGATGCGACAAGCTCCAAGTCCAGGAAGATCCCAACCTATGTTACCTTCGTGTTCAGATACAGGTCGAAAGGTGCGATTTATTCACATACTCACCTATCTCAAAGAATGATCAGGAATATTACAGAGTTTCTCCAACTCCAAGGCATCATGGAACCCGAAAAGATCCCAGACACGCCATCACCTGCCGTTCCCAGTCGTCTACGAGCTCCAGTTCGTCGCGTAGCCAGTGCTCCAGCCGCACCTGCACCCCCTACACCAAGCCCAACTCCTCCTTTGAGATCATCAAGTAAAGGAAAATCAAAGCCATACATTGCGGTAATAACCTTGTGCCTATGATCATTGTTCATACCAAAGACTAACACCGAACGTTATAGAACCCTTATCCAATACACCGACCCACAATTGATACACGGAGGACCGCAAGCTGGCGCGCTACACCTGCTGCCCCCGGCAGTGCATCAAGTCATTCGCTGGTGTATTTTGAATATTCGCCTGCTACAGCTGTAGGCAGCGAAAACACGGATTCGAAACACCACGACAACTCACAGTGAATTCTTTTTCACTGTCCGAATGGAAAAACCTATCAAGGACCCGTCAATGTACAAGTCTTCTCTTCGCTATGTTCGCTCTATTCGACCTATCTGCTTCTCTTTGCTTTCAATATCTTTCAATGTTTTTGCTCTCTTGTCTTGTTTCTCATCTGATTGCTGTGATTTCTCTGTTTGTCTGTCTGCTTTCCTGCTTCGTCATGTAGTGTTCTCTGAATCTTCGCTTTAAATACATGCTTTCGAGTCAAACTGTATCGAATAAGTAGGGCTGGTTCCAATTTTGAATTTGCGTCTAGATCTGAAGCCTTCATGATCAAGTACCTGCTAATGATCGTTTTGGGACTCGAGCATCTGTTTGTTCAATCCAAGCGTTGCTATACTCAATTTCGCTCTAGCATGTTGCGTTAACGTCAAGAGGATTAAAGAGCACTGCGAATACGCGTCGCGTCGCGCTACGCTAATTCGAACACGATCGGTACGCGATCACGCATCCTTGGGTTCCTTACCGTGACTCGAGGTGACTCGTATCGTGACAACTTTTCCTCTCTTGAGTAGTAGTACGGATACTAATATACTATCGACCTCTATCGACTGAGGTGAGATGACGCTAGTCACACATTACACCTCGAAGATACTGATGATAACTCGATCTAGGTTCCTCCCTATACTTAGCATCAACATCCTCGACGCACTGCTCTTTGTCCTTTATCATTCCATTCGACCCCTGTTACAACAATGCCAGTCTTGTTATCCGATTCCACCGAACCCTCCGTGTTGCCCATATTCATAAACACCGGCCTCTTCTACGAAAAACCCCTCGATAAGACAGCCAACAACTGGCCTGATTGGTCCTGTCATGTCCAGGCAATCTTGGGTCTTTCACAAGGGCCCGCAGAGGGTTATATCGACGGTTCCATTAAACAACCAAATGCAGAAACTGAACCTAGGGCACACCGAAACTGGTCAATTAACGACAAAGCCGTCCGGTCGTTCCTCATCCTGAAATCCACTCGCGCCGAGAGGCCGTTCATCGAATCCGCAAAGACAGCTAAAGAGGCATGGGATGCTTTGAAGGCGAGACACGAGCAGGCTGGTCCTGTCAAGCAGGCGCTGCTGATCCAAGAGGCACTAGGGATACGGTATTCTCGTACTGAGCCGTTCTCCGCTACCAGTTCTAAACTCAACGACCTAAACACCCGTATCTGGGCCATGGGCACTCCATCTGAGGAGCTGTTCCTTTGCATCTTGATGATGAACGCTATGAATGGAGTCGCAGAGCTTGATACTACCCTCAAATGCGCCACTCGAGATCTGGCTAAATCCCGAATAGACTCTTCCGATGGGAAACCCAGATATCGACCCTCCGATATCAGTATTGCCCTCGATGCTGCACACAGATTTTATACTATGTGGCAATCGGGTTGAGGACGTTGCTGCTCGGAGCGCAGAGCAGCTTGCTACGTTCTTCTATATTACATTTGATGTACAGAAACAATCGTGTGTTCGTATTCAATCATTCCTCAATCTAGGCCAATTATCTTCGCTCCAGTGTGGAAGACAGTCTTCTTCACAATCTTTAATCTATGACGAGCTCTCGAGTTAGACAATGAAGACAATTGAATGTGTCTGGCATGTTGAACTTACCACTTGCGCCTGAATAAGCTCTGGCTTGATACCTTCGGATGCAAAGAAGATCTGAGGCCAAGCGTAGTCAACAAATTTGACAGAGGGTTTGACGAGGCTTTCTTCATTCTCCAGCTCGATAAGGACGTTTCCCTTGTGGTTATTTCTTTGGAACGTTGAGCATAACATCAAGGAGATTACTTCAATTGAACCTACTCGTGGACAATCGACGGTGTAGTAACGAACGCGACTCTTCCAGCTTCCGCACATACCAATTTGCCTATCACCCTCCTGAAAATCTTCTTCTCCTCTGGTGTGGCGCGCTGATAAGCAGGGAGGTCGTCCAACAATTTGCCAGGGACTTTCTTCATGATGATAGCCGGGCAGGGGTAAGCATTAGTCCAATGCTTTGCCTTATACGACAGGGTACCAGAGTCCACAAAGTCACCGACTATTTTGAGTGCTTTAGCTTCACTCAGAGTGTAGACTGGGCGAGAGTCTGGACGTAGGATCTTAATGACCAGATCGTTCCCGTCGTAATCCGACCCATTGTGTGCCTTGTAAGATCCTTTGAGATCATAGACAGCTACGCTATTCCCGCCTTGGGGAAGCTTGCTGCCATACTGAATACCATGTAATGGTAAAGCTGCAGAAGTAGAACGAATAGGCATAAATTGTCAGTCACCATTTGAATCAGTCAACAGTATATTCAGCGAAATCATACAGAATGCCTCTTGGTCTTCTTTCGTTAGCGGAATTTGCATGATATGGTTTCTCCAATAACCCCTCAATGTCGGAGCTGAGCGTTTCTGAGAAGCCATCGAGTCAGGCTTCAGCAGCATTGAAGAGGCAGAAGGAGTACTTACATCTATAGACTTCGTCATACTGGAAGAGTATGCGGGGGCAGCATGAGCTATAGAGCAAAAGCCAGCTAGATGGCATATCATCGAGGTGACTATGAGGATGTTGAAGAAAAAAGCTCGAAAGCGAATGAGTTTCGCCATGGGTGTAAAAGTTGTGAGAGTTCAAATCGAAAAGGGGAACCACCAGGGTTATAGCTCTGACCAGCAGAGACTGAGGGAGAAACACGAGTGAGAGTGATGCTGATGGCAGTGTGTCCTGAGGCTTCCTTAGTAAAAGTTAAGGTTCCCCACAAAGCCCTACGGCCTCCAACGTCCTCCGACGCAATCTCCAACGGACATCAAGAGGAATTTAGCGCCTTAAGCGCTTATCCATTCGGACACAATTTTGGGCGGCTGTTTTTCCAACACTGAACGTACTGAACAACTATCAATGATTGAACTTCACGTTTGGCCTGCACAATGGGGACTCCCCTCCATGGACCCTACCTGCTTATCTCTTATAATCTATATGCAACTCATCCAGTCATCTAGTTTTGTGCTTGTTGAAAGCGTAAATCCCGACCTCTCACCATCCGGTAGGTAAGTACTTGCTATGTCTGCATTTCCTTCCAAGTTCCTAACTCAAGTCGATTGATAGGCCAGCTACCGTTCCTGAAATATGGACAAGATATAACTATCGCGCCTTCTGCATCTATTGTGTCATACCTGGTCGATAATGCAGACAATTTCAAGCTGAACGTCACGTCCAGTCCTCAAAATACCCCTTGGCTCATTCACGCAGAATCCAATCTTGGAGACTTGGTGGTATGTATTCTACATATCTTATAGCACCGGAAATCCTGACACCAAAGCATCTTTTGCAGCTACATATGCTGTACTCTCTCCATGCAAACTGGAACGAGCTCACCCACCCGTCCATCGTGTACAAATTTCCCGTCCCTCAAAGATATTATACCCCAAATCGACTCAGGGAGTCTTACAAAAGCAGACTAGAAAGTGCAGGATTATGGAGCTTGCCAGGGATTGAGCAAGAGAAGAAAGGGTTTTCGAAACGACGTCCACGGAAAGAGTCGAAGGTAGACCGTCGTGATAGATTCCTAAAGGTCTTTGAGCGAGAGAAGGTATGGGTTCCATTTTCCACCTTCATACTACTTTTCTTACTTATGCTTCAAAAGGTTCTAGAGAAAGCTCGCACAGTCCTGGATATATATTCGCGTTTGTTAGGTACTAAGAATTATTTCGACGGAGACCAGTCAGTCTATGCTGATTATTTTTCATCCTGTCATGATTCTGATTTACTAGAATAGACCTTCACTCCTGGATGCAACCGTGGCCGCACACATACTCTTGCTCTCTCGACCGCCTTTCCCTGACCCTCTACTACAAGATCTAGTGAACACCTCATATCCATCACTAGTCTCGCACGCCAATCGGTTGTACGACCAAACTCTTTCTGCGAGTCTACCTACTCGCAAGGCTACAAAGAATAACTTTCTTCAATCATTTTCACCTCCTTTTGGAGTCGCCGAGGAGTCGGATGTATGGGAGACCCGCCTCAGATTTGCTTTCATAGGACTCATGTTGGGAGGAGTCGCTACGTATCTTTTTGCGACACCTTATGTTCATCCCACTTTGTAAGTGTCAATAGTCCTGTATTCAGTAGCAAGTAGATACAGAGTTATATGATGCACACTAGTCCTGCTTGGAGACTCAAAGGATAGTACACCACACACAAAAAGGGCAATAACCATACACCGAGGATATTCCAATCCCAAACCATCTGTTTCCTTGTTTCTCCAATAAGCACCCACCCGAAACCCAGGATGAGGTACAATGTATATTTGGACATTCCCATTGCTTTATGTGATGAGGAACAAGCAATCGACAACGGAATCCCGAAAGCGATGGCTAAGCATGCGGCGAGAGAAAAGTTCAGGACTGTTATAATTGAGATCACTGTGGAACTCAAACACAGATTGAAAGCCTTCAGGACAAGGGACAGTGGAGCAGCATTTTGTGGATCATCTTGTGGGGCAAACTTTGCAAGAGCTAAAGGAAGAATGTAGGCCGCCAACCATGATAGGAAAGAACTGTACTATAGGAATGTGAATAGTGGACTCAGCAATCGAATGTTGAACAGGCTTACCGGAAGAGATTGAATCGACCTGTTACTGAGAGAGAAGAATAGTGCAGCACCAAGAAGATGTGTCCCAAGCACGATGAATACGGCGTCAATGACTGGTCGTCTGCGCCTGGTCCATACCATATTGGTGGACCCTTTTTCGTTCTTGGGGTGCTGTCTTTTTATCCATGCTGCATTATTCCAGACTTGCAGACCACCAAACATCATCGCAACACTTATCAGAATTACGCTGGGAAGGTAATTGCCAATTTTCATGAAACGGTCTTGGGTCGTCATGAGGTAGAAGAAGAATGAGGCATGCAATCTTTCGAGTAGATTGTTTGTCGTACGCAGGGTAGATTCGATGATACTGGGCAGCTACTCAGGTTTGGGCCTTGATATTTTGATATTTTTCACGCTTACCGGCCAAGAGAATAAAAGCCGTGTGGTCCTGTGGAAGGTACCGCAAATATTGTGAAAGCATCGATCCGGTACCTAATGAAAAGAATGAGGTTCATTCGAAGATTGTAGAAAGAGATATCGACTTGCTGATGGAACAGACCATGAACACCACTTCCACGGCCAGAGGCTTGGTATTGGACGTGACGCCATAGATTTCGAGCATGCGCGGCGTAAGTTTTAAGTTCACGATGGTTTCGAATGCTTTCAGGAAGCCATCCGAGGTCAGGCTCGTCCTTGTGGTCGTAAAGAACGACTGGAACCCCCGTCCTGCGGGAGATGTATTGGAAGGAGTTGAGGAGATCTTGATTGGGTAACCGACCATTCAAGCCCTCTGATGAATTACATCTGAGTCCGAAGGCCAGCACGAAATTAAGGATACAGTCGTACCATGGAATATTCCAAGATGAGACAAAGAATGACCAGGGTAGTCAATATTGAGAGCGGTCCAAACTACACCAGAAGTCAATTCCAGACGTGGTGCTTTCAGGTCTATGTAGTGAATGAATGAAACTGAAACGGGTGGAAAGTAGATGTTTGCATACTCGATTGGGTCACCCCATGATACGCGCTCAACCATGCTTGCATTCCTTCCATATAACCGTCACTGATGACGAAAACAATATCTCTAGCCCACAGAGAGTATTCTGAACGCACAATGGATAATTTAGATTGACAAAGGATTATCTTGTATATTCTGACCTTTCGCAAATTTCGAGAGCGCCAGCACAGTGGCTACGCCTCGCAGGTTCAAAGTCCCATTTCCTTCATCCACCCTGCTTATCCAGGATGCGGAAATTATGGTTGCTTCAGCTCCTGAGACTCGAGGTGATCGCAAGATAGCGTAAGCGTTCGTTCCATTGATGTCCTGCAGGCCTGCGTCAGTGAAATGCCAAAGCAATGCGACTGAAGAAGTGACCTTGGAAGGGCCAGCAAATTCGTAATGTTGAGTAGATGAGGGCAATCCTATCTTGAGGAATTCATTTGCAATGAATTGGGAACGTCTGAATCGTCGACAAAGTCAGAGACGTGGCATGAAATCGTGGGTTCCTTTCCATCTCACTGCTCACTCGTAGCATTAGCGTCTCGAAGGGCTTCCAATCCTTCCAGGAGCCGGTCTGCATCGTGCACTTGTTTCCAGCCCCAATACGTGTTGACCTTGACGTCGTAATCAGTGCTAGAGTGTCCAAAAGTAATCAAACTCTTACCTGGCCGGGTTGTAAAGCATTCTCGTCGAAGTATACTCCCCGATCCAATTGAGAAGAAGGAATAGAGAAGATCCACACATATCCGGCAACGATGAGTGCTAGCCTGAAATCGTGCGTGAGTCAGGATTGTTGTGGCCATGAAACAATGTAGCAGCATACTTGACAAATGTTATTTGTCGAGCTATGAGAGAGAACAAGGCTTTTCTTCTGTTAATTCGTGCTAGAGTTGGATCGCCCGCGGGTCTTGAGAAACGCAATATACGTTGAATAAGCTTTGAACGGAGGCCTTGGCCATCCATGATGGTGGTATGTGAAAGAGATACAAATGTCACTTGATCGCGACCCTATTGTCAATGTTCGGGATCGCTTGGCCTTTTCCTCCTTGTTCTCATACATTCACCTTTGATTTCGTGGCGCGTAATGGTCCGGCGCACTGCTCAGGCCTCTTCCACCTCCTCTAAAGGACTCGGGGCAGGTCAGATCCTCCGGCGAGACGTTTTGAATGCATGGGGCTGGGTTGGCTCAGAAGTCACTGATTCTTCGTCAATAACGCGCGACCATTTGCTCGCCACTTGTGGATTTTCAAGATGGAACAACTACCCCTTCTGTCGGAATAAGCACAGGTCGAAATCACGTAGCCCACAAAATTCGGAACCTTCAACTACTACTCAAACATCGAACGATGTCCTCGCAGACGACGTGATTGTTATATCGGATGGAGAGGATGAGGGTCATAGCTGCAGCAAAAAATCATGCAAGAGCAATCCGAATTGCCTGAACTACCTAGGTTCTGAGAAATGGCAAAGCAACGGTACGACATGATATTGGCTCATGGTTTTCCAACGATGTACTGAACAGGATTCAGAATCGGTTGTGGATAATTTTCTGCCCCTTGCAAAACTCGGTGAAAATCCTGTACTGCGTTCCAGAGACCCAGATCTACCTGTCGGGCTGAAGGTAACTGTTGACGCAGATAAATGTTCAACGGTGGTATTTATAGGCCATCATATAGAATTTAGGTGCCACTTGTTATGCCAATGCATCCCTCCAAGTAAGAGCTTCCTTTCGAGTATTTTTGGTCATGCTCAATATCTTCAGGTTTTGTATCGCCAATTGCCGCTCCTAGCTGGTGTTTACAGTTGCCAGATCCCCGAGTCCAAGAATATGGTATGACACTCCCTCCTTGATTCCAGCTACAGTACTTGACAGGTTCTTTCACTTACTTTTCCCAAGGATTCACCGATTTTCCAGCTTCAGGTTACGTTTGCAGCTCTCCAGGAAAGCATTCAAAGTGTTTTCAATCCATCAAATCTTGTGGAGAGTCTACAGCTACGGACTGCTGAACAGCAGGACGCGCAAGAGCGAGTGATTTTCCGCTATCAAGTCGTTTCTTTGTATTTACCAACAGCTTCCGAAGGTTTTCGAAATTGTTCATGACCCATTTGGATGCGGAATTCAAGAAACAGTCGAACCGGTCTCTGCAGACTCTAGTTAATTCACAGGTGGGTAATGACGCGATTACAGGCGAATTCATGTTTGACAAATTCTATGTATCAGTTCGAAGGCGAACAGGTGTATGGGACGATGTGTGACAATTGCAGATATCGCTCGGAACGATCCTCACATTTTTGGGAACTCGAAGTCAATTTTCAGGTTCGATACTTTTATTCATTGGGCTCTTCCTGATTCACTTCGATGACCGTATTGTCTCTAGAATAACTCCAAGCTAGAAGATTGTATCAGTGCTCTGCTTGAACCCGAAACGCTGACAGGGGACAACAAGTATGTGCACCCACATACAGTTTGGATGTTTCTGACACAGCTACTATCAGGTACTTCTGTGTACAATGTAGCAGCCTTCAGGATGCTACTCGATACACAAAGCTTCAGAGGTTACCTCCTGTACTTCATATATCACTGCTCCGTTTCGTCTATGATCTCAAGACGATGGAGCGCAAAAAATCCAAGAGCACAATCATTTTTCCTAAGGTCTTGGACTTGACACCATTCGTTTCTTCGCGTATGCCTGGAGATAATGCAGAATCTTCTAATAACGTATACGAGCTTCGTGGAATCCTACTGCATAAAGGCCCGAGTGCTTATCATGGCCATTATGAGGCCCAAGTATTTGATGTCGGGTATGTTGTCGCTCCGATGGTCTCTGACCATTCTGCTCATGCCTTCATTGCAGTGCCAATGCTTGGTTCTTATTCAACGACGAAGAAGTCACACAGATGAAGCAACATCTGGGTGACAAACCTCCTACTAAAAAGACCGGAAAGCTTGACGATGACGAGAAAGACGAAGAAAAGTGAGTTGATACATTCTTTGTCAACAGTCACAAGGTGTCAAACAGTTCGAAGACCAACAGGTTCCAAGAGAAAGAAGAGTGCGAATGGTTCACGAAAGCGTCAACGAGTCGATGATAGTGAAGACGAAGTATCATCGTGAGATTCTCTACATCAAAACGTTCTCTGTCGTAGCACTGACATGTATGCAAGGTCCCCGAACACAAGCCAGGCTACGAGTCCGAGGTAATTCAAGTGGTTTGCTTTTACTTTCGCTGCCCTTACGCTACTTTCAGTGACATTCACTCCAAGGACGCATACCAACTCATATATGCCCTACGACAACCTAATTATTGTTCGGATACAAACCTCGCTCCTCCTCCTCGCGCAATGGGCGTTGTCAACGAGTTAAACGCTTCTCATGACAAGGAGTGTGAACATTATACGGAAAGGTGCGTTTGACTGAATTGACATTGGAAGTGATAGTGTGATTTTAATTTAACTATTAGGGAAAAAGCAGCTCGTGCGGCCTTGGACAATCGTAGACTGCAAATGCTAGACATCTACAGCAGTTGGTCTGTAGCTTCCGAAGATGATGTTCGTGATGTTCTAAAGAATCATACCTGTCCCCTCTTTCCCCTGACTTCTCTTCCATTTCCAAGGACTGTATCGTAGTGAGCCGCGAGGCCCTAGAGCAGTGGCTATCTGTGCATTCAGTCGAGGATCTTTTCTCCAACGAGAACACTAATTCACCTCCGTCTCCACCTATTCAAATACCTGTCGATGATATTCTTTGCACACATGGTCGCCTGGATCACCGCAAAGCGGATATGATGAAACGCATCTCTCGGGTGCGCTCCTTTGAATGCTACGTATCGCTCACATACATCTAATTAATTATCAGACAGCTTACACGAAGATACTGAAATGTACTAACTGCGTATTCCAGCCAGCTCTCTCATTGGACGACATTTGTTCTATTTGCGTTGAGGATGCCTTTAAAGGTATACAATATCACCTCTTTCGTTGGCACTAGTCCTTCTCATGTTCTGTCGAAGAACGCATGTATCAAATAGAGCATCCTCGTCTCGTAGCTCAATTCAACGAGAAAGCCAATTCCGGAAACGAACGTTCTGGATACTGGATATCAAAGGCCTGGCTAAGAGGTTTGATGTGATTTTATCTGACCGTCACAACATGCTGAAAAGACATGTTAGATTGGGTTCTTCAAAAGCCCAAGATGCATGTCGCTTCTAAAGACGATCCGCCTCCCGATTCCCCTGGGTTTGTGGACGATGTTCGCTGTGAGCATGGCGGTTTGTCTCTCAAAATTACCGCACGCCGGCGCATCTCAATAGAGGCTAGTGATCTATTGACTATGCGTTTCATGAGTGTTATCTAAGGGCAGTATTTTTAGGCCTACGATATTCTGACCTCTTTGTTTCCTGAATGGAAGCCAAGCCCAGTAACCGATGGTTTGCGATCTTGATCACCCATGCTGCGAGGTCTGATTTCAATTACAGATCCGTGTCCTGTTTGTGAAGTTACGGCCTCTGAGCGCAGAGCAAATAATTTTGGGCATCGTAAACAGGCCGAAAGTGAGAAGGTACGCAAGCATGCGATTACATGCATTTACCTGCTCTAAGGTTGGATAGGCAAAATTGAAGTATATGCTCGAGTATGCATCTGATAAAAATTTCTTCTTCGACCACGTTGCATGCGCCTTGATCCCACTCGACTTCTTGCGCTGTTGGAGGAAATGGGTCAACAAACCTTCAGAATATGACAGACCGGAAAAGCTGGATAATAGCGGATTTTTCTGCAAACATCAAATGCTGAATGTGGACTTCTCGGATTTCGAGTCGACTGCTGCAATCATTAAGAGGACCGAGTGGGACGCATTGGAAGACCTGTGAGTTCAGAAGAGGCGATCAACCGTTGCAGTTCACACAGGGTCTGTCTTTAGATATAATGCACAGCCCTTAATTACTCTGAGCTCGTCAGAGGACGATGAGACTAGGCTTCGACTCGATCTACCTATTTGTTCGGACTGTCGTGAAAAAAGGTTGGCTGCTTCCAGGCCAGTGATATTCCTTGCTCAATCCAGCTTCTCACTAGGTTGTCAATTTGGGAAATGACAGAAATAACCGTCCGATTTCATGGAAAACGATCACCGAAGGAGAACGGAGACTTACCAGTCACCCAGAAGACTTATGGCAAGAATTCTGCTCGTCAATCCAAACGTCTGCGGCAACTACGCAGCAACGGATTCAACAAGCACATTTCCATAACCAAGCTCATGTCTGTCAAAGACCTCAAAATTGCCGTAAGTGTCAGTCTATCTAGCTGTAGAATATCATCCTAATTAGGGTCATCAGCTCCATGAAGAATTTGACGTTCCTACTATCTACCAACGACTCATACTGCATGGTCAAGAGCTACTCGATAACGAGGCAACCGTAGAGAGTCTCCATATCCTCGCTAATGATACCCTGGACCTATACGAAGAAAGTGCAACGTTAGAAGCTTGGGACGTGTATGATGATGTTATTTCCAAGCAGGAGGAAGGTCACGGTTTTGGTGGGACTCTACTTGGTGTTCTTGACTAGTGTTTGTTATTTATACAAGCAGTGAATGTACTTGAGTCAAAGTGATCTATACCGAAAATCAGATATGTAAATCAATTGCAACGAGTGTACGATAGTCCCAGGACACGACACCAGCGAAAACCAAGAAATATTATCGCATAATAAGCCCAAAAGAAATGAAGAAAATTGTCAACTTGAATCCCTGATGTTATACAAAGGTAGATACTGGTACTGGATTAGCATAAGATGGAGATCTGATAGGTGTTTTGTGAGCAGCGAGGATGTTGGATGTGGTTTCAATGACATCCAAATCATTGGATGCACTGCCCTGCATTGTAACTGCAGCAGCAAGAGCTTCTTGAGTGAGATCGGTCATCTCCCCAATCGAAGCGACTTGGATGGCCAGCAAAGGGGTAGGTGTGATACCTGCAGCGGCTGCGCGAGGGGCAACTGCATGCTGAGCTGCTTCGGCGACGACCGCCTGGGCCGCAACAGCCAAGCGATGGGTTTCGGGTGGGGTTGGGCCAGTGAGAGCAAGATCATAGGCGGCCAGACTATGCTCGACAGCATCTTTTTGTTTGGCCAGGTGACTGAGGTTGTCCAGCGCAGACATACTCGGAATAGAAACCTCCGTCTTCGTCTTCTCCGCAACGCGGGCAGCGACATTTTGTAGTACCTCAACCACTCGAGCAGGCGCATGTTCAGATACGTTGGTCGGAGGTTGAGGGGGCATCCTATCGAATGGAAATTTAGCATGACATAGTGAAAGAGAGGAGGTCCTCACCGTGCAGCTAGTCGGGTTAGCATCGGATCACTAGCACGTCGAGGAAGGTCTACTGCCCCGGTTCCAGCACCTGAAGGGCGGTTCGACCAAGTAGGGTCCATAGCTGAGCGAGGAGCGACATTGATGTGGAATGTGTTTGAGAGCTGGCTTTCCTGACCGTCGAGCATGAACTTCAAAGGAACAAATAAGCAAGAAGCGAGTCAAGAATTGTGCATAGCATCAACTCACCTTGGCAATCACCGTAATATCGCAACTTTGGGCATCTGGCGTCGGAGTTCCTGCCAATTCATCACCTTTCCAACTGAGCCAGGAAGGTAATGAAGGGGAACTGTAAAAGACAGGAATATTCTGCCAGGAGGCCTGAGGATCCCACACGCGAGGTTTCCAGTGCCATCGGAGACCACAATAGGCTACTCCAGGGAATGGTCCAGCCAACTTGCGATGGAATGGTCGGAACTGCCACTTTCCATCACCAGCCTTCTTCGCTTCCACGTTCCAGATATGATTTCCTTTTGATTTGGCTTTCCGGCCATCTTCGTTGTACCGCTGAATGAATGGATGCCGCCAAAGGTAATTTCGTATCTAAATGTCCTCATTTGGGTTTGATGTGGGCTAGTGATAACGGACGGCTCTTACCTTTTTCATTGGAATTTTTTCCTCCGGATAGCCATGCCTTGCAAGCTGGAATGTGGATACGAAATGAGTGTTGGGAAAAACGCATTGTATGTTCCCCTCACCTCTTCTAGAAAAGCGTTCGTAAAGGCCTGAATGCGGAACTTGAAAGGACGGAAATCCGGGGATTCGTCCAATCGTTGCATCTTCTTCGCCATCAACGTTTGGTGAATAGCTTCTCCCTTTGAGTCAGTCGCATCCACTACAAAGGGGGAAAGGGTGATTCAACGGTTAACAAGGATCAAGTTGGAAGCACGCACGGTTCGAACACGTTTTGTTGAGATAATCAAAGAAAATGCGGTCAACAGCACTGCGGTACTCTTGAGGGACATCAGACGATGGTGTTGACTGCGCAGATGGCAAATAGACCAATCAACCACAAGGTCGAATCAAGAACGGAGATCAACATACATGAGAGTGATTTCCGCTTCTGGGTGAATCTTCGTCGTCGTCATCATCGCCTCCATCTTCTTCATGTGCATGAGTTTCAACAGCGCCCCCGGCGTCCGGACTCGTACGAGAGGAAATAACACCTGATGAATGAGGGGGAGAGTGCCATTGAGGGGGACCTGGTGCATTAGCATATGAAAACGTGAAGGGATGGACAAAAGCTCCGCCTATTGAACCAGTTTTATTCATCCTACCAGGAACAACAGGCTGGGCCACAGTGCCGGAAAAGGATGCGTCCGGAACGGTGCGAGTTGATATCGATCCCGTTGACATTGAGTGCGAGTGTCTGGTGGGTACAACACTTTCGGACCATGCACTTCGTAATGGCGGAAATTTAGGTGCAGGTGTATTATCAATTGATTGCGCAGGGCCGTTCGCGATTGTGGGATAGTTGGAAGTAGGCTTGAGAGGATTAAACACAAAATGGTGGTTAGAAGGCGGCGTGGCAGGAGGAGATTGCAGAGCATGTGCGTGTGTTATGTCGTTAACTGAAGGATAGGCATTGATGCTAGGAGGCGGGGACGGATCGTCTTGAGGCTCGATTTTGAATTTAACGCGACGCTCAGCGTCGATATCCGTAACGCATCTTTTGCGATTAAAATCCAGTGATGGGTCATGAGCGGGAACGGACATTGAAATATCAGCGATATTGCGGTTAGCAGGATATGGGTCGGAAGATTCGAAGACTGGTGGTAATGGTGTGGGATAGTCTGTAACACGATCGGATGGCGTGTACATTGGGTCGCCAACAGACATGTCTTTAAATCCAGAAATCACGTCCGACACGTAAGCCAGTTTGGACCTGAGATCATCGACTATGTCGACAATTTTCCCCGCCTCGGCACGTCCGCCAACTTCCGACCTACAAAGATTAGCCGCTGTTGAAGCAGATTGTACAACTCTGAGTGGTAGTAGAGAACAAGAATGGTGAGATTAAACACGACACAATAGAGACAAAAGCACGTACTGGTCGAGAATGTCCCTCCCAATTGTCAGAGCACGTTCATCCGAGGAGATTTTGTCCGCTGTAACAGGAGGAGGTGCGACAAGTAGAGATGGTACCGGCATTGCAATATTGACAGGTAACGCCACAGAGGGAGAATGCTGGCCTGGAGAAGGTACCGAGGGTTCTAGAGCTGACTGCAAAGAGGACTGGCCTGCATTGTATGAAGGGGCGGGTGGATGCATGACAGGTGGAGGAACGGAATGATTCATGGGCGGGGAAAGCGATGATGCATGACCGGTGGGTAGCTTGACAGCCATAGCGTTCTCTGCGGGTGAAGGAACAGGAAAAGACGAATCGAAATCCGGTATAAATGCAGCTACGGACGACGCAGGTGGTGGATAAGCAACAGGGTCAAGGGTCGTTGGTGGGTCCATGAACGCAGCAGACGCGAGGTTGGCAGAGGACACGTGCATTGTTTGGATAGAACCGTTGGAATCGACGACAGAAGGAAAAACAGATAGAGGGTCAGAAAGAGAATGTGATAAGGAACGTGTAGGATTCTGAGCAAGCATAAGATCTGGTCCCTCGGAAGATGGTACTGGTGTAACATCGTCAACATCGAATGCCATTGGCAATGTAGGCACCGCAGGATGATTTTGGTCGATTGACATGTAAGACTAGTACCAAAGGAGGCACTGAAGGTCGTTATAAATTTCGTTCAAGTTTATAACAAAAAGATTGGGCAGGCTTTTTGAGCCAGTGTATGAGATCAATTTGAGATCGAAGCTTGGAACACGCGGAGAGTTGGCAGTACACTTGGTCGAATGAGCTGTCGTCAAAAGCAGCTATATGAGAGCGAGAAAGAAGAGTGAGAAAGGTCCAGGATGGATGTTGTAGCAGTTGGCGACGCTACAGAGAAGAACGTTGAGGAGAAGATACGAGGTAATTATGCGATATGAGCGACGACAAGAAGGCAACCAGGAGCGAGCAAAGCTGTGAACCGAAAGAGAGAGAGAAAAAGATGATAATGGAAGAAAGCGGTAATCCGGTAGTCATTGAATCTGTACCATGCGTCACACTGGCGTGACTGAATTCACTTCCGCCGATAACGCTTCCGTACAATTTTATTTATTTTTATTTTATTTATTTTTCTATTCAGTCCCTTATGTGAACACTCTTTCTGCAATAGTCCACAATCTGTCTGTCTAAATCTTCAGCCACTCAACAATTCATTCATCTACTTACAAGTTACCGTCCGAATCAACTTGCGTATCATCACCTTTCCTTGCCAGCATACTCATATATATTGAAACCTGTTACAATCATAGTAATAGCACATGTGCATAACACTAATTCTAGGAAGAACCATGAGCTTGCCTCAAACAGTGTTCAACTAGAGCTTACTTGGATAGTCCCAGCACCATAACGATACACAGAGAGCCTTGTGCAATTAATGATCAGCAGTTTAGCCAGAAACAACACATCGATCTTTACCAGCCACTATCATTCACGCAATTTTCCCCAGGCCAATTATTGATCAAAGATTGCGAGACTCAATAGATGTGCTGTTAATGAAGATGAAGTAATACAGTGCGCATGCGCACTACACCTCACTACCTCACCTAACTTCTTCAGTATCTTCTCCTTGGACTCCGTGAACGGTCTCTTTCTCTATGACGATCATTACTGCTCATAGATGAAAGTCATGTCAAGTCAGAAACAATTCCGCGAAACGAGAAACTCACTCATATCGAGACGAGTGTCGGTCGTATCGGTCACGATCACGATCGCGATATTCATCTCGTGAAGAACGATGGTCAGGTCGTCCAGAAGGCGCTGCAGGCACAGCCCCGGAAGAAGGCGCAGAAGATGCGGATGCTGACTTTCTTTTCTCCCGTTCTTCTCTGAATTTCGCCAGCATGTTACGAAGTTCGTGGTAGCCTAGGTGCATCTAGAAAGAAAAAGCTTGAATCAACTTTTGAAAAGCAAGCTATGGAGAGCCAATGACTGACTTTGCCACCGAAGTGATCGGCTAGTCGACGATCGGAATCCAGCACGGACAGGTACGCCCCGCAGACATCACATACACGAAGCTTTTGGTGCCCGGAAGCGCCTGAGGTGTCCGTCAGTTGCTGCAACTCTCTCTGAAGATTGTGGCTTGAGTGACAGTGAAAGAACATGAGGGTAACACACACACACCTCCTTGTCAGCTTTCTCGCTTTTGAGTGCTTCAATCGCCGCCATTTCCTTCATTGACTCGTCGACTTTCCCTTGTTCACCTGGTACTATAGTTGATTCCACTATTCGGGACATGAACAATCATTACCCACCGAGAGCTTCGATCTTTTCTGTTCCACCTTGAATTGCCAACTCAATTTCAGCAATTTCCCTCATCTGGAAACCGTGAAGGTCTGTTTCAACAAAGCCACCCACAGCAAATAGATAGATACTTACCAAGTTTGTCGTCTTTGCGTTTTCCTCAGGGGTTTTCTCCAGCCGCCGGTGCGCAGCTCGTATCCGCCTATCACATTCATCAACAAAACTGAAGATGTTCGATTCGTACTCCATCTGGAACCGAGTGAATATAGGATCATTCGGGTTCTTTTCCTTTTCTGCGAGAAATTCTTGCTTTAAGCGTTCTGTATGAGACTTTGGGCATGCACCGAGATCCATTTTCTGCGCGGAGTCCATGGTTCCAGTAGTCGATTGTATGAGATTGATAAAGGGCTCACCGTGTTGGTGAACAGTGCATGAGGACAAGTTCCGCACAGGAAGTTCCTGCAAACTTTCTCGTCTGACCAA
Organism: Lentinula raphanica; assembly: GCA_027919835.1. Lineage (NCBI taxonomy): Eukaryota > Fungi > Basidiomycota > Agaricomycetes > Agaricales > Omphalotaceae > Lentinula > Lentinula raphanica. Next base: position 245,969 of record JANVFP010000006.1, on the reverse strand, counting down.
ACTAGGTTTGCGTTTGCTACACCCATTGCCTCCGGGCCCATCATTTGCTGATGAATTTTGTGATGAGCATGCGTTTCACAGAGCAGGAAGGATATATGACACGCACTTCAAGCAGCTTGCGCTGCATTTCAGCTAAACGTCCCATGTTCTAACGCGTCAAAAAATCGAGGAGCGGAGATGGTCGTTGTTCGATGACAAGTATGTGATTTGATTTGTCAGCAGCTTGGTGATGTTTGGCACAGGCTAGTAACCAAATAGGCGCCCAACTCCTTCAACGCCAGTGTTGCGACTAAAAGAAACACACGAGTTCGTTACTTTGTGAGATGTAAGTACATGGGCTGCTTATATACATCAACGTATGACAGTATCTACAACTGTATCATATATATAGCTAGCAAATAAGTTCAAGTGCATCAGGATTATATGTACATACGATATATGCTCATACTGCAGCCACACGAAAGCCTGTAAGGGCTCCATTTCTGACTCCTTGGGAGTACAGTCGGCAGCCTATGTACATGGGATTGGCAGAGGCAGTACAGTCTGCGGTTGCTATGATGATCAAGCCGACCAAAAAACGGTAAGCAGAAAGCGAAATCCTACAAAGTAGAACGAACAAATTCACACCACGCGAGCTCTACCTCTGCCACGACCAGGTGCTTGACGCTTATTTCGTCCTTTACCTCCACGTGAAGGTTGACGTTCGTCTGCATCTGTCTGGGGTTTCTCCTTGGACGACGAAACAGAATCGTTCTTGCGATTGAGGACTGGCGTAGTTGGGGGCGTAAAGCCACCCACTTGACTGATGAGAGTGCGAATGTCGTCAAATTTCTCAACGATGTTCCCCTTCACTCCCTTGGAGTATTTGGTCATAGCTTTTTGACCTTCGGAAGAATTGATCCAAGTCCAAGCGTTGCTGATGTCTTGGGTATTAGCAAACCCGTTTTCAGGCTGGAGTACCATATAGACAACTTCAGGCTCGTGCGATTGCAATGCGAGGGATAGGATGCTCGTTGAAGGAGGCGTGGCGTAGATTTGCGCATGATCAGAATCTTTCGGGGGATACTGTTCTAATAAATAGGAGATGATGTCGTGATGGCCACTTTGAACAGCGACGTGGAATGCTGTACGATCCTGTGAGTCGCGTTCGTCCACCTCGGCATCTACATAGTGGTTGTCAGTAAAGTTCTGAACGTAGGCGATTACCTAAAAACTGACTATGTTCATCTAGCCACTTGACGAGGTCGAAATCTCCCTTCCTGACAGCGATATGCAAAAGAGTTTCTTGAGGATCCTTGGGCATAGCCTTGACAAACTCTTCGTGACCTGGTCTGACTTCACCACCGGCAGCATCCACGTCGTTCTCCCAGATACCCTTCTTCACCCCTTGCGCATTTCCTTGGCGAGCAGCATTGAAAACAGCTGAGCGATTCTTCTGCACTTTCTGTCGTTGTGCACGAGCGGTATCTTCCGCTTGTTGACGCTGTGCTTGAGCCTTTGTTTTCTTGGCGTCCACCTTCTTCTTCTGTCGTTCCTCAGCTTCTACACGCTCTGAAAAAGGAAGCAGAGGGAATATCGTATCGTTAAGCATATCTGGTAGGGCTCTGAGAGGCTGCAACTACCTTGTTCCCTATCTTGTTCTCTGGCCTCCTTTCGAAATGCTGCCTCTCCTTGACGTCTTCGTTCTGCCCTTTCCTGTTCTTCGCGCGCGTAGCGAAGCCTCTCCGACCGCTCTGCAGGTGATTCTCTGGGTATAGGCTCATAGTCCCTCGGCGGAGGAGAGAAACCTGAAGGTACCTTGGAGGCGAGAACTTGAATCAATGATGAAATGGCTCACTGAAGTAACTTGGGCCCGACCTCATCGAGCTCTGTCGCTGATGAGAATGGTGACGGCATCGTGAAGAGTATCGATTATTCAAGAATCTCTCGAAAACAAACCTGAGATTGAGGAATCGATTTTTATCAAAACCGAGGTCCTCAAGAAAAGAGAGCTTACATGTAGAATGCCAATTCGTCTTCGAAGTCAGAGTCATTTTCATAGTGATCGTCAAAGTCATCGCCATCATCCGAAGTGTTGAGATGGTTGAGAAGTATATGATAGGCCTCCCCAATTCGCTGAAACTCCACAGTGGCGTCTGGATTATTGGGATTTTTGTCTGGATGTGTGCGTAGAGCGGCCTATAAAGATACCCATATCAGACCAGAAGGAAGAAGTATTCTAGCAGCGAAGGCCTATCGCACCTGCTTATAGGTATTTTTGACCACCTCTAACGACACGCCCTAGAAAAGTGGCAAAGTTCAAAACCAGGAAAGAAATAATCATGCAAAAATTGGCTAACCGGTTCTAGCCCAAGAGCTTCATACGCACCAGCTACGTTTCTCGATCCATACATTGTGGGGCATGTATTTTGTGTAGTCTTGGACGAAAAGCAAAGAGGAATGAAACTTTAACCTAGGAAATTCAAATAATAAATTAGACCGTGACGCGAGAAACGCTGAGAAACGTGACTTTCATGTCATGTGTGACTGTCACATCTCTCCGCAAGACTTTCTTTGTGGCTTCAGTTTTGCATGGTCCCCCAAAATCCAACCTTAGAGGGTATTCATGATGCCGCTACGTCTTCAAGTTTGCCAAATAATCCGAAAAGCTGGTTTGAAGGGATAGACAAGTGCGCCTCACATTCTTGTACACTGCTTCTGTCGTTCACCAATGTACATATTCCGGTCTAGTCCCTACTTCCAAGCTGGTTTTGGCTTGATGGTACGCTGGAGGAATCAACTCGACGCGTTCAGACTATCTCATCGTTTTTCAAGGGGGTGACAGTCATTCTTGGTGGACTACGCAAGTTTGCCACCTTTGCCGACGTATTTCTCCGCCGTCGTTTGTTAGTCCAAGTCGAAATAAATAACAAAGATCGTGCTTACCCATGGCTCCTTTCCTGGATGGCACATCAAAACCAGATACAACAATCCGCTCGACGTAGATCGGCTTCCCTCCTCTCTAAAAGCCACCGACTCAGCCTGGAAACCACGGTAGAACAACATCAGAACGGAAGCTCTTCAGTTTCATTCAACCTAGTTGCCGGAACAGGTATGCACTGGCTCAAATACCGCGGTGCTTGGATGCAGGTGTTGTTCTCGCTCTTCGATAGACTCCCGCAGGATATTCGCTGAGTCGTGGAATTAACATTAGGTCGTGCGGGAGCGTGACACACGCTCAATGCAAATGATGTCAGGAAGTCCTTGGGAGACTGTCACAATAACTACACTTTCGCAGGATCGAGACATATTCCCTCAGCTTCTTGCAGAAGCTAGAGATCTTGCCATGCGTGGTCAGGAAGGTAAACTCGTCATTCAGACTCCTTGGGGTACAGAATGGCGTCCGTTTGGTCTCCCAAAGAGGAAGAGACCTTTGCATAGTGTCGTCCTAGACAATGGTATTGCTGCGTCCATTGAGAACGATCTTCAATCCTTCTTGAGTAGACGTCAGTGGTACGTCGACAGAGGCAGGTCTACCATGCGCATATCCTGGGATAGAAAGGGCTAAAGAACTTTCCAAGGCATTCCTTATCGTCGCGGATACTTACTTCACGGTCCCCCTGGCTCTGGGAAGAGTTCCTACATACAAGCTTTAGCCGGATCATTGAATTACAATCTATGTCTTCTCAATCTCTCTGAACGAGGTCTCGGCGACGATAAACTCACCTATCTGCTTTCAACGGTACCGGAACGAAGCTTTGTCCTGATTGAGGATGTGGACGCTGCGTTCAATAAACGGGTACAGACTTCAGAGGACGGGTAATGTGCTGTGTTTTAACCTTATTCGTCTGTGCTTATGGTGTAACATTCCAGCTATCAATCGTCTGTAACCTTCTCTGGGTTCCTAAATGCACTGGATGGCGTAGCTTCTGGGGAGGAACGAATCGTATTTCTGACCACGAATCACGTCGAACGACTGGACTCTGCACTCATTCGACCAGGTCGGGTAGATTTCACACAATATGTTGGTGACGCAACACCCACTCAAGCTCAAACTCTCTTCGAACGATTCTATGGCACGGAACCAGTAGAGACGATCGATGTTGGTCAAAGTCTTCATGATCTCGTAGAAGAAGAGATCAAACACGGGAAGCGGATAAGCATGGCAGCTCTACAAGGGCTTTTCATTCGCAACCACGACGCCCAGAGTGCACTAGCCGCCTGTCGACAAACCTTCCTTGAAATTAAAAGTACTTAATACTCCCCAGCTCACTACTTATGGATAATACACCTAGATGCTAATCGCCGATAATGAAAGTATGCATTGACTCATGCAGCATAATGAGCGCAAATGAACTAGAATACAGGTTTCCGCTTGCGTCCTGTGAACTTGGAGTCTCTTGGGACGCTTTCCTTCCCTCGTTTCCGGTATAACTAATTGAGGCATAGTGTCAGAAACATTCCTGTAGCTCAGACATGATGATCACCTCTTTTTTACGCAGAATCCAATCCCTATCTATGACTTTTTGGGACTTGCGTTTGCCATTCTTATCTTTCCGCAGATCCCTCGCTCTCCTTTTCTCGAATCTCACCTTTCCATCTTCCACTACATCTCCATCTAGCCCCTGGGGCACTTGCTGTTGCTGTCCTCCTCCTCCTCCAACGTACAAACACAAGAACACTTTTCGCGCTTTGTTTGAGTTGGGATAATCAATGACCACACCTCCTCCGAATCCGGCTTTTTGTGCTATAGAGGTAATGAGCTGTATTTGATCATCTGAGGATGGGTAAAACTGGAAGATGGCTCGTGAGGGATTCCGCAGAGCGGAATGAAGTGTGGTGAAGAATCTGTGGAGTCTATGTGGTGGTGAGGATGTAGGATGTGATGTCTCTGCGTTCAAAAGCCATTGAAGCACAGATATGCTGAAAGAACGTATGAGTATCCTAGAGGAATTGACACGACAATCGCGACGCACCTTATAGCACCGTCAAAACTCCCAGGTCTAAACCCAAAGCCTTGACCGATATCTTGTAGAAATAGATCACCTTCAACTTCACGTTCCAATGCAACCTCTAACATACGCCGATGAGCACAAATCAGTAAGCAGCTCGTACCGATTTACCTAGCATACTAGGGGCAATGTCAACACCTGCCCAGATATAACCCTCCTCATCCAGAATCTCACCAGATAAACCTGACCCACATCCGATATCCAGTAGGAAGGCTGGCTCGTCAGGAGGTAGATTCAGGAGCTCCAGAGCTCTGTATGTCATATCGGCTTGGATTTGCTGATTCCGAGTACTGCGTTAAGAGCAATCCTTGATGCCTGTCGAACACGAGTATTCATCTTGAACGCACTTTTTTGTGTATTTCTTAGCTTCAGCATCGCCATAGTACTGTTGCAGTCATCATTACACCGTAGAGAGTTTCAAAGCAATCTTAATTTACAATCTCTGGAGGGGCTTGAAGCTCTGGTCTTGACATTTTCAAGAAAGCGAAATTTTGGGAAGGAAGAAGGAAAGAAAGTATGTGGGCGCTTAGATATTTCGAAATTGACTCTCATCCACCACAGACTGGGAGATGGCAACATCCAGCAAACAATATCAAACTCGCGGTGAAGAATTATGGAAAGGCAGATCTGAGAAAGTCGTCAGTATTCCATTGTTCTCCGATCTCATGGTTCTCAGGTGTCCCAGAATGCAGAATTATTCGCGTTGACTTATGGAGCGTTGGTCGTACAACTGATCCAGGACTACGAGGATTATACAGAGGTTAACAAACAACTGGAGAAGATGGGATACAATATTGGCACACGCTTAATCGAAGACTTCTTGGCAAAAAGTAATCTTGGGAGATGTTCTGATTTCAGAGAAGTAGGTGAGGTCGTCGCAAAGGTATGTACTTTCCTGGTTGGATGCTCCTTCGCCTTCACGGAAGACCCAGGTCGGCTTCAAATCGTTTCTGAATATATCGCCGTCTATAACACATCATGCCCCTCCTGCACCTACTTCACCTACTCGGCCGACGAGCACTTCTCAAGCAAGCAGCACAGGCTCATCGTTCTCACTGATCTTCGACGAGAATCCACTCGCTGAATTCGTGGAACTTCCCGAAGATGCTCTTGAAGGTGGTCTGTGGTTTAGTAACGTGCTCTGTGGGGTTATCAGAGGCGCGCTCGAGATGGTGAGCGCATACATTGTTCGGAATCAACATCATATCGACCCTCATTCCGCAGGTTCAGATGCAAGTGTCTGCAGAATTTGTATCAGATGTCCTACGAGGAGACGAGTCAACAGAGATGAGAGTCAAGCTGATAAAACATCTTGAGGAAGAAGTGCCCATTGGAGACGATTAGGATTACTCTAGGGATGATACTGTAACGAAAGACAATGCTGCCTGTGTACGATACATATTGACGTTCACCATCGGTCCAAATTATTGAGCTTCCTCGCCGTCTTCGCGTTCGTCTGGGTTCTCTGTCCACGGACCTGGAAAGAAACAACGCGATCGATATCTCTCGACGTGTCAGAGAAACTGAGAGTGAACTGACGGGTAAGTGCATAGCGTGCCGCCGACCAACATAACTTCCAATCATCCGTTGGTGTGCGATATTCTCTCTAATCTCCCTTCTTAACTCTGATTCTATCCTCAATTCCGTCAAAGGATCCTTAGACTTCTTTTCCGGTGCCTTTTTCCCTCCCAGCTTCGTTTTCGTGTCTACTACAGGCAATTTGCCCATCTGGATCAATTTTTCTTCCCTCTTCTGCTTTTGAGCTGCCCGAGCAGCGCTGAACTCCGCCTGAAGCTCCTGTATTGACTTGGATGGAGGCCGAGGGACAAAATTGATCGGGGCCAATGGATATTGCGGTACAGGGAGAGCAGTTCGGGGTGACTGTAGGAAGGAGGAGAGAGCGGTGGTCTGGAATGGTGTCAAGTCCTTAACCCTACACCGGTCGTGTATCTGGAACCGAGCGCATAGACGATGCGAAAGGTGAGGTCCAACTCCGTAAATGGAGGTGAGGGCAAACTAGATTCAGTCAGTGCAAGTTGTAAAGTCTGAGAGTCTGTGAGCACATACACGAGCGAGTTGGTTGTCGGGTAAGTTGATACCAAGGATATGGACCATTGGCCTATGTAGTACAAACGGAAGAAGAGAAGTTTGAAGAGACTGTGGCCCGAAAAAATTCACACACTCAACTTTCCTCCGAACCTCCATCTCCAGAGTCCACCACAAAGTCTACTTCTCCATTCCTGGCATATTCTGCATCATGTCTACCAGCAAAGCCGAAGGACGTCGCGAAGACGCGCTTGCCAAACAACGAGAGCAAATGCGCGAAGAATTTGAGCGTCAGAAGAAAAACCTCATCGACGAAACCGAAAAGGCTCGGCCTTCGAGCCATCGTTTCGTCGGACAGAATGATTCCATGGAAGACTCTCTCAAGAACAGCACTGTCGGGCTTGTCCATCTCGAAGAGTTCCAACAGAAAAGAAGGGAACTCGAAGAGGCAAAAGCCAGAGAGGCTGCGCGTACCAACGAGCTCAAGTGAGTCGTTTGCTCCTTGATATCAAGCTCAGATGGCTTATAGGACATGGAGAATTTGTTTAGGGATGACATGAAGAAGGTGAAGAAGAGGAAGAAAACTGCCAAGGCGACGTTGTCGTTCGCCATGGACGATGACGCGGGAGGAGATGAATCGAGTAGCAAGGATTCTCCCGCGCAACGGCGCTCTGCGTCCAAAGAAGAAGAGGATGCAGATGGTGATGACCGTGCTAAGAAGAGGAGCAAGTTTCGAAAAAATCCTAATGTCGATACCTCGTTTCTGCCCGACCGCGAACGAGAGGAAGCTGAGAGGAAAGAACGCGAACGGCTGAGGCAGGAGTTCCTTCGAAAGCAAGAGGAGCTGAAGAAGGAGGATATAGAGATTACCTACTCCTACTGGGATGGAAGTGGGCATCGGAAGAGTGTCGTGGTGAGTTATAGGTTCCTTCGTTTCTCAGTGTCCTTCGGATCTAACAGGCAGTTTGTACGCGTGTATTTCAACCGGCGAACTCTTTTACCAGTGTAAGAAAGGTGACTCTATAAGCACCTTCTTGGACAAATGTCGTCAACAGTTTCCCGAGCTGCGTGGTGTCAATGTTGACAATCTGATGTATGTGAAGGTCAGTATCGTGTCCTCTACTCTATCGTCCTTCTGCTCATACTGTCACAACATCAGGAGGATCTCATCATACCCCATGTATGCTTCCAAGCTTTCATTTTGAGGTGTTTCTCTTACCGTTTTGCTCAGCACTACACTTTCTACGACTTCATCGTCAATAAGGCCCGCGGAAAATCTGGGCCTCTGTTCAATTTTGACGTCCACGACGATGTTCGACTTCTTGCCGATGCGACGAAGGAGAAGGACGAGTCGCATGCTGGAAAGGTGGTGGAACGTAGTTACTACCAGCGTAACAAACATATTTTCCCTGCTTCGAGATGGGAGGTGTTTGACCCAGAGAAGAATTACGGGAAATATACTATAGCATAGCAATCGTGTACGACTATGTATATAACATTGTGCTCATCATGACCATATCTGGAATGATCAGTGTATATGTTGAGGCAGTTTGGATGCAAATGTGATAACTTCGTTGCTTACTCCCAACTAAGTTGAACTAACTCCCCACACCAACTTCACCCTTCCTCCGATGGCTGGCACAGGAGCCCGAGAAAATGTCTTCGCCACTCGTATGGCCCTCACGAACACCAAGCTCCGTCTCAAGGGCGCACAAACTGGTCACTCTCTGCTGGCGAAGAAACGAGATGCGTTGACGACACGGTTCAGGGCTATTCTCAAGAAAGTTGACGAGGTGCCGGAGCTCATCGCTACCTTCTCCTTCCCAACACTCAAAAGCATGATCTTCTAGGCCAAAAGGAAGATGGGCCGAGTGATGCAGCTAGCATCCCTGTCGATGGCTGAAGTCACATACGCAACAGGAGACATAGCGTATCTCGTCCAAGAACAAGCCAAATCAGCGTCGTTCAGAGTCAAGTCGAAACAGGAGAACGTTTCTGGTGTTGTCCTGCCTGCGTTCGAGGTTGACCGTGTGTCGGGATCCGGTGCGTTCGCTCATTGGCCCCCATTTCGTACGGCGCTGAAGATGAAGGACTGATCTGCTTAATCGTGTCCCTTTCCAACATCCATACGCGGATAGACTTCAACCTCACTGGTCTCGGACGTGGCGGGCAACAAGTTCTGAAGGCAAAGGAAGTCTATGCAAAGGCCATCGAGACACTCGTCGAGTTGGCTTCGCTCCAGACGGCATTCACCATCCTCGATGAAGTCATCCGAGCAACGAACAGGCGGGTAAATGCTATCGAGCATGTGGTTATTCCTCGTTTGGAGAACACGATCAAGTACATCATGAGCGAGCTGGATGAAATGGATCGTGAAGAGTTCTTTAGGTTAGTAAATTTCAAGAGAATTCATATTATACGTTCTGATGTAACAAACTGCTTGTAGATTGAAGAAGGTACAGGGAAAGAAGAAGCGAGATAATGCTGCGCGACAGATTGAACAAGAAGGAAAGGAAGCAAGTGTAGAGGAGTCATCTGTGCCACAGACGAGCACTGAGGGAGAAGAGGAGGAACAGGCAGTGGATTTGCTGAGTAGCAAGGACAGCGACATTATATTCTGAGCATTTGCACTTCGTATTCCAATCTTCGTAATGCCTTCTAATGATGCCTGATACCATGTACACACACAAGGGTTGTTTAATCCAAGGAAATGAGATCTCACAATGCATTTACTGGAGCCTCATAGCATGTGGAAAATGGCATAGCAAAGACGCATGAGTACATGATGGATTTTGATACGGGAACGAGCAAAATAGTAGATGCGAGCAATCCCATTACTGAGAGCAAAGTTGATCAGAAAGCTAGTACGCAGATATGCAATCAGAATTACACGCACGTCTACCATCTCCACGTCGGTGCTGCCGGCAGCCTTGCGGTTTTTCCTGTCAAGAATTGCCCGTCTGGAAAAAAATCAAAACTCATTAGCACGAGCGCGCAAATCAAGTAGATTCAGCACACACCTGTCTTTATCGAGCTTGATAGTCGTGATAACCACATTGCTGGGGTGAATACCAATTGGGGAGGTAGCACCGTTTGACTTGTCCCTCTGCACACGGTCGACGTGAATCACCCACTTCTTCCTGTACACCTGCGTCACCTTGCCCTCTCTTCCCTTGTATTTCCCTCGGACGATCCTAACTTCATCGTCTTTGCGGACAGGCAGCGAACGTGCCTAAAGGAACGATGGTCAAAGGATAGGATGTCAATCGGTAGGTTTTAGATGAAGTGGATGGAGTCGTACGTTGTACTTGGAGCGAAGCTCCTTTGAAAGTGCAGAAGACATTATTTTTCTGCGAATCGATGAAGGGGCGGAGAAGTGGGCCTTGTGGGCCTTGCGCCGGGAGGAGGAGACGTCTGAAGTTGGCCGAATGAACATAGTCAGTATAACAGCTCGATTCTAGGATATCTTGGTACAGTATCACGGTGCCCATTTTGATGCATGCAGATATTTTGGGCACTCTGGCATGCTAACCACAGACGGCAACGGTGAAAGAGAAATGACCCACCAGCATTGAACTTCATTTTTGAGGGGCAGGCTCTTGTATGCCTTGATGCCTTTCGGAATAGTCTGTCGATGAAATCTGGTCGTGAGAAAAGCGTTACAGTTGGTACTGTAATCATGTGACACTTTGACGTTACGCGCTTCTGTACACGTGACCTTTCCCGCGCCCGTCCGGAGTTTGACTTTAAGTCTTCGCAAAACAGCTTCTTCCTCGATACTATTTTCACCGTCCTGCATTATAGCTTCACGACATCGACGCTGTCTTCTATACCCGAATTTATGTGAACGGAAACACCAGTTAGATCTCGCTGCATGTCATACCAATGTCGATTTGTGGCGCACTCCGCAGAGCTGAGAGCTGGTCGACTATGTATTATTGCGAGCGAAGCGAAGCAACTGTGTTCATGTGAGTGGATAGAGACTTGACTGGGTTTGTACTTGTTTGTTCCGTACGTGGCAACGATAGAATTTCGCTCGTTTTGAAATATATGCTCGTTCTCCTGTTCAACCCTCGTTCTTACTCTTCAAGAGTCTCAAAAGATGATCAAGTTCACTGCCATCGGTGTTCTGTGTGTTTTTGAATGGGGTGCTGAGGTGAAAAATTGAGCTTCAACGCTTCTAAGGGAAAGTTTGGAATCTATTTCTTTCATCGAGTGAGTCTTCTTTTCTGCTCTTTCTATGCTCGTTCCTTATATCTTGTATAGCCTTCATCCAGATTGCTACTCTAGCTACAGGGTCAGCTATCGTGTAAGGTCGATCCACAGTCCAAAACGGCGGGCCCACCGTGTTCACCTAACTTAACACAGCGCAATCCATCTCTGTCAACCTCTGTCAACATCTAACGAGTCGTCCAAAATTCATTCAGTTCTGGACTCTTAGCTTTTTGTTGGACAATTCTCAGTAATTAGCGGTTAAGTACCAGGCTAGTAACATATAGCTCCTCATTGAGATGTACAATCGTTACATGCATAAAGAGCTAGGATTTATGCTTCCTTCGCGAGCACAAACCGTGTTCCACGGTGAATACCTAGTAGTATGTCCCAGTGTTTGCCCAATCATACCCAAGCTTCTCTCCTGGAGCAAGATCCATCCTGCCCTTCAATCCCTCTTTGTAAGTTCATTACATCAATATGTCGGGACGATTCATGAGCAAGCCCTGCCATGGGATGTGCTCGAGCTGGTCGGATAGCCCCTTTCTTGAGTCACCCCTCTCAGCTGCGTGTAGTCCGGGTGCAGTCCCTCAAGGCCTCATTGACATCGTTCGGTAGTACATGCCAGCCCTGCTAAAAACTGTTCCACCTTGTCCCTATATCTTCAAGGAGTTCAATTCTCAATGCAATTGCTCTGAGCCTCTGTCTTTCGCTAATGGCTGAAATCGTCAATGAGCTAGGAAATATAAGCATGGCATCAAGATAAGTAATATGCAATCAAGTTTGACTCGGCGGTACCCTGGCATATCTGGACGGTGATACTTCCATTGTCACAGACAGTCTGTATGTGGATGACTGTGGACGATTACTAGCAAGTGCGTGTCTGCGTTCCTCCACGGTTCCTTTGCATGTTCAAGTTGCCCTCGATTCTCAATGTCAGCACTGGCAGGAAATGTCATGATCACAATTCTAATACATAGATAATTTGACAAAGTACTGTTTAAATAAAGTTTTACATGATGACAGTGGAAAATATATATAATTGTCTAGAAGGTCGGTGAAGGAAAAACAGGAAGAAGGGGAAAGACGAAGGTGAAATTATCTAATAATTGTACATTTACAGCAAGCAAGACGTACGGCAAAAGATGCATGTACTGCAGCTACTGGTGATGACTCGGAAGGAGACGGTGGTTGTCTCCGGGTCCGGTAGTGGCAAGTGGATGTTCCACTTGAAGTTGCTGGACTGGCCCCGAGGGCGCCGAATCGTCATCCCGCCGTAAGTACTAAGATTGGATTTTAGCAGGGTGCATTGGGAAGGAGAGAAGGAAGGAAGGAAAATACTACGATGCTCCACTAGAGGACTGGTGTCCCACAAGGAAACAGCCTAATATTCGAGGTATAGCACATAAGACCAAACTCACCTCCATATTATCCAATTTGATTATTGGAAATTCAGTCTCGAATACGAGTTCCTTGATCATATAACCGTGCGCTTCCGGGGAAGTAGCTCGCTGGAACGACGGCTGGTGTATAGTTGCCCACCGACACTGATGCTCCCAGTGGCTGTCGGGTTGAATGTCAGTGAGTTGGGTGTTGGGCTGGATGTTGGATCCGGTGTTGACTGGGTCATTGGGGCGGTTAGCTACCCTCCAGATTTTCATGACACAATTGCAGCTTTCGTAGGAACACCCCACTTTCTCCACCGGAGCCCCCCAAAAGGCGATCTCTATCTCTTGATTGTCTTCGACTGGTTTGTAGAGCGAGTTTTGAAACTCGACGGAAGGGTTTTGTATACCTGGTTGCCATTCTTGCAATACATGCTCTATGCCTTTACGCAGGCGGAGAGGTACATCTACGCCAGGACGTCGCTGATGACCAAATTTACCCAATATTCTTGCTTGGAGGGTTGGTTCTGGTGTTTTGAGCCTATATCCCTGATTAACCGGTGAGCGCGGCGGTGACTGTGGGGGCGACTGTGACGGGATCTAATCACGAAAAAATCAACGATTCGGATTTTACACAAATTTGAATGAGAAGTGGGACACTTTCACTTACATGATCGACAGGTACACACATAATAGGCATAACACCCAGAACGATGGAAAGCAGAGTGGTATCGAGACGCATGAATGCTTGAAGGCCAAGTTTGTTCAGCTTGAGACCGGCAGTCCAATGAAATATTCCGCTCACCGGAACTTGAAGCACAGTACAAAAATCGAAGAATATGGAGAACCAAAAGCGGGAGCGTCTAGCATTCAAATTTTTGATTGAGCAGTGATCATTCAGATGAAGTGGAGAAGTCGCCTTACAATGGAAGGAAAATTGATCTTCTGGTACACAGAACAGATGATGCCTATTATTGTGCGGAAGGCGGACGAAACAATTGAGAATTCTTTGACCAGCAAAGAATGCTTTGTATGTTGGAACGAAAGATGAAAAGGCTTTCAAAGCGTAGTAAATAAGTGAGGAATTGAGGTAATTCTTCGAAAGTTAAGTAGTTTCCGAAATGGCTCAGAACCAAAAGAGGACAAGTGGTATCGCCTGGTATCGCCGTAAATGTGGGTCTATAGAACCAACTTTGGCTTGAAGTTGTATTCTGCCATACGAGGGCCCACTGTCCAGATGTCGCTCGTAGTACAGACCCACCATAGACCCGTATACAATGACTCCCCCAACGCCGATCTATGTGGGTTTTCCGCATCCGAACATACAGAGTGAGCAGAATCCGAAATACTTCTGCTTGTGTTCTGTACAAGGGATCGTCCAGTCTTGTGAGGATACATACATTTGACACATACTACTGGCGTTGCTCGAATACAGGCCGTTCCTGCTGCTTCATTGGAAAACCTAGGGCTAAGTGCGACACAGAAGTTGTGATGGGATACAGGCGGTGCAGGACAGATGTTAGAGCACGAACTAATTACCAATGGCCAGTCAGAATTATCTCGTAAATTTGCCGGTCGCCTGCAAACTTACCAGCGTAGACAAGTAGTTACAGCCTCCCCAGCTGTTTCAGAATGTCATGATGCATGATAGGCTATGATAGGCCATGTTTGAGAGCCAAAATTGAGCCAGGAGATGTACTAAAGTCGAAGTTGGGGTCATTCAATGCCAACTCAGGGTGAACTGTATTGCCTCGAATCGCTAAAGCGGGACCCGGGGAACCTTGAGTAACACAGTCGGTGGCGGTGATCTCTTATCTGCTGATAGCGCTTTGGCGCAATCCGTCAAGAGAATCATCGCAACAAAACACACACCAGGTTCACTTCGATCATTTTGAAGGAATGTGCCGAACGACAGCGAACGACAGCCAGATGATGATGAAAAGATGGTGGTCTATCAAGACTCACCAAGCCTCGATTTCCAGTTCTCGTTTATCTCGAATAACGCATTCTCTACCTCGCTCTGATCTAGATTTAAAATTACCTTTCTTTCCGACTCTGCCTTTCGCATTGCCACTGTCCCGTCTTCGACGATCATAGCTCTAGATGCAACCAAGGACTCTAAAATCACCCTCAACTCGTTTACGGAAGGTTTGCGCGTAGGATCACCACCGGAGGTAAGAGCGTCAACATATATTAAGTGCTGGTATTGCAACTAGTCACTTCGTCAGCAGCAAGCGAAGAAACACGAAAAGCCTATACGTACATCACCCAATTTGATCTCTTCGACGCCTTCACGCTTCATACATTTGATGAGCGACGCCAGCATGATACGTTCATGAAGACTACATTCGCGGAGATATGCTGCAGTGGGACTATTTTGCATCTCCTTTATCACGTTCTTGACATCGTTAGTACGCGCAGCTATTCCCCTGGGGCGCATGAGCTCCAGAGTCCGTCTAAAGCAGGTGTTGAACTCAGCACAACCATCCATCTGCGTAAGCATGATGTACTGACCTGCAGATATCCAACGCTCGACGAGCATCCCCACTGATAGAGCTGATCTTCATCGCGATGAATTTGATAGCGTCGACAGTCAGGAGTTCCTTGGCTTTCTCTGAGGGCAAACTTGCATTCGCCCCATCAAGCCTGGCTTTGACGATTTGTTCGAGCTGCTGGGTCTTGTAAGGCTCGAAATTGATGGTGTGCATGCCTTTGTAGTATATAAGTATCGGAGCCACCTGACCTGTGTTCAGAACTGACCTAAACGACTCCGTACCCTACCCGTCATCCGTTCCGGAAGGTTCATGGTGTTTGCCACCGCGATGACAACTAGTTTACTTCCTGAAATCGTCGGCCAGTTGAAGAAATTGTACACCACATCTTGTTTTGCAGTCATCACTTGATCCAGTTCGTCCATGAGTACAACGCTAAGGTTAGAATCATCAGAATTTTGATATCTCAGTATTGACACCAAAAGCATCTACCATGCATGACTTCCAGATCCTCGACCACGACCCCCACCACCGCTAAAATGTCTCGTTAACGATTTCAGACTCTCTTTCGCGCTCATTTTCAGGTGACCATCTTTGGCCACATCATGTCCAGATACTACCTCCCATAGTAGGGTGTACGCCGCGGATGGTTCCGGAATCCTGAGACCGTTGATCTCGCAATAGGTGAATGGGTTGATTTCCTGAATATCACATCCTGAATGAGCGCGATACAGAACGATCTACCGTAATAACGTACGTTGTTTCCTGCTAAACGCTTGAGTTCTCGTATAACAGCATGTACTGTGGCAGTCTTGCCTGTCCCAGGGACACCCGAGATATCTGTACGATATCAGAAGAGCGACTTGGCAGATCGATGAGAAGAGAAAGCTCACATATGCAACCTCCGCTACCTTCATCGAGTAATTGCGATATAGAGTTATAAACCAGATCAAACTCTGATTCTCGACAAGGCAAAGCATCCGGCCTACTGCCTACATGTACAGCATGCATTGCCCGAAGCCAGGGATCATCGGGTAGATGGTAAAAAATATTATCAGGAGCAGCGTAGGTAGTCTGTGATTTGACCGGTAGGGTCCGTTTCTTCGAAGGTGATGAGGGAATGGACCGGTTGCGACGTGATAATGCTGCCTTTGAGTGTGGCGTGGGTTGAGCGACTAGTCGTCCCCGCCGTTTACGGGGAGTAGCTGTAGTGGTCCGTTTACGCTTTCTAGAAGGTGTCTTCGGTTCGTCGTGGTCGTAGATATCATCATCGGAAGACGCAGGCTGGGTTGCGTCGTCAACTAGGTCTTCCTCATCCCCCTCTTCTTCATCTGAAGATCCTTCGTCTTGATATTCCTCCTCGCTAGATGGATCATCCTCATCTGAAGCAGGCGCTGGTTCAGACAGCGACTTCTCTGCCACCCTCGATGGACGTTTCGGCTTTGGCACAGGCTTTGGTTTCGCAATGAGACGCCGATCTTGCTTCGCAGGAGAAGATTGTTGTCGGGCTGCAGAAGTCTTTCTTGGTGATGTCGGTCGCGCGTGTACATCCTCTGCACCGGACTCCGCATCGGATTCAAGTTTGACTCGTTTACGAGGAGAGGTAGAGGTCCGAGTTTGCCTCTTCTTTCCTTCCGCCTTCTCCTGTACCTCGTCGTGAAATTCATCCATGGCAGTGACATTCCAGGCTCGACCCGTTGCCCAATCATCGTCTTCCAGAGATATACGTGTTCGAAGAGCGTGTTCACGATGCAAGGACCAGTCGAAATGATAGTAGATACCGCGCCTAGAGTCTACAGCGAGGAGACATTGGAACTGTTGCTCGACATCTTCTATAGATTTGATAACCCATCGACTTTTGGTTGTTGAAGGTTCAGCGTGGGCTTTGCCTTTCTCGACGGTACAATGGGAAATAATGGAACTTGGGTACAGGATCGACGTTTCCGATACTGTATAGTAGATCTCGTTCTGGACAATACAAGAAGTCAGATAATATCCTGAAATAATTTAGGATACCACTCACATCATGATGATAACGTTTGGCACGAATAGACGGCAGTTCACTTGGTCTATCGAACCAATGTACTCGTACACGCATCCTCTCCACATCTTCTCTTTCCAAGTCAGTTTCCCACATATCTACGATGACAGCTATGCTAGGCAAACGATTGCTCGAGCTTACAAGCACAGTGTCGCCGATGGAATAGGTTGTATAATCTTCACCGGCACTTCGTTTACTTGTACGGGCTTTACCGTACTTCTTCGTCTTCACAGCCTTGAGCTTATCATAGAAGCGGGTTATCAGTTGCTCTATATTGGCGTCGTCTAATTGTTCATATTCCAAGCGGTCGTCTTCGAGTAAGTCCCATTTGGCATCCAAGGGCGAGTAAAGAGAGGTTTAGGAGAAGCCCAAGAGTAGTCAGCAGCTGCATCCGCTTTTGTAGGCGAGCTAACAAGATGCAAATTCTGAGAACGCGTGGACCGACGCGTAGGGGTTTTGGGAACAGACATGAAAGGGAACAAGAAGAGATTTGTGACATTTTGGACGCGTTACACATCTGTGACTTAATATCACCTGATATTACAGGATATCACGTGCAGATACCTTTGTCCTTTTACGGAACCGTCTCGGAGTCTTTCCACCATCATCATGACTTCCAGAACACCAACACCTCGCTCTTCGCCGTTCAGAACATCTTCCTCATTAGCCTCTGCGGCGCCATATATTTCAGCCTCACGACAACGACTTCATTCTCTCTATTCCGATTTTGCCGAGCAGAGACAATCAGATCCCGCTGCATATCATGCCAATGTCGATTGGTGGCGCAGGACTCTGGAAACTTATGTGTCCGGCGGTCATCAAGGCTCGAGCAGATTAGTGCTCAAGGCAGGGAAACCACTCATTCATGATTTCTATGTGAATGGTGTAGGGAAACCTATATGTTTCGACACGGTTCTCGTGAGTCTTCGCATGACGGTGTCCTTGTTTGTTTTGACCTTGTTCTTGTGCTAGTAAAGACGGAGCTATCTTCTCCACCCCCTTCATCTTCGTCCAATCATCTACCGACATTACTGCCACTCGCCACGTTCCTCTCACTCGCAAGCTCCTTGTATACTTCCCAATCTTCATCATATTTCACGGCTATACCCACCCTAATCATTTCTTATATGGTCGCAAAACCTCTCTGGTGGGCGTTAGAACAAGTCGGCATAGTCGGAGAGGATAGTCTTGCCACGTCGGTTTCAAACACATTCTCGTTTAGGTCCAAAGCGAACACGAGGTGGTATGGTGATTACGTCCTGCTTCATCTCGTGGAGCTCGCGGGAGACGCGATACTAGAGTGCCAGAGATCTAAGAGTGTAGGGCCAGCCGACGCATTATATTCATTCGATTCATTCAGGAAGACATTTTCGGAGTGTGTTGTTGGTTGTGGAACGGAAGACCTGGAGGTCATGACGGAGCTGGACATGAAAGTGATATTGAGATATCTAGAAAGAGACAAGCGTGCAGTCGTTGTTGAAGATGGTGTACGTGCCCGAACCCATCCAAGTAATATCTTCGCTGATAATCTTCTCAAGGTTGTCAAGTTCACTAACAACGGAGCGATAGCAGATATCACTGCTGTAGACCGTGGTATTCTTGAGCTCAAGACTGCTGTTGCAAATCTGCACGTCCAAGTTGAAGGACTACATAGAAAAGTCGATTCGTATGTTCTTCTTGAGCTTTGTTGTGTTGGCCATCGTTGATTCCCGGGTGTGTCTAGTTGTACTGAGAAAGCCGGCGAAGCCCTCAAACAGAAACGCAAGCCGTTAGCCTTGAGCTACCTTCGTTCCAAGAAACAACTGGAAGAGCTTCTGACAAAACGACTGGGCGCTTTGGCTAACTTGGAAGGAACATTGATTCAGGTCGAGGGTGCTGCAGGCGACATCGAGGTTAGTGCCTTCCGCTACGGCTTGCCGTGCTTTTGTACTCAAATGGACGTTCACAGATCCTCAACTCATACAAAGCATCCACAACAACATTGCGTTCTATTCTATCCCATCCGTCTCTCCAACGCGAATCTATTGAACAAACAATGGAGGCAATGGCGGAAGCCAATGCTGATGCGAAAGAAATCGATGAAGCTGTCAGGCTCGGTGGTGATGTCGCCATTGGCGCTGTTGACTTCGACGAAGGCGAACTGGAGGAGGAGCTTCAGCGATTGGCGGCTGAATCAGAGCAGGAACAGAAGAAGCAGCCGTTGATAGAGTCGAGGATAGGAGAGATACCAGAGACTCCTTCGCATGCTGTGCAGAGGCCAGAGAAGGAAGCATTGGCCACGTAGATTGGTAGGTTCTATGATGAGACTTTGATTTACTTGGACTTTTGCTGCATATACATCACTTGCCGCTGCTCTAATGTTGCCTTTTTGTTAAGTGGTATGCCTCCAGGAATAAACACGAAGAGACCCACAGCACGCACCCTCGCCTTTCACACCTATCATGAACTCTATCCTCAATGTGGCAATGGTGTATACCCTCATGATCATGGTTCCACGAAGACTTGATTTAGTTTGCTTCGCACATAGCAAAGATGTTCGATGCTGTTCAGGCATTCACTAGGCGATGCACTTCTTTTACATCCTTGACTCAACCCAGAGCTGTCCAGAAATCCATCATCAACATCATCCCAAGACATTGTTCGAGATCTCAGAAGCGAAGAAAAAAAGAAAGATCCCACCTGCGATATCAGTACTATTAGTGTACAAGGTTGAACCATATGACCCTAAGCTTCTTCGGCATGTCCTTCTCTCAGACTGTCATATTCATTCTCATGCTTTACAGGTTAGTTCATACAACAGGTCCTACAACAGCGGGAGTTCTTCGTTCGAGAAATCAGATAAAACCGCTCTATCTTACGTTGGGGTGAATCAGTCCACCCATCAGTTATGCCTGGCAGGTCCCTCTTGTTTATGTCGTATGGTATGGGTTTCAAGACGGTCTTGGTTTACCCAAGATGTACGAACGCTTGGATGAGGCTCAGCACTCTTCTCGGACTTGTCTCGTTGAGTTTGGTATCGGGAGTGGATGGACAAATAGTCGCTCCCACTTGTAATGCGAGCTTGGGTTTTCAAACATGGGTGCGTTACTCAGCTAACTATCATCGCTATCCTATCTAAGTACTCGCACATCCCTCCCCCCTCTCTTCGACCAACTACAGGCATACAACAGTCTCGGCCAAAGTCCTTGCGAGATCGCATCGATCCTCGGTCAAGCATGCGATACTCGTCAGTCCACCTTGATATAATACCCCTTTTCCTCATCTCCCTTACTTATCCGATTGCGCGTTTAGAGTACACCATTCCTGCTATCACCACCAATGAGCATTACAGTGGACCCTCGACCGGACCGCAAGCTTCCAATCAATGCCTGTGCAGTTCGGTCATGTATATTCTCTTGAGCGCATGTGGGGCTTGTCAAGGAGGGACGTTCATTACGTGGGTCTTTTCTCTCGGGACAGTGGGCACCCTTGTTGGTGCATAACCGATTTCTGTTACTCACTTCTCTCTTGCAGGTGGAGCGCATATGATAACAATTGCACCGGTGTATATCCTACAATGTAAGCATTGCCCTGGTCCGACTGATCCTTGAATCAGCGTCAACCCGTGCACCATTTTTTCTGTCTCCCCGTCTGTCTACCGGGCTTTGAATTTTTTCTCTGCCTGCTTTGAACTTCCTCCTTCTCATGATATGACTGATTGATGATCGCGAACTCAAAAATCCAGATTTCCGGTAAACATTCCTTCCGGGACGAGAATCCCTCACTATGCATTTCAGAATGTTACGGTACGCGGATTACTACTTGTCGTGTCAGAAACATGTATTTCTCAATCTATGCTTTGTGTCGTTGTTACCAGGCCGAAGACGATTTCAACCCTACCGAGGCAGAATCAGAAGCAGGTGGACACCTTTCATTTGTATATCCAACATTCGACTTACTGTCCCTTAATCTCAGGCTCACCTGAATCAACAGGAACCAGCCCACCTACAGGCTCAATCAGTAGTACTAGTAGTGCTACTACAAGTCCAACCGTAACATCCAGCACCTCGAGCCAAACCAAGAAAACAAACTCGGGCGCCATTGCAGGCGGCGTTGTAGGCGGCGTCATCGTCCTTCTCCTCGCTGTCGCCGCCTTGCTCTTCTTTAGACGCAGACAACGGCGTCTGCACCGAGACCGTGCTGTTATCATCGACCCTGTGGACGATAAACCTCGTCCGTTCAATACGGGAGGACCGGTGTCGATGTCGACGTTGCCGGATACGATTGATAGTACTGGGACCGGGTTCCATGCTTCTATACCAACTCCTATGTCTATGCCATCAGCTGCGATGAGGTTATATGTGAGTGCTTCAATTGTAGAATGATTGATGCCATCTGAAAACACTAATGTTATAGAATCCTTCCGATCCAAGCACATTTCCTCCAACCGCTTTGTCGACTTCTCCATCGCCTCCTCCGCGTGCTCACCATTCACCCCAAAGCTCGGAAACAAGTGCAACTGGATACTTATCGTCTGCTTATCACACTATCACGTCGAATCGTCAACCGGGATTGCCAGAAGTGTAAAATTCTGAACGTTCCACTTCAATCGCATTCAGGTCATGGAGCGATGGACGATACGTAGATGCATTATTAACGGCCTTAAAAGATTCCATATGAATGCGCGAAATGACATTGTATAATGGTTTCAATGGATTTGTGTGTTAAAAGTACATCGTGTATAAGATCGAAGCCGACTTTGATACAGCGTTAGCACCAATTCATCGCCTCTCTCCAAGACCCAGAGCATCTTGGGCCTTGCCCAACAACGAATCCTAGCAGAATATTCTTGAAGATGGTCACAAATTGATAGATGAAACTTACATTGTTCTCGTTCGAGTTAGAGCTCGCGCTGTCTCCAATCTTCTGGGTTGTAGATTTCTCGCTCTACAATCGAAATCGTACGAATTAGAATTGGAAGTACTACTTCAATCGTCGTAATCACCTCAGGCTGTAAGGTGGAGGCAGCCGAATCAGCTGTGGATTTGATAGAATCACCCCAGCTTTCCGTAGTACTCTTCTGGGACTCGGGCTGTAATGATCTTGAGTAACTAACGATCGCAATACGCTGACAATAGCGCGCACGAACCTTGAGTGTGTTCTCGACCTTGTCGGTGAAGCTTTGACGACCAGTGTCAGACATGTTGTGAACGTTAAGTGAGTTTGTGAGTGTGTTAAATGGGAAATAAAGCAGAAAATTCTGGGTCAGACATTTCTCGACCTCTAGTTCTTATACCTTTCGGAATGGAGACAGAAAATGACGTCGGCCTACGTACGTCTCGCGATGCGTGCCCGAAACGATGAGCATAGTGTACTGAATTTTTCCTTTTTGAGTTGCATACGTCGTTGAGACATGGTATAGAGTGAAACCTAGGCGTTTGAGTACTGTAAGTACTGAGGTCACCGATGACACTATGTTACTATGTAGCTGAGGTGGGATGGCCAGTTGGCGATGACGAGCAAGTTCTCACGTTAGGCGCTTGTTTAGGCGCTTTGAGTCTTTGACCACTGTCCATACTGTACATATGGCAGGAGACGGTAGTAGGTAAGTTTGTCGGAGATTACACGCCAATATTTTCGCTCAAGTATCAATTGTATCGCCCCCCCCCAAGGGGGGACTGCAGCTTCAATTTTTTGAAAGCCAAATCCTAGTAGTATTAATACATACTTATTACTCACTAATCGAGTCCGCCATCTACAGCATTTACCAGGCTTTCCTTCCCACTATCATTTATCCTCAGAGTCTACCCTCCGTGATGGTATCAGCTGCTATTCAGAGTCTACTCTTCGCAGTGGAACCAACTGCAACGGTTTCCAATCAGCCAGCCTTCCTTCCACCGTGGCATGTTCCACCATGTTTGTATACTCTGATGATGGTGCTGCCGGTGACAATGTTACCGCGCTTGCAGGTTCCTACATCACCCAAGGACTTAGCATTCTTGGCAAGATGATTAATCACGGAACACTGACATATAACGATTTCGGTAAGGACAGCAAAGAAGTCGAGACGGACAGTTGAGGGGAAGTGCTTCGGACTAGAGCTGGCGGTGGGATGTAGTAAGTATAAGGATTTGGAATTGCCTTGTAGCCTGATCGATGATCGTCGCTGTTAACGCTGAAGCCAGCGGAGAAAGAAAGTATCGAAGGTGTTGCCACTGGTGAATCGGGATATGGTTTCCCAAAAAACCGATTTCTCCGAAACCATCTTCGTCTGAAGACGTATAGCAATCCCAGGCAGAGGATGACCAGAAACACTATCACGAGGGTCACAGGCAGAACAACGTCTGTATGATTTGATTTTGACTGTGTGGTGGTGTCCAGTGATTCGAGACTAGTAGTGGGCAATCCGCCAGAAGCCTGTGCAGTGGTCGCCGGATCCATTTCGGAACTGCTCTCAAACGACTCGGATGCAGTGGAGGTTGATAACGCTTCAATACGATGCTCAGGGAAGGCAATAATATACAGCATACGACTGCACGCACCTGAGAAACTAGAATCCTCCGAAGCAATCTGACCGTAAACCAAGCCGACGAACCTACTAGCAATATCAAGTAGCAAGAACTTCGCCTTGAGGCTCATAGTAGGGTCTCAGGGGACAGACGCCGGCATATCCCTAAACCCACTTCCTTTATAGAATCGAACGAGGTTCAAGAAGGCCCGAATGAACAGGTAATCCGAGGAGAGTCTAGGTTCCAGATACATCTCAATGAAAAGAAGACTCACGTACAGTGCTCAGCCGCACAAAATGAAATGAAGGTCGAATTTTTTTACCATTCTCACTGTCGGATGAGTCACGCAGAATGCAGATGATTGGATACTGAAGATGATCTTTTCGTTTCGTTCTCATGTGCAAGCCTCGTCATCATAGTACATATGTCGAATCAGGACCATATAGTTAGGAGTTCAGCCTGCAGTGGGTTAAATTTCGGCCCCCCCTCGATAGGTTTCCTCGCTAAACGTAGTTTGGGGCCTGGTTATCAACGACGGGTTATAGTACCCAAAGGTCGTATATATACTCGAAGTTTGGCCAGAACTTGAAGAGTGGCTAGGCGTGCTCTAAGGAAGACAAGGGAGATCAGTGAACCAAGGTTTGATTGACGAATATAAGTGAGAGTGACCAACGTTTGTATGAACCGTAGGAACCGTCGATGTCGACGGCATATTGATAAGACCGTTTTGACTGTTAACCGCCATTTGAGGACCAACAGAGTTTCCTGCTGGTCCTGGTAGTAACTGACTTGTTGCCGGAGATACAACCTTGGAGTTATTCGTTCTCCGTTTTGGTTTGGTAAGGAACCACAACAATGCCAGGACTAGGATCATGATCACCGCAAAGCCACCGATGGTTCCACCGGCGATTGCACCTGCTAATGATTTTGATGAAGGCTGGCTTGTAGCAGTAGAGGGACTGCTACTGGTGGGAGTTGCGGGAAGGGGATCACTACTAGATGTCGGGGTAGAAGATGGCTGTGTTGAAGTTGTGAATGAGGAAGAATTGCCGGACGTAGAAATGGGTTGGGAGAGCGTCGCATCTATTACCCTTGAGCAAGTTCTTCTGAAAATCATGACTGCACGACCACTTACTATTCTGAGCGGCAGCAACATCGAAAGTGCCATTGACCTTTAACACCAATTCGTGTCAATATCGATGCCACGTTCAGTTGAGCAAGACTTACCATGGATATATTGATATACGCCCACGACGGAACATCAATCGTTGTAGGTATTTGCAATGGAAAGCTATCAGATATATCATGAGTTCATAGTACCGAACTTCCCTCACAAACCGAATCAATCATCATCATCATCAAAACTCCACTTACATTCCCAACTCTACGATTGAGCATTCCTGTTTCCACTCGTCCCAAGTGATCCATTCCCGGTCTTGACATGCCCCACATGCAGAAATCAACATATAAGTCACTGTATTACATTCGCAGGTAGTCGCCTGGCCAGGACTCGGGCCTAGGTAATGATTTGATGCTGGCAAGGCAGGCACTTGTACTACAAAAGAGGGCATCAAAACGGGAGTGATTCTATGCAAGGGATCCAAGCCTTACCTCCTAGAGGGTCGCACAAACCCTCCAGCAAAGCAGTAACTAAACAAGGTGATTGTTGGTTCGAATTGTCAGCCTAGAAAAGGGAGAAGAAACTCGAAAAGATTTCAATTGCGATGAGGGGTTCGGAAACAATGTTATACCCATGAGAATGACGGGTCACAAGTCGCGTTGGTAGTCTGCCCCCTCGACAACGAGCTCAGAATCAAGATGCTCGCCACTACGACCTGGGCCATTTCGCACCATAACATGGTAGAAGAGGACGAAGGACAGGAAAGGTGATCATGATGAAACCTGATAAGAACCTCTCAGAATTCGACAGGGTGAGAGTTAACGTTAAAAATGCGATGATGGACAGGGAATGGCGAATTTATGAGATACCGCAGATTATTGACCACATGATAAGCAAAATACTAGATGCAAAATATTATAATGAGAAATCATTCAACCCGCAAATAAGTAGTACAAAGGATTCGGAATCGAGAAGAATGTCAAATCTCTGCAAACCCGGGATACGTTTGGCGTGTTGGATTGAGGCTGTTATTCGGGGAATGGTGGAAAATGCTACTACCGACGTCAGAAGAACCGTGGGTGTAGTGTTGGCCGTTCGGAGGGGTGGGGGACGTAATGTTCGTAGGAAAGGTACTCGGATCAGAGGGGTCCTGTACCGTCATCACTTTGAATGAAGAGCAATCCCAAGAAAGCACATCAAGACTCACGTATAGCTTCTGTTGGAAAGGTATTATCGTCGGCGCACGTGTAGTTCCGGTCATGTCAGGACTCAGACTGAAGTCTCTACCAACATTCCCCGATGTAGGCGGTACCGCGGTAGATCGAGCTCGAGAGCGCTTGCGAAGATACCAGAATAGGATAGCCGCTATGAGAGCAAGCCCGACAACTCCTCCTACGACTCCACCTGCGATGGCTCCTGCGTTCGATTTCGATGACGAGGAACCAGCGGCAGCTGAAGAGGTAGAAGAGCTGGATGTGCTTGTGGCTGCAGACGACGGTGTACTGGAAGATGTGGTTTGTGTGGCACCCGTGAGTTCTGGAGAATCTAGTAATTGTTTTCATTCATTCATTAGACCCAAGGACGAATTCTCATTGGATCGAGCCTACCTCCAGCCTCTTCAGCAGCAGTAGCATTGAACTCGGCAGAAGTCAACGTAGCCCAGTGGGGGACCGCAGTACCGGAGGGAATAGTATCTGGAAACCTAGAAGCATATGAGATGTTGTTCGATTGCCTGAACGAAACACGGACACTCCAACGTAAACTGTCGAACAGTTCTGAGCATAGCTTGACCAACTATATCAATCCGTCAGATGTGATTAACGCAGACACCCCCTAGTCCACGTACGATATGATTGACGCATCTTGGCATTGTGCACAGGCCATTAGCAAGGAATAGAACACGGAACTGCAACGGCATTCGTTCTGGGTTGCAGAAGTTGGTCCACTGTAGAATTCTGTGCTATTGATCGCTGGGATAGTGTATTCTAATAATTATCATCGTATGAGTGATAGGAGTCCTCTATCAAGATGAAGATACACGCACGTCCATTGTTACAAACCGCCCCAAGATCAGTCGCTACCGTGCAAGGATCTTGGTTCAACGAATTATATGACTGTGCAAGAGATATCGATCAGCAGAGATAGAAGTAAGCTGACGATAATGATGCCCACCCAGTCAAAACTAGAACTAGCATTGCAACTCGCGATATCCAACGCATGGACACGAACAACATGATACAGATACAAAATCAACAAGGTCACCGCCTTCAAGGTGCTGGTCATGATCGAACAAGGAATTATGGAGAAATCGTAAGGAAAAGCAGCCACCGAGCACTAGCGTCTTCGCCTGGTCGTCGCCGTTGAAGTTCAAGAGCGAAACAGCATTTCACTCGGTGGTTATCCACACTCAGTGCACGCCTCCGTGAAGCAAGGGGCGTTAGCGCAGGCACAAATGATGGCCGGATCAGAAAATGGGCGCCCGCCTGCACCGCCTTCTCCGAACTCGGACCTGCTCAAACTCATCAATGCTACTGAAAGCCACCTTGGTTTCTGAGGCTGGTTCTACAATGTTCGAAGGTATGTATACAGGACACGAAGATTAGACTGTCAATAATCCTTCCCCTCCCCGTCTAGGCTCCAATTTTGGGGTATAACTAAAACCAAAAATCATTTGTCCGAAGAAGACGAAACAACATGAATCGATGGAACATTGTGCAATTGAGCCTTTGGTGTCTCAGCTGGCTGCTAGAGAAAGAATTGAGTAGGGATTAGTACAAGGAGAAAAAGTACATCGCTTTTCTTCAAACTTACCTTCTGTTGAGTCTTTTCGGTTTGATCTTCTGACACACTTGAAGTAGACCCGGCGTTGGTACTAGAGATGTCAAGCACCCCCTGGGAAATAGGCTGAGAGGAATCCAAAACACCTTTCTCTGAATCACCGGAACCTCCTTGAAGAAGGCGTAACTTCCTCGAACGTCTGCGTCGCCGGAAGGCAACAATGAGTCCAATCAGTAGAAAAAGCACCGCTAAACCGAGAATCCCTCCGACAACCCCACCGCCGATAGCATTGCTCTGAGGGTCGTCTGGTGCAGTCAGAGAGTCCGAGGCAGAGTTTGTGGGACTTGCAGACGCTTGACTGGATGATGTTCGCGAGGATGATTGTGTACTGCTGATTTTTGACGTAGTACTGGAGGGTAAGGCCGTAGACTCAGTGGCATCTTTTGAATGTAAAATGAGTATATGGATAGACGGACGGCTTGAATGATATCTCTCACTAGCATCCTGCATTGCCGCGGTTTCATCGAATACATCCTGTGTCTGAACGAGGTAAAAGGGGATTGATTAAATACGCCACTGCTATCATTGAGCAGCTGTACAAGTACCTCAACGTCTAGGTACGCATAGGCCGGGACACGTAAACCGTCTGGTATAGGCTTTGGGAAGCTGAGAAAGATGATACCCCAACCTTGAGCTGGGAGAGATGATGTAGCAGTAAGATTTCACCCACGTGTCGTAGATGGTAGCACAATTAGTAGTCCATTGACTCCATCTGCTCAGAGATTGAATACGTCGTGCAGGAAGTCGAAAAACAGATTTTTACGCACGTTATGGTAGACCCATTTTGACACAACGCGCAAGCACTCATAAGAGAGTAGACCACGGTATTACACTGGCATGGGTTCGCTGCATCGATGGTAGGGCCTAGATAATCAGAATCCGTGTTCGGCAGAGCGACGACGTTGTAACCTGCAGCCAAGTTGTCGTACATCTAAAATGGCAAATCTGTACTTTACTGACCTCCACCGGTACATACTCCGATGAGTGTGGAAGCGACCTCGCAAGGGCTCTCTTTTTGAGAGTTAAAGGACTGCATGAAGAAGATTTGATTCTGGTTAGAAAATTCGATTCCTCTACCGTAGATAAGACATACCCATTGTAGAGAGGCCAGGACGCATTTTGCGTCTGTTTCTTGAGCGGTGGTACGCAGGTCTAATAGAGCAACCGATACCACAGTACCTATGACGAACCAGCGGGCAGCATTGATACCATCCATAGTGAAGGTAGCCCTGATCTCTTGTCCTTGTTCCTCTGCCTAAATACCTCGCACATACTGTACATGCCCAGCCGTCAGATTCTCCGATCAGTAATGCCAACTGTTTGAAGTTTAGTGCGTGACAGTTCACCCCTTGGCCTTCGTTCAAACATTATAGTTTCTTCCAGTTCCTCGAGGAACCTCATCAATAGGAGTCGAAAATACTGAACTGTATCAGCGAATGAGAATCGCGCCCTGAAGTAGTGCGAATTTTGCTGTCTGGATGACGGTTCTCTGTTTGTTCGTCCCTCGAATATGACTGTATCCTGCCGCCTGTGTCCTATGTTCAATGAGCTTTCTATCAGTGAAGGGTACTTACGGTAGTCTCAGAATGAATAACGGGGGTGAGCGTTGAGGAACAGGCATGAAGCTTCCAGCCGCACAAAAGCATTGTATAAGTAGAGCCTGATTATTGGAACCTCGGTGACGATGTATCGTCCGTGGAATAATGCGATATGAGCCTTTGTTTAACGGTATCCCGTTTGTACGCTTCAGGAGCGAAGACAAAGATGTTCGAACCATAAAATTATGGAGTACGAGATGAACGGGGTCGGATTCATGAGAGTCGATTATAGTCTAAAACGTCCGAGTGCAGAGTTGATAGAAGCCCTCGAGTAGACAAAGGCTATATTCAGGTATCTTGAACGATAAGAATCCTTTGATGTATGTTGAGGACATGGTAAGTACCTTGCGTAGAGCTGGCGTTGAAGAAGCCAAGGCCCAAGGTCATGGCAGGGTCATGGTTGCTGGAGAAGAAATAAGCGCCGAAAACAAACACCCGCATCGGCAATATCGGCTTGACCGTTGACGTCGCCGACTCGTTGGTACTACAGGGTACTACCCGCTGCAGCTATGAAGAAGTGACCCAATCACGAGCCACTATAACTATCGTCAATACAAGGACAGGAATGCTCTAGGACTCATTTCCCCAAGGAATAGGTGAGTCGCAATCGCCTGACCCCAATGGCAAAACCGTGGCTCCTTCTCTCTTGAGTCTCTAATCCTTCACCCAGAACTTACCAGAACTTACCTAGAACCGTTTGAAGTCATTCACCCGTGAATCTCGTCATCTCTCCGGGTTCAAAACACTCACCGTGACAACTCATAGCGAGCTTGAGATCTTCTAGTATAATTCAATGCGACATATCTTTCGAATGGACAGCTTCTATCATTCGGGCTCTACTGGCAGGCCTTACCAGGCCTTCACGAACCAAGTCATCGATTTGTACCGTTTGTTACGCGTATTTTCTGCTTCGCCGCCACTCCAAGATCCTAAAGCCCTGTTGCCTTTCACCATCGAGTCATCAGCTCAGCTATTGAAACAATAAGCCGAGCAGAAGGTACCCACTGCCCAGTGGTTAAGTTTTGCCCAAAAAGCTCAGCTGGAGAAGTCCTGCGATAGCCCTTGCGATAGCACCGCATGGCATTCATGGCACCCTAATCCACCTGCACTTTTTCTCCTTTGAGATTGCGCTCTATTGCGCTTCGAGGCATTTCCGACCCAAATTCTCCCAAGTTCGTCTTGATATATGCGGCAAGTTACGTCTTTTTCGACACGGATACGCAACCTGACATACCAGACAAGACCAGACAAAACCAGACAAGACCGTACAGTAGCGTAACGGCCTGGTATACAGTCTGTATGTGAACTCCCGATGATCCTGAATTTTTGGATCTAATCATCGCAGATCATCGCCTACCATCGGGGAGTCTTCATCTGAAACAGTCCTATTGGCCACTTCTCGTGGACTGTTCAGTGCGCTGGAAAGAGTCTATGGAAGTGTACCGTTCGGTGAAATTCGTGGTTTGTAGCAAGAAAAAGACACTACAAAAAGAAGACACTACATACATAGAGCACTTGATTGAGACATTGGAAGAAGACAGTACCAACGAAGGGACCCAGTCGATCCAATGTCAGCGATCCATAAAGTACTCAAACGTTCCCATTCTTTTCACTGTCCCTTTGTTCTCTAAGTCTGGGACTTTAGCGTTCAATGACCTTCGTAAACTAGTCAATAAGCATTGACCTTCGTATCCCAGCTCATCTGTGCTGCAACACTATGTACTGGAAAGATTGGATTCCAATGCTAATCAGCCTTGGGAAGCCGGAGCGAACAGAGAAGGCCTGCCGCCGAAAGAGCGATAAGCACGATATCGACAAGATGTCCACCGGCCACAGGAGATTCCAACGACAGAGAGAACAAGGAAGATGCGAAAAGCGGGGCGAGACCTCGTACCCCTGAGGCTGTCATTTGGGCCAACCCATTGACCGCACCCAACGCGCCAGACGGCGCATTCTGTACCACCAGTAGAGACATAGAACCTATAAAGAGCATCATCGAAGAGTATCTGATCAATTAGTCACTTTCCACTTACTGAACGCGGGGTTGACAAACGTTGCAGCTAGAAGCTGACAGACGATCAACATCCACACGAGGGTATTGGTGCCTCCCGAGCGACAAGCGACGTCTCGAATGATCCAAAGAAGAGGGAAAATGACAAGGAAGCTCGAGTAAGAGACGATGTACATTTTACGAGGCCCGATCCTTTTAAGAAGCTTCGTTAGGACGAAAAGGTTCCAGAATCCATTGAGGAATGCGAAGATGCCCAGTATCAAGCCAACCTGATACGGAGACATGCCGAGACCACCGATCGATATCGAGGAAGAGTAGATGAGAGGAATGAGCACGAAATAGGACATGTCAGTGAATGATAGTAGCCCGTAGTTGAGTAGAACTATTCGAAGATCGGCTGTCAGTAGCTTCCGAAAACTCAGAGGTTGGGCAGTTTCCGAGTGATTCTGAGATTTCCCGGAGACAGATGAAGAGCTGCTATACTCCGATTGAGGACCGTCTGAGAGTAGCGGCGCACTTTCCTCAGAGAAGGATGGAATTTTGATATCTGTATTCTTAGCTCGCTCTGAGCTCTTAGAAGATGGATCGGTTAAACAATGCTTAGGGGTATGTAATAAGCATAGCGTACCTCTTTCAATCCGATGTAAGAAAGCACAAATTGTAACGGTTGGATTCGGACTGAGCGTGGAGCCCGCCATCCCGGAGGTACGAGTCTACGGAGCAGGGCGAAGGGTATGGAAATGACATATGACAATGCTCCTCACCCCAAACGTTGTATATTCTATGATTTCCTCATGGTTTACTTACTTTTACTTACATCTTTACTTACAATTCACACTAGTGGCGTAGTTTCATATACACGACCGAGCCTTATGCTCGTCGTGCGGTACGGTACTCATAACGAAGTAGTATTCGGGGCTGGGGATCCCCATCTATTCCCTCCTCTCTTGTCTATACTCATACGAAATATAATAGCTATCTATCTCTCATCGTTCGACTCTCACGACGCCGACTCCAGCCTCTACATCTGGAGCCCACCGCGAGCCCAAGAATAAAGTTCTTGGTTCAAAAACGAACACGTCTTCCAGCGTTCGTTCACGAGGTTCCGCACCCGCGCGACGTGTTTTGCCCATCCGACAAGGAGTTCCGTCTACGAGCCATCGAAAGTTTTTGAACACAGGACGACTAGCCTTCCAATTTCCAACCGAGGTTTCGCAGACGAGTACATCCAACGACGTACGCGAATCTGACCACGAGAACGAGGCCAACGTTAGCGCGATCGAAGACGATCCTCGAGAACACGACATACCTGATAGTGTTTTTGCCTCACAGAACACTACACCTTTTTCTTTGTCTTCACTTCCCTCTTTGACTCCTTCTCCACCGCCTGATATCTCACAACCTCCTGAGTCCATGACTGATACGATGTCCACACCACACGTACGGCCCGCGACGAAAGGCCCTGCATTTTTCCCTGGTCCTGGATCGTCGAAGGCACCTAAGAAGTTTCGGGGTGATGGCACCCAGTTAGCGGACTTTTTCCTTGATTTCGAGACAAACGCGAGGGAACAAGAACTTACCGACGAGGAGAAGGTTCGATTGATTTTGAGGTACCTTGACACGGCGACGCGCGAATATGTCACCACGTTGCAGGGGTATAAGGATGGCGACTGGAGTAGGTTGAAGGAGGATATGTTGGATGCTTATCCTGGGTCGAGGAAAGGCCACCGATACACTAGGACTCATTTGCAACGCCTTGCGAACGAACACGCTCGTGAACGACTCGATGATGAGGAGACATTTGCGGATTACCATCACAAGTTCTGTCGCATCGCAGACCGTTTGACCAGTGATGGCCGTTTGACGACCGAAGAAGCGAAACGATACTTCTGGCATGGTATCCACAAGACAGATAGGCGACAGATTCTCTTCTATGTTCGCATGCGGAGCCAGGATGCTGATGTGAAGGATATTCCGAGCGTTGAGACTGCTTACAGGATGGGGATGCGGATTTTTCAGGATGAGGCAATGGGTATGGATTCCGACGATGCGATTGAGGAGGAAGATGAGGTTGTAGTGAAGAAGAGCAAGAAGAAGAAGACGAAGACGAAGAAGATCCCTTTTCTTGACAGTGACGATGAAGGCGATGCAGGTGATTCCGGTCTTGACAGCAGCAGTGACGACGAGGATGATAAGAAGAAGAAGAAGACGGTGAAGCAGGAGGTTCGTACGAAGATTGTGGAGAATAGCATAGACGACCTTGCCCGCCAGCTTCGTTCGTTGAACGTTCACGATGTGAACTACGCGGGAGTTTACGCACAGATCGCAAGTGTTTCACCCCTCATGGCGAGTGCGATTGCAAGCCTTCCAAAGGAGATCCCAAGTGTCACCGTGTCGGCGACTCCTGCTATGCCCATGGCGCCGTATCCAAACCCTTCGTACCAGACTCCCCCATATCAGCAGCCTTCCTACCCGCCTACTTCATTCCAAAGCCCTTCATACCAGAACCCAACATTCCCGCCGCCGATGAACGCGTCAATGTCCCAGAATTACAGCCAGTTTCCTTCTCAGCAGTATCCGGGTCCTATGAACGGCGTGAACATGTATCAAAATGCCCAAGGACCTCCTACAACGTACCCGAACTCGATACCGGTCCAAGGAAATGGGTATGGTGGACCTCCGCGAAATGGTCAACGTGGACGAGGACCGCCGAATGGACCGCTTCCGCCGCATGTCTTGTGCTTTTTCTGCAAGGAGAATCACCTCCTTCGAAACTGTACCCATTTGCCAGGGTACATCCAGTCGAATCGCGTCGTCCAGATGGGTCGTTGGTTCTATTGGCCTGACGGCCATCCTCAAGCTCGACAGGTTATTCAGGCCGATCCGAATACTGGCGTGAAGGGAGTTATCGATCGACCTGCTGTTGCGCCTCAGCAGCCGGGTTTTTGACGCGCCAAGCCGTGGTGGCAGCGGTTGAGACGGTGGAGGCGGACTTGGCTGAGGAATCGGGAGGATCGAAGGTTGAAGAGGTTGTGAATGATGAGGTCGGCGAAGAGCAGTTGGGAGACATTCGAGGTGTCAAAGAGGAAGTAGAAGAGACGTTTGGGTGCGATGAGATTGAGGAGGTCGAGGAGAAGGATGGTGAGTTTGTTTGGTTCGAGGGATTCGAGTTGGAGCGTATCGAGGAAGCAGAAATGATGGTGACGACAAGAGCTGCTGGGAAGAAGAAGAAGGATGAGGCTGTGGAAGGTGTGCCGAGTAACGAGGAACCTAAAGTGGGGGGGACACGTCAGATGAAGAAGAAAGATAACGAGAAAGAATCGAAGGACGTACCAGGCGATCTACCGGCGTTTACCTATGAATCAAAGGCGGAAATTCCAGGCTTGGAGCAGGAGATGTTTGAAAGGTTGTTGGACGTGAAGGTTCCGGATGTGTCGATACGCGATCTGACTGCTTTGAGCCCAGGCCTTCGTCGGAACTGGATCGATTATACGAAAACCCAACGCGTACCGACTGTCAAGGTTATGCCCGCTATTGCCGGTACAGGCCCTCCTCCTGCACTCGAATACATCACACCAGTTAGGTTGGTAAGGGTCATTCTGAATGGCAAAGTTTCGGTCGATGCGTTACTCGACGAAGGAGCAGAGTGTTCGTCAGTTAAGGAGTCTGTCTGGCGAAGGTTGAAAGTGCCGATGAACGATGCGAAGAAAGCTCACATGGCAGGATTTGGAGGGGAAGTGGTGTCGGCCCTGGGGTGTTTGGAATATCTTGAGATTGTAGTGGATGGATATCGAACGTGGGGACATGTTTTCGTTGTAAAGGATATGCCGTACGACATGATTCTGGGAAGACCCTGGCAGAGATCACTGAGGTTGTCGAAGGAAGAGGATGTGACCGATGTTTGGATTACGATTCATGATCAGATGGGACGATTACCGCCGAAGACGGTGAGTGCTGTTCCCCAGCTTGCAGGTGGAAGTATCCAGGAGACGTCTCGGCGGATTCGAGAGGCTTGGGACGCATTGAGACCGAGTATGGAGGCTGAGATGGATGATTTGGGGAGAGGTGGATGTGATGATGTAGAGCAGCGAGCACGTTACGAGTCTCTGAAGAGACAAGTGGATGGTATGGCACTTGACGACTTGGATCCTTCTCCGTTTGCGGCAGTTTTCTTCGCGTCTACTTATCGATTGGATCCCGTTTGCCATACGCTGGCGTACAAACGAGTCGCACAGAAGGTCCAGCCAATTCCGACCGTCATGCCAGAGTACGCGAAGGTAATTCGTCGATTCCCTGAAGATCCACTCGCGTCTCTACCACCTCTTTCTACCCATCCACCTTCCTTCGAGCCTGGTATACGTCTTACGAAGGAACGCCTCGAGGGACTTGGGATTTTGTCGAACGAATTCTTGTGGCCTCAAGAACGGTTGTTGATGGCAGAGGTGTTGAGGAATAACGAGATGGGGATTGCCTGGAACGAGGAGGAGAAGGGCAGGTTTCGAGAAGATTATTTCCCTCCTGTAAAGATTCCAATGGTCGCTCATACGCCCTGGGCAGAGAAGACTCTCCCAATCCCTCCTGGAATTCGCGACAAAGTCATTCAGCTCGTTCGTGAAAAGGTGGCATCCGGTCTTTACGAACCTTCGAACAGTTCTTATCGATCCCAATGGTTTGTCGTGGGGAAATCGGATGGGGGGCTCAGGATCGTTCATAACCTCAAAAAGCTCAACGCCGTTACGGTCAGAGACTCAGGACAGCCTCCGATCCTTCACCTCTTCGTCGAGCAGTGTGGTGGTCGAGGGATATATTCTGGAATCGATATCATTGCAGGTTTTGATCACGGAACCCTTCATGAAGACTCGAGGGACCCGACGACTTTCGATACACCGATTGGGACCTTCCGTTTGGCGCGTATTCCTCAAGGCTGGACTGGCTCGATCCCGGTTTTTCATGGGCACGTAGCTTTTCTTCTACAGGATGAGACAGAGGTGTCGCCAAACTTTGTGGATGACTTACCGGTTTTGGGTCCCAGGACGCGATACGAGATTGAAGGTGGAGGTTACGAGGTCCTCAAAGACAATCCGGAGATTCGACGGTTCGTTTGGGAACACGCAGTCGACCTCAATCGTATTCTTCATCGTCTGAAGCGTGCCGGAGGGACGGTGTCTGCGAAGAAGTTGAAGGTTGGGGTGCCAGAGTTGAAAATAGTAGGGACAGTCTGCACTTACGAGGGACGTCTTCCAGATGAGACGAAGATCATCAAGATTCGAACTTGGCCAGTTTGTAGATCCGTTTCGGAGGTTCGAGGATTTTTGGGAACGGCGGGAGTTCTTCGAGTTTGGATACGTGATTTTGCAAAGATCACTCGACCTTTGGTGGACCTCACGAAGAAGGACGTCGAGTTTGGGTGGGAGGACCCACATCAAGTCGCAATGGATGAGGTTAAGGTGGCGGTGTCGAACTGCGAAGCTCTGGTTACACTCGATTACTCATCTCTTCTCCCGGTCACCATGGCCGTCGACTCTTCTTACATCGCTTGCGGAATCGTTTTGTATCAAGATCAGAAGGTCGGGAAGAGAAGACCATCTCGTTTCTGGTCTATCGCATGGAACGACCGCGAAGCAAGATACTCTCAGGCCAAGATCGAACTCTACGGGCTTTTTCGCGCCTTTCACGCGATGAAGATCTATCTTATTGGCGTACAGAAACTCATTGTCGAGATGGACGCGTCCTATGTTAAGGGCATGCTCAATAATCCTGATATGCATCCTAACGCAGCCATCAACCGTTGGATCGCGGCAATACAACTCTTCGACTTTGAACTCAAACACGTCCCTGGGAAAGATTTTGTTGGACCGGATGGGCTATCGAGGAGACGAGGAACAGAAGACGAGGGGGACGATGAAGAAGGAGCAGCAGATAGATGGGCAGATGAGATTTTGGATGCTGGAATTTGGGTCGCGACGACTTGGACAAACAACGTAAGTGATGAAGGTATGGTTTCTTCTTGTCGAGTCTCTCTTTCATCGGCGACGTTGCGCCGAGATACGCAGGGGGTAGCATCTGACGATGTGATGATCCCCTGTAGTACTTGGTCTCGTACCCGTGATGAGGAACTCCAAGAGATCCAGACCTTCCTCACCAACTTCGTCACTCCTTCTCTCCCCGACCTTGAACTTCGACGTTTTCTCAAGAGGGCATCGCGTTACTTTGTGAAAGGAGGTCGACTCTGGCGACGGGACCCTCGAGGACGGCACCAACTGGTTATCTTCGACCCGGTGGAGCGTCTCGCTCTTTTTCGACAATCACACGACGACTTGGGACACAAAGGTTTCTATTCCTCACGACGTACTCTAGCAGATCGATTTTGGTGGCCCAGCCTCGATGACGACCTTCACTGGTTTCTCAAAACGTGTCATGAGTGCCAGATTCGCTCTACCGAGAAGGTCATAATTCCTCCATCCATTTCTGTCCCAGCAACTCTGTTTCGCAAAGTCCATATCGACGTCATGTACATGCCCACGGTCCAAGGGTACAAGTTCATCGTCCAGGGTCGTTGCTCTCTATCTAGGTGGCCAGAGTGGAGGATGCTCAAAAAGGAGACTGGGAAGACATTGGGGAAGTTCATCTTCGAGGAGATCCTCTGTCGATGGGGCGGAATTGCCGAAATTACAACAGACAACGGGCCTTCAATCGTCGCGGCTTTGGATTGGCTTCGAACTCGATATCACATCACGCATATTCGAATTGCACCTTACAACTCTCAGGCAAACGGGACAGTCGAGGTCGCTCATCGTTACATCCGGGATGGAATCGTTAAGGCATGCGAAGGAGATATTCGTCGTTGGATTTTGGTGGTAGCTTACATTTTCTGGGCCGACCGTATAACGACTCGCAAGGACACTGGCTATTCCCCATACTATGCAGCTCACGGCGTCGAGCCTCTTCTTCCCTTCGACATTACTCATGCCACGTTTCTTTTCCCCGAAGTTGACTCTCAACTTACCGATTCCGAACTCTTGGCGATACGTGCAAAGCAACTCGAACGACGTGACGACGAACTCAAAACTATCCACGAACGTGTCGTCCAAAGTCGTTTCAAATCAGTTGAGGCCTTTCGTCGGTACCATGAAAACGTCATAAGGAGTCACAAATTCAAGCCTGGGGAGCTCGTTCTCGTCCTCAACAAAAGGATCGAAGCCGGCGTCTCTAAGAAAGCCTTACCTCGTTACTTCGGGCCCATGGTCGTTGTCAAGCGTACCACTGGAGGAAACTTCCGTCTCGCAGAGCTTACGGGTGCGGTCTCGCGTCTTCGTTACGCCGCATTTCGAGTTATTCCCTATCACGCGCGATCGACTACGAAGATCAAGGTCACGGAATTCATTGATCCCAAAGCATTGGCAGGAGTAGAGGAAGAGGACGATTAAGAAGTCCCTTCCGAGCGTCGTTTGAGCGGGGACGCTCAAGTCTAAGTGGGGGGGAGGTGTAACGGTTGGATTCGGACTGAGCGTGGAGCCCGCCATCCCGGAGGTACGAGTCTACGGAGCAGGGCGAAGGGTATGGAAATGACATATGACAATGCTCCTCACCCCAAACGTTGTATATTCTATGATTTCCTCATGGTTTACTTACTTTTACTTACATCTTTACTTACAATTCACACTAGTGGCGTAGTTTCATATACACGACCGAGCCTTATGCTCGTCGTGCGGTACGGTACTCATAACGAAGTAGTATTCGGGCTGGGGATCCCCATCTATTCCCTCCTCTCTTGTCTATACTCATACGAAATATAATAGCTATCTATCTCTCATCGTTCGACTCTCACGACGCCGACTCCAGCCTCTACAAAATGCAATAAAGGCTAATAGGCCCGCAGCGGCACATGCGAGGAAGTAAGGGAAATTTTGAAAGAATTCAATTCTTCCAAAAAGGTGTGGCCATTGAGTGGCAGGATTGGCAAGAACGCCGCCCAAAGCCGGACTAAGAGTACAGCGGAGACTGAGCAAGAATCTCATACAGTGTAAAAACAACATACCCAACTGTCGAGCCAAAACTCCACATGATTGGGACCAGAGCGAAAGCATCCGCCATATTCGTGGAGTCAGTTATCTACGACACTCACACTTTGAATGCATTATGATATTAACGAGATAGACACGTACCTCTGCCATCACAGTTCTCGAAACACCTGGAAGGAAATATTAGGGCAAGAAAGAACTCGATGGACATGGTAACGAATGTCTACCAATGTTTCCATTGAAAATTCCCTGCAGAGCACGAAAATCACAAGGGCTACAAATGTTTTTGACAATCCAAAGCCAAGCATGGCCAGTGTCAATCCGAGTGGACCCATGAGCAATATCTTCCTTCGACCGTGGATATCCGAAAGGCGTCCCCAAAAGTACACCTAGTCACAGTTACTCTCAACCCTCAAACCCTCATGACTCGAATTTGGTGGCAACATACTCACCGTACAACATTCAGTAAGGAAGAACATTGATTCCTATGATTGAACGTATGAGTAAACATCGTGAATGGAAGCGTTGAGATATTTACGATGACTCCAGCATAATATCCTGTCTTCTTTTCATCTCCGTTGGTGATCCCTGTGTTCCTCACAGCGCCGATGATGAACGGATAGATGACCTCCGCAGTAATGGGTTCTGCAATCTGAATCAGCAGGACCAAGAAAAGTTGGAGTTTTGGGAGAGGTGTCCTGGGTTGAACCGCCGCACTGGTAGAAGAGGACATGAAGAGAAATGTGGTTGAACTTCGGTCCACCTTATAATTAAAGAGGGGTCGTAACTCGGAGCCGATACGCCATGATTCGACTGAGTCGTAGCCATTTCCTTCCACTTTCGTTTTTCTAAGTTCCCTATATCTGACTACTGCTGTCGTCTCTTATTGATCTTCGTTTGAGATGGCGTGAAAGGTGTATACTAGTAAACACTTCAGTGAAAATCGCAGTACTCCATGACATTTCTCTCTTACCAACTATTGCTTATGGGGTGTAAATAGGTCTAGCGAAAACAATTACAGAGTAACCTTCTAATCCAACCAGCATCATCATGTCTACACACCCAAGTCGGTCAACTGCCAGTAGCAGAAGATAACCAAACAGCACGGACCAACCAGAAAAGAGTCGTAGCAATCCATCATGAGTAGCGACTCGGATATCTATCCAAACACCCTCGCCCAGATCTCCCGACCAGCCCTTCTTCTTTCTTCAGCAGCATGTCCGTCACCGAGAACAGACTTGTTCTCAATCGCACGTCGACTGAGATAGGGCATAGTTTCTAATAACGATCCGTACGGCACATACCTGTGAGTGACTGGTAAGCAAGCACGCTAATGAGTTATGAGGAGCGATGACCTACTTTATGACCATTGGCGAATTGGAACGAGTTCTATGAACGATATAATCAGTGAGTTCATCACTCATTCCTACGAACGAGAGTCAATGCTAGGCCTAGAGGATATATTAATAATCAGACGCGACATACCATAGAGTTGCCCTAGGGTAACTCTTTCAGTAACCTCATCATCCAATTTCAACCCAGGCTCTCCTTCATTCCCGACACGTTGGTCTTCAGCCAGCCCATTTGT
The DNA here is from genome assembly GCA_027919835.1 of Lentinula raphanica. Classification (NCBI taxonomy): domain Eukaryota; kingdom Fungi; phylum Basidiomycota; class Agaricomycetes; order Agaricales; family Omphalotaceae; genus Lentinula; species Lentinula raphanica. Next base: position 205,138 of record JANVFP010000006.1, on the reverse strand, counting down.
GTGGAGCTCGCTCAGTATGAGCCTCACACTAGACCAATTGTGTGTGCCAAATAAGACACCAATACGTGGTAGATTCTCATGCTTTGATTTCGACTGATTCTTTCTCCAGAACCAACTTGCAACCGAGATCGAAGGCGCAAAAGGAGTAATGCCAGAACCACCATGTCCGTAATGAACATCATCCTTCACCCAACCTACAAGCAATCTCACACAATCGTTATAACATTTATCTGTGTCCTCCTTTGTCGTCCATACTGGTGGTGAAACATCTGGAGATATCGACAGAGATTGATGACCTTGCATCTTAGCAGCTTCGTGGGCAAGGACTTCATGTGGGTGATAAGCTCCTCGTACGAGTTTGACTCCGAGCGAGTAGTTGTGTAGTTGGGCATCGCGATAGGACTGGGCGAGATGGAGAGGGGTTCTGACTCACGGGTCAGGAATTCTGAATGCATGATAACGAACGAGCTGCTTACCTGCGAAGATAGGCCTGAAAAGTACCATAGATGAGTGGCTGAACAGATGGCCTGGAATCGTCATTGTCAGAAGTGATTTTGTTGAATTCGCGCATCAAGGCTAATTGCATCGCGTCAATAGCTGGCTGGTACCAACTGTAATCATGTCAATTCAATCATTCATGCTCGGAAACGGTCATGTGTTACTCGCACCTGTACTCTGCATCTATGATCAGCTTGACTCCTCTCTCTTGAGCGCGTAGACAAATCCGCCGAAGGTCAGAGTACAATTCTCGCAAGGACGCGACATCATTCGTATGCAGAGACTTTGAAGTTAACTGACTACTGAAGATATCCAGGTCCGTGGGATGAGGGCATCCTGGGAAGGGAATCGAAGGTTCGAGTTGAGGACGTGTCGCCAGGATATGCGAAGATAAGGCGATAAGAGCCTGAGCGTCAGGCAGAAGAGCAGTCTGCATGCAGTTAGACGATCGTTAAAAAGATGGGATTACATCGGAAAGAGATAACATACCATTTTAATTGCAACCCAGGTCCTTCTGCCATTATGTGTGTCCTTCCCAACAATGTGATCCTCGAAATCGGCCGCTACGTCGATAGCTCTTATCATTTCATCCACACATCGCTTGTAAACAGGCTGTCCCTTCTTCTTTGAGGACGAATTTGAAGTAGCCTCGTTTTCGTCTACTTCAATGGAATACGCGAATAGGACACCTTTATTCGCGGCACGAAACGAGTAAAGTAACGGAAGTGATCCTTGAGCGGTGTCACCGCCGACAAACTACTTGAAGGACAATATCAATATTCTGAAGATCCGAACACGACTACCGGAACTCTCGAGAGACATATCTACGCACCTGATCAAAGAATGTCACCCTCACAAACGTCTCGGTTATATTCCGTACAATCGGGATACCCATAAGCGTGTTCAACAGCTTCGGGGCAGCGTCTATGAGTGTCGGGAATGAACACATTGAGTATACGATGTACGCTCGGACTAGGGTGCGTAACGATGTGGTTTGGGAACTTTGCTGGTCGCGACTCTGTTGTGGAACGAAGGGCAAGTTGCTATCGGACTGTATGGTGCGCTCTAGAGAGAAGGCCGCAGAGACTCCTGCACCAGCTATGGCGAGAATGCCACTAAGATATGCGAAGCGGAGAGATCTACGAGGCCTTGCATGATAACTTGCATGTCGCTGTCCACGAGCGACCACGTTGAAGGAGTATGCACGTCGAAGGGCTGATTGCCTGGTGAGGGTGAACATGGACAGAGTTTGGTTTAGATGAACAGACAAAGTTCGCCTTTATAAACGGAAGAGCCTCCGCATGTGACGTCTGTCTAGCATATAGTTGTAAGCTCATGAAGTTCCGGAATCATTTGGGCCAAGTTTGGTTATCGAGCCAGGGCCTTATCGCGCTTATCTAGAGCTTACATAACCGCATTGCTTAGTCAGAATAATAGCGCCCAGTTAGCGCTCAATTTTAAGCAACAGCGGCGAAGTAAAATTTCTTCCATCTTTTAACAACGACAGGCGCTGTTTCCACATGTTCGACTATCTTCTTCTTGTGATAGTCCTACATCCCAGCAGCCTCAGAGCGACTGCTACACTCTTTGGCTGAACGTTCTTTCATTCAAGTGGACGCTTCAGTCACCTAGTGTCTCGACACAAAGTTAGCGCGTTGATGGTTTTTTTCCTATAGTAGGTTGAGGCTTGGGGCTTGTGTTCTGTACTTCTGTAAGCTTCATCACAATGTTATATTTCGCTAAGCCTACAGCAATATGCATAGATTGCAGGACGTTTTCGTATGAATCAGGAAAAGAAGTTCCTCATGACATCCTTGACATCCTATATGCACGAGGGGAACGCAACGTCGAGAGCAGTAGAATCGGGAAATGTTTTCCAATATGAGAAGTCATGCCACCAATCTTCATGTCCTAGGATGGTCCTTCTTATTCCATCTCCTTGGATTTCAGTCAATAACTCCACACGCCACTGGAATTTCTCAGAGCTGAGAATGTTCAGTGAAATGAATTCCATATTCTTCGTATAAAGGTGGTTGGTCACTGGTCAGGACGCAGTTTTCGTAACACATGGCAGTCTCATCCCTTGGCGTTGCCCTCATTACTGGCGCTTCTCAAGGTATTGGCAAAGCCATAGCTCTGCGACTAGCGAAGGACGGGTTTCGAGTCGCCCTCAACGACATTCCGAAGAATGATCAGAAACTGAAAGACCTTGCTTGCGACATAGAGCGTCGTAATGGCCCGAAAACCTTTATTGTACCCGCAGATGTTTCGAACGAGAGCGAGGTCGAGAACATGGTTAGTCAATCAGTAAAGGTATTGGGCGGATTAGATGTGGTAAGATAGTTCAGAATTCCCGTGAGGTTATCCGACATGTTTGCCATTTCACAGATGATCGCGAACGCTGGTATCTTTCCTGAAACCAATATGATTCCTGAGTGTGAATCGTCTGCATTACATCCATTCTATCGAACCCTTACTCCTTCAAAGATCCCTCCGAGATTTGGAAGAGGACGTTCGCCATCAACGTTGATGGCGTATTCTTCTGTTATAAACATGCTGCTAAACAAATGATCGCTCAAGGTCGTGGAGGGAGACTCATTGGTGCATCGTCTATAGCTGGCAAGAGGTGTGAGTAATTTGCTGAATGTTCTCGCATCATGCAACTCGCTGAATTGAAGTCAACTTCAGCTGGAGGTTCGTTTAGTGCTTACAGTGCCTCGAAGTTTGCTGTACGAGGTTTGACTCAGAGCGTTGGTATGTAGGAATGTTTTCTGTATCGAACCTTCTGATCTCACGGAGATTCTTAGCTCTTGAACTCGCCCAATACGACATAACTGTCAATGCCTATGCACCAGGTATGTGAGCCATCGGACTGGGAGTATATCGAGTCTCTCAACCCAAAAAGGCCTTATTAATAGTCCCATGAGTGATTATCTATGTTTCCTTGGGTCATTGTCTTTTGCTTACTATCGATTGCCCACAATACAGCCGAAAACTTTCAAGAATACTCTCAGCAAAATGCAATCTTGGCTGCTGTCAGTGCTCAAGTTCTCTTCAGCCGCTAGTATATCTCATTACCAGAAACATCTGTCTTGCTCTGACTGATAAGATGGGTTTGTCACGACCAATCAACTACAAGTATGGCGAGCCAGAAGACATAGCAAGTCTTGTTTCTTACCTGGTTTCAAAGGAAGCACATTATGTCACAGGTGGGTAGTAAAGAAGCTCGACAGTATGCATAATTCTGAAGTTGTTCAATCTCGCAGGTCAAACTGTATGTGGTCACTGACCTGACGCAGTTAATACTAGACATTGACCGCAGGTCTGTTCTCAGATCTCACCAAACGGAGGCATAGTCTTCGATTGAGGCTCAATGCTTCGTCGGTGCGCTGGCTTGGAGCTCATCAATGTCATCAACTTCTAGAACGAACAATATTGTTGTTCGTTCCTTTAGGGCTGTCGAGGATCGGTCCACATACGCCGTGCAATCCAAGTGGCAAGAATGAATTCATCTGTTCGAGTTAATGTTCATGTTCATATCATCCATATCGTCAGTGTCGCCGTCGCGCAATTATGTACAGTATCTTCGTTCTCTTTTTGAAATCTATATATGACCTTGAAGCACTGGTAGAGACTGCTCTCATAGGTGTATCATCAACGAGGGACAATGATGCTACTCGTCGTAGTACTTCATATATTTACGAAGTCTTGCATCGGATGTCTCTAATCGGATTCCATTCCGATCTGCGTTGAGCTCAAACTGGGTGGTATCAGGAGAAATTTCCTAAATTCCGACTTGGTTGGAGTTGTACCCTGAGGAATAGGTACTGTCACGGTACTCCACTGCTCCGACAGAGAAACTAAACGGCAAAAGGTTAGGAGTGACCGAGATTACCATATTTCATGCTAGCCCATGCCAACTATGTTCGCTGCTATCTTCATATCATTAGCGTGTCTTCTTTGATGTTCAACAGTTCCGAATCTCGATTTCGATACGTCTTACCCTTCCAGCCGCGTACTAGCGAAGATTCAGAAGGACTTGGAGCGGAGCGAGAAGTATGAATCTGCTTTAAAAGCTGCAGCTACTAAGGTGAGATAAATTATCTTCACCAATTCATCCGAATGGCAGCGAAGTCTCTTGGCGTTGCCCTCGTTACTGGAGCTGCACAGGGTATAGGCAAAGCGATAGCCCTGCGACTCGCGAAGGACGGGTTCCGCATCGCCCTCAACGATTTGCCAAAGATGGATGAACGACTGAAAACTGTTGCCCACGAAATAGCGCGTCAGAGTGGCGTGGAGACTTTTATTGCACCGGGAGATGTTTCCAAAGAAAGTGATGTAGAGCGGATGGTTGGCCACTCGGCGAAGGCCCTAGGTGGTATTGACGTGGTAAGGTACTTCGACATTGCTCTTCGCTCTTGCTTTCAATCCGGTACGGCCACCATTACAGATGATTGCCAATGCTGGTATTTTGTCAGAAGGTAAAGAACTGACCGAATGTGAGTCTGCTCAATGTCTTTTGTGACTTCGTCATCACTGTTTTGCTAGATTCCACGGAGGCTTGGAAGAGAACCTTCGCCATGAACGTCGATGGAATCTTCTTCTGCTACAAGTACGCAGCCAAAGAGATGATCGCTCAAGGCCGTGGAGGAAGACTCATTGGCGCATCCTCTGTAGCTGGCATGAGATGTTCGTCCCCATCATCCCGTTCGTTCTACCTGCTAATTCCAGGTATCCAAAGCGGCCGGCTACTTCAGTGCTTACTCTGCCTCGAAGTTCGCCGTACGAGGATTAACGCAGAGCGTCGGTATGTAGATTGTGTCTCCGAGCTGAGATCGTCTCACGGTGATATGATTGCCTAGCCCTGGAGCTGGCTGCCCACAAAATCACCGCGAATGCCTATGCACCAGGTACTTGAGCTTTCGACCTCAAGCGTAAAATAACTGATCCAAATCTGCATATTAGGTTTCATCAAAACTGCTTTGAGTAGGTCTGACGAATTCTCCTGAGTAGCATCTCACTCAATGGCCACAATCTAGCTGAGCAGTTTCAGGATCAGCCAGGAGAAGGATTACGTCTCGTCAGTCCTGAACGCTCTTTCGAAGCTGTCCAGTCCGTCGCTGAGATTTATGTCTCGCTCTGTTTAGATGGGCTTGTCAAAACCAGTTGATTATCAGTTTGGCGAACCTGAAGACATAGCGAGCCTCGTCTCTTATTTGGCGTCTAAAGACGCACATTATATCACAGGTAAGCAATGCCATGAGAATCGGGTAAAACCATGCAACTCTAACCTTCAAATTCCCGCCCATCGTAGGTCAGACTGTATGTGGTAGGATACAGGATGCACTTAACAGATGCTGACCGATCCATACTCCAGATATCACCGAATGGAGGCCTAATCTTCAGTTGAGGAATACTGCAACCTATTCTGTTTGAAGACCACGAAATGTCGAAGACTGATGGGAAACGACCTGCATCCTTGGAGCCTGATGATGTAGCCAATGGCGCTAAATACGAAGCATTAAACAAGCCTATGATCGTGTCCTTGTTCGTCGTGTACGTTCGTTAACCTAAGAATGTACCATCAGAGTTCAGTACACAATCATCATCTCAAGTACTTCCGTCCGACTCATCAACATCCATAATGTCCCCTAAATCGTCACCAGCTTCTAGCCTGATACTCTCTATGCCCCCATACGGCATCTTCATGCTTTTCTCCTTCAACCACCTGCCCGAAAGCACATCCACTCGGCAAAGTCCTGAGCCTGTCGCAGACGCCAGCATCCCAGCAGCTGATAGCCCATTCCCATTGTTCCACACCACACGCTGAACACCTACTTCCCTAGGCCAGACACCCGTTCCCCGTTCGTTGTTCACCGCGTTCTTGAGCTTAACGTTTTTCGGATTGTTAGCCGCTCCACGGTCTTGTGTTTCTTGTGGGAAGAACTGCTCTAGCATACGGAACTCCTTCGTAGTGCGGTTGTAGTCTAGTTGGTAGATCTTGTGTGCGAAGAAAGGCTAGGTTCAAACGTTGATGAGGTCCACCGAGGATGAGTTATAGACTGCACATGCAACGCACTACAGAACCACCTCTACGCGTTGACCTCAATAGATTCGTTGTCGTGCATGTTCCATCAGCCGCACCGACCGCGAGTTGAGGATGGTAATCCGATGAAGAGATGCTCTAGACAGGGGTACAAGACTATCAGTTACACGTCTGCGACATCTATCAGAAAGATGAACCCTAACCCAAACCGGGCCCAGAGGTTCCATCAGCATGTGTCCTCTGCCTAGCATTCTCGGCGAAGCAGAATACGCTTTGACCGAATCATCATGATCAACGGTTACAGGACCTCCTCCGTAGGGCGAGTACGACATCGCATTGATTACATCTGATTTCGAGCCGTCGATGGCGTGCTTCGTGTAAGGCTCGGAATTGATACACACCTCGCGTCCTGTTCATCACCGAGCCATGTCCAGAACGAATGTTCGTCAAACAGACAGTTCCGTCACTGCCGCCGCTTCCTAATATTATGGGGTCCTCGTCGAAGCGTGGTTCACCTAAGCTGTCACTCGTCGGTGCACGGATCCAAGCCAGGGCCCGGATAGCTGCCTGATGGACGTTGAGATAGTGCGTCGGAAGAAGGTCTGTTATAGGAAGGGAACCTGAATTTACTATTAGGTATCAGAGCCTTCGTGGGCAGATAAGAAGAGGAGCTTCACTGGCTTCATTGATTCCCTTGAGTACGGAGCCGACGTCGTAGACACCGATAGAGCCTGACAAAGTCTGAGCATTCTAACCTCTTGCCTTGTAGGTCGCCCCTCACCATTGGTCATCCCGACAGCGACAACTTCGCTGTTAGCCCAATCAATACACCAACAGCACGCGTCTTCCGTTTCGACACGTAGAATCGGTTCCGGCATCCTGACTGCAGGGGTTGAGAATCCGATACTGTAATCGATGCAAGGGTGCTTACTGTATAAGGGTCGGCTATAATCGTAATTCAGAGGAGCGATGTCTTCAGGATCTGGTACAGCAAATATGACAAAGGAACCGTCCTCGAACGTTCCCGAGAGCAATCCCAACTTCCTCGGCCCATGACGACCTGCAGTCAAATTCTGTGCAGAAGGAGATGGTAAAGGGCACCATTTGAGTTCGTATGCAGGACCTGAATCGACGCAGATAACTAAATCGCATCTCATCATTCCTGGGTCTTGTTCGGATAGCATATCGACTGTTTCTCCCGTTGGGTTACTTGTGGCATTAGTATCGGGCCTCAAGCTCCAGATTTGGATACAAGCTTTGGACGGTCTTTGAACCCGGATTCCAATTTCAGGTGAATGGGACTGTGATGGCAGAGGTCCGACAGCAAGGTAGTAAGTGTGCCCATATTCTGAAAGCAGTGAATCTCAAGAACACGAGTCAAGCCCACAACAGACATACCTTCACGAGTGTCTGGATGCAAAGGACACCAATCGATACCCCAAGCAGGCGCCCCGGCATTGAATACATGAGCCTGACTGTTTGGTATGAAATCCGCTGCAAATTGTGTTCCTCAAGCAGATCCATCATTCAACAGGTGCAGTACACACCCATTTTAAACGCCGTGAAGATCTCTGTCGAACGAGAGGTCTGTGAACCAAAGGGACCGAAAGAACAAGGTATAGGAGGAGCAGGTCGAAAGTTTCCATCTTCAGTCGTGATATCGTCCGTAGGTAGATACGTCGAGGCATCTCTGCGACAAGGATGTTTAGAAGGCGAGAGAATCAAGACTGAAAGACCGTCGTACACACTCTATACTTATGAATGTCCAGCCATCGGGTATAGAGATATTTTCATAAACCTTCGGCCTTCTATTCCTCTCGCTTTCCATCAAACCTTGTGCCTCTTTGAACCAAGCACGATCCTCAACAAGTTCCCATAACGGACCCGGACCGACATTGTAACCCCAGGACTTGTTGAGACGATCGACGATTGTGGCATTCATTGTGAAGTTGTTTGTTAGAGCCAGCTCTGGATTGGTAAACAACCTAGGCCACGAGACCAAACGTTCGACGCGTCCCGGAACAGAGTACAGAGGAACTGCTCGATGGCGATGATGGACACTCGGTGTTGGCAGGACGTACATCTGACGTCTAAGAGTGCCAGAGAGTGTGGTTGGCTTTGAAGCCGTTGATTCCACGACGCTGATAGGTCCTTTTCCTTTTCTGACCTTTCCTTTGGCCTTGGGTTTTGTGGCGAGAGTTTGCGCCTTTTCTGGTGGTCCATCTTGGCCACCTTCTGAGTTTTCGTAGCCTTGATCGTCTTCATCGTCCCTCTCTTCTGCCTTCGCATCTCGGTTTCTCCGAGAAACAGTTTCTGTTTCGGGCGTAAAGTCACTTCCGCTGCTTTCGTCTTCTATTGGGATTGTGGAGGGACCGGCATCGTTGTGATCTTCTGCGGTCCCCATCGACGACGCGTAATTTGGTTGAGATTTCCGAGGGCGCAAGGTGCGCGCCATTGTGGTTTGGGGTCAAGGAAAGTAGGTTTACGTTATTGTCATCACACCAAGCTTATGTACTTAGGGGTTCCAAACAAGATTCGAATCTAGTAGTTGAAGATATGAAGCATAACTTACGACTGACACTGCGTATAGATAGATCATGTACGATCGATTAAGCTCATGCCGTTAAGACTCTAACTCGTCAAAAGCTTGACTGCCTCCTCATACCGCTTCTGAGTCCCTTCAACGACAGAATCTTCAATGGTCCAACCTTGACCTTCTTCGCCTTCTCTTCCACTCTCCAAGCCTTTCCTAAAACCAGCCTCTACCAACCAGTCTCTCAGGTATTGTTTGTCGAAGCTAGGCTGAGATTTTCCCACTTCGTAACCTATCAGAGGCCAATATCTCGATGAGTCTGGGGTGAGAAGTTCGTCCACTAAGATCAAGGTCTCTTCCTTGGAACCTGTGGTCGAAGGAACGAGTCCGAATTCAAATTTGGTGTCTGCCAGGATGACACCCTTTGAATGAGCATATGCCGCTGCTTCGTTATATAACTTGAGAGCAGCTCCAGAAATCTGCGCATATAATGAGTCACCGACGAGTTTGGAAGCTGAAAATCAATCTAGTGAGATCTATTGAAGGAATTAGAGATATGGATCGAGAACCTTGCTCTGGAGAAATGTTCTCGTCGTGGGCACCCTGCTCAGCTTTTGTCGATGGGGTGAACAACGGTTCCGGTAGTTTCTGGGATTCCAGTAGACCAGCAGGAAGAGGAATTCCGTGAACTGTTCCAGACTTTTTGTATTCCGACCAGGCAGATCCTGAAGCCAGGTTCAAGAGCTTGAGTCGAAGCTTGAGAAATTTTGAACTTGCCTGTTAAATAGCCGCGTACGATAGCTTCAAGTGGTACAACCCGCGCTTTCCTGACGAGCATCGCACGCCCGTCAAGCTGAACCTTGTATTTCTTGACTTCCTCCGGCATTTCATCAACATTCGCGGTCACAAAGTGGTTCGGTATGATATGGCCAAGTTTTGAGAACCAAAAGAGAGATATCTGGGTGAGAAGTCTGCCTTTTCCTGGTATCCCCTGCATAAGAACATAATCAACCTTCTAGTCCGACGAAACTGATGAGATAAGTTCGTACATTCCTTAGGATAACATCGTAAGCTGATATTCGATCCGTAGCGACGAAGAGTAAGTGTTCTGGTGAAGATGTGCTGTAAACATCCCGTACTTTTCCTCTTGAAAGGAGAGAGAGATCAGGTAGGTTGGTGTCTATCAAAGCAGCCATGGTTCAAGAGACGAAACTTTTTTCTTGCCGTGCTGATCCGAGTTCCGACGGCTTTCTTTCCGCCATCATGATAAACGCCTACAGCAACTCTCATACATAAATCATGCAGCAAGATGGCCTACTTCACAACAACCTATGGATTAAAGCATTACCTTCTCTTTACGACAAGACTCAGGCTGCTCACTGGCTTTCTCGCATCAAATTTCCCGGAAGCTGGTCTGCAGATAATGTTGCGAGTTTCGAGCCAACGTTAGACAATCTGTGTCTACTTCAACGTCTACACCTCGTTGCATTCGCTTTTGAGAATACCGCGATGCATTAGTGGGCATACCATCTCTTCTTTTGCTGCTGTAATGCTCATTACGTCTGTTCCATCCAGTACAAGCCATCATTCTATGGACATCAGTCTTCCGGCTTTGTACCAACGTCTTGTCGTAGAAGGCAAAGGTTCTTACTGCTTTGGAATGAATACACTCTTTCTACAGATGATCAGAGCTCTGGGCTATCGGTATGCCATTATTTCGTATCAGTGTATCCGCAAACTCGCTCAATCTCAACGAGTGCTTACTCTGGTTCAGGAAGAATCAACACCGCCTCAGCTGATTCCCCTCCGAATTTCCTCGCATTCGTACACGAGGTGCTTTTCGTTCAACCCATTCAAAACAGCAATATCACGTATGTCGTGGACGCCAGTGGTGGAGGATCCTGCGTGACGCGTCCTATCCTCCTGAAAAATGCCGCTCGTGTTATGGGTGCTACACCATCAGAGTGGCATACCTTGGTCAAGACCGGGCGTACCGAGTCGAGTCTTGGTAAGCATACGATTCATTGAGAGATTGGTAGACCTTGAGCTTGATCACGCATGACCCTCTGGTCATTGCAGAAACCTCGCCCAACTCTACGGAACCTGCAGGAGTAGAATGGCGTCTTATTGTCTCACACGTTTCAGAAGGCAGCCTAAGCTCCTCAAGGATCCTCTATTCCTTCATAGAAGACGAGTTCTTCCCCATGGACTATGAGTGCTCTAACATCGGCATCTATACAGGCGCCTGGGCTGCGAAGGAACCATTTTTCACGGAGAACGTCGTCTGTGCGCGATGCTTTTGGCTGAGTGATGAAGAGATGGAGGCAGAATTGGCGATGAACAACGTTCCCGAGAACGTATCGCAAAGCGACGTTGACTCTGCCGGAGGCATCCCACAATGGGACTATACCCTCAACTCTCGACACCTTGGACGTTTGGGATTGCACAAGAACGAGCTCAAACGACATATTGGAACTCGTACGGAGACAGTGAAGGTGTTCCATACAGAGCCAGAAAGGATCGCTATCCTCCGAGAGTTCTTTGGTATCGATATCTCTTCAGGAGAGCTTGAACACATACGAGGCCGTCGTCCAGCTCTTGATTTGCCATGAGTCTGGTGTTGGTCTGCCAGGGTGTGTGGGTGTGTGGTTGACTTGATCTCATACTATATCTCATATCATCTCATATCGCTCGTAGAGACTGCTGTAATATCCTGTTTGGTCAGCCCAGGCTGCCCAAGCGTAAACGTTTAAACTCCCGCCTGTGTGATAGCCTGGTGATAGCACTCAATGAAAATTTGATTATGATCATGATTCATATTTATTGCTTGCCTCATTACTTGTTGTGATCTACCTTTCATGTCGTCCTCCAAACGCAGGCAAAGGGCCAACTGCGTGCAAATTACCATCGGAAGAGGTCGTTTTGGCTCGGGCCCCACGGAAAGACGACTTGTCGGACCTATAGAACTCGCTCGAAGACGAGAGGAAGCTCTCCTTCGTGGCACCCAGCTCCGTGAAGGCAAGTAAGACTCAGAAAGATAGCCTGCAACTCACTGCTCAACGTCAACGTTCAACACCTGTGTAGCTATGTCACGGAGGAAACCGCAGCCAATAAACGAGACTTCTCGAGCGTCAGGAAGCATCAATGGAAAGAAACAGCCAAAGGATATGAAGTTACCCTTACCCCAGTGCGTTCACATTTCTCTCTCATGTTCAACATCCACGAACGACACAGATAGAGATAAGACCGAAGGCGCAGCAGCAGGGGAAGGAGCAGTGGAACAGGTTAACACTGCAGCCTGCGGAGCTCCCGGATCTCATTCTACGACACCACCCTCTATACAGCAGAGTACTCAGCCTGAAGCCAGCACTTCGAATTCAAACACCAGCTCCGCTCTCACCCGCATCGTTACAAACGAAAACGATGAAGGAGTAAGCACGACAAAGCGCATCAGGAAGATGCAATCAGATGCAGAGGAGCTTGGTCGAAAGAGAGCGAGGACTACAGAAGACGAAGGGATATAATGGTGCCGAAGCGCAGTGATGTAGTAAGTATTGCCATTGCTTGGTTTCGATAGGGTTAAGTAACATAGAACATCTCTATTTGCTACTATGCCATGATTCCATGAATATGATGAGCTCGATTCAAGAAAGGTATGTATATATGAGCGAGATGATAATGTCGGTGAGGGGGAGGAGAGGGTATAGGAGAAAGTCAGCAGTCCTTTAAAGTTCGAAGAGGAGTTTTCTCTGTCAGATGCTACTCGAAAGCTAAAGCCTAAAGATGAGAATGTGTACAATAACGCAGATGCAATGATCGAAAGATCGAACTAGTCACTAGAGTTCGAATTTCGAAATGGAGGGTGTTCACTCGGATATGTACATCCCTCGAGTCACTGTGTTGGATCCTTCTCTGTGTTCGCGAACGATGTATCATAGGGATTCTAATCCAAATCAATGAGTTTATCGTTTGAACGATATTCAGGCGTTAACTCACGAAAGAGAAGGAAGAATGATTATCGCCGGATATGTTGTACGGCAAATCTGAAACTCGCTATACCGATATTCAATGATTCCTCTTAACAGTATGTAAGTGATTCATTCGTACCTCTGTTCTCAACGCATTGACCGGCGCATATCTCCCTCGCGCAAGATCTTCCTTCTTACGATTAGCCTCCAGGTACGCGATCGAAGGAGCTATCCGTGAGCGTCTCCTTCGTCTGATGAGATAGAGAGTTGCTACAACTATAAGCGCAAGGCCGACGAGCCCACCGAGCAGTCCTCCAACCAAAGCGGCAACGTCGTCGTCTGAATCTCTTGAAATCTGTGTGTTGGGAGTACTCGTAGCTGAGCTTGTACTCGTAGATGAAGGTAATGCTGAACTAGATGATTCGGAATGATCTTGTGCCCCAGAAACACGTTAGAAAGCCCTGACAACTTGCACGTACGCATTCTTCGTACCTGTGGTTGCAACGTTCAAAGCCAAGGTTTCATTGAATGCATCGCTTTCCTGCATACATTACTTTATTGATCATGTTGGGATCACAGAAAAAGAACTCACTGAGATATCCTGGTATGCCCAATCTGGTACAGCGGTTCCCCCTTACTTGCTTTCAGTAACTCGAATGACTAGTTTCCTTTTGAAATCGTACCTGGCAACCCAGGTGGAAATCTGCCATGGTATCCTTCAGCGGAAGGAGAAAGCAAGGAGAAAAACAAACTCACCCTGTGTTCAAGCTTGAGCAATTTGTCGTCCATTGACTCCATCTACGCAGAATACTCAGACTTTGTTGAAGATTGAATGTGCATTTTCTAAAGCATACGTTGGATAGGTCTTCCCCGCCTTAGTTTGACATAGTCGACACATAGAAACGAGATTGTAAACCACAGATGTGCACAGACAAGGATTCTGGTCCTCAGCTGATAGTGTGTAGTCGTCTTCAGATGTAAGCTCAACGAAATATGCTGTCCACCATTGTAAGTGTGAGTTGAAGGTTCACTCAGGGATATGGAAGACTCACAGTCATTCGAGGTAGTACAGACCGAATTAAGCCGCTCAGCTATTTCGCACGGATTCTGACCAAGGGAGTTACTGGCCTGAAGATGCACGGCATCAGAAAGAGCATCCAGATACATGAAAACAGGTTTGAACAACCTACCCAACTGTCTTGAATACAAGAGATGTTTGCTGAGCTTGGAGACTCCATTGCGTGCTGAAAGTGAAGAGAGTGTGTGGGTCAATCAGAGTCTCAAGCGCTAACTAACAACGACGGGTGGTTGATGGTACCAATCATACATGAAGCCGTTCTGATAGCAATCTTGCTGTGTCTTTGAAACAGTAGCAAGGGCCCGCGTTCCGGCGGCGAGCATTTTATATGAGGCATTATACCAACTCAAGTCATACCGAGTAGAAGGCAGTGTGTGCTGAGCAAGGCAAGGCCTGGCCAGTGGCAAGGCAGTGAGCACGGTTGAACTACGATTGAATCACAAGGGTCGTTACATTCAATTCGCTGGGGGTCTTCGGCGCCGGTAGTGTTGGCACTTCAGTTTTTTGTTCGACATCGTTCAGTGTGAGTCAAGGACCGTGCAAGATGGTTATCCATAGTGCGAGCAGTATCATGTGGGCTGAAAGCCAGCGCAGCGTAGAAGAATTATGAGAGTGCATGAACAACACTTGCGTCAAGGGCTGACTCGGGTATGCTACAAGAAGAAAATAAGCGCCAAAGCGGAACGTGACGGAACCAGGTGAGCGTCTATCTGCTTACAAATACTATACAGGTAACTCCCACAGTCACGAACTAGATTTTTGGTGTTCTCCCTCGTTTCGTTCATCGCCCAGCAAGACTTCAAGAAATGGCGCCCTCAACGACTGTCCCGAGTGTTTCTGTATGTATATTAGCCACTTTTCAGCTAAATATGCTTACATGTCCTATCTAGACAATCGAAGTACCGGAGACCCTCCTCAAGAAGAGGAAACAAACTGAAAAGGCTCGCGAGGAGCGTCTAGCAGCGGCTGCTGCTGCTCGCAAGGTGAATATTTCTCTTGGATATATACTTTCTGGATGATGCATACGATCTATTCGACGAATGGCTAACAGTAACCCTGTGATGCTGCCTTTTCAATTATACCATCTTTCGGGACTGATTCTTGTTCATTCGCTCTTGTCGATTGGACTTCTTCTGACTATTTCCCCTTCAATAGGCCAGCCAAGCCAAACGAAAAGTTATCTTCAAACGTGCAGAGTCGTATGTGAAGGAGTATCTTTCGAAGGAGAAGGAGGAAGTTCGGCTGAAGAGGGCAGCACGAAGCGCGGGCGACTTTTACGTGCCTGCTCAACCAAAGGTGTACTTTGTTATTAGGATTCGCGGGTATGTGGCAGTTATATTCTAGCTTTGATATCTCTGACATCCACTTCAGTATCAACGAAATTGCACCAAAACCCCGCAAGATCTTACAGCTCCTCCGTCTTCTGCAAATCAACAACGGTGTCTTCGTCAAAGTCACAAAAGCAACTCAGCAGATGCTCCGTCTCGTTGAGCCTTATATCACATATGGGTATGTCCGTTCCTGGATACCTCTGTGCGACATATGTTTATTTTTACTTCAGCGAGCCAAATCTGAAATCCGTTCGGGAGTTGATCTACAAGCGTGGATACGGCAAGGTCAACAAACAGCGCATCCCTCTCTCCAACAACGCTGTCATTGAGGAGGCTCTCGGTCAATACAACATCCTCTCTATTGAGGACCTCGTGCATGAGATCGTCACTGTTGGCCCCAACTTCAAACAGGTAAAGTTTACTTCGAGAACTGTGAAAGCACAGGGTTAACGTTTTCTCACTCGCTCAGGCTTCTAACTTCCTCTGGCCTTTCAAACTCTCCAACCCTAACGGTGGCTGGAGAACAAGAAAGTTCAAGCACTTTGTCCAGGGTGGTGACTTCGGTGACCGAGAGACCAACATTAACAAGCTCATCAGACAAATGAACTGAGTCCGACGGGCATCGTCTCTTTGCATGTTACCGTTCGGAGGGAGAGGAAGTCCGAGCCCGGCACGAGGGGAAGACAGATAGCTTCGTTGTTGGTTTAAAAATAATTCCACTGTTCCTTTGTATGCCCTATGCGTAAACCTCATGAAGCGCTACATATGCCTGATGATTTATCTCCTGGTCGCAGTTCTCTGACGTTTTTCTTTTGCAAATGGGGGGTTATCGATATGGCCTAAGCCACGATGGGATGATAGTTCCTGGTCAAATCTTCGTCTGGCGTTGTCTAGTATAGGCTGGGCCGCTGCTGAAAACAAAAACTATCGTGGACATCTGCGTATTATTGCTTAACACCACCATCAATATATGTGAGCATGTTAAATTAAGTATGTAGCAACCACTGAGCTAATAATGGAACCCCTGTCAGCGTCCGAGCGTGGTCGTACAGCGCAACATATAAAGAGCGGGTTATCTCGGACTACTCTTATTCCCTTTCCACAATGTCCCATCATCCTGCTATTGCTCAACTTCTCTCTACTAATGCTCAATGGGCCAAAGACGTTGAACGTTTAGAACCAGGTTTCTTCAAAGAGTCCGCTAAAGGTCAAGCCCCTCATGTGAGTCCTCTTGTTCGCTCACAGATTGGCACAAAATAACCATTCGCTGCAGACCCTCTGGATAGGGTGTTCAGATTCTAGAGTACCAGAGTCTGTTGTCACAGGTGCCAAACCTGGTGATATTTTCGTCAATCGTAATGTTGGAAAGTACGTACTAGATAATCTATTCTTTTGAAGAAAAAATCATTCATGTTGTTGTTCTCAGTCAAGTTAGCCTTGATGATGACAATATGCTTGCAGTTTTAACTTACGCTGTCGAGCATCTTGGCGTAGAACACGGTGCTTTCGTTCTTTGACTCTATACAATACTGCATCCCAACCGTTTTTCCGTTTAGTCGTCGTGTGTGGGCATACCGAGTGCGGAGCAGCAGCAGCATGCTTCGGTGCTTGCTCGTCGTTCGTTCCCGGTCAAACGCCTACTATACCTGCCCATCCAGTCGACGCACCATTGAATCGTTGGCTCGCTCCTCTTACCACGCTGGCTGCTAGCCTGGAGATATCCTCTGCTCCTCCTAGTGAGGCACTTCCTCTTCTCGTCCAAGAAAACGTCAAGACACAGGTCGACAACCTCTGCAGGACAGAGGTCATCGCCAATGCCTGGGCGAATGGAAAGAGTCCCAAAGGCAAGGAAGTTTGGGTCCATGGTTGGGTTTACGATGTTTCGACAGGGACCATTAGAGATTTGGGTATTTCTAGAGGCCCTACTCCCAAGTAAAACTGCTGCACTGGACTTTTTTGAAATTCATGTAGATAATTGAATGATGAGTAGTGAATACACTACTAATATGGTATCTTTTGAGCTTATAGCTTCTTTACTCTTAACGGCCATGTCTGCTGCTATTCCTAAGGACCAGCTCCTTGTTCAAATTGCATCCTACAACACAGCACTCCAAGGCTCGACTGGTCTTCCTCAGAATCTCGTGGACTGGCTCTCTCCAACTCTTCAAGTCTCCTCATTCCTTTCGCATTCGCCTCGAGGCCCCGACGTTGTAGCCGTCGGATTCCAGGAGTTGCTACCGCTGCATTTAGGGCGTACGCTCTGCTACTTTCCTTGCAATCTTACAAGAATATCCTGATTCCTGAACTGTTGCTCAATGTTACAGTCTCTGGTGCCTCCAAATCCGTCATCGACAAACGAAGTTCCCATATTCTCTCTCAAATTGAAACACACTCCCCAGACAAAGCAAAATATTCACTTCTAGCTAGCATCGTGAATGTCGGTGTTGCACTATTGGTATATGCCAGAGACGAAGGAATTGCACGGCAGGTCTGTGATGTGCAAACGAGTTGGACAGGATGTGGTCCCGGATTTATGGGCAACAAAGGCGCGGTTGGCGTCAGGTTTCGTGTTTCTGACGTATCCGACGATGATAAACGTCCAGGAGAAACCTATACGTGAGCACAATTCGTTGCATTACTTATGAACAGCTCATTGATTCCATATGTTCAGCTTTGTCTGTGCTCATCTGACTGCTCATCAGCAAAAACTGCAGCACAGAATCGCAGACTTCCATCATATCGTTGGGACGCTGCTCTTTCCTGCCCTCCCATTCAACGAGGACAAATCACCTACCACCATGTATTCAACCTCACATCTGTTCTTCCTCGGAGACCTCAATTTCCGGATCGACTTACCCAACTCACATCCAATGTCAGCAGACCCTCATGCGTATATCTCAGAAGCTTTGAAGGAGCCAGAGTCTCGAGAGAGTCTCAAAGAATTTGATCAGCTCCTTGTGGAACGTCGAAAGCGTTCTGTGTTCGTTGGTTTTCGGGAGGGTGCTTTTTGGCAGTTTCCATGCACGTACAAACATTGTCTTGGTGCTGTGGATCAATATGAGTAAGGGTCGAGAGTGCTTCTACTGTTCTCTTTCTCTGAACCCATTCGGCATTGCTCTTTTTCAGCGTGAAACGTACGCCTGCATGGACCGACAGAATCATGTATACGACCTACTCAGACTCCCTCGAAGACATGGAGACCTCCCAGATACGCAATCTATTGTATACGTATATTCCTTCCTATACCATCTCAGATCATGTAGGTCACCACTCCGTCTGTATTGCTAACTTCGCTAAACCATACGAATCCACGCAGAAACCCATTATATCATTACTTTTATTACCTCCACCATCATCTTTCGACTCCAATCTGGATGACCAGAGAAAGATACCCACTATCCCATTACCTGGCTTCTACACCCCTGTACCCGACTCATTAGCAACACTGAAACGATACACGGGTCGAACACTAGATAGAATAGTGGGTTTCACCTGGTGGTTATTTACTCTCCTTGGTGCTGGGTCGGCTGTTGTTGGTATGTTCAACTTCTTTATCGGAGCTACTGCATACAAATGGTGGAGGACATCGAGGTCTTCAACATGAATTTACGGTTTCCTCTGGGCTGACTGAAGATTGTGGCCATTCATATATGACGGACAGATTAGTATTATGATTATTGAGAACTTGCCTACGACATTTTGTATAGCCCCTAATGTAAGTACGTGTATAACGATATCTGAACAATCTTTGCAAAGATTCCCCGTAATATTGCTACCTTATGTAGTGCAGCACAGCCCGCCTACAATGATAATGAGGCCGCAGGTCCTGCATAAGTCAGCTTTCTGTTCGGAAGCTCCGAACTGCTGCTTAGGTTCGACGGATCGTAACAATACTGAGAGAAACACGTCGCGCAAAAGGCAGACCTTTCGATCGTGGGCGATGCCTTCGATCTGGAACGATCAACAGCGGCACATTGCAGGCATCGACCCCAGTTAGGATCTGGGGTATTAGCGTTCGGGACGAATCCTCCTATTGTATTGGCATATGCTTGGTCTAGAATATTTTGCGTTTCGTTTACTTCGAATTGGAGTTGTGTAGTGGGTGCACTGAGAAAATCAAGGTCAAGCAATGTTTGGACATGAAGAGAACGTCACTTACTTAGTGTACGGGGCATCACCTGTGAGAGGCGGGGAATTGGGTACATATATGATCAGAGGAGTGTCTGTTGAATTGCAGCCAAAGAAAGTCGGTCGCTGGTTGAGACCTTGATCTACAAAATCGTCGGTAGAAGAAGGCAGCTCCGGGAGTTGTTGGTGCTAGACAAAGTCTGCATGATTAACAAAACCGATTCTATCTTGAGCCTACTCACAGTATCGCCTAGTATCGTGGAAAGTCTTTCCGCGCTGAACAAAAGAGATACGCCGCTAAACACAAAAGTGATTAGACGGTCATCATGACCTTCAATCGAGACACTTACTTGGGCCAGTTATCGTCCGTATCAGCGCTACCATCAACAGCAACGATGACGTCTACCTCCCGAGCTTTCACGAGTAGAGGATTAAGCGGAATGTTTTCGCCGTTGGAGCCCCCGTCGATGAGTTCTAGCTCTTCATCATCTGAGTCTACGAATGAAGGCGCGAGTCCCCGGAAAGGACTGTTAACAGGAAGAGCATGAAAAAGTTTTGACTAAGAGACAGGGCCTTTAGGGAAATACTTACTTTGGCCATTTGGACACAGCTGCGTTTGCGGGACTCAAACTCTCGACAGGCTCTCCAAGCAACGTTTGTACTAAGCTAATCTCGGCATCGCCAGCCTCCGTACCTAGCAACGACTAAGTTCGATCAGTCAAACAGCTCGGTGAACAGCATATGGTCCTAAGTTCCAACTCACTGCGAAGATGTTGGAACTAGTACCAATCACAAAACCTGCTTGGTCGAAGCCGGTAACGCATGAAGTATTATCGACTGGTACGCCACCCAACAATGATGTGCCAATGTACGACAGTTCAGCTGCAGCAGAAATATCAGGGTCGAAGGACGCGAATTCGAACGGAGAGACCTTGTGCAAGACATCAGATGGGCGTCTGCATTAAACATTTCTTGTAGCCATATGGCACCGTACCTCGTAAACGGACAAATCAAGGGGAATGGCTTCCGTTGTTATATCAAATGTGCCATTGGTGTCGAGTACCACTAACGGGAATGGTGCTTGGTGACTAGTGAAGAACTCCGCGTTTGCTATTTGCGACCACAGCTGCCCAGCACCATGAGAAGATGTGTCAAAGAAATTGGAGAGATTGGTCCCGCTCAAGAAATGATAGGAGAGTGCTCTGCAAAGATCGACGTGAGTACTTCCCAAGCGCGGCAAACGAGACACCGAATCATACCTGGCCCATCCATCAGCAATGGTGACATTGCTAGACAGGGAGAGAAATTAGGAGAGCGAGCATGAACCTAAATTTTTGATCAACTGACAATCCAGCTTGTGCTTTCGCATCAACACTTTGATCAATCGCACTGTAGTACTGTACGGTGTCAAGAACGTCCGGATCTAACAAGTCCTCTTGCAATAGCCACCCAGGCTGCGAACCCAGGACCATATCTTGAGCCATTGGGAAGTCGTTCATATACAGGCCAGCAGTGAGCCATGAACCGCCTAAGGTGTATTTAGCCGCCAGTCGTTAGAAGTGATTTCTGAATAAAATGATTGATATTGACCTGATAAACCACCGAAATATGTTGCGACTTGTAATAGGCCTCCCGTTCCCGCTGCGACCGCCGTGGCATTACGACCATCGAACGCGGATATCACCCCCGCTCCAAATTGACTTGCTCTGTAACCTCCGCCGGAAAACGCCAACCCAACTCTTGCAAAACTGGTGAAAGCCGTCGTGTTATACCCAATGTCGGAGCCATTTCCAAGCCATGTTTGCCAGTTCTGAGGAATGACAGAGCCCTCTCTTGCAGCTACGAAATCCGACTCAGATGGATTGAGTGCTTGCGAAGTCGCGGTGAACGTTCTGGTGAGAGACGTATCGGGGCATGCAGTCAAAGTAGGCGCATAGTCCGAGAGCGATGCTGTAGATGTTCCCAAAAGCAAGAGGATAGTGAACGAAAGACTTGAAGGACCCATCTCAGACAGGGTCGCATTTCTTCTTGTCGCTGTATTTATAGACACACGGTCTTGGAGTAGACACGGTCCATAAGATTATCCGACACCGTCAGGATCTGACCGGTGGGCGGGCAACGGAAAATTCCACCGAATTCCGTGAAATCAACTGGTGCTTGGACACAGTTGGACACCTGGATCTGACACCATTGTGTTCACAGTTCAGCAGCACACGCGATTGGGCGCCTTTGCGGTATGTAGGTAGATTCGGGTAATTCAGTCACAATTGGGATATTCTCATACTGCTGAAGGTTGATATATGATCATGATAGCGTTTGATAGATATTACCAGAATAGTCGATGCCAGGTGGAGATTCGAAGCTCAGAAAGGGGCAGGAGTTGACCAAGGTCAATTTTTGATACACTCCTGAGGAGCATAATGATAGAGCAACCTAACTGATGAATTCAATCATAAGTTCCTGGACTTGAATTTGCGAAGTAAAGCTTGAAGAACGATACACACATATACGAGAAATACGATATAGATTCGGATTGATAGCGACCGGTAGCAGACAAGAGGCACATGGCAAGATAAAAATGAAAGGCTCACAAAATCGAACGCAATGATCAGTATGACTTATGATTGGCATCTTGACCACTCTCTCCCGTGCTTCACTCGTCAGCAACCAACGTACGCTCTCTATTATGGCCAGCAACATTCCTTCGCGGCAGTCGGACCAGACTCAGGAACACAAAAGACACGACCGTCGAACCCACAGAGACAAAGAATATCGTTCGTGGAAACACAGCGACCGTTTTCATATAAACCAAGCCGTACATAGCGGGTCCAATGATTTGCGAGCTGCCAAAGAAACAGCAATCAGTGTGAGCTTTCATATACCCCTTTCATAAACTGATGAGATGATCAAACCTTAGAGCTTGTACGACACTCAAAGCACCGAATAACTTCCCGTTCTCGGTACCTCCTCTTTCCATGTACATCTCAAGGGCGACACTTTGTATAGCAGGCGAGAAGCCGCTCCCGAATGAGCCTAGCATGCCAAAGACTGCAAACGCCAAAGGGGTAGTTGCGAGTGCCATAAACAGATACGCGACGATCTCTATCGAGAGGGACACTCGCGCGAGTCCCAGGTCGAAGGCATTAGAATGGGGCTCTAAGAGTCGCGAAGGTGAATGTGAAGATG
The DNA here is from genome assembly GCA_027919835.1 of Lentinula raphanica. Lineage (NCBI taxonomy): Eukaryota > Fungi > Basidiomycota > Agaricomycetes > Agaricales > Omphalotaceae > Lentinula > Lentinula raphanica. The sequence goes on along the minus strand of JANVFP010000006.1, from coordinate 182,370 downwards.
CCCTGCTGGAAGGCGCAGTCGAAGCTGATGGTGTGTGGCTCGAAGTGGGAGATATCAAAGGCTCGGATTCTTCCGATGAGGCTTTCCTAGGTGTTGGTTTGAACAGCCTGATGCAAACTTCAAACTCGCATTAGCATGATCGTGACCATGAGAGTATAGAACACCTACTGGGAAGAACGACAGCTAGGTGGAAAGCGCGCGCGGCTCCAACAAGACTCAACCAATACCCAAGCTACAAGATCTCAATTCAATTCATCTAGTCTAAAACTCAGAGTTAGAAGAACACGTACTGTTTCCGAACTCCAGTCAAATGCCGAAGCAGCATACTGAAATTTGTACGTTACAGACCCCTGTTTATAATCAAGATGTTAGAGCAAGATATCAGGTTTCGTCATTGACACTGACAATGACAGAAACAGTGAACGCATAGCTCAACGCTATCAACACGAGGTTCCAATCTCGACGAGGTGGTTTGAGAGGGTTATCTGATACCGGTATCGGGTTGAATATGACGAGAGGTGTGAGGAAAGAAAATAATCTCTTGATTCGAAGAAGGATGCCAGCTCCTTCTCGAGAACGTCGCAATTCCAACGTTTCTTCTTGGTATTTTGCTCTTGCCAGTTGCATCTTTCGTTTTCCGTTTGATTCCGGGACGATGAACCATATCATGAAGGCGTAAAGCATGTGCACAAGGGTGGCCACGTAGAACACGGATATGGTTTGTTGAGTAGTCCGGATTAACAAACCTCCGAGCGTTGGACCAAGAGCGAAGCCGATGAACATCAATCCCAGGTTCAGGGAAAACATCCGTGAACTAGAAATAGCGAGCGTTTTACAGCAGCATGGACATGAAATTGTAAACTCTTACGTACCGAGAAGCTGCAGTAGTAGTATCTGCCATATAGGCATGAAATGTTGCGGCAGCTGTAGTGAAACCTACGCACGGGATGATGAATGATTGATGATATTTCGTTGGCTCTGTCCACAAGGAAAATCTTACCTCCCATTGAGCCTTCTATGAGAGGGCCAAGAACGAGGAACCAGTAGCCTCCCGGTAGTGATTGAGAAAAGAAGTAGACAAGGATGAAAGTAGCATCCGTTATCAGGATTCCGAACACTGATATTCCAAGAGCAGCTGTGCGACCATGACGGTCGGAGAACTTAAACCAGTTCAATGGCGTGTATGTTCAGGTGATAGGAAGAACGGATGCATACCGAAGTCCACCATCCAGTCGTAATGCAGCTTAGAATACCCATACACGCGGTCATGACTATTTGGTAACACGACAAATGAGTATTGGGCTCATTGAATTGAGGAATGAAGACGAAGACCTGCTGCGAGTTGAGCTACTGCGGCCTGAACTACGGGGTCAGTTTTGCAAGGATTCGAAGGTTTCTTTGTAGGCATTTCAATAGATCCTGGTAGTTGGCCGGCATTATTATGAGCTGTGATAGATATGTTGCTGACAGGGTTGCTCAATAGAGGGCTAGTAGGGTAAGGAATAAAACGTGTGTGGTTGTCTGCAATTTCGGGTTTGTGCTGTGCACACGCGAGATCAGTGTATATCTCGACTCTAGGTGCCAAGGTTGAGCTCATAGCAGCGCTAGTAATGGGAATGATAGCTAGCAGCCTAGACATTTATCAGCGCTCATTGTCGGATGTGCACAAGACAGCCTGTTACCACTAACCAGAGAGGCGAAGGTCTCTTCCACCATGGAAGTCGTTTTGTATGTTCACGTTCTTCCTCCTCTTCGTCTTGGGTACTGTCGTCTCCGACCAACGTTTCTTCTCTGTCGTGGTGAGGGTGTACGAACTCGTGTAGCAACTGAACGGATTCTTCGCTGACTGGACCGTCAGGGAGCAAAAGATTATCGGTGGTTGTTGACCTGGATAAGTCAGGCCCCGTAGAGGAGGAAAGCCTGGATCTGCTCCTAGACATGAGAGTAGAAAGGAGAGAGATAGTGGTGAGAGTTATTAACCCATGAGCTCATGCCATCCTCATTCGCTTATCGTGAAAAGAGAGAAAGTTGATTCAATGCCGAAAAAGTGAGGCATCCCGTCGGCATGAGATAAGATAAATTCACAAATTCGGAGTTCCAACGGATTTATTCTTCTCAAACCTTGCATGCAGCCATGGCAAGCCTTCTTGATCCTCATTCACTCAGTCTCTGATTATTCACAACAGTCTCACACAGTAGACATCCCACAATCCATCAAAGACTCTCTTCGAAAATTCAGATTTGCTCGCAGAAATGAAGGGAGCGCTGCGATCGTTATCAAGATCAACAAGCAGAAGCTGATAATGGAGGAGGTCGAGCAATTTGATAATATCAGTATCGAGGAACTGGCAGAAGGTGCAGACAGAATGTAAGGATTTGGTGGATATGCTCAAAAGCCTACATTAGAGCTCCCGGAGAACAGTCCTCGATATGTAGTGCTTAGGTGAGCCAAGGTCGATCTTGTGAATACTACCCTTTCTCACCATCCTTAAGCCATGCACTCGTTCATCCGGATGGCAGGACGTCATTTCCTCTTGTCCTGATCAATTGGGCTCCGCCAAGCAGTGAGATCGGTCTCCTGACATTGCATGCTAGTGCACTGTTAAACTTCCAAACGACTGTGAGTTTTTCGCATCAAGCCTTCAATCGGATCCATGTTTACGTAGAATTGCAGGCGGATGTTAGCAAGGTCATAGAGATACGAGAAGGTCCTGAAGGACTCACGAGCGATGTCGTCAATTCATATCTCCTTGGAAAGTAATCTGTGCCATATCTTACACTCCTATATACTACGTGGTTAACATCCTGCAACGATTTCACGAGCCTTCTTCAGGACCGTCGTTAAGGATCTTACTTCCTTCAAGAGAATGCTATCGGCAACCATGCAGCCCCCGCAAACGGAGGCCCCCGCAAAGCTAAGAACCTTCTTTTCTCATCCCGTAGGACTCCTAGGAGTGTGACATTGGCTGATCGCGAGTAGCCTGTCAGCTCAACCCTCGACTCAAACTCAACTGTACACTGATGAACGCTGCCAGTGAGCTTTGAGCTAACCTGGGCAGCTAAGACCGTCTGTATATCTATCATAGAGGTCGAATCATGTTTCTTATAAAATGAGATTCGGAGCAACAAACCGATGCAATACAGATCTTCTTCCCCCTAGATGGAATGGCACTGACTCGAAGGTCCCAGTCACTCAAAAGGTCGATATCAAAGTTTGGATTGTTCAGAATTATTGAAGTAACTCGAGGTTCGACCTGCATTCCAGATCTGACACCGTCGCAAGACGGTTGGATACATGAACAACTTGGGTGAAAAGATAAGAGAAAACTCACAATTCAAAAGGATGGACGCGGAGGCAAATAAATGAAGGATGTCAGTTGATGTACTACTTGGTTCAAAAGGCAGTTGAACTGAGGTGGCAATGTTATGAGTAGACTGTGTACAAACAGTCTCATCCAGCGATGGTTTACTCTCAAACTTGAATTGGATACAACAAGACAGGACGCGTCTTCTAAACGTTAACGTAGAAAGTAACATGACTACTACATACTACATTTGCCTGGTAGTTAAATGCCACATTGCAATGTAAGCATGCATTCTTTGCCCCGCTGCGTTTTTCTCATACCCAGAGGGGAAATATGTCAGGCAATTACGATGATTCTCTGAGGCAAGTTCTATGAGACTCGGAGATGGCGAGGCACCATTGACAGCTGCTTCTGCACGACTTATCATGTGCCGGAGTCTGTTTTGATTGCGCAAGAACAGCGCTTGTCGTTGTGCAGGAGTGTTGACGCGGCGGCCATCTGCCGAAGCGTGCTCAAGCCTCAAGAGAAAGGATTTGTCATCGTAAAGTCGCTGAGTGTCAGGCTGAGAGAGAGAGAGAGAGAATGAGAATGAGAATGAGAGAATGTACGAGTTATAGTGTACCAATACAACTTACAGGGACTGTCGCTGAAAGCTCATGATCATCTCCAGGGTGATCGTGGTTTTGACTCATTTCAGCTCGAGCTTGAGCATGTTCATCAGCATAATCACGGAGATGTTCACGAGCGTCTGCCAAGCTCGAGTATGCGAGACCGAGCGTACGGAGCTGAAATGTTCAACAATCAGAGGGATATGATTTCGAAGCTGAGACACAGACTATGCACTCACCCTTTCCAGAGCCTGAGCTCTCTCCTGCAAAGAATATGATCCATGAGAAGTAGAATCGGGAGTGTTGAGCTATCAAGAGACATACCTCTGCTCTAGGTACGAGATTGACATACTCGATGGCACCTGGCAGAGAGTCCTGTTCAGGAAGAGGAGAGCAAGATTGTAGGGCCTGAGAGAGCGGACTGGGGTTCATGGAAGAGGTAGTAGGGGCGGCAAGAACGCCAGAAGAAGTGGTCGCTCCAACTTGAAGCAAAAGAGCGAGTACTCGAGGTGCCAGCGTTAACCGAATCATGATACTAGGCAGTTAAAGTGCAAACGGGCGTTGAATGTTTCAAAGAAGTGTGCGTCGGTTGTAATTCTGTGAGGAGACCAGCTCTGAGGGGAGATCAGTTCGTATAACTGAGCTTTAAGTATAGCCGCAATTCTGGGATGATGTTGAGATACATATGTGATCTCCATCGATGGAAGAGATGTTCAATACGGTTACCACTATCAGAAACTTTGCTCACCTGCCCAGTTGATATCTCCAAGCGGAGCTCATCCAGAAGAGTACGACTTGAGATGATAAGTAGTGATCGATATCGTTCAAGATGTTTGAACTGAGGTTTATTTTGACCGGCCGTCTCCAGCCGTCTCCTTTATTTTTATTTCCCGGCCCGTATCCTCTTTCACCAAGACACCCATGTCCAACCTTGCACCTGCTCCAATCCATCTTCTCCGATCTCACACCTCACCCATCGCTGCCCTTTTCATCTCTCGCGACAACGAACGCATATACTCAGGAGATTCCTCTGGCCACGCAGTCATAACCTCAACTCAAACCCTTCGCGCCATCGCATCTTGGAAAGCACACGAAGACGGTTTCTTGGGTATCGAAGAGTGGGAGAACGCGATTATCACGTCCGTCAGTCTAGCATATCGCATATATTTGAGACGCTTTCGTTGATTGAAAACTGAAATTGAACAGACATGGTCGGGATAACAAGCTACATGTTTGGAACCGACCGGACGAGTCGTCGACGACCTTCGGTATAGGTAGTTCGGCTGCATTGCCTGGGTTACCAACACCAACTTTACGATTCTCCATGGACGTGAATGCTTTGAACTATTGTCGGTTCTCCCTCCTATTAACCTCGTTCTTCGGGTCGACACGTACCTCGGAAGGAGAGCATTTACCGTCAGCAAGCTCGTCGAGTAAGACCGTTCCATCGTCTGAATATGGTGCACTCATTGCACTACCTAATCTGATCGAATCGTCAGAGGTATGCGACGAACCAAAGTGTGAAAGACCTCATCTAACTATCACTCAGGCAGATATATGGTCTTTACCTTCATGCGAACGAGTACATGCAGGCATCGGTCAACGTGCCAAAAAGACTTTATTTTCCGATGGACGAACAGGAGAAAACCCTACGGGTACCTACCCATCCTACTCAGTCATCATCCGGATTTGCTGACGATATCGAAACCAGGTATAATCATGTCTCTACACTTATTCCAAAACACCTCTCCATCAACGTCTGCTCCTGAACTTAGGATACTCATAGCTTACGAGAATGGAAGCGTTGTTCTGAGACGATACGCGAATGTTGATAAAACAACGTCAGTGGAGGGAAAGGGTTGGGAGGTTATCTGGGAGGCAAAGATGCACCGAGAAGCCAGTGAGTAATATCTTGCGCTTTCTCGACAATTCATGAACTAATGGTTCTATAAGTTATGGCTATGCAAGTTTCGTCAAATAACGAATTCGCCCTAACGGTCTCGGCAGATCACATCGTTGGTCGGTATGATTTGACTGTGAGTAAAAGGGTCGGTGATCATCCTGGTGATAAACAATTCATCCGTGTTCAGGCTTCTACAGCAGATAACTCTACGATATTTCGCACCAAACATCCCGGAAACGCTTGCGTTGCAATCCGCGACGACGGGCGTGTTTGTGCTGTAGGGGGATGGGACGGAAAGTGAGCTATCTCCAAATGAGTCGTATATGTGCCCATACTCATTCTCATAGAATCCGTCTTTATTCCACGAAAAGCTTCAAACCTCTCGGGACCCTCAAATACCACAAAGAAAGCTGTCAAGCCTTGTGTTTCGCCACGTCAACGGGTGCAGATGCTGACTCGCAAGAGCAGGAAGATGACGATGAGGATATACCAGATGATGAGAAAATACAACGGGGTAGATGGTTGGTGAGCGGAGGGAAAGATAAGCGTATCGCGATCTGGAAGTTGATCAGCTTCTTGAAATCGTGAAGTTCTAGTTCAGCAAGAGCTCGTCAGGCTATGGAGTTTTCAAACTTCGCGCGCAATGATAGAGAGCTTGATTGTAATTTGTTTGTGAATTTTCACGCCTTTTTGCGAGGGAGAGCGTCTCGTATGCGCGTCAACGATGGAAAAATAGCCTCAACACCTGTATTGAAGATTCAGATTCTCTTCTTGCTATATTATACTTGTGTGCGTGGTCATTTTGCCCCCTTTTTGGTGCCCTCATAAACTTCTCTGTCAATTGACCATGGAATTACTTAGTTGATGATGAGTTATGCTTTCCAACTTTGCTTCTACTAGGAGCTTTGAGGTCAGAGATGGTAGGGGAGGTTCGGAACTTTTGAAATATCAACTGTGTACAGTAACGGGGCGCTCAATTGTACTAGATAGATGATTTTAATCACTTTCTGGCTCTGCTTAATGCTTATTGAAGGGCGGGCAATCCATTGCAGCAGATGTTCCAAGAATTTGTTTTTTTTCCTTTGAAACTCATCAAGGAAGGGAGGAAGGTGGACTACGACTCGTTGGTGTCGAGAGGTATAAGATTCTGCCTTTGGGAGGCTAAAGGCGGGCCTGTCACTGATCAAGCGATCACACTCGCGATCGGCTGTTAGCCTGTTATAGCCTGGGCTCCAGGGCTTGCTTGCTGTTGTCCTTTTAGGACTCCGGAGAGACCTTTCTTCTCTCCCTCTCTCTCTCTCCGTATATATCATTTCAGACCTTTGGTCTGTCTTTTCGCACAGGTCAGGTTGTATTAGGAAGAGTCGATGGCTGCAATGACTGCAATTATGAAAGCCTGAGGAGCCTCCGATTCCGGCGGCCTGGTGTTCCCTGGTGTTCCCTGGTGTTCCACGGTTTCCTTGTACCAAGACTCCACATCGTCTCTTAGAGTCTTTTCTTGCTAAATATATTGCTTGGGTGACTTGGGTATAGAGGTGCGTCACAACCACATTGAACACTCGAGAGTCAATAAAATTGAAGAAGAAATTTATCTACTCTCCAAAGGTTTTTTCCTTGACGTGCCACTCGTAGCTTGAGTAGTCAAGACCATACGGAATCGCCACCAATGTCGGGACTTGGCGCGAGAGAGAGAAATTATTCTCAGAGCATTCTATCTGGAATCTTTAGCAGGAAACAAGCAGCTCGGCTTACTTGAACACCTACGTTCATACCTGGACCTTCGGTATGGTCGAAGTTTCTAGATTCCGCGTACTGGAAGGTCTTCAACTACAAATCAACCGCACCTTCCCGCACCAAGGCTTCTTCAGGCATATAGTCCGTACCTTTTCGCCTCCAGCAATGTTACTACAAGGCCGCTCGCATCATTTTCTGAAAAAGATCAGCAAGCACATTACCTGCCTCCTATGCGCCACTCCTTGCTGGAGGCTGAAACGTGGTTCGCGTTCGTTGCTCATTTGAACGTAGTAGTAGTGGCATTGGTTCAGGGGGAAATGATCGTGCTCACTGAAAGGATCAACGGTGAGTGTCGCTCTCTCTTTAATGACCTCGAGTATTGGCTAAGTAAACTGAACATTTACAATCAGTCATTGATCGCTCCGTGTTGCAAATCCAACCCGCACCATCCTCTGGCCAAAAAAGTAGAAAGCCCATAGCGTCATCGTCTCCTCTATTCTGCTATTGGTTGGCGGCGTTCGTCGCATATTCGAGCTTGGTGGAGATGCTTGCTGAAAGTATGAGCGGCCCTGAGTACAGGTCCCTCTGCATTGACCCCGTGTCAAGTATTCTGCTAGAAAGATCGCAAACGGTCGTTGGTCGCGCTGCTCTGTTCGCCCCGCAGTACCGTCCAATTCTCATCTGCTGGCGTTCCTCGTCAGCACATTGTTCGTAAAATGCGAGGAGCGTTCTGATCTCACCTCGAACAGACCTCGACTCCCCAAGCCTGTTCTCACCGCGTCAACGAAGGTTGCAAGTTGCGACTCGCGATTAGCGTAACGATCTCGCCTCAAACGAACCCCGATGTCCAATCCAGTCTTCTCGATACCCTGCTATCTTGTCAGTCTATATCGCTTGGGACATCGATATTCTGACCTCTGAGACCATGGTTTTCAAACATCGTGATATAACAGAATATGGGAGCCCGCCATGGTTCGGTGTTATCCAACCTGACCCGTTGAACTCTACAATCTTGGCGCGCCATCCGTTCTGACGAATTCGTTCCTATCCACACTCCTTGTGCATGTACGATACACAATAATCATCTGGAGACCGGAAGTGATGAATGTCACACGGTGTGTCTCTGAATGACTGCCAGCGGCGCGCGCACGTTTGAAGGCTGGAGCCAAACATCTACGATGTACGGCCAGTTTATCTTGATTCTCTCCTCGTCCAGTTCTTGCAGATTGCTGCCAGCCGAACGCCCACGATTATCTGGAACCGATTGTTCAGACGACGACCTAGTTCATCCCGATTCCTTCTTGTGCAGTTCTGGTTTGTTGCTGTAGGATTTTGAGTCTTGGGTGAGTGGTAGGTTGGTTTCATTATGACATATGTGAGGGCAATCAACATTCACGGTCTGGGGAGTGCTCACCAGACGAGTTGGGAGGCTGAAGCGTCTGTAATCAATTGATTAATCCAAAGTTGAAACAGCGTGGAAGAATTGCGAAAACATAGTGAGTACAGAGATACCATACAATGGCTGTTGTCGTTGTTGGTATTTGAACACCTTTGCAATCAACTGACGGTGTCTTTGTTTAGATGAGCGAGTCAGGTTCCATTTATGGTTTGGGTATATCACGCCCTTTTTCCACGCCTCATAAAGATACACTTCAATCTTCTCTCCAACTTTCATCGTCCGGAACCCACGTCTCTCAATTTACATGCCCCCCATTCGTACTCCAAAGAAACAAAACCGATGGCGTCCATATGCTCAACGACCCAACACGGTCGAGACAGATACACAAGTAGTAAGTACTAGTATACATCCCTTTTTGACTTGGGGGAGTCTAACGACTCTTCAACTCAGCGGTTGACAATGTTATTACTGTGCTATATTTCCGAGGAGGAGTCAGCCCTTATTCAACGCCGTTTTGAAGGCCGCACAGCCATGGTCTATCTTGGATCGTGAGTGGAATTTTCTCTCCGAGTCTTGATGCTGTGAATAGTAGACCTCAGTTGTTTTCTGTTTTCAAGCATGATCAGAGATCGCAATCAGTATGCTCTTGACTTGACATCTATGTTGAACAGACATACAAATTGAATATCTCGTATGTTTCTGTGTCATTCTCATTTGCAGCCCTCGGTTTTCACTCTGCATTCTCTAAATAGTCAATTCATATCACAAAACCGGAATCTCATCATCTAAGCTTGGATCTTCTCGGAACATCGACCGCTCAACTGCACTCTCTCTTTTCTTGCTTGGCTTTTTGACGTTAGAGTGCGTCTCTGTTTTTTTTTCAGTCGCCGAGTTGTACTTACAACCGTGCATAGGACGCACCAATTTGTATCATACCATTGTGCGAACGTTTGTATCATAACTCGATCACTGTCCTGGTGCGTGTCCAACCTAGTAATTCGATAATCTATACTGAGAATATGTATTAAGCTCGAATCTCTTATTTTGCGTAGCTGATGTACATACTAGTCATATGTGTAACGAGTGCCACCTAGTACTCTCCCAACTGGAGTAATATTTGTTAATCATTCTCGTACAAAACATATCCAGAATCCATCCTCTCTGAACTTGATTGAACTGACTGTGGTACTCTGCTTTACTACGACAAATGGCTCGCCCTAAAAACGCGAGCATTAGATACCAGACTAAACGGTATGCTCACGCCGGAGAGTCAGCTCTCAGTCTTGGATAGCAGATAATTACATTGAAATGCTGGGAAAGAAAACGGGCGAGCACCTATGTGAGTGGTATTTGCATTGTAACAATGACAATTGGGTGGGGATATAAACGAGGTGCGATTAGCAAGATACTAAACATCGAAAGCTCGTCTACGCAGGATAGACCGGGATAGAAAACAAAACTTGATGCGGAACATATCTCTTTGATTTCTATCGCATCTTAAGACGTTGTGCGCGCGTAAGCTACGAAGAAAATGTGAGAAAGAGGAAGTCTCAAGTAAGAAGGACGTGATAGCTTACTCTTCTTCTTTTCTTGAGTCTGATATAAAGAATCTCATGAGGACACCAACAGAGGGTAAGAAAAAAAGACTTACTTATGCTTCTTCATCTTCTTTCTCCTCTTTCTCCTGGTACTGTCCATTCTCACTTCCTTAAGCTCCTTATCTAGGCGCTCTTGCAAACCAACCCTTCCGGGTTCTAGACTGACATCCAGCCCAATATGTTTGAGAGTTTCCTCCCAAACGAAGGTAGCTCCTGCGCGGTTGATAGCTAAAGCTCTCGCCAAGGTCCTCGCAGCTTCGGCATCACTCGCCACGGCAAATTCTGGAGATACCTCGGTGGAGGGAAGGACAGGTGTAACCGGCGGATTGGGTAAAGACGATATGCTAGCTGGTGGCGAGGAGTGTAGTATTGACTGAGGATTCGAGAGCAATAGAAGAGGTCGATGAAGAGAAAAGAACTGATGGAGCTTGAAGTCTTTATCGCCGATAACTGGGTGTGTAGAAGGGACGAATTCTGGAACGGCCAAACGCGTAAAATTATCTCTATAGACAGATGAAGACTCCTCTACGGCTTTCAGAGTCTGGCTCGGTGAATCATTGGGACCAGTTTCTGCTCTTGGGCTGTTACTAGTCTTCTTCGGAGCAGTCGGTGCTGATAATGGTTTCGCAGAGTTGAAGTATCTGCCACCTCCAGCTTTGGAGGAGAAGTAGGAGGACGTTCTTCGAGTTACTGGGCTGTATAAAATTCGAGCCCAAGGAGTCATGAGGAGTTGAGCTGGTCGTCGGATTCAACCAGCATGCAATAGCGTAGAAGAAAAAGAGCTGCACGAGCCGAAAAAGGGAGGTGGCCCGTATTATGTAATTCCGAAGTAATTCGGCTTTTCACGGTCGAGACTCGACGATCTGCAAACGCCACATAACGCAAAGAGAGTACTGAAGAAGGATTACTGCAGTCAAACTTAGAAAGAAACCGCGCTATGTATGCAGATCGATGAGAGCTCAATAGGATCCCAAGGTAAACACGCTTTTGACTTGAGAAAGATGCAGAATTCCCTTCAAAACTCTGCCCGGCCGTTGGGGAAGCCGCTGCATCATATGCAAAGACTATTGGCGACGCAACGTTTTGGACACGGCTATCCACTCATAGAGTATACTCCTAGTGACCGGTCGACTAAAGACTTATTCCATTCGAAAGAATCGCAAGCTGAAGATGTGCAATCAATGTCTTTTGTTGAACATAGAACGAGCGACAAGCTGAGGAAATCGTCGAAAGACAGGTAGAAGAACCAACCTGATAGACAGAGGTAGGGTATCGTTGCGCGAGAGATAGAACATGCGAATGACACGTCCTGGAAATTGAAGAAATGAGCGTTGGCCAAAGCGATATGCGAAAGAAAGCGCACTGATTATTCCAGCATCAGCCTAACAGCACTACATAGCACGTTCAGGCTCAGTCAAGAACGCAGCAAAGTCTACTGTCATGAGCGTAACTAGTACAATACGGGTCCAGGGTAATCCGGTGATCGTCTCAATCGACGTTGTTTAGTTTGAGAGCCAAGAAAGAGCGAATTTGTTGAATCTGTTCGATCTGAGAAGATAGCTGTAGTAAAAATTCGATGAGGACGTAGAGGTGGAGAGATAAAGAGAAAAAGCGTACAAAACAAGTTGTAAAGCATGACAAGCCTAAAAATCGACAAATATAACACGCAAGATTGAGAAGAAATAAGAGATTGTGTCGGCGTATAGTAGGGATATCGAACTAAAAGAAGTACTCTATCTGAGCTCACGCAGCAGGAACCCCAGAAAGTGCGAAAAGACGTACAAGGGGACATAAGCACCTGGTGTAATTGATGAGGGTCGGGCATTTTTATGCATAGAGAGCGGCTACCTAGTAGTGGTGGACACGAACCTTTCAGTCGTGCTTTATCAGGGGATGAAGAGGTTTACTCACAAATTCGAAATACGCCCTAGCCCAATTGTCGGGCTCACGGCTCTGAACAAATGGTTAAGTTTGAACTCGACAGACCGGAGACAACGTAGGTACCGGGAAGTCAATGGGATTGGGTCTGGGGTAGGGATGATAGCGTATTCGTGGTCTAGCTGTACGTATAACAAACATCTCGTTGTACGAAAAAGAGTGTGTCGACATGGAAGTATGAAGGAAAGAGACAAACATTTGAGAAACCTTGTTTTTAAATGGGGCGTGGTAAAGGGTTTGGTAAATTTCTGGATTGTTCGTAGACCTGGTGGTGTTCCTCCTCGCACCTCAACCTCTCAGGCCACAGAAAGCTCTGCGTCAGTAAATGTCTTTCGAAAAAAATGGATATCCTTTAGAATACCAGACAAGACTCGCCGCCCTTCCCCCTGCAACGCCTGAACAGAAGCTCACTTGAAGTATGCGATGTACTACTGCATTCTCAACATCTTTCGTTTCTTCTTGCCTCCGATAAAGATAGCCCATAGCCGCTAACGTTGTAGGTGATTTTCGTCTTCCGATTGGGATAAAAATTTCGATGTCGAATGATTCGCAACGAGTGCAGGATATGCAACAACATCTTGAGGCTCAGCCAGTCGGCAAGGCTCGAGGACGGAACGCAGACGGCAACGAAGTGCAGTTCAACAAGACACGCGTTATAACTTTGGTGTTCCCAGCGATCGCCAACGTCCGTGACAGTGACGCGTCACATTCAGGTAGGTGTCACATCACCGCGCCAGACTGACTCGTCTGAAAATCGCACGAAACAGCAAAACAGCATTTTTAATGAATACAAAATATCAGCACCTTGTCAGATCAGAATACACCTATTTTTTTACGCTTGACCATCAGATTACATTTGGGATTCATCAAGAACGGAGCAAACTCAGCAAATATCAATCCTGCTATCCATTGAGTATATAGAGCCTATTTCAGGGACTTCGAATGGGCGGGCGAACGAGTTCAAGATGTTTGTTGTCAACCAGATCGCGAAGCAGACGTGCAATAGGCAACAGCATTACCAGACATGATTTCTGTTGTCGTGTTGACGGAAGCGTGGAGGACAAACTGTACAAGATTATTATCGTTAATAATAGGATAGTGGGACGAAGAAAAGACCGTGAAACACACCATGGGCGACCTCTGCATCGATTGTGAATGGACTAGCTGTGGCCACGACCAGGCCAACGAAGGGACAAAGATATGCAACCTGAAGATTCCTGTGTCGAAGAATCCTATTTCACACAATAAGTATACTATTGGCAGATCCACTTCGCGGGAACGCTCTAGGGGGGAGCAACCCTCGAGACATCGTTTCTTTATCCGTTCGGGGAAGGTATCGTTGATCTGAACATTGTAGACTTTGCAGATAATACAGGATTGTGTTAAAACGTCCAGACTACACTGACGAGAGAGTTGGACCATGGCGCTGGGGTACTCTTTGAGAGCGCGAAGGTGAGTTTGTTTGAAAGGATGTTCTTCCATGGTTAATCCAAGAGCGTATCACAAACATGTAGGTCGCTGGTCATGGGTAGTTGAGCTCGTGATGGGCAGTAGCAGTTCGAACGTGGTTTGGTAGCGATGGATAGGCCTGGTCCAGCCAGTCTTGCCCATCTCTAGTCAAAATTCAACCCTTGGGCTTCAGGCTTGAGCTTGACTACCGAGTCTCTATTCTTGAGATTCAATCGTCGCGTTGAAGGCGGAAAAGAAAGCCCAGTCGAAGCTGTCTTATCTTCGCGCGATTCGTTTCCAGACGAAGCCAGCTTGTGAACATTCCGGAGTCGTCACGAAATTCTTGCACATCAAATTGTTAGCAGAATTGATTGAAGCGTATTTTGCTAATTACCATGATTGCCGCACACTTTGTAGTCACATCCTGCAGCGCTCTGGAATGATAGTCAGAGACGTTCATGAAGCTAATTGACTTGGTAGGTTACTGTAAACTGGTACGTGGACAAGTTGAAGATGCTTTGAAGTTGTTTGACTTGATTTTTAGCCGATTGGTCGGTCACGCCGAAAGGACAAACGAGATTTCAATAAAATTAGTCATTTTAAAGGACTACTATTGTCCCCTTCCCTTCCTTCATATAGGCAACCTGTTGGCCAGCTACTAGAATGATAGCCAAGGCATAGCAAGAACCACCATAGACCGCCATCTGCGGCATACTGGATCAAGTGGTGGCTCGACACAACGGGCCTCTGGCAATTGGAAAGTCGATATCTCTCCCGCCGTTTCGAGTTTTCCAGGCCAGAATTATCTGAAGATGTTCCCTGAATTTCGCCTCTATAGGCCTTTAATTATTGGTAGGCACTATCCCATTATATACCGCTGCATGTAGCTAACGGTCGACCCAACATGCGTAGCCCATGAAGACGCAACACCTCTCTCTATCAAGCCTCAAGGATTATACACGCCCAAGTAGTGAAATTGATTCGGCTCAGACGACGCGTGATATACACCCTAGCGTTGTTGATGCCGCACTCCAAAGTTCAGCCCAACGATGAAACATGACGGATCGTAACCCCTCATTTGCATACTGGCTCGATGATCTTGATCTTGTATTCTTGTTTCCGACTAGGTATGTGTCACGAACCTCTCGTCTTATCTACTCGACCTCAACCTATGATGTCCCTCTACTTGTCGACAGCATAGTCAATAACTTGGCTCACTAATTGACCCCCCTCAAATCGAATGATCCCTTCGTACACCCCATCCAGAGATACAAACCCGACCCAATGTCGTGTTGCGTTATCATAGTACCCATACATATTTGCCAGACATGGAATATTACATCGCTCCGGGAACGTGCCCTTAAGACTGACTTTGGACTGGACCGTCGACCTGCTTTCCATATGGCATTGAACTCTAGCTCGGGAAAGATATACAAGATCCATTAGATATTGACATAGAATTATGATACAGACATACATGGAAAACAAGCAGCATAGACAACATAAATAGATCATAGTAGCAAATTCATGAAATGGAGGCACGTCAGGTTTCAACAGAGCCGATGGTATTGAGACGGAGTAGCACATCTTCCATGGTCGGGCGGAGAAGTGGTTCCTGCTGCCAACAGCTTTCCAGAACTTGTCTGAATTTGGCTTCATCCGTTACGAGGGCAGGAGATAGGGTTGGTGGGCTTAAGCTTGCCAGTGGACTGGTGGTATTGAACACTCGTTCGAGAGCAGTCGAAAGGTCAGAGCCTCTAGCGGGAGATACACCTCGTAGAATATCCACTGTGACGGAGTAGTCATTCTTCCGGTGAGGGTATGGAAGATTTCCTGTAACAATCTGACAAAGACGAGGTTATTATCGGATTGA
Source organism: Lentinula raphanica (assembly GCA_027919835.1). Taxonomy (NCBI): domain Eukaryota; kingdom Fungi; phylum Basidiomycota; class Agaricomycetes; order Agaricales; family Omphalotaceae; genus Lentinula; species Lentinula raphanica. The sequence goes on along the minus strand of JANVFP010000006.1, from coordinate 166,563 downwards.
TATTGAGCGCCGGGAATAAACGATCTTACCTCCAAACATACAGATGCAAAAGCGTAGACATCACTAGCCGTAGTCACCCTTGGAGGTCTCTTATCGAGCCCCGCCGCCGCACTTGAGGTATTATCTTCTTGATTGTCTTCGTCTTCGACTAGAGCCAATACAAGTTCCGGGGCCATCCATCTGGTACTCCCAGCGAAGAAAGATGTCGATGTCGTCCTCCTGCTTTCACTTCTTGAGGACAGAGACAAATTAGACAGGTCTTCCATAACTTTGGATAAACCAAAATCTGTTATCACTGCCTGTGCATGACTATTGACAAGGATATTGCCCTGTCGAAACGAGTGGAACACATAAATATTCACCGCGACAAGATTTGGAAGGGATAACACATACTCCTTTCAGGTCCCCGTGGACGACTGGGGGGTTGAAATGGTGTAGATACGCGACACCAGAAGCCACTTGGGTTATCTATGCGGGAAGCAGTAGCAGTAAGTTGGCCTGCATACAAGTGCGACATGGCATGGAAGGTGTATACCAGCTTCAATCTATCTGCAGAAGGATTTTCCTTAAGATAGCTGGATATCGTGCCATTGTCGCACCACGCAGAAACCATCCCAATGCTTGTTGAGGTCTGCACAATCCCGTACAGCGTGGCTAAATTACGATGACAGAGTTGGTGCCAAGTGAGTAGCTCGGCTTGCAGGCGCTGTCAAGGGATTCAGAAAAAGTGATATCTATGTGCAAGCAGGATGATGGATAACTCACCTTGAGGAGTTTCTCGCGTACATTCTGGACCATGACCTGGCGGAGGTATTTAATCGCGACCTGCACATGATGGGAATATTAGGGGATGGTTAGAGATAGCGGGAGATATCGACGAACCACCCGTTGCTTGCTTTCGACTGCATCGTACCACCTCCCTATCCAGACGTCACTGAAGGCACCACATGCAACAGGGTGCTGGCCGATTACATCCACCTGGAGCATCAAGAATCATCAGTGAGGTCACAACAATAACGGAGAAACTATATCAACCTCATCTGTCAAATCACTCAGCATTATATTCTTCTTGAGGGTCCACATCTTCTTCAAACTTTCTATGCCAAACTTCTGCCTGCATCTCTGCTTCAGACGGCTATAGTCAACGAAGCTGTCAGACATCCATCGGCAACGGAATTCATCGTATGAAGATATCGATCGTACGATAGAGCAGAGGGACGAGAAGAATAGTTTGGGTCCAGGAATATCTGCCCCGGTGACCTCTTGCTGAGAGTCAATCATGTGAGAAAGTGTGTTGATTTCCGTCGCAAGCTGGCCAACGATAAGGCTAGTATTCGAAGCTGGGGCTGGATCTGGACCTGTAGGGTCTGATGTTGTCCAGGTAAACTGATCCAACTCTAACACCGGAGTTTTGAGATCATGATGGGGGATAAATACCTCGCTACTCCGCTGGATATGAGGGACACTACACAGAATCATTGCATTACGCAGATGAATGTCGAGCTCGCGCTCGATCCCGACTTCGATGTACGACGGGAGTTCCATGACCGGATCCTCCAAGCCTTTATCCTCGTCACGGAGAATGTACAAGGCCAAGGTGGGGAGAATAGGGAAAAAGCAATCAAACGACTCTGATTCCTTGACGCCACCAAAACTTTCGTCGAGAACGCCGAAGCAGCATTCAGGAAGAATGAACTCCCGATCCTCCTGAACGGCGATACCTAGGCAGACTTCCGCCTCTCGATAGTACTGCCAACAATGTTTGTCCAAGATATCCAGGCAAGTCTCTTTATTATGATGGTAATCTGGCAATGGTCTGGAACTGTAGGACGGGACGAGCGGTGGATGGAGAGTAACGCCGGAAGATGGAGAAGATGTCATAGAATCCTCGATAGAGGACCGGAAGAACCTGCAGAACGCTTCCAGTACGGTCTGCAACCGGACTTGGCGGATGAGAGGACTATAGACAGACAGAACAGCCTGTCCTGTCAAGCCCAAGAAAGCTCCAGATGAGACCTGAAAATCCATTGGCTCCATGAGCTCTTGTACGATCTTCCGATATTGTGGTCCATTCCGGAAACGAAGGAAGACAAAGAATTTAATGATGATTGATAGATTTGACGGATCAATTGGGACACGAGTGATGTTGGGCGCTGTGGAAAAGTCAATCGCGTCCAAAAGCTGTTGAAGGGCGTCTTCCGCCTGCGTTTCGAGGACCGAGAATTCATGTTCTGCCTTATCGAATGCTACGCGCGAGTTGAAATTTGAAGCGCAATGGATGTCATGGAATATAGAGCGGTTGTGTCCAAGGTCGGGTATACACGTCGTTTCACTAAGATTGGAGGAGTCGACGTCGTAGATATGTACCCTTGGGCCACGAGGATGGCCATGACGGCGACCGCTGTATGGGAATGATCAGAGGGCGCTCTAAACGGTGAATCCGTGATACGTACGGCGCCGAGAGCCAGAACCTCCATATGAACGCCGGAATGTAGTAGGGAACATCGACATTCATACCGACTTTGCTACATGGATTGTCTTGAGAGTGGAAGATGGTTGAGTAACGAGGGGAACTTGTCAGACGTTCCGGTGTTCACAGTGGGAGAACAGAGTGATGTTGAGAAGCTGTGAGTGTGCCTCGAATATGTGTGGATGTGCAGCCATGAGGCTTTAAGTACCTGCTCCGACATGTTCAGTAAAATGTTGATGTTATCAGTGAAGAAGGTGTCACCAGGGCCCAGGCTGTGAAGGACCTGAAGGTTTCCAATGACATCATGAAATGCCGCCATGCCGATCAAGCGGCAGTGCTTTCGGCGCTCGGCTTAGGTTATATAAACCCCGGCACGAAATTTTTTTGCTTCTTCCAACGCGACCTTTTAGACAGTGCCCGTCCTGCTTGCTTTCACGCTAGGTTGAGGCGATGCGGTTCAGCGGAGAGGGATTTCGATTGGTTTATAGAACTCACCTGCTCGTTTTCTATGGTGTCGTGAGTGTCAGACCCCTCGTACAATATTTCTTCTCTTGGGAATAGTGGTAGCCAATTTGTTGTCCTCACACAGATTCACCGTTGTACAGTTTTCCATGTCTGTCGAGTGGTCGTGTAGACAGTAGAGCGTAGTAATGCAATGAAGAACATTTTTTGAGCGAATTGGTGTTGGTCCTTGTAGGTCGTAGGTCATGACGTGTAATTTCCGTGGTTCCGTGACCGTCCAGCGCTACACCGCGTGTATCTTTCTTTTCTTTACTTTAACATGTTCATCATCAACTGGTTCTGGGACATCCTTTCGCAACTGGGTATGCTCTATCAATATGAGTAGCGTTACGGTCGCTTATTAGCCATGAATATTTGACAGGTTTGCTGCACAAGAATGCCAAAATTCTGTTCCTCGGTCTTGATAATGCTGGGAAGACAGTGCGTCCTTTTTTACTGTTGAACGAGAGGCAAACGACTAATCATTGCTTTTTGCATAGACCTTGCTGCACATGCTCAAGAATGACAGATTAGCTACTCTGCAGCCCACTTTGCATCCCAGTCCGTGTTCATCACTCGTCATTATCTCGTCAATTTATCTCATGCCCTCATTTATGTGCAGCCTCGGAGGAACTGGCCATTGGAAACGTCAAGTTCACCACTTATGACTTGGGAGGACATTTGCAAGGCAAGTCATGCGCGTCCACTGTCTTTCGAATTTATTTCAAACAAAATCCCACTCTCAGCTCGTCGTCTTTGGAGGGATTACTTCCCTGAAGTTGATGCTATCGTCTTCTTGGTAGACAGCGCGGACTTTGAGCGATTCCCAGAATCCAAAGCAGAACTCGACGCCCTCCTTGCTATCGAGGAATTGTCCAAAGTTCCCTTCCTTATCCTCGGAAACAAGATTGACGCAAATGGTGCGGTCAGTGAGGAGGAGCTCAGGCATCACCTTGGCTTGTGGCAGACCACAGGAAAAGTTCGTCAACGACACTTGTATTGTTTGTTGTCTTTCTCATCAGATCATTCTAGGGCAAAGTTCCCCTCACCGACATTCGACCTATTGAGATTTTCATGTGCTCTGTTGTACAGAGACAGGGCTACGGGGACGGTGAATATTCCTTGTTCAATACCTCTTCCAGTCGACTGACTGTTCATTACAGGTTTCCGATGGGTCTCACAATACGTAAGTGCTCGTTCGTCAACTTCGCAATGCATTATCCTGCTAACACAAGTCTCTTAGATTTGAACATCGACTTCATACTACATAGAACGAACCCGAAGGTTGTTGAGTGTTGAGAATGCTGGGTCGTAGCTCGAGTGTTTCTCGTGCGGGAATTTGTTGTAGTACATTGGAAACTTTATAGCCAGCCGCCTCCGAAGCCTGTGTGATCGTTTTTATGTCTCTACCATCACATACACATTCATGACTGTTTCGTCCTTAATCACATCCATCTTCTGTGTCTTTCGAAATGTCCTGATACTCTCTATCATAATACGCGTCGCACTTATCCTATACAGTGAATGGCACGACGCAAGGTCTTTGGTGAAATACACTGATATTGACTACCGTGTCTTCACCGATGCTGCTCAATTCCTTATACAACCTGGGCCGGGAGACAAGAATAGGGCTCAAGGTCCTCTAGGCCATCTATCAAACCTTGGAGAGTAAGTGATCGTTACTCTGTAGCTGATGCGCTGGCTGAGAGAAATCGATGGTCTCCTAGTCCGTACAACAGAGAAACATATCGCTACACGCCTCTACTTGCCCTCATTATCTCCCCCAATACCTGGCTTCACCCTTCTTTTGGGAAATACCTCTTCGCTGCCTGTGACGTTCTCAATGGACTTCTCCTCTACAACCTCCTGTTCTCCTCTATCCTTCCCAAAACAGAAAACATAGCGAAACTCGCGACGATGTATACTGCACTTCACCTGTTGAACCCAATGGTGTTCTCCATATCGACTCGCGGCTCATCTGAGTCCGTTTTGTCGCTTTTTGTTCTCCTCACGCTGTATGGCGCGCTCAAGAATCGTTGGGATATGGCTGCAGTGATGTTGGGACTCAGTGTTCACTGGAAAATCTACCCTGTCATCTATGGTTTTTCGTGTATCAGTACGCTGGCGAATCCACAACATGGATGGAACAGGTTCTTCAGCAGAAAAGTGCTCAGATTTGGTGTTTTGAGCGTGTCGACGTTTTCTATCCTCAGCGGGATATGCTATCTGATGTGAGTTCCTAAAATCACTTCTGCGACTATTCTCCTCACAAGTCTTAACTCTTTCTAGTTGGGGTTATCCTTTCTTATATGAATCCTATCTATACCATCTTCACCGGCTGGACCATCGACATAACTTCTCCCCGTACTTCTACCTCACATACTTGACTTATCCTTCCCTACACCAAGATTCATCTCAGTACGAATCCTTGTCCACTTGGAAACGCCTCCTTCAGTCTCCTCTTACGAGCTTCGTACCGCAAATGACACTCGCCATAGGCACAGGTCTGGTATTCGGACAATCTAAACAACATCTTCCTTTCGCCTGGTTTGTTCAGACGGTGCTTTTCGTGGTTTTCAACAAAGTTTGCACGTCCCAGGTGAGTATCTGCTTCCGAATCCTCATCAGCTTTGCGTGAGCTTAATTGTTCGTTTGGTTTGTTTGTAGTATTTCCTCTGGTACCTCTTACTCCTTCCTCTGGTCTTACCCCGCATATCAATGCCGCGAACGAAGGCGGTAGCTTGCGTGACGGTCTGGGTCGGGGTACAAGCTTTGTGGCTTTCTGAAGCTTACAGGTTAGAATTCCTTGGGGTGAACGTCTTCTATGGGTTGTGGCTCAGAGGCTTGATTTATGTCGTCGGGAATTGCTGGGTTGTTGCACAGCTGATGCAACACTACGATACCGGGTCTCAAACTTTCCAAGAAAAGGCATGAACATCACATAGCCCCATGTAATACTTCACAACAGGATTAGCGGGATGGAATGTCAATGAATATCTGAACATGTCCAGCGTTCTCATTTCAGTGCCCGAACTACACGATGATAAAGGTAACATGAATTAGAACGATATTAAGTTACAGCGAATACCTGAATTCAAAGCACAGCGGAAGCCCACATCAAGGAAGGAAGAAAAGAGCAAAAGAAAGACTATGTCACCGTGACTATCTCGCCTTTGCCATCCTTCAAAATTACCAATTCGCACTCGATCTTCTCTCCCGTGTCCAAACAAACAACGTCCGTAGGATCAACAGAAGTCAGCCGAATCTGTCTGCGCTCGATGAACGACCTGCCCAAAACCACGTCAAAATGAGGCTCTTCAGAAAGATACACGGTCATCATCGTTGGTTTAGGGCCTTTTCCGCCATCCTTTGCGCGCTTTGTTTTCGAGCTGATGGAGGCGTGAGCAGGAGGTGCATCAGGCAGAGAGCTGGGCACAGTAGATGGTGTAAGAGTTATAGGCCAAGTGCCTATGTTCACTAGACCACTATAACCGTAGTGTCCAGGCGCAGCATCGTCAGGTATGAATCCATGCTCTTGAGCGAATTTACGTGAGATGTATACGTGTCGATACCCTGCTTTGAGAAGCATTCGCACTGGTTTAGGAAGTTCAGCGAAGAGTTTCCCGCGTGAAGGAGCACTGGCGGCAAACGTACCATTCTGTACAGGTCCTATGCTGCCCATCACAGTCCGAACGCCATTCTCACTGTGAAACTTGTTAAAAACTTGTTTGAAACTCGGCTGGGCGTCCGCGTTCACTTGATCTTCGTGACTGTGTAGGCTTTGAGTCGTTTTCTTCCCTTTTCCCGTAGTACCTTTACTCTTCGTCGATCTGTTGGAGCGAGCACTAGATTGAATTTGGCGCGAGGGATGGAATACATAGTAAGAGCCGTTTCGATAAGCAGGAGGGACGGGTAATGGCTGATTAGGGTTGTGTAAATGCAAGACGGGATTCCGAGGCGCAGTGATTGTCGCCGCCGACGTCGTGGAGACAGAAGAAGGACCGACTGGATCTTCTTCAGATGGGGCTATCTGCTGTCGCTGGCGCCAGACGAAGATCGTATAATCCGAGTCTAATAGCTCGCAAGATCAGATTCATTTGGCTTGCGGCTCGGGGAAGCGAGTTCAGGAGTTCACCATCTTCCAAGTCCCAGATAGAACCGTTGAACTCATATTTGAGCCAGCCTGGTCCTATGCGCTCGCCATTGTAAATCGTGTGTACTTTTCGAGTGAGTTTGTCATACAAAGACTGTAAAGAATCTTGGGTGACTATATTGGATACAAGAATCAGCCAGCGATATCCAGTGACTATGCCAGGTGAAGATCTTACGCGAATGGACGACGACGAAGGATGAGAAGGGTGTGTGCACATCGAGGACACTGGGTGAAACCGACATATATATAAGACCTAGATGATGGAAGTAATAAAAAGAAAATAAATCTTCAATTCTAGTTTAGCTCAAGTCCTCAACAAGGCACTCGACATAACTTCAGTGAGACAAAGGTAGACAGTGAGATGATATATATGCAGATGTAGAAGTAGAGACTAGCAACAGCATGATTTACAGACGTGTACAGAATAACAGTTACTTTGGTATGTTCTCTCGTGCTTGCAGTCTGATCTTCTTCCTGTATAGGTAACACGGTTGGAAATTGGGACAATTTAGTCAAGGTAATGTTGTACTCACTCATATGCCACTTTGTCATTTCTGAATGAACGAGATATTCAGCTGGTATTGAAACAGCATAAAAGAATGTGTACTTACTTGAACATGGTGTAAGCATCGCTCTGAGCGGGATCAAGCACATTGGGATCATCTAACAGATCCTGGATACCGAGTAGGATCTGTGAAACAGATATAAGAGGGCGTCATTTGTCAAGTCGCTCGGCTTACTTGTCTGATGGTGATAGCTGGCTTCCAGGACTTCTCCTCATCAAGAATTGACAAACAGACAGTTCCAGATGGATACACATTGGGATGAAACAATGGTGGGGTGAACTTGCCTGAATTTCACTTGTATGGGTCTGTGGACACACATCAAGCTAGGAAAACTTACATTTCGGAGGTTTCGAAGGGTAGTCTACCAAAGGGCTTGTGAGATCATCCCTCAGAGAAGAGATCTGTCAACACACCTTCAGGGAATAGCATAGTCAATTTAAACAATCCACCCTCCCATGGAGTCTGAAAATACAATCGCATGAAGTCAGCATGAATGTCAGAATTAGACCAACACGCCATTGTTCAAAGCTTCATCGAGTTTGTTGTGAGCAAGAATTTCTGGCAGTGTGGCATAAGATAGAGGCAGATTGAAGGTAATACACGTACACCCGTCTTGCCGGGAATTCCAACTTCCCATTCCATAAGATTCATTGAGCCATCAGCGCTCTTGGCGGGTTTAGCGTAGAAACCCTTCAAAGATATGAGTCAGAGAGTGTCAAGAAGAGCAATGAGAGTGATCAGAAGGTCATTCATAGATATCTGACGCGCGACAAGATTTGTTCGTAGGCGATATTCGCGTCCATCGTCGACATTTTTGCGCTTCAAGATCTCCTCTGACCGGGCCACAAAGAGAAACTCACAAATGGATGATCTTTCCTCCATTGTTTCCGCTCTTCAGCGAGACGCATCCTGCAGATTCCGGACATGATTCAAGATGATGGTAGGAGAAGGAGAAGGTCGTAGACTGAGTAGTTTGCTCAGAGGTCGGAGAGGCAATTAAAATGGTTAGTCAGCAGTAGGTCACTTGATCACCTAACATAGCCACTAGACTCACGATCAGGGGCTACACTGCGGCCCACATACCACAATGAAAGATGGTCAACCTCAGGCTCAGCGGAGGTGTAGGTTCAGTAAACATTGAGATTTTAATCATGTTTCAACTCTATGGGTAGTCTCAGTTATGAGAAAGTCGTTATCGCCAGCATCTGCTTCATCTCGACGTTCAAGATATCTGATACGCTGAGGCACGGAAATTGTATTCCCAGGTCACTACTATAAATGTGTACCCTAAAAAACACCCAAGGACAGCGCCCTAGAGTTTTGGCTTGGTATGCTTCAAATGTGCGGCTATGATCGTGAGGCCGGTCGCATTTTGCTCAACCCCATTGATAACCTGGACACGACTATCATATCAAAAGTTTTTCGATGGCCAATTTTACTGTGTTGATCTGATTGGACAGCTCTCTGGAGTCCCCGGTCGTGATGCTTACAGCAATGACAGGACGCGTAACATTGCATGCACGCCCTAATGCTGCCTTGGAAGGAAGGAAGACGTAGGGTACGTTCTGTGGACAAGTTTGTCAACGAACTACACATAGAAGTGGATGAAAAGATGTGTACTTTTTCTTCACATAGAAGGGGAAGATGAAGGAGAATCTCGAGAGGTTCTGTGTCGGCAGTGAGAATGATGAATTCGGCGACACCTCGATTGAGGGTCTTCGTAGCTAAATTCATTTTATGAGCCTGGTCTTTGCACTGCAACATGAAAACGCACCTTCGTTGGCTCCCTTTTTCAACTGCTTATACTGTACCGCCTGCTGCACAAGGTCGAGGATCTAAACTTTCATAGAATTTTACCGCTCAGTAGATAGATCACCAAGAGTGTATAGACCGCACCGTGTTCGTCAAATCCGCATCAGCAAGGGGAAAGGTTCTTGCTCGTTCTTCAGCCATATTTTTTGTGGAAATATAAGATTAGTGACCGTTGCTAGACCTCACGTTAGATGATCCTTGGTCTAATGAAAAGTGGTGAAAAAATAGGCGCCCTCAAAAACCACTATGGGCGCTAAATTAGCCTTACAGGTTGATTTTGATGACTCTCATGATCAGTACGTCTCTGACTCTGAATTTCAGCTATGGAAGTAACATGTGGAGAGAGCAAATGGAACGGCGATGCCCTGAATCCAAGCTTGCCGGGGTTGGAATACTAAGGAACTGGTACGGTTTGAACCGGTTATAGCTTGTGATCATAGACTGACCTGATTTCCTTAGGCGGTGGTTCATCAACGAAAGAGGCGTAGCAAATCTCATTCGCTCGGAAGAAGACAAAGGCGATATGGTCTACGGATTCGTGATTCCTTTCTTCTCATGATCCACATCGCGACCAACTAATTCAGGCTCTGCATTACCACTATACAATTCTTTATGTAGATCTACCAGCTCAATGCTCGTGATGAAGCCAATCTCGACCGCTATGAAGGCTCTCCAGAAATCTATCAGAAAGTTTTTGGTATCATGGTCGAAGTTGTCGCTCATGGTGATGTTGACGTTTTGAAGATTGGCGACACCGTTGAGACGCTCGTATACATGGATCGAAATCATGTAACAGATGGAAAGATCAGGCAAGAATATATTCCTCGGATGCACCGAGTCATTGAGGATGGTGTACGAGAGGGAATACCTATAGCCTACTTTGACAAATACTTTAGACCTTTCGTCCCATCATAAAGTTCATATTTCATTCAAGAAATACTTGCTATTTCTCAAGCCATGCTATCTCCAAACGATACAACTGAATTCTCCGACTGAAACATCTCTGGGACGGGTTAACTATGTAAAATACAGTGTCCGAGCAATGAGAAATTTTGAGGAAACAACTTAGTACAAGCTTTCCTATTTTCACGCTTGTGCCAAGAACGAGGGCTTGTTTTCGAGTGGATGGAACTTGTCGCTTCGGAAACTAGCAGAATCCGGAAAGACCACAGCCATTTCCAAGTCCAAGCGATACGCGAGGTTACCAGCCATTACAAACGCATCTACAATGTTCCATTAATGAGTGGAGAAGGAATGTAACATCGCCTGTGAACTCACAAGACTGGACTACCACGGATGTACCTGCAATGCAGACCAATGCGCCTTGCACCAGAGACCATCCAGGAGAGCAGAATTCAATGATGATGCGGCTGGAGGATCCGTTTATGCATTGGTCAACAGTGTCGTTACTGACAGTTCGCAGAGTCAACACCAATGTTGAGGCTAATGCGAGAAGGAGAAGCATATAATGACTAGCCACCATCTTGGTGTATATGAAGGCGAGTCCTGGACGCTTGGACAGCCCAACAACAAGACTAAACGAAACTCAGGATGAGGTCGATCATGTTGCCTTGAAGTTGAAGAACATACCCTATCAACGAAAGAAGAACCAGTAGAGAAAGAATGATCGTCCGAATGAACAGGAAGACCTTATCCTCCAAAGGTAATGGATGTGTACCTGTATGCATTGTGAATGACTGAAACCAGCCAAAAGTTATTGACCGATACTTACCTAGCAACACTATTTCCAACCAACCGATAACTGAACCAGAGACTCCCAGCATCAGGCTCACAAGGGCGAGGATCCAGACCCCAGTACCCAGCGCCAGGCATCCCAAAAATTTGCGACTTCGAATCAAGACCATCGGGTTACGAACTGAGAACTGAGAAAGAAGAAGGACAACGGAGACGATACCCGACCTGGAGCACGCTCAGAAAGAGAAGAAAGGTGAGAAAGAAGATGGTGGAAGTGGAATGAAGAAGCGAAGTTGAAGCCTTGGCGCCTTTGATGTTACATACAGTAACATATCTGTGGTGAGTTCCCCCGACCAAACGGTTTTGAGCGACGGGTACATCCGTGGGTTGCAATACTCGTTGCTACGCCTACGCAAACACGCACCAAACCAACTCATATCCATCGCTTGCGATGTTGTGCTGTTAAATTTATCCACTGGTTTCTGTCTGTCGCAGGATGTAGCTACGGGTGAGATCTGAGCTCAAAGAAAAACATCACGACTGCTGAGAGGCTGTTCTGGGATTGAAATGCAAAAGATAGGGGGGTGGGAGTTTTGGGCGCTTATTTGATGCTTACAAATCTCATAAACGCGGTGACGCGTCTGCGATTGACCTCTTTCATTCTCCCAACCATGAACTCTATAGCAAATCGATTTTCAACAACTGGCCCTCTCAGCGAGCTCAAGAAAGTTCAGTCTTTTGAGGATGATGAATTTGCGGACTCGGCTTGGGGCTCCGAAGCTGGTTTTGGCAGTTTAGCAAAGGGTGTACCCAACTTCACTGTCCCCTCTGTACCAGACGTGAGTGGGCTGCTGTACGTGTTGTGGCTGATAAGGCTCTACTAATCAGATACTCCTAGCCATCTGCATTCTTAAGGCTCCATACCGATGACTTTGCGGATCCCAACTGTCGAATCAAAATACAACATGGAACAACTACACTTGCATTCAGATTCCAGGGAGGCGTCATCGTAGCGGTGGACTCGCGAGCAACAGCAGGAAGCTATGTTGGTGAGCTATATGATGCACGAAAAACTATGATACAGTATCTCATTTCGATCCATCAGCATCTGGAACCGTGAAGAAAGTCATTGAAATCAACCCGTATCTGCTGGGTACGATGGCTGGAGGAGCTGCTGACTGCCAGTATTGGGAGACTTACCTGGGAATCCACTGCCGCCTCCACGAGCTACGGAATCGTGAACGGATTTCTGTATCCGCCGCCAGCAAATATTTGAGCAATCTAGTGTATAGTTATAAAGGCATGGGACTTAGCATGGTATGCCATCTTCTTGGATCAGTATTACCAGTATGTTCTAATCATTCTTCTCGATTCAGGGAACAATGATCTGTGGCTGGGATAAAACGGTACGTCAAAAATGCCTTCTCTCCAGATTCATCGTACATGAACTTCTCGCATCAGGGTCCCGCCGTCTTTTACGTTGACTCGGATGGCACTCGCCTCAAAGGAGATATATTTTCTGTGGGTTCAGGAAGCACGTTCGCCTATGGTGTCCTTGACCAAGGATACCACTGGGACTTGACCGATGAGGAAGCTCAAGAATTGGGTAGACGAAGTATTTACGCTGCAGGTCATCGAGATGCGTTTTCCGGTAACACATGTAATCTCTATCATGTCAAGGAAGACGGATGGAAATTCATCGGTATGACTCTGATGGAGTTGCGTTCAAGTCGACTGATTGAAGTCTCCTTTTTCAGGAAACTACGATATCTCCAAGTTGCATTACGATGGTCCTGGGGAAACACCTGGCGCTGGATATGGCTACGATGTCCGTATTGAAAGAACTGCTGGTGCTCCTCATGTCGTTGCACAAGCCTAGATTGCTCAATAAATGTCAAATCTCATTCGTGCGATGTTTCATCTTCAGAAAGAGTCGGGATAAATGGAAGTGACAATATTCGGTGTAATCGTTGGCTCAAGCTTGACATACTAGACTTTCCTGAGAGAGGCGGCCTCGGGATCAGAATTCGCGAATCGAGGGAAAACATGACAACCTAGCTACACGACCAGTGAAGTGAAGCAGTGTCTAGCAGCGTGGGCTCAGCAAACGGTACTGTAGAGCTCTTGGGCAATGGCAAGGCGGAATAAACTAAGGTTGGTTGACCTCGCTCCGACGAGGATCAAGCACAACACCAGCCCCAAGTTTGGCCTCAACCGCCTGCTCAATATTCCCTTGATGCTGTAGAAGTATCTGCGTTGTAGTTCGACTGGTTGGATTCTCCTTCGCAGGGCATATACGACATCTCCAAATGGCATCGCGATCGTCCTGGAACGTCAATAGTTCTTTCAAATGGACAGTGACGCGCCATTTGAAAGAACTCCTGTTGCTGTACAAGTTCAGATTTCTCGGGTCTTATTCAATGCCATTTGTGCAATGCAATATACGAACGATTCTAGTTGCCAGGGTGGTATGTAGGTGGACTTCACATATCGAAGAGTGAAATCTGAGTACGAGTGTTGAATGCGCCCTCGCCGACTGGCACCGAACAGATAAAACATTTGAGGCATTTGATCTCTTCACTTCTCTTCACTGTTGGGAATGGCATTGCATGCTGGTAATTTGTAAGTACATACATACTCCATGATCATTCTATCAGGCCCCATTATCCGCTATTATCCGCGACAGGACTGCTTCACCTGACACCGACACGTATCGACTGAGTTCAATCTCGTTCGAAACATTCCCACATTTGCAGTACATACTACAGCTACCATGGCAGAGTCAACGACAATCGAGTCGGCAGGTTTGCTGGATGAGAGGAACTTGTGCCTCCACATAGCAAGAAGTGGATTACGAAGTAAAGCCTCCTTCCGCCGGACACCTAATTCCTGAACAGCCATTATCAGCAGTCATCGATTCATCACTGATCCTTCAGTATCTACCAAGTATCTACTACATACATCTGAGGTATTTGCTGGTATTTGATCTTATTTGATGCGCTGAGTATCGGGAGTTCAGGGAATCCAACGTCGATTAGCATTGTGAGCCGCCGGAGCAGTCCGACTTGATATATAAATTGAGCGATTTCCTTTGAAACCCCCCCTCCAATACTTGCAGTGCAACTACCACGTCAACCTCGAGCAACTCAAATCCTTGCTGGTCAAGGAAACCCTCAATTCTGACTTGCATCAGCTTTCTGAATTTCTCTCGAACTCTCCTTTCACTATTCTCGACTTCATCGTCACACAAGTTTTTCCGTCAACTTCCCTTCAGCTTATCATCGTGAGTTCAACTTGGTATTGTTCCCATAGTCGAGCTCAAATCAACTTGAAATAAAATAACCTGTTCAAGCAGTTCTTGCCTGTTCTTGCCACCTCCGAACTGTACCGATAGCCTTTGACATGCGATCCAATCCGATCAATATACTTTCTGTCGGCCTGGGTCTTTTGATGGTCTCAACTTGGGCCATGCCTGTTGTATGTACTATCTTTTCATGTGTGCCTTGAAGTGCGTTTTCTAATCTTCGCTCCGTATGTTGATATCAGAATGTCCCAGCCTTGCCCGCCGACCACGATGATGCCCCGCCCCCCTACGATGCCCCGCCCCCCTACAATTCCCCGCCCCCTTACGACAATGGGCCGGCGAGGCCAGTGCAAGTCCAATACGTCAAACTCTCCCACTTTCACGGGTTTGGCCCTAACACTGGGATGTACAAGTATGCTGAAGCAGGGATACGGTGGACTGCGTCACAAAAGGGGGCTGACTGGGGTTTCCCAGAAGATTTCAAATTTGTCCAGGGGCCAACTGGGATTTCTTTAGCCTGGCTAGCCGCAATAGTTCAAGAAGAAAAGTCGTTCTTGAATAATGCCTGGTACCAAGGGCTCCTGAGATCCCCGTGCTCGACATATTTGAAATATTTTGACACTGCCGCTTGATGCCGGCCTGTGAGAATTTGATGCAATAGCACGCTCGCGCTCGTTGATTCTCTTTTCTTCAACTTGTAAGACTTGTATATGTGCTCTGTCTTGAGTTTATATGCTGATGAATCAGCTTCATGACAGACTCTCCTGTCAGCTCTCTCTTGGAGTCCCTTCACTTGCAAGAGTTGTAAAAGCCATGCAAATCTGACATAGTGACATCTGTACGATCTGGCTGAGCGGCCCGAGCTGAGTGTTCTGGGTGGCCAAATTGATGTTTCCTGCAAGGAATGTACCCAGAATGTCATGGGAGTCTTGTGCTCAGAGACTGGCTTGTGTTCACACAGTTTCCTGTATTTATTAAGCTTGATGTAAGTGAAGAAATTGGCAAAAAGACTCAGAGTCAGTATGAGAGTCATATCAGTTACGTGAGATTGATTGACCGGCAGCACCTGGCATTGCGTCGGAGTTTCAAACATGTCGAGCACGATGGCCTTACGAGCCCTGGGTTCCAGGCTAGGATTTCTTCACGAAAGGCCGATGGATCATTCGGATTCGAGGTTTGCATAGGAGATGATCCAAAACCCACAAGTCCCACAGACCACTGCATAGGTTCGGGCACAGTCAATCCGGCTCGAGAAGCTAGCGACACCATATTCACAATTCACTCTATGATCAAGAGCGGTGAATCTGTGACTATTGGGGACAAGAAAGTAAGCTCAATATCTTCAAGGATGTCAAGGCGCTGATGCCCTCTTCTTCAGAAAGATGTGATGATGTTAACTGCTGACCAGTCTTGGAACGTTGGAGTTGTTCGACGGCAGCAGTGAGATTCTAGAGAGGGTGGGCAAGAGAGATGGAACAGTTTCAAGAGTGGCAGATAACCTGGTACATTGAATTCAGGGCAACGGAGGAAAGTTTGGGTGTGCGCGTGTAAGGGTGAAGGGGGAAAAGGTCTGCTGATCTGTTACAATAGTAAAGTTATTGTTCGGTATACTTACAGCGCGTACTTCGAGATCGCAAATCAAGACTCCCTAAAACTTCCATATCAGCGTATATCACTGTGCAGATTGTATGAGCTCGTCCGACATACTCTAAATCATTAAAATCTTCTCCATCTTGTCGCAATGAGACGTGTTGCGACTCAACATGGTTCATGATGACTTAGGTGAACTTGTATCTGAGTGAAGAGGAGGTACCTTCAATGCCAGAAACTAGTAAACGGCAGTGCTTGTAAGTTGCGATAAGGCGATAAGGGCTCGATACTGATGCTGGTGGGAAATAGCGATAGCGGATAGCGAAATATTAAGTAATCACCACATACATGGAAGGCCCTTCCCACGGTGCTGTGTTTTCCGAGCTGCCGCATTGCGGCGCTTCGAGCTGCTGCGTGCACTTGCCACCATTTGACCACAGTTGCAGAATATACTTGACTATGCATCTACTCTACCTTGTATGAGCTCATCTTCTGCTGAAATTGCTATCCAACTACACCATACTAGCTCCCATCTCTTTGTTAAATACATGCCACCCTCAAGATCTTTCTTGTTCAGTCTCCATCTCCCCAAGTTGAGAGAGTCCTCAGTGCTCAGTCTCACACAGCTCAAGACATTATCAGCCTCTCAAAAAGACAATGAATGATCTGCTGTAAGACAACATGCATATAAAATGGACTAACTTTCATGGTTCTCGAGCTGAGCAGTCCTCACTGCAGCCGCCGCGCAGCGGCGCTTAGAAAAAAAACTCTGATTTATTCCATTTTGGGAATGCTATCCAACCTCGGCAAAAAGCGGCTAACCGGATACCTCAGTATCCGAGAAATACCATTCCAAATATGGAATTTCGAGATGAATTCTTTGTGAGTAATGTCGACGGCACTACACTTGGTTCAGCAGTCAACTACCAGTTTGTATCACACCTTGCAGTAGTAGTGAGCTGTAGATGTAGCAACCTTAGTAGAAAATTGAGTATAGCTCTCGCTTTTCTCTTTCTTTCTTTCTCCTCCTTCCTTTTTAGGAAATAATTATTTATTTTAATTTACCCCACCAACATCGCTATCGAGCCCGATAAGCGCCTGAACTAATCTCAATCTCACGCCGTGCTTATCCTCCGATTCATTGATAGAGGCAACGCGTATCACCACTTCGGTTGAGTTCCGGCTCACCGTCAGTCTCGTTCATGAAACGGTTCTTCTCCAAAACCAAGGTCAACCCTACAGCTCTCCCATCACCACCGACTGCGCAAGCTGTAACGACTACATCTGCTCACACGACTGGTCTACAACGCAAGGATATCATTCCGCCAATTCCTCACCCATATCCATATGACTCCATTGCTCTGTTAGTCACCAGAGATGGGCTTTTACTAAGACCTAATCTTGCCGAATCCGATAATCGAACCGGCTATGTCAGGATTGCTTGGGGAAAGAGTAGTGATGTCGAAGAAATGCCAGGAGACACAAGCGACATGTATGAGTGGAAAGAAGCCATAGTTGTATATGGAATTGTCGGAATCCTGGAACTGTTCTCTGGTCAGATATTCGCGATCCTCCCTGTGCTGCTTTTGACATCCATGCGCGAACACAGCTTCATATGTTCTGGTCATTACAGCAACAGAGAACGTCGGTCATCGTAAGCTCTGCTCGTTACTTATGCCTCATTGATTTTGCTCATTATCCTGCCAAGTCTTGAAACACGAACACGCGGTGTATAGCGTCAAGAGTGTTTCTGCTATCCCTCTACTATCCGAGGACAAGGCTCGCATGCATGTGAATACTCTCGTTGCCCGAAATGCTCTTTCCCGGCCCAAACTTCAATCAAGTATCACTATAGACACCATATCTTCATCCCCAGAGAATACAATCACAGACAAAGACGGATCATCTACCATCTCAGCACCATCTCCACGCCTCCAATTCTTTGAGCCTGAGGTCATCAGAAACAAGACCACATCATACTCAGCCACATTAAACTTCGATTCTGACCAATCCAGTATTCAATCTCCCTCTGATTCTACATCCGAATTATCCCTCTCAGGTTCTTCGACTCCTTCGGTTGCTGATGCACAGAACCCATCTGCACCGATTGCGAAAGTTCTCGCCTCCAGGCTATCTTTTTGGAGCAGACTTTCTAAACGAGGTTCTCTGTTTCCGACATCTCCTGATGAGGAACTTCCCGGACCCGAAAAGAGAGGTTTGAAGCCTTTGACTCTGTCACTTCATGCAATGGATGAGGAAGAGGATCCTGAAGAGGTCATTGAGAGCATACTAAGTGCTACTGCGCCTCCGCCTGACACTGCAGAGGAGAAACATTCCCAGCTTGAAGATAAAATACTGAGAGAATGTATAAGGGAGTTCTCCAAAGGCATGTACTTTGCGTACACGTTTGGTGAGTCGTATGCAACGGTGTTGTTACCTGATCTGACGCATAACAGATCTTACTCGTTCTCTACAGCATAAACACGAGCGAATGGTCAATTCGAATAGGCAACATGATCTCCTCGCAGACTTGGGTGCTCTTTCTTCAAGTGATACTGGCGTCTTTGGACAGGATCACGCCGATGCGTTAGCTGAACCATCTCCAACGTTGCCGCTCTGGCGTCGGGTAGACAGGCAGTTTTGGTGGAACGAATGGCTGGCGAAGCCTTTCATAGATAATGGCTTACATTCTTATATTCTTCCAATCATGCAAGGATACTATCAAACAGCCTCGTTCCACGTTCCTTACCCGCAGGAAACCGAAACCGGAGACATTGAAGGTTTTCCTATCGATTACGCTATTATATCCAGGAGATCTCGAGACCGGGCAGGCTTGAGATACCAACGAAGAGGTATCGACGATGATGCGCATGTCGCAAATTTCGTCGAAACCGAAACTGTCATGAGAGTCAAGGTGTGTTTACCCTTCTGCGTCAAATAATCATACTCAAATCGATTTTTAGCGGGATGAATCTGTCAATGTCTTCAGCTATGTCCAGATTCGAGGATCCAGTAAGCGTCACGATTTCTGTTTAGCGAACATTCAATTTTGACAAGATTGACAATCACAGTACCCCTTTTTTGGACACAGAACGGGTATGGCTTGAAGCCACCGCCGCTTGTATCGACCGAGCGGACACATGAGCAACATCTCATTGCAATGAAGCGACACTTCCAGAAGACAGTCCCTCGTTACGGCCCACATGTTCGTCAATTATTCTTCTGAATCCTTTGGCAGTTGCTTAATCTCTGTACTAGAATGTCGTTAATCTCGCAGAACAAACTGGGAAAGAAGGCGGCGTTACATGCGCGTATCGTGACTTCCTCAAAGAACTCAATCTTCCTGATGTCAAATATAACGAGTATGATTTCCATAAAGAAACAAAGGGCATGAAGTATGTTCTTTTCTCTTTGGACTAGGAGTATAAGTATCTGACCTGCTGTTGATCACAGGTATGAAAATATCGCACATCTTGTTGATTCAATGGAAAAACCCTTCGATCTCCAAGCATTCTTCTGGGTTTCGGATGGAATAGTGTTTTCGCAGCAGAAAGGTGTTTTCAGGGTGAACTGCATAGACTGCCTCGACAGAACGAACGTCGTTCAGGTGGGTCTTACTGCTCGATCTTCTGACTCGAGAAGATTACCCTCAGGCTCCTCCCTTTAGTCTGCCTTCGCACGCCACATCTTAAATAAGCAATTGAGCGCTGTAGCGTTGCTTGCGCCACACGCTGTAGAAAGAACCGAAGTCGATCATGTTTTCAACGATGGTTTGTTGTTTCTCATGTTCTATATGCCGATGCTAAGGCTTTGTGTTGTGCACTGTTTAGTGTGGGCCAACAATGGCGACGCAATCAGTCAAGCTTAGTGAGTATTCGTGTCGATCTCGATGGTTCGACTTCAATCTGATTCTGTCCAGTGCAGGAACATCGGCATTGAAGGTTTGCAGTTACCAAGACTAGAAAGCATTCTCTTTCTGATATGACGACTGTTCTTTTTCAGGGAGATTACACAAGGTAAACCAACCGAAAACTGTTTACAGTAGTCCTTGACCAAGTTGTTGGCAGGACAGGCAAACGTGATCTTAGTGGTTTACTCAACGATGGCGTCAACTCGCTTGCCAGGTATTCATCTCACAGCGTGGATATTTTAACTCTGTTGACTTCAGGGTTTTGATAGGATGTACACATCCACCTTCAGTGACTGGTTCTCTCAAGCAGTGATAGACTATATGCTCGGGAACCGTACAATATCTGTCTTTTCCGAGTTCCTGCTCAAACTTCAATCGACGGATCCAAGGGATCTAATTCGTCTTTCGAAAATCCGAGCAGAAGCCATTGCTACGTCCGTATCGAGGTGCTTATCCGAAGGAGAGAGACTATTGTCTGGCTGGACGTTGTTTTCTCCTGAAGATCTGAATACAAGAATTGGGGAGAAGTTTGAAGAGAAAGTGCTATTACTCGTAAGTGCTATTGGAGTTACTATTAGAATCGTTTACTGATTGTTGTGGAAAAGACGAATTCTGCGCTTTATATCGTTGTATGTTTCTTTCGTGGGGCGATTTGTTGTCTGTTGTCTCATGGTCTTCCATAGAGCTACGATTATACCCTAGAAAAGGTGAAACTCTATACCCGCGTGCCTCTTGGTGATATCATAGGAATCAAGAAAGGTAGTGTCCGTTCAATCCTGTTCAGCACCAACTCAAATGGAAGTTTTTGGCTAGGTGCATACATCCTGTCGCCTCTAGAAGAGGCTAGTCGTGATCCACTACAGAACGCAGGTTTCATAATAACCTGGCTGAATAATAATCAAACCACCCGAGTAACCAGCTACTCCCTGCGAAACAGCGCGGATTCTACCGCATCCTCATCTCTACCAACGACTCCTGTCATCCTCAAAACACCTACTCCTTCGACTCCTACACCGACTAAAATCGAACCCATTCCACAACGATCATTTGCTAACATCATGTCCTTTGTTCCCACCGCAGGCTTGGGTCGAAATTCACCAATTGGCAGACCTTCGACTCCCACTCGTTCAGCATCAACATCGACGTCACTGTCCAATCGGAATGCGAAAGGTCTCTCGTTGGCTCTGGGTCGACCGTCTGTCAGGCGGAACCCACTTTCCAGTATCCTCTCCAATGCCGCTCTCGCCGGCAGCCCGGGTTTGGGCACCATGGACAATCGCACTTCATTCGCTGCGTTCAAGATGCTTCCCATCGATCCAGCGCGTGTCAGGCGCGGATCGTCCTACGGTTCGACGACAGATTATGCACAGGCTGCAGACGAATTGACCGGTGCTGCGAATTGCAAGGACGCGGTTGAGTTGGTGGTAGATGCGATTCGAAGGGCGTGTGAGGACGTCGGGACTGCGTCTTCCGGTGCTTCGAATGCTGATGTAGATCAGTTCGTGGTAGATGAAGATGTGGTAGGCCTAGCGGATGCGCAGAAGATGACGAGTATGTATGCCAAGATGGAATATGGTGTGAAGAGGTTGTTGTGGCTCGGTGGTTGACTGTGAATATTCCTCAGTCTCGATCTCTCATTACGAACTGGATATGTGCATTGCATGGACAGTGACGATAGCACCCGGTGTTGTATCAGTGTGGACCATAGAAAATTTGTTTTTGATGTCGATTTCTTATACATGCTCGGTTGTCAACTGGCTATGATGGAGTTCGGAGGTGTTGACCGCCGTAGTCTCAGTATTCAAGATTGCGAACAGTGTCATACGGAGGTCCCTTTTTTTGAAAGCAGCGGGAGGACTTTGATAAATTCAATCAATGGCGGGTAGGAAAATCAAAGGGTCTAAATCAACTTACAGCTCAATCTTTCCATGCTCGAACTAACTGCCATTGGAGCTTGACGATGCAGTTTCGTGGACCCGAAGATATGTCGATGTCGATGTTGGGGATGGCATCTACGTGTATTATTCAAATATACATGTATCCTCATTGGTTTCTTCTGTCAGCGACTTCTGTGAGAGATTCTATTCGATTGGTAGCCTCGGACTTATGTGCTGATCAGCAGATGCTTTGAGCGCAGATGGAAATCTTTGAAATGGTCTTGTGGCTTCTTGTGGGAGCCTATCATCGTAGCGTATATCATGGCCAATTAGAATGTTCTTCAGCGAATTCTTGATAACACTTTGAATGGAACGACTTACTTGAGTCTTGATGACTCTTCTCAACACATTACGCAGTATGGTCCATATGGCACCGATTCGATGGCATACCCTAGCATACCATGCTCATTCAAAACGTGAAAACGTTCGCGCCAAATCGACGTTTGAGATTTACTATTTGATACTGGATTTGTTTCGGAGGTTTGGTGGCATTCGAGTAGGTACCTGTAAGTACTAGATTACGATAGTATGTACCGGTTGAAGATGCGATCTATTCGCACTACTGAACTGTACGCAGAAAGAGTGAAGTTTGGGCTGAACGACTGAAGGTTTGAAGACCACTCTCGAAATATCTTTGCGTTTGAAAGTCGTTTCAAGAAAGAGGTGGAGTATAACACTTGTTTCAAAAAGTAGCTTGAAATCATTTGATGGACCCCACGTGGCAAAAAGTAGGCTAATTTAGTATCTTCTCGCGAATCTTCTTCTCTTTCTGTTCTGTCTTTTGATATCTTCTTGGTTTCCATACAACCAATAAAACGGTCAACGTGGTGGCAGCAGTCCGCCTAACTCTGTGCCACGCTGACCGGATATCTTCTCTATTCCCTTGGTTTGTATCCCCGACTTTCAAACAGGAATTCTTCCGCTCTTTTTTCACAGTCCTGGCATCCTTCACATTAATTCACATCTATAATGCTCCTCTCTCCTTCTCCTTCATCGTCAGGAGCCGCTCCCAGGATCTCCCAAATTCTTCCGACTGTCAAGTGCTCGAATTGTAACCAGCCAGTGCCTCTGAACGAGCTAGGAGATCATATATGCTCTGTAGCACCTCCTGTACCTCCCTTGCCAACCAACAATAGTGGCGGATTCAAAGGAAGGTTGCAAGGCCTTCTGTCTCCTCCGACTACCAAACCACCCTCGAATCCTATACCTTCGCCTCCAACTGGTCCAAGCCCAAAGACATCAGTACCTCCCAGCAAGGAACAGCCTGCTCCGACGGCTCAACCGTCTCCTCCTCAGCCTCGCCGTCCATCATTCGCCAGCCACAGAGCAGGTAATACTAGCTTCCAGTCACGCTCTAGTCCACTTGCCAGATCCTTTTCGGAGGATTCAAACGACGACTACAAGGGTGATTCTTCCAGCAGCGTTAACGCAGATAGCCCACCAGTACGGGACAGGCCAGGGTCACATAGACCAGGCGTTCCCTCTATATCAAGTATTCGCTCCGCCGCAAACTCCGTGATGAGCTCTGGCTCGGCGAGGTTAGGTTCGAGCGGAGGAAGCGATACAACAAGAGATAGAGATACCATGAATTCTATGTTTGCTGGAAACAGGAACCGGGATACCGTATCATCTGTTGGTACAGCTCGCCCTTCTTTCATATCAACCGGTAGCAGTGATGGGATTCCTGTCGCACAAGGTCCTCCAGCCTCGCTCAGAACTCCGACTCCTCAATCACCTTTCAAGTCGACACCGAAATCTCCTACATTTTCTCGACCTCCAGTCTCACCGCGAACACCAGTGTCAGGCATGCCATCCTCAACCCATCCTATTTCAGTATTATCGCATGCCTCAGCGACTTCTACTATGATGGCTCCCATGGCATCATCATCGTCGTCGTCGTCTTCCCCTTCTAAATTCAACGGACAGCCTCTTAGATCGTTCTCACCGTCACCATCTGTCTCTGGTATGAACAGGAACATGGTAGAATCTGGTGGACTTGTTAATCGTGGCGTACCTGTGCCGAATGCACCCATGTCTCCTCGATTACCACCAACACATCTTCAATCAATCCCAGGGCGAAGCCCGTTCCTTCCTGGCCCTAGCAACTTCACAGGACCTCCACGGACTGCCTATTCACCCGCTCCTAGTATCAATGGACCGCCTCTAAGCCCACATTTACCCTTCCCGGGCTCCCGAGTTAATTCGATGAGTCCTTCAATCCATCAACCTGAACCTGATACGAAGATAGGAGGAGAGGCTGGTATGGCGGGAGTCGGTCGAAGAGGATTCGCTGCTGCTGCTATGGCTGCGCTGTTCACGAGTAATATGGCAGGGCATGATGTAGAAGGTTCAAGGCCAATGCTTGGAGGACCTTTTTTAGACATAGCGGCCGCCGTTCGAAGTGAGTTTATCTGATCTATCATTGTTAACTTGTCTTTTCCGTATGTCTTCATCAAGAGACGGGAACGTTGTTGTGGAGAGGCTAATCAAGGCGATGAAGGATATCGATACCTGATCGTGCTTCATTTTATACTGCACGTTCTAAAAGGGTATCTATCAGTCATACGACTCAGCCTTTCTTACGAAAGTTGCCTATTCTTTCGGTGCCTTTTCAATTTTCATCCTAGACTTCCTGTGTTCTCAGTTTGATTGTCGACAAATGGTATACTAGACCCTGTTAGAGGTCGTAACTGTGTGCCAGTCATTTGATTTCTTTTTGCTGTTGCCTCTTTTCCCGTTTTGTTCTTGGCACTGATTAGTGCATCTTCTCTCTTTTCTACTTCAGCGACTTCGACCCCTCCTCTGACCACCAACACTTTATCGCCACAATCTCCAGGTCCTGTGTCCCCTTTGACACCGCTTTCCACAAGTCCAACTTCGATGAATACTTTACAAGCCTCAGCACTGGATAAAAATTATGGCGCTGAAAGCTCATTTTTTGACAAGTTCCGAGACAAGATACCTGGGCTAGGTCTTGGCTCTGAATCCTTAGCTCCGTCGGACGACATCCCCACTGCAAGAGCAGGCATTGGGGAAGGTAGTGCCACCACCCCTCGTGCAGCACCTTTCCGCCAGAATTCCAATGCCAGCGAGGCGAGCACATCTTCATCTTCAGCGCTGACCCTCAATCTGTCATATTCCACTTCGAACGCGTCATCAAAAGTAAAAGGACCTCGCCGGCGAACGCGCAAGTCGAGCTCGAATTTACCCGGGGTGGATGAAGATGGTGATACTTCCGGTAGTGAATACGGATTGGCGTATGCAGATTCTACGGATTATGAAGATGATGACGAGCGTGATGGGTCTCGGTTTTCTGTTAGATCCGGTGCTTCAAAGATGACAGCCAGAGGATCAAGAGATGCTATCACTCCCAAACCGGGACCCAGAACGGATTCGTTGATCAACTCGCGTCCAAGGGCCGTCTCTGGCTCTCTGTACTCTGATGATGAAGATGATGATAATGATCTGAGGAACCGTCTCCAATCACAGTCTTCACCGCCAGCCAATACCAACCTGAGCCGAGCCAAATCCAATGCCTCCATGTCGTCTGTTTCTTCCGCTTCTTCCTCATCGTCAGCAGCTGCGATAGCCAAGGCACTAGGATTGTCCAGAGCTAGTATGGTCTCTGAAGGAAGACGCGTTATGGGAGGTCCTGGTGGTCCGGGAATTGCGAGAACTCCGAGTGGGAGCAGAATTATTGGTGCAGCTCAGAGAAATCGTAGTGCGACGCTGGATAGTGCGAAGAGTTATAGATCGGACGGCGCTGGCAGGGCGAGGAGTGGCACTGAAGGAAGTGTGAGGGCCGGAGGAAGTATGGCCCGCTCGAACAAAGGAGACCTAGAAGAAGCGATGAAAGGCTTGATGAGCGATACATCGTCACCTCTGCAGCCTGTACGTATCGGCTTGCGTGACGACGGACCACTGACAACTGTCGTCCCGCCATTGTTC
Organism: Lentinula raphanica; assembly: GCA_027919835.1. Classification (NCBI taxonomy): domain Eukaryota; kingdom Fungi; phylum Basidiomycota; class Agaricomycetes; order Agaricales; family Omphalotaceae; genus Lentinula; species Lentinula raphanica. The sequence goes on along the minus strand of JANVFP010000006.1, from coordinate 140,677 downwards.
GATTCGCCTCCAAGCACGCGTGGTTCCAAGATGGCGCATAGGAGCAACACGGTTGGTGTCACGACGCCATATACCTCAGCTGCAGATGCAGCAAAGATGCTTCCAAAGTTACCTGCGAGGAGCAAGACCGAACGAGGGTCAAAGGCGTTACATGCCAGTACACAGCAACATTATGCTTCTCCGAGCGTTGCTAGTAGCAATGATGGAACTGGAAAGAAGAAAGTGAGGGTGTGCGTGAGGTGTTCGAAAAGGATTGAGGATGGGAGATGGATTTCGATTGAATCGCCTGGTGTGGAGGATGTTCATTCGGGATCGAGCGGTGAAAAGGGAGAGAAGAAAGGGAAGAGTGTGCTGTGTGAGAGCTGTTGGAAAAACATGTATCTGCCGAAGGTGGGTTTCATCAATTTCCTTGCTTTGTTTAGATCGAGTTCCCATCTTGCTTTGTACGGTCTGATTCCGTTATGTTTCTGTTCTTACCCGTTCCCCATTTAAATTCCTTCGACTGACCTTGATCTGATATCATTAGTGTCGTCGGTGCAATCGGCCTATCGAGAAACAAGCCGTGTCGTCTTCAGATGGACAGCTCAAGGGGAAATATCACAAAGACTGTTTCAATTGCTTTACTTGCAACGTATGTCGTCGACTTCCCTAACAGCTTAGAGTTGTGGTTGATGCTCCTGTCTTTCATAGAAACCTTTTCCCGACAAAGTCTTTTATGTTTACGACGGTCGTCCTCTCTGCAAATATCATTATCACGAAGCCAACGAATCACTATGTGCTGCAGCTACATGTGGGCAACCGATCGAAGGGCCGTGTGCGGTTTCACATACTGGGGACAAATATCATCCTGAACATCTAACGTGCGAGTGGGACGGGTACCCAAAGTGTGAAGTGAGATTGAATGGGGAATATTGGGAGCTTGAGGGTAGGATGCTTTGCGAAAGACATGCAAAGGGTGATATTGGAAGGAGTAGTGAGAGTGGAAGAGACGGCGGTAGGAGGATTGAGGGTGAAGAGGGAAGAGCGAGGAAGAGGATGACGAGGTTCATTGATTTAGGAGCGTTGGGTGATCTCAGGTAATGCGCTCATCGTCAGTGAAAACCTTTCATCCTTGGTCATTTGGTCTTCCTCTTCTCATGCATCGTCGTTGTCCACGCCTCATTTTCTGACATTTTGTTGTTGTAATTTATTGCATATTTCTTCGTATCTTCTCTTCGATTCCCTGACTCTTCCATCTCCCAGTCGTTTTTTCTCGTTACAATTTGGATGTATCATATCACCTCTGTGTCTGCATATCGTTTTGTGCTTTTCATCTCATTCTCCGATTACTATGAGTGCCTTTAGGGACTCGGACTACCGCTCTTTTCCTTCACGACTGGGAATAAACAATCTCTCGCTATTACTTACTGCAATGGATTCCTGGACATCATTTATGCATCCCTAGTATCTTCACCTGCCTTATCTTATCATGCGGACATCCATTCTCTAACCTCATCTATCTAGTACGTCTATCGGATACGTTGGTAAACTAATAGTGCATCTCCTTTCACACATCTTGAGCTCAGCGCGCGGTGACCCAACCATTTTTCCACAGTGGGTATTTTGCGTAATCATGGCGCGTTATGTATCAGCTGTTATAAATAGACTGTCTTCACTGTGAGTTTCTCCCATAGCTCAATCTTCTTGTTCTTCAACAATGTCGCTCACATTCAGCCTCAATGACGGTGCTCGAATCCCTTGGCTCGGTTTTGGCACAGGCACAGCGCTGTATAACAAGGACTCGACAGAAGCCGTGAAAGCCGCCATCCAGACTGGGATCACTCACCTTGACGGTGCTCAGCTCTATCGGAACGAACAGTCTTTGGGACAGGGAATCAAGGACTCCGGAGTTCCTCGTGAAAAGCTCTTCGTTACTACGAAATTGGCGGAGACTCCGTCGGCACCTACTATCAAAGCCACGCTCGAGACATCGTTGAAGAACTTAGGATTAGATTATGTGGATCTATTTCTTATACACTCTCCGTTTGTCGCATTGAAGGAAGGGAAGCTGAAGGCATGGTGGAAGGAAATGGAAGAGATCAAGAAGGAAGGATTGGCTAAGGTGTTTAAAGTTTAAACCCTCTTTCTCGGAGTTCTGCAATAAACTAACCGTGCTTTGCTGGTTTCGATCTAGTCCATCGGTGTCAGCAACTTCACTGTCGAACACTTGCAGATCATCCTCGAAGATGCGACTGTCATTCCTGCCGTTAACCAGGTAACTGCATAATAATCGGTGACAAAAGCGTTCACTGAAAATGGCCTTTAGATTGAAATCCATCCATACGTCTGGGACACTGCGTCGAAGATCTACGAATTCTGCAAGGAGAAAGGTATCGTTATTGAATCCTATGGCGGTCTTTCACCCATCGTTCGCGCACCTGGCGGGATCCTCGATCCTGTACTCGCTAGCACAGCTGAACGACTTTCGAAGGAGTCTGGTACCTCCGTCTCTCCAGGACAAATTCTTTCCAAATGGCTGATACAGAAAGGAGTTGTCGTCGTTACGTGCGTTGCATACTCATTGTTTGGCTTCATACATAGCAACTGTGGTTCTCATCATTGGCCTCTTTCAGCACCTCGTCCAAAGTCAGTCGAATCAAAGAAGCCCTTTCTACCGCCTCTCTCCCCGATCTCAATGCGGACGAGATATCCGCAATAGAGAGCGAAGGGCTAAAGGTGCACAAGCGCTTTTTCATGAAGCATGTGTTCAACGAGTGAGCCAGTCAAATATGCAGATCAAATGCACAGAAGTAAGGCAAAGTTCATCTACAGATTGGCGTCTTCAATGTAGCCGTAGCCACAGTGGTCCCTCCGATGTATGTACGTACTATGAACTGAAAATATCAAGAAGCTCTCGTTTCTGCTGATCTACACTTAGACTCGTTCATCCTCATCTTCATCTAACGCGCAAAAAGGGCTTCATGGCACCACAGTATTAGAAAGATTCTTGGCTCGATATCTCAGGATAGAGTCTCTCGTGATTTGCGAGCTTTTCAGCCGATGCCATACGTCCAAGAGGAGCCAGAGATTCAGATCTTTGACACGATTCTCACGGGGGGGGTCCCCCCCCTCCCCCCCGTTTAAGGAAGGAGTCTAGAGGGGTCCATCAGCCGGCAGAATTCGGCAAGTCTCGTTGCTGAGTCGAAATGCAGTCTTGAGTACTGAGTCTTTATGCGCGCTCTCTCAACGTTCAACGTTCAACATTCAACTCTGCGCAGAGCAATGGGCACTGGGCAGAACAGTATCTATATTGATATGATGGTGTATGATATGATACTCGTTCTACTGCTAGTAGCTACTGCTGCCAGTGAGCACTGAGGCTCTGTCTATACATAAACTTTCTTGGAAATAGACAACAATTTGTTGAGCACTGCAAGTTTTTCTAAGGTTCAGATACATAGTCTGATTTTGGTGTAAAACTCTTCGAAGTTCGAGCGAATGAGGGCGCAAGTTGCGCAACGTTGAGCTCCATGCTTCGGCCTGATTCTTGCCGGGCTGATCCCCATCATGGAACCTTCTGGACTGCGCATTTCGCGTGGCAGCATACAGTATCCCCGATCTGAATCTTTGGCTCCTCTTGCATACGTCCCTTCTTTTCCCCTCTCGTCCTAGCTCGTCCTTCGGAACTCTCCATACTTAGCTTGGCGATGACTCGAGCATACGTTGGTGCAGGTAACCACTGGTAACCAGTGCGCTGAATACTCATGTTATCAAAATTTTTAAAACCTCCAAAGACAGCCAAAGACTCGCATGAGCTGCCAATGGGCTTCAATGCCGTTGTTGCACATGGTGAGAGCGTCGTTAAGGCTAATCGGACTTCTACTGACCTTACTTGTCTTCGCGTCCCTCGGGACTTTCCAGAGCTTGGCAATGACTCAAGCATGTGTTGGTACCGTGCCTTGCAGTGCTCGCTAGTATCAAGTCCATATGCTTCTGGCCCACAGCTTCTGGATGAAAAACTCTTGAAAAAATGAGTTGGACGAGCGAATTTCCTGAAGAACGGTATCAAGTTGTGAGCATCTCTTCGATCGATATCATCTCCGATTGCTGTACGTCTCCAACCAGTTTTCCCTTCAGAGACGGTCTCCTCACGGAACGATGTAGTATGTACAACAAACAAGTTAAACTTCAGGATTTCTCCCCCAGAATGTTCTGGCGCCAGGCGAACTATGACTCTCCCATAGGCTCGAGGAGAGCGAATCTCAATGGTTACAATGATGAGGGTGTTTCAAATCTTGCTGTGCCAGTACTGCACAATTTGGAGAGCTCCACGGGGGGCTCTGGGTGGCTGAGGGCCTGATAGGCTCTGATAGGGCATCATGACGATACGTATGTGAGTCGTGACGGTATACATCATACATGTGCTCGCTGATTCTGATCTAGCACATAGGCGAAGGCGTCGTTTACGCTCGTTTACGGTAGATTCACTGCCATCCAGTCTGTTACGCACTGTCATGAAGAACCCAGAAGACCCTTTGCTCCCCAAGCCCCAACGTCAACAACGAAGTCATAGCTGCGGGCACTGGGTACCCACAGCAGATGAATACATAGATCGAGTGGTGAGTGGGCTTGAGTGAGTCCAGCTAGTAACAAAAATCGATGATCATTATTCTGCAGGGCTGCTAGGGGCTTCTCGGTTGTTGTTTCGTGATTTGATATCCTTCCCCATCCAAGTTCCAACCCAACCCAACCTTCCTGTATCCTTACCAGTTCCTTTTCTATCGCATATCAGATCAAGATATATGAGGATATACATTTCTGGATGAACCATTGAAAAAATACCATATGGCCAGGTGAGCGAGTTTCTTAAACGACGGTATGAACATCTCTTCGATCGATGGATCCTATATTCCAACATCCATCCCAAAATTGGTATACATAAAGCCCAGTGACACGAACTAATTTCCCCCCAGAGCTGGTCTCCTCACAGAATTTACAACCAACGCATACTTTTCTAAAACGTTCAACGCCCCGCTTGCGCTACTACTATTGCCGTACTTACAATGACTCGTTCAACGCCAACTCGATTACTCACTCTTTTGCTTCTTGGAGCGGCGACCGTGTCTTCTGGCGTTCTTGCCGCCCCCACTACCTCTTCGATGAACTCCGGTCCGCTCTTGACTGGAGTGGCTCAGCCTGAGGGTCTACAAACTCGCTCTTCTCCTGAACAGGGATCGCTGTTCAAGAACATCCAATGTCAAGGAGTTGAACATGTCAATCTTGTACCTCGAGCAGATGAAGTTCGTCTCTTAATCTTTCCGCGCTCCAATTCTCCTGAAACGTATTTTTGACAGGAACTACCAACCCTTGCGGAGATTGAGGTGAGGATATAGTCTGGTTTTCAGTTTAAGATCGTATTGCATTCTGATGGTTGGAGAAAAACAAAACGTAGGCCTACATAGCTCTTGTAGACAATGAAGAAGACCTCAAGAAATACCAGAAAACTCTTGCGCGTCTTGATCAAGATCGTGTTGAAGCTCATGCTCGAGCTCAAAGCTCACCGAGGCGTCTTGAAACTGTAGATGCTCAGTTCGAAGTAAGCTGTGATACTACACTAGTATGCCTTCTTTTGTCCTCTGATTCTCTCTCTCTTTCAACGCTCAGCGTGATATTCTGAAATCGCTTATTAGAGAATCAGTTATTCTACATTCGTTGAAGGCTGCGGTTCGAGATGGAACTTTTCTCAGCCATCAAGGTGCTTACAATTCCAATCCAATCGCGGTCGAAGAGTGGTTGCTGCGTACAGAGTATATCGTTAGTACTCTATCGCTTTCTCAGCCGGTCATCGAACGTGCCGGAAAAGTTCATGATGAATGGCTGGAATTATGCCCCAATGAGGCGGAGAAAACTGCTGCCAGAGAAAGAATGCAGACTGCTCAACGTCAACGACAGTTGCACTCAACTTCGAGCCCTGGCGGGCAAAGGCAGTAGTTGTTATCTACGTCGCTTAGAAGAGTGTAGACGAGACCTGTCTTGCTTTGTATATTCTATATTGAATGAACTCTCACTGGATGAGATTGTTTATGCACAGTCGCCTCACTCTGTTTAAAGCAAATATACATACTGGAACGGTCAGCCGAAGTCGAATTGCGTTAGCTCGCGTTGACTGGTTTCAAAGACACTGTCCATCTTGCGACAATGCCGGTGCAGGGGTACTACTACTATTAAGGTTGTGACACTGAAAGTCATCATTCAATTTGTCACGAGTAAGCCTAAGTTGGCACATCAACAGTGAGGCTGAGCTCCATCAGTGACATGGAACTGCTTCAAGGAGGACAGTGTCAATTTCAGTGGTCGAATCGGACGACCTTCAACCTATCGTTCGCACACCCGGGTCTCATGGAACTCTCAACATTCTTGTAGTACCCGCTAACAAAGTTTCGAAAGAGGCTCGTAACTCCCTCTCTCCAGCATACATTCTTTCCGACTGGCTTATCCTAGAAAGGAGTGTCGTTGTGGTCAATGCGTGCTCCAAATATACCATTTTTGTACTGCGTAGCAGAAGCGAAATCATGGTTGTTTGTCCCAAAGGTGACTCAGCAAGGAGGAATTTTCTATTGCCAATATCTACTGAAAGACTAGATAACGAAATTGTCTGTGGACGCTATAGCTGCATCAACGCAAGCAGAGGCCGTTTGCGATCGACGGGCGGTGGATGGCTCAACCGTAGATGTTTACCTTGCGCATTAGTTCATGCCGTTGAACTGAAAAGATCAGGTTAGTAGGCTACCGACACAGACCAACAAGAGTTTGGAAGCTCACAATTTCGAAGCGACCTTGGTGGCCAACATCATCTCCTATTGATACTCGAGTCAGCGAGATACCACGTTTGAATTTGGCACGAACGGGTTTGCATTGCGGGCGAACAGAGACATCTTTCGCGAGGTTATTGAATCCTCGTTTAACGCGAGTTCCTGCGTCAATACATGCAACGAAGACTGATTCTGGATTTCTGGTATCAACGAGATAGAATTTGGCAGGGGGATCGTGAAAAGAAAAGAGTTGTGCAAGACTTTCGATCCTTCATCAATGATGGCCAAGTACGAGTCCTCCATTGGAGACTGACTTTGACGGCTTAGTTCGACATGAGCTCTTGTTGAGGGTTTGAAACAGGATGCTGATGGATGTTGACATTGAGATAGAGGGGTAGATCTGTCGTTGAGAGCCGTTCATACCAAGAATCTGATTGAAAAAGGTCGGCTTGTCATTCATCATTGTCATAGTGTCGATACAAGAGTCAAGATGACAGTGTCGCGCCGCATGCTCGAAGCCAGGATTCTTCACAAGTGGTATCAAATTCCGAACCTATTGAAAACACAAGTGACATACCCCACACCCTTTGCGGTTGAGATGAAGGTTTGTTGAAAAGGTGATACCGGATGCTCGAGTCTTATTCGAAGATCCACTAACTCCAACTCCAGTCGGAGGAACACGTGTAACGATGAAGATGATTCCAGGAATTCGACGCTGACCCTGACCCTGACGAAGACCTCTCCCATCCCTAATTAATCCGGGGCACAAGCAGCGAGCAGCGGTACTAGGAGCCCAAGCGGAACCAGAGGATCGTACCCCGCGTAACCCAGTCTCAAGCACATCCCTCCTCCGTGCCAACGCCGCCTCGTACATGCCTAGCTCTCTGAGTCCCGCCTCTCTTGGGTTTGTGAGATCTTCGAGTTTTTCTGATTTGGAGGGTGTTTCTAGTTTGAAGGGTTTGAACTCTAGAGGGGTATGCGGAGTGTTCGAAGAAGAATACGGACACTGAAGAGACCTCGAGCTCAAATTCACTCTCAGACTCGAAGACAGTAGAGACCCCGCACACTTCATACTCCGACTCTCGAAACCACCTCGACTGCTAAATCAAAGTCGAGCGCACTTTGTGCGCGCTCTAACTCGAATGGCAACTCGCGTCCGCTTGTCCATTCCTGCATATAGACAACAAGGAGAGGGCCACGGGCAAGGGCAAGGGCAAGGGCAAGGGAGACTATGTTCGGATTCGGTTGGTTCGAGTGTGGTGTGGGTGTGGGTGATTAATAACACTCGTTCTCGAGAAGCGTTGGCTTGAGTCGGTAACGACCCTTCATCTTGACAACGGATACTCAGAAACTTGGTCATCTCCTTATCAGGTTGTGCTGGTTTGTCGCTTCGGAGTAGCCGAGGGAGGGAAGGAGTAGATGTTATGGATGGGGTCGCGATCGTGAATATAACTCCGAGACAGGAGGAGGGACCGGAAAGAGGCGCGCGCGAGTACAACGAGGTGGGATGGAGATCGAAATTGAAGAAATCGAAGGCTTAATCGAAGGCTTCAAATCAAGCTCTCCCTCTCTTGCGTTATGGTCTTGGACCTAACGGAGTACTGGTGCTTAGAAAGTCTTCGTTGAGTATCGAACCCATATTCGAAACCACCTCTGTCCGGCGTCGAGTTGCTTGCTTCTGTACCCAGTTGATATGAAGCTGAAAAAATCCCATTCAGTGGATAAATTACGAAGAATTGGAGAAATAGACGTACGGGTATTGAGATACACCCTTCTGTGAACTATCTCCCTGCCTCTCGAGTTCGACTCGTCTTCCTTTGAGATCAACGAACGCATACATCCGGACACCAGAGATATGGAGGACCTATCGATGGGTGGAAGTGATGGGAGGTGCATGTACCTCGTCGGCGGGGGCAGTGAAGTGATAGACGGGTGCGGATGGTGGACTGGAAATGGCTATGTAGTATCTGCTGTTATCGAAGAATAAGGCCATGTGGTTGGTCCCTCCTTCCCTCCTCTGCCTCTCTCCTCATCACACTCTCTGCATATCTCCACAAGGAGTTTCGTATCAAGTTGATAGAGTCGGGTGTTGTTTGGTGGGAGGAGATAAAATGAGGAGCCTTGTAATCCTAAGCGTTTAGAAGAGAGGAAGCAGCAGACTGCGGAGGCCTGTCAACGAACGAGAAAGAATCGAGATAGCTTGTTTGACCTACAAATACAGTCCGTCTATTCATCGTATGTTAAGAGGAATAGTGAAGGCGAGTTGGTGCGCTTGAGAGGTAGCGGTCAAGTTGTGAACGACGACGAAGCTTTCGTGAATGAATCGTGAGCAGTGAGCACTGGAGTCTGGCACGAAAAACCGAACATAGCCGTACTCGTGATCAGATTACACGATCACGTACATCTCTCTCTCTCTCTCCTCTTGCAAGAGTTCTCCATCAGATTCAATCATCGCCTCTCGCCTTCTTCCTTCTCATCACACCTACTCTTCCTCTGAAATACGCTCTATGGCAACTTGGAGCTCACATCCACCCTCCCCATCGATCTCGCGTTCACTTCAGCTCCCGATACAAACTATTGTGAGTTTTTTTTACCGTGCCATCATGCGACCCTTCTAGAATGCTGACTCGACACTGGCAGATCTCTTCTGGAAACGCTGCCCCGCGATGGCTTGTGTTATGAGAAATGTGCTCCTTGTACAGTTGCTCGCGTTCTGAAGTTTGAAGCGAGTACGGAGTACCTGCAAAAGGAGGGGGCTACCATTAGGCCTCCGAATTGGAGGGCGAGCTGGACTCTTGACCTGGTTGCGCAAATGGAAAAGGTGGCGTGGCACATTGTGCTTTTTTCTCCGTCTACCGTGCTCATCTATACAATTTCTCCTTATTCGTCTCCAGGTCTTGCTCCTCCGTCCCTCCTTCAGGTTCCCCTCTGCCTTCCTGCCCCTCTGCCCCTTCCCCTGTTATACTCTTTCACTTTTATTTCCGAATATGCTTGGCCATCTCCTTTGCTTCCCAAGTGTTGCATTAACAACGGACTCAGATATTCGGTATCGAGCACAAGCTCAATGTCCTCTTCAATTCTGACTGCGGCTGCAGCAGTGGATGGACCACACATTCGTCTATAGCTAGGAGGGCAATGCCACAGTCAGCTGGCTCCTCTTGTTTGATTCCGCGCCTCCGCCTCCACCTCCGCCTCAGCATTACAAACGATGGTTGGACAAAATTTGGCAGCAATATGTGCCTCACCAACATCAATAACAACCATCGTCATCGTCGTCGTCATCGCCGTTGACCGTTACGCTGGAGAAAACATACATCGACCATAGTGCTAGACCGACTAGAGGATGAGATAGTCATGTACCTGACTTCCTTCGATCCATGATCACCATCAGTCGACGGCGATGACGAGTATCGACATCAAGCACCAGGGATGACCAGCTACGCAAACGTTCTTTTCCATAACCAATTCGCCATCGTCTACCCTTCCTTTCTCAGTACTCGACGATGTCTTGATGCCACATCTCCCCTGCAAATCTCGTGTCGGAGTCGGTTATCGTTCTGGCACGCGCTTGTCGATCTCTGTCCTCTTAAACGCGTAGGAGGTGTACGAGTAACGAAAGTCTTTCCCGCACCCTCCCTGAGATAACTGGCTTTTGATCCCCGGGGAATGATGAGACAGCGGTTCTACCGTTCGGTACGAGAGGTGGGAAGATGACAATACCCTAGATCACCTACTTGTATTTCAGGAGGTATCATTACTCAACTACGGCGGTCTGTCAACCATTGTTCGCACACATGGCGGATCCCTTGATTCCTGTACTCACCGGCACAGCTAACGATCTTCAGGAAGATCCGGCACCTCTGTCTCTCCGAGACAAATCCTTCCCAAATGGCTGATCCAGAAAGGAGAAGACGTGGTTACGTGCGTTGGGAGTGCGTTATGTGTCTACATGCTATGTTTGATATTCATCGTTCGTCTCTCTTAGAACTTTGTCCAAAGTGATTCCAGTCAAGAAGCCCTTTCTACCTCCCCTCTCCCTGACCTCAACGCAGACGAGAAATCCGAGATCAAACGCATGAAGCAAAATTCATCGACAGATTGTCATCTTTGTCACTTGGCCGCAACGGTCCCTTCGTCGATGTATACATAAACTACTACGAACCGGATACACCGAAGAAATTTCTTGTTCCTGCTCATCCACGCAAGTGCATTAGTCTCTAGCCACTTATGATTGTTCATTCTCATCCTCGTCTGAAGTGCAAGAAGGGCCTTGGGGCCTTCGAACGAAATAAAAAATCGATATCTCTCATCAATCGACTCTTGATTCTCGAGAGCTCTTTGAGCTGGTTCCACATGCTTTCTGCTGTCTCCTCTCGTCCTAGCCTGTCCCCCGGAACTTTCCATATCTTGGCAATGGCTCAAGTTTCAACCATACGCTACCATACGTCGGTGCAGTGCTGGCACTCAATACTCATGTTATCAAAAGCCTCGAAAGACCCTACGGGCTGAGGGTGGAGCATACAAACTTCATCTGCTCAATACCGATGTTGCATACGGCGAGAGCGTCGTTAAGGCTAATCGGAGTTTTACTTGGACTTACTCGCGCATCTCGCTAGGTCTTGCTTGATTGAGAACACAGTCATGGAAAAACCCAGGAGACCTTTTGCTCCCCCCAACAACGAAGCGGCGAATTCGATAGGCTACATAGCTGCTCGCACTGAGTACACACTTGTACACACTCGGGCGGGAGATCACATACATATATCAGGTGAGTGGAGGTGAGTGGGTCTAGCGATTTACATGAGGCTACAAAAATCGATAATCATTATTCTGCAGGGCTGCTCGATTGTCATTTCGTGATTTGATATCCCTATCATCAAATACTCTCAGGTCCTATCTTATCGCATCATATTGGATCAAGTTATACTTTTCTGGATGAACCATTGAAAAATACCATATGGCCAGGTGAGCGAGTTTCCTTTGAAACGACGGTATGAACATCTCTTCGATCGATAGATCTGATCCTACGTATATTCCAACATTGACATCCCAAAATCGGTATACATAAAGCCCAGCGACACGAAGTAATTTCCCCCCAGAGCTGGTCTCCTCACAGAATTTACAACCTACGCACACTTTTCTAAAACGTTCAACGCCCCACTTGCGCTACTACTATTGCGGTACAATGACTCGTTTCACGCCAACTCGATTACTCACTCTTTTGCTTCTTGGAGCGGCGACCGTGTCTTCTGGCGTTCTTGCTGCCCCTACTACCTCTTCAATGGACTCCGCTCTGTCCTCGACTGGAGCGACTCTGGGAGGAGTCGAGCATGTCAATCTTGCACCTCGAGCAGATGATGTATGTATCCAATGATCTTGCAATGCTCCGGTTCTCATAATATTGCTTGTAGAGTATTCCTGCCAACGCGATAGCGGTGAGTGAATAAGTAGTCTGTTTTTCTCGTCTATATTAGTGCCAAGGATATCCCTCTGATTTGTTTTAATTTAAAATTTAGTTGCAGTTCCGTGCAGCCCGAACTGATCCTGAAGGCTTCAACGTAAGTTGCATTATACTATGTATCATATAATCGATAATCATTCGTTCATCTTCTGATATCTCTCGCTCTCTCTTTAGGTCGATGTCGGGAAAATGCTTAAAAGTGGAAGTGACATTCTTGGAATACTCCATCATCCGGACAGGCCATTTGGTGACACCAACAGGCCTGAAGTTCGTCAGGCCCTTTTCAACCATGATCCTAATATTCGTAATCTTATCCGTGACATTTTGGAAACTTCAATACTTGTTGTTGCTAGCCCTCATGCTTCTCCGGAAAACGTTCGTCGCGCCGACTTAACTTTTCAAGCAGCCTTGGCATATCTTCCCACGGGGGATGAGAAGTCTACCATCGAGCTGACAATGAATAATTCTCGATTACATCGCCCGCACTCAACTGCAACTTCTGCTGGGCAAAGGCAATAGTTGTTCTCTACGTCGCTTAGGAGAGTGTAGACCAGTCCTGTCTTGCGCTGTATATTCTATATTGAATAAACTCTCACTGGATGAGACCGTTTGTGCATATCAGCACCTCAGTACTTCACTGTATGAACTGTTTGAAGCAAATGCAGGAGGAGTCAGCCGCAGTCAAACTGCTAGCGTTGGCCGTGCACAAAAACGACCCACGTTAGCCGTTCTCTTCTCTTCGCGTCCAACAGTCATCTTACCCTCCAGATTCTGACAGAACCGTGAGTTTTGTTAAGTTGCGCCCAATTTCGCAACAGTGCTAATGCAGACATACTAGTATTGTATAACAAAGATCTGAAAGTCGATATGTAGTTCGGAATGAGAAGTTGGCACATCGACGGTGCTCAGCTCTATCAGGCTCTATCACTACAAGGAGAACATGATCATCAATTTTGGTAGTCAAATCGGATGACCTTTCACCTATCATTCGCACATCCGGGCACAATAGAACTCTCACCCTTCTTGCACCTGCTAACACTTCAAGTTTTGAAAAAGGCTCGTAACTCCCTCTCTCCAGCATACATTCTCCCCAACTGGCTTATCCTAGAAAGGAGTGTCGTAGTGGTCAATGCGTGCTCCAAATATACGATCGTCTTACTGCGTAGAAGCGAACTGAAAATGTTTAAAGTCCAAAGTTAAAGCGAGGAAGAACTCTCTACTACCTTTCTGACAAGATATCGGCAATAGCGACACCTAGTGAATGTCTAGATAATGATAATGTCTGTGGACGCTATAGCTGCATCAACGCAAGCAGAGGCCATTTGCGATCGACGGGCGGTGGATGGCTCAACCGTAGAGGTTTACCTTGCGCATTAGTTCATGCCGCTGAACTGAAAAGATCAGGTTAGTAGGCTACCGACACAGATCAACAAGAGTTGGGAAGCTCACAATTTTGAAGCGACCTTGGTGGCCAACATCATCTCCTATTCATGATCGAGTCAGCGAGATACCACTTTCAAGTTTGACACGGAAGGGTTTGCATTTCGAGCGAACAGAGACATCTTTCGCGAGGCTATTGAATCGGAAATCCTCGTTTAACGCGAGTTCCTGCGTCAATACAAGCAACGAAGACTGATTCTGGGATTCTGGTATCGACGAGATAGAATTTGGCAGGGGTATCGTGAAAAGAAAAGAGTTGTGCAAGACTTTCGATCCTTCATCAATGATAGCCAAGTACGAGTCTTCCATTATAAACTGACTTTGACCACTTAGTAAGTTTGAGGTTGCAATCACGATAAACTCTAGTTGAGGTTCTGAGAAAAGGATGCTGACATTGAGATAGAGGGGTAGATCTGTCGTTGAGAGCCGTTCATACCAAGAATCTGCTTGAAAAAGGTCGGTTCGTCATTAATCGATATTAATCATTCATCATTGTCATGGTGTCAGTACAAGAGTCAAGATGACAGTGCCGCGCCGCATGTTTGAAGCCAGGATTCTTCACAAGTGGTATCAAATTCCGAACCTATTGAAAACACAAGTGACATACCCCACACCCTTTGCGGTTGAGATAAAGGTTTGTTGAAAAAGTGATACCGGATGCTCGAGTCTTGTTCGAAGATCCACCAACTCCAACTCTAGTCGGAGGAACACGTGTAACGATGAAGATGATTCCAGGAATGCGACGCCGACCCTGACCCTGACGAAGACCTCTCCCATCCCAAATCCGGGGCACAAGCAGCGAGCAGCGGTACTAGGAGCCCAAGCGGAACCAGAGGATCGTACCCCGCGTAACCCAGTCTCAAGCACATCCCTCCTCCGTGCCAACGCCGCCTCGTACATGCCTAGCTCTCTGAGTCCCGCCTCTCTTGGATTTGTGAGATCTTCCAGTTTTTCTGATTTGGAGGGTGTTTCTAAGTTTGAAGGGTTTGAGCTCTAGAGGGGTATGCGGAGTGTTCGAAGAAGAATACGGACACTAAAGAGACCTCGAGCTCAAATTCACTCTCAGACTCGAAGGCAGTAAAGACCCCGCACGTTTCATACTCCGACTCTCGAAACCACCTCGACTGCTAAATCCAAGTCGAGCGCACTTTGTGCGCGTTCTGACTCGAATGGCAACTCGCGTCCGCTTGTCCATTCCTGCATATAGACAACAAGGAGAGGGCCACAGGCAAGGGCAAGGGCAAGGGAGACTATGTTCGGATTCGGTTGGTTCGAGTGTGGTGTGGGTGTTGGTGATTAATAACACTCGTTCTCGAGAAGCGTTGGCTTGAGTCGGTAACGACCCTTCATCTTGACAACGGATACCCAGAAACTTGGTCATCTCCTTATCAGGTTGTGCTGGTGTGTCGCTGAGGAGGAGCCGAGGGAGGGAAGGTGTAGATGTTATGGATGAGGTCGCGATCGTGAAATATAACTCCGAGAGAGGAGGAGGGACGGGAAAGAGGCGCGTGCGGGTACAACGAGGTGGGATAGAGATCGAAATTGAAGAAATCGAAGGCTTAATCGAAGGCTTCGAAATCAAGCTCTCCCTCTCTTGCGTTATGGTTTTGGACCTAACGGAGTGCTTAGAAAGCCTTCGTTGAGTATCGAACCCATATTCGAAACCACCTCTGTCCGGGTTGCTTGCTTCTGTACCCAGTTGATATGAAGCTGAAAAAATCCCATTCAGTGGATAAATTACGAAGAATTGGAGAAATAGACGTACGGGTATTGAGATACACCCTTCTGTGAACTATCTCCCTGCCTCTCGAGTTCGACTCGTCTTCCTTTGAGATCGACGAACGCATACATCCGGACACCAGAGATATAGAGGACCTATCGATGGGTGGAGGTGATGGGAGGTGTATGTACCTCGTCGGCGGTGACAGTGAAGTGACAGACGGGTACAGATGGTGGACTGAAAATGGCTAGTATCTGCTGTTATCGAAGAATAAGGCCATGCGGTTGGTCCCTCCTTCCCTCCTCTGCCTCTCTCTCCTCATCACACTCCCTGCAAATCTCCACAAGGATTTTCGTATCAAGTTGATAGAGTCGGGTGTTGTTTGGTGGGAGGAGATAAAATGAGGAGCCTTGTAATCCTAAGCGTTTAGAAGAGAGGAAGCAGCAGACTGCGGAGGCCTGTCAACGAACGAGAAGGAATCGAGATAGCTTGTTTGACCTACGAATACAGTTCGTCTAATCATCGTATGTTAAGAGGAATAGTGAGGGATAGTGAAGGCGAGTTGGTGCGCTTGAGAGGTAGCGGTCAAGTTGTGAACAACGACGAAGCTTTCGTGACTCGTTGAGCACTGAGGAACCGGCACGAAAAGCCGAACATAGCCGTACTCGTGATCAGATTACACAATCACGTGCATCTCTCTCTCTCTCTCTCTCTAAGTATCTGAGTCTCTTCCTCCTCTTGCAAGAGTTCTCCATTAATCATCGCCTCTCGCCTTCTTCCTTCTCATCACACCTACTCTTCCTCTGAAATACGCTCTATGGCAATTTGGAGCTCACATCCACCCTCCCCATCGATCTCGTCTTCACTCCCGATACAAACTGTTGTGACTTTTTTTTTACCGTGCCATCATCTGGCAACGCTGCCCCGCAATGTCTTGTGTGCCAAGAAATGTGCTCCTTGTACAGTCGCTCGCGTTTCTGAAGTTTGAACCGAGTACGGAGTACTTGCAAAAGGAGGGTGTTACTACCAGGCCTCCGAATTGGAGGACGAGCTGGATTCTTGACCTGGTTGCGCAAATGGAAAAGGTGACGTGGCACATTGTGCTTTTTCCTCCGTCTACCGTTCTCATCTATACAATTTCTCCCTATTCGTCCCCAGGTCTTGCTCCTCCGTCCTTACTTCAGGTTCCCCTCTGCCTTCCTGCCCTTCTGCTCCTTCCCCTGTTATACTCCTTCACTTTTATTTCCGAATATGCTTGGCCATCTCCTTTGCTTCCCAAGTGTTGCATCATCAACGGACTCAGATATCTGGTATCGCGCACAAGCTCAATGTCCTCTTCAATTCTGACTGCGGCTGCAGCAGTGGATGGACCACACATTCGTCTATAGCTAGGAGGGCAATGCCACAGTCAGCTGGCTCCTCTTGTTTGATTCCGCGCTCCGCCTCCACCTCCGCCTCAGCATTACAAACGATGGTTGGACAAAATTTGGCAGCAATATGTGCCTCACCAACATCAACAACAAGCATCGTCATCGTCATCGTCATCGCCGTTGACCGTTACGCTGGAGAAAACATACATCGACCATAGTGCTAGACCGACTAGAGGATGAGATAGTCATGTACCTGACTTCCTTCGATCCATGATCACCATCAGTCGACGGCGATGACGAGTATCGACATCAAGCACCAGGGATGACCAGCTACGCAAACGTTCTTTTCCAAAACCAATTTGCCATCGTCTACCCTTCATTTCTCGATACTCGACGACGTCTTGATGCCACATCTCCCCTGCAAATCTCGTGTCGGTTATCGTTCTGGAACGCCCTTGTCGATCAGGAGGTATTATTACTCAACGTCGATGTTCCTACGGCGGTCTTGCAACCATTGTTCGCACACTCGGCGGATCCCTCGATCCTGTACTCACCAGCACAGCTAACGACCTTCAGGAAGATCTGGCATCTCCGTCTCACCGGAACAAATCCTTCCCAAATGACTGATTTAGAAAGGAGAAGACGTGGTTACGTGCGTTGGGAGTGCGTTATGTGTCTACATAGTATGCTTGATACATATCTTTCGTCTCTCTTAGAACTTCGTCCAAAGTGATTCTCTTCAAAGAAGGCCTTTCTACCGCCTTCCTTCCTGACCTCAACGCAGACGAGAAATCCGAGATCAAATTTGATGCAAAGCAGTGAAGCAAAATTCATCGACAGATTGTCATCTTTGTCACTTGGCCGCAACGGTCCCTTCGTCGATGTATACATAAACTACTACGAACCGGATACACCAAAAAATTTCTTGTTCCTGCTCATCCACGCAAGTGCACTAGTCTCTAGCCACACACGATTGTTCATTCTCATCCCCGTCTGAAGTGCAAGAAAGGTCTTGGAGCCTTTCGAACGAAAAAAAAAATTTGATATCTCTCACCAATTGACTCTCGATTCTCGAGAGCTCTTTGAGCTGGTTCCACATGCTTTCAGATGCTTCCTGTCTCCTCTCGTCCTAGCCTGTCCCCCGGAACTTTCCACATCTTGGCAATGGCTCAAGTTTCAACCATACGCTACCATACGTCGGTGCAGTGCTGGCACTGAATACTCATGTTATCAAAAGCCTCGAAAGAGCCATACAGACTGAGGGTGGAGCATACAAACTTCATCCGCTCAATACCGATGTTGCATACGGCGAGAGCGTCGTTAAGGCTAATCGGAGTTTTACTTGGACTTACTCGCGCATCTCGCTAGGTCTTGCTTGATTGAGAGCTCAGTCATGGAAAAAACTCGGAGGCCTTTCGCTCCCCCCGACAACGAAGCAGCGAACTCGATAGGCTACATGCCTGCTCGCACTGAGTACACACTTGTACACACTCAGGCGGGAGATCACATACATATATCGAGTGAGTGGAGGTGAGTGGGTCTAGCGATTTACATGAGGCTACAAAAATCGATAATCATTATCCTGCAGGGCTGCTCGATTGTTCCCTATTTTTCCGGATTCTTCCCTATTCTTCCTTCCTTCCTCTTCCTATCCTGTCATCAAATACTCTCAGGTCCTATCTTATCGCATCATATTGGATCAAGTTATACTTTTCTGGATGAACCATTGAAAAATACCATATGGCCAGGTGAGCGAGTTTCCTTTGAAACGACGGTATGAACATCTCTTCGATCGATAGATCCTACGTATATCCCAACATTGGCATCCCAAAATCGGTATACATAAAGCCCAGCGACACGAACTAATTTCCCCCCAGAGCTGGTCTCCTCACAGAATTTACAACCTTCGCACACTTTTCTAAAACGTTCAACGCCCCACTTGCGCTACTACTACTGCCGTACAATGACGCCAACTCGGTTCACGCCAACTCGAGTACTCGCTCTGTTGCTTCTTGGAGCGGCGACCGTGTCTTTTGGCGTTCTTGCCGCCCCTATGACCTCTTCAATGGACTCTGATCTGTTCTTGACCAGACTGGCTCCGCCTGGGGGTTCGAAACCACCTCTCGTTTCTCATGACGGCGGATCATTAGTGAGTGCATAGTCTGGTTTTCAGCTGTTGTGTTCCTCTGATTATTGATGAACTTCAACATTTCAATTTGTAGATAGGTCTCATTGATCGTCGTATTCAGGAAAATAACCTCAAGGCGACTGAACAATATTTTGTACGATTCACCGTAAGCCGCATTATACTATGATGTATTGTTCGTTCATCTTCTGATTCATCATCAGCGCCTTCTTGACGCCGCGCTTCAGCAGGAAAAGTTCGATATTCATCAGCTTATTCCAGAACACTATGGTAAAATCAAGACTGATGAAGATCGTCAAAACCTTTTCCGCCATGATCCGGATGTCGAGAAAGCTATTTGGACAATTTTGAAGGATTCAGTAAAAGTTGTTCGTTTCAGAGATATGACTCCTCGTGATGACTTCGTAGCAAGAGCCGAAGCGAATCATAGAGACGCCCTGGCATTTCTTCCCGATGGGTTGGGGAAAGTTGCTGCCGAGCAGGAAATGACTGACGCTCAAAAGTCGTCAATCTTGACTGGACTGACTCAGCCTAAGCCTGGTTCGAAACCAGCTCTCGTTTCTTATGAAGGGTCATTAGTGAGTGCATAGTCTGGTTTTCAGCTGTTGTATTCCTCTGAGTATTGATGAACTTCAACATTTCAATTTGTAGGAAACTCTCATTCAAAGTCAAATTGCTAAAGATGTGTTCAGGACGAATGAATACTATATTGTACGATTCACCGTAAGCCGCATTATACTATGATGTATCGTTCGTTCATCTTCTGATTCACCCTCAGCGCCTTCTTGACGTCGCGCTTCAGCAGGAAAAGGGCGATATTTATCAGATTATTCCAGAACACTATGGTACAATCACGACTGATGAAGATCGACAAAACCTTTTCCGCCATGATCCGGATGTCGAGAAAGCTATCCGGATAATTTTGAAGCATTCAGTGGAAGTTGTTGGTCTCAAAAGGGTGACTCGTAGTGATCGCGTACAAAGAGCCAAAGATAATTTTGAAGACGCCTTGACATTTCTTCCCAGTGAGAAGGAGAAACGAGAAGCCGAGAAGGAACTAGCCAATGCTCAGACTGCACGACAGTTGTTCTCTACGTGACTTAGAACTTAGAAGAGTGTAGTAGACTAGTCCTGTCTTGTTGTACATTCTATATTGAATACCCTCTCACTGGATGAGATGATTGTTCATCCTCAGTTACACATCGTCACCTCACTTCACTGCATCAATTGTTCGAAGCGGATTCTGTCGATGGAACGGTCAGCCAAAGTCAAACTGTGTTGGCTGTGTTGGTAAATGATGACCCACGTTAGCTTGGCTCTTGCCTCTGCATCCAACGGTCTTTATTACATACATTCTAGTATAACTGTGAGTTTTCTTGCCAATCTTGCACCAGTGCCAGTGCAGAGTCCAGACATTGGACGCTCACAATTTTGAAGCGTCGTTCGTGACCAACGTCACTTCAATCTTCATCAAGTGAGTGAGGTACCACTTTCAAGTTTGGTTGAATCATGAATGGGTTTGCATTACGGGCGAAAACAACATAGACATTTTTTGCGAGGCTCTCGAGTTCTCATTCGACGCGAGTTACTGAGTCCATCCATGCAACAAAGTGAAAGACTGATTCTGAAATTTTCATGATCAAGGAGATGGAATCTGGCAGGGTAATGTCCATAGCGAGTGTGAAAAAGTAGGTGCTGGGAAAGACCTACAGGATTAATCCTTCGTCAACGACGGTCAAGTTACCGATCTCTTCCTCTATTGGAGAATGGTTTTGACTGCCAGTGTGGGCGTCTAAATTGATTACCTCCATGATTTGCTTCTGTACTCAACCATCGAGGCTTAGATCAGTGCCGCGCTGCGCGACTCCAGTCGGAGGAGCACGTATAACGATAACGAAGACGATTTAGAAGACCGAATCCAGGACTTCCAAACCCCGACCAGAACTCGAACCGAACCAAAACCCGAATACAAACCCCCTCCTCTCCCTCATCAAATCCCCCAAACCATCTCGTTACTGGGGAAAAAACGAGTCGTGTTCATCCCTGCGGTGCATCCGCGGTTTTGTTTCCGGGTGAGGATGATGACGACGGGAAGGAGGAAGAAGGGAAGACGAGAAGGAGGAAGACGGGAAGACGGGAAGGAGGAAGAAGAGGGAGAGAGGATGGAGGGAAGCAAAGAGCGTAGAACGTGCTCGAGGTATGGTTGGCGATATGATAACTCTGAAAGAAAGACTGAAAAGAACACCTATATGCAGATTTTGACCCGAACTCTGACGACGAACGTCGAAGACGAAGAAAAAGAATCCTGCGACGTTGAAGAGGATCCGGAGTTCGAGAACACGACTCCTCTCACTCCTCCTTCTCCTCCTTCTCCTCCGCTTCTGCCGCCTGCTTCTTCCTCGTCCGACAGAAAAGAAGGTGACAAACGAAACACCCTCCTCACCGCTGACCGTGTCAAGCAGGCGTTCATGCGGATGCGCGAAGATGAATTTAGAGAAGGAGAGGAAGAGTTCGGAGATGAAGAAGAGGAGGAATATGTTGAAAGGGAAGATGAAGATGAATACACGAGGAGGAGGTGTGGCAGTAGGTCGACTAATCTTGGGTGGATATCGAGACTGGAGGGATTGGAAAACTTTCCGTGGCGGCGATGCAAAGAATTCATAGTGTATTGTTCCAGGAGGATGGTGAGTGAGATAACACCACTAGCTGATGCAATCAGACTAAACGCGGCTTCGATTCGTCCGTCCCTTTCAACAACCCTTCACGCCCTTCCCACTATCCCCATCACTACAGCATCATGATCGGTATCTCCACATTTCTCCTGGTCAAGTTGTGCTGTTTTGTCCCTTCGGGCAAGCCGAGGGGAGAGAGTGAGGGAAGGAGTAGAGGTTGTGGATGGGATCGGGATCGTTACTGCAATTTGAGGAGTGGATGGGAAGGAGGAGGGTGCACGTGGCTTTGACGAGATGGGATGGAGACTGGAGACTGGAGATTAAGGAGGAATAGAGGGTAACTTTAAGCGGGTATTTCAGCTTCTCCGATCGCATTATCGTGTTGTACGTATAGAAAGCCTTTCGTCGAGTATTGAGCCCATATCCGAGACCACCTTCGTCCGGTGTCGAGTTGTTTCTGCTCCTAGTTGATGTAGAGCTAAAAAGACATTCAGTGGATAAATTACAAAGAATTGGAGAAATAGACGTACGGGTATTGAGATACGCCCTTCTGTGAACTATCTCCCTGCCTTTCGAGTTCGATTTGTCTTGTTTAGAGATCGACGAATGCATACATTCAGGCTTCAAAGTTCAGAAATCTCGAATGTCTATTGGATGCACATATGCCCTCGGCGGCGGTAAGGGCGGGCAGTGAAGTGATAAATGGGTGCAGACGGTGGACTCTAGATGTATTGAGAGTTATTATTAGAGTCGGCTGTCCAGCTGTGTCCTCGGTCCCTCCGGTCCTCTGCCTCTCTCTTCGTCACTCTGCCTGCGCCTGCGATATCGATCCACCATTTCTCCACAATGAGATTCGTATCAAGTCGATGGATTCAGGTGTTGTTTGGAAGTGAGAAACCTTGCAAGTGAACACATTTATAAGAGGGGAAGAAGGGAAGGGAAGTTGTGAAGGACGAAGCTGTTCGACGCGCTGTAAAGAAGGTCTAATAGTAACCGGCACGAAAAGCCGAACATAGCTTACACGATCATGTGCTCTTCTCTCTCTCTCCCCCTCTCTCTTGCCCACGATTTTCCTTGCACTATGGACCATGGTTTGGGTTGAACAGTAGCAAAAGTTCAGCTCGAAACCCTCTCAGAGCTCATGAAATGCTTTCCCTGCATCATTGAGCTCTGGAAAAGCAATGTATACTCACATATTGACAATGGTGAAGGTGACGATGATGATTTTGAGTGAGGGCGGAGTTTAAAAGTGGGGGCATGGAGGTTCTACGCATCCCAGGTACCAGGCTTATTCACAAACGAGTTTACTCTTTTTTTGTGAACTACAGACGGCCAGCCAGGCTACCTCTCTCTCTTTTTCTCTCTCTCGTCTCTCTCTTTCTTGCAAGGCAATCTCAAGCTCAAACCTCGACATTGATTCTGCTTTTACTCCCGCTCGCGATACAAACCATGCTGGCAGAAACATCTGGAAGCAGCGAGCTCGAAAAATTGGTCCTCATCGATTCAAGTCTTTACCACCCTGCTCATCAAAACACTCATATACCCGCCGCGATCGTCACCTGCATAAAAAAACATTCAATGTTTCCAATAAGCATACCTGCATCGCGGCTTGCCTACCTGTGAGTACGATCGGAGTAGGGTTATCAATGCTCATGGTTGTAGTCAGGTTTCGATGGTAAGTGATGTCGACGTCAACTTTCAAAATTTCACCTTTCGTTGACGATACTTTCCAGAATCCAAACTCAATGTCCATTTGAAGTGAAAATGTTGGGGTCCTCGTCGCATCTATAACGAATGCCGTTGTTCCTCTCATCTTCCTGCTGTATATGATTTCTTGACAGATTCAGAACAATAGATTTGCTTTCCTTTTCTTTACCTTGAACTATCATGATCAACGCCCCCACTCACTCTGGAAATACTTGACTGAATTCGTTGTTGCAAGGCGTTACGAGTTTTCGTCTCTCTCCATAGGCCCGAGGAGAACGAATTGAATCCGATTATATATCGAAGGGGCTCCGATGAGGGCGTTTCAAAATATTTTGCTGTGCACAATGGAGACAAGTGGCGGGCTATCGAGGTCCATACGTGTCCATACCGGTCCATGATCTACATCAATATTCTCCCAAGCACATAGGTGAACACATTGTCAAGGCTCTAGTTCCAGTTGTGCGCCGTTGTGCGCCTGGCTTGGTTGACCAGGCCGTGGATGTCTGATGTATAGTCATGAGGAATCCCAGAAGAGTCAAGACACCCGCAAGACACTTTGCTTTCCAGACAACGAAGCAGCAAATCCGGTGAACCATTGAAGAATATCAATGGGCCAGGTGTCCTGGCCGACGGTATGAAGTTTAAACATCTCTTCAATCGATGGCTATACATTTATACATAAAAGCTCAGCGATACAAACCGATTTCCCCTCAGAGCTGGTCTCCTCACACGAAATTACAACCAAGTTGAACCAACCCACAGTTCTATCAAAACGTCAACGCTCTCTACTGCCGCACGATGACCCGCTTCACGCCAACTCGAGTACTCGCTCTTTTGCTTCTTGGAGCAGCTACCGTGTCTTCTGGCGTTTTTGCCGCCCCTACTAGTACCACTTTGATGAACTCCGGTCTGTCCTTGACTGGAGTGGCTCAGTCCGAGGGTCTACGATCTCGCTCTCCTCCTGAACAGGGATCACTGTTGGACGTCCAACGTCGAGGAGTCGAGCATGTGGCACCTCAAGCAGATGAAGTACGTATCCAATGATCTCCCACTGACGCTCCAATTCTCACGTAACATATTTTGAGCAGACAGATGAATGGTATGCAGTGAGTGCATAGTAGTCTGCTCTTTAGTCTCAAAATTCCTCTGACCATTGGCAAAATTCAGTCACTGGTCCGTTTTTACAATGCTGCCGTTAGTAGTCCTGGAAGCTCATCCAAGGCTGCGCTACACAAAGAATTACAAAAGACAATTCGGGTGATGCATCCGGCTTCCATGGTAAGCATTACATTATGATCTATCATCCATTCATCCTCTGATACTCTCTCTCTCACATTTGGTGTTCAGGAAGTCATCGAAGAACAAATCAAGGATGATGGAGATTCCTTGTTGATCCTTTCTCTCACTCATCGCGTCGAAACTGATCCTCGAGTACGTCAACGGAGAGTCTTTAATGATGCAGGATTCCAACTCCGGTGTATTTTGATGCGTGCAAAACTAGCTCTTGATGCTAGGCAGCCACTGTCGGATGAGATCCTAGAAGATGCCGAAAGGAATTTTCATGAATCCCTGAAATATTTTCCGCATGGGGAGGAGAAAACCGTGGTCGAGAACTGGATGCGTACTCATCAAACTCAACGACAGTCGCAGTCAACTTCCAACCAAACACAGTAGTTGTTATTTATGTTGCTTAGAAGAGTGAAGACGAATTGCCTTGTTGTATTTTCTACTTATCATGAATAAACGTTATAAACTCTCACTGGATGAGATTGTTCATGTCTCTATCACCCCCGCACAGAGCAAGAAAACTGCCAGCCGAACACGACGACAAACGAAAGGGATGCTCGACTGTTGAAGCCAAGGTGTCAAGACAGAAATATTTGAGGTCGATCTGAGAAACGCGCGTCCGCCATAAGAGTGAAAGAGAAGTTGGAATTCGGACCCAGTTCCGGACTGTTCCGGAGCGTTTTCCAACATGACCGAGAACCCGCCATTTCCATTCCTCGAGCGTTCGTTTCAATCCCATTGACTCGCCTCCTTCCTTCGTCCTTTGCAAGGCAAATCGTGAGGATGTCGTAGGAATGAAAGGTCTGATAGGCAACATGGAAATGCAGAATGGCCTGGGGAGAACGGGAGACTCCATAGCGGGAGCAGTTGCCAAAAGGGGTGAGCTGATCATTGTTCAGCCATAGGGAGACAGGTAATTGGGAGTGTCGATAATTTGGTAAAGACGAAAACTGTCTGCGATTTGTCTCTCCATTCTCTCCCATGCTAAATCCTTCTCCTGCCGAAAAGACCCGCATTTTCCGGTCAGGCTCTTGTGTTTCGGCTGGTCGGGGAAGGGAGGAGGTCGGAATGTCACTGAATATTCCGGATGTGTTGTCTGCTATCCTTCCTCTTCAACCTCATGCCACCCAACACCGCCAAATTTCGTGTCGACACCCTATTCCTAGCCATCTCCAAGATCTCCGAATGGATCTTTCGTATGCCGTGTCATTGTCAAGTTCGCCTGTTCGTCTCGTAGGGGGAACTAGAGTGAGGGACGGACAGACAGACAGACGGAGGCATGGATTTGGGATTGTCATTGCATCTGCGAGAGGAGAGAGGAGTCGGAGGGATGGGATGGGATGGGTCCAATGGGATGAGAATAGAACACTGCAGCTGCCAGAGGTAAAAGAAACGAAGGCATTCCAGCTCTTTCCGTCGAACCCTCTTTCCTCAGCTATCAGAACGATCGAATTCGCCAACTCCAATGTGTCAAATCTCGACGCACAACTTGTCGACAGAGCAAGGACTACCATGTTTTTCTTCTTGAAGGCGTCCAATATTCTTCGTCTTCTCCGAATCTTCATCTCATCTTCACAAGCCATATATCAACTCTGACGCTCTAGAGTGAGATTGAGGGACGATGAACGAGCAAAGAGACAGAGAAATACCTACGAAATACCATCTTCCACTAATTCTTCACATCCGCCAGATCAAAAAGATTGACGAGGGTCAAACGTCTATCTCTTTGCCATGCAGCCTTTTCCAAATACTCTCCTACTTCATTCGACCTGGGCTCCGGTATGACTCGGACTGCAAGAATCACTTGACGTCAGCATCGTGTAGTAGGGAGCCAGTACTTGATGAAAACTGACGGGGACCGGTTGTAACTTGTGAACGACTCGACGATCACAGAAGTCTTAGTTTCGAGAGGGTGTTGAGTCCGTCAAAGAGAGCGTCAGACCCACGATGGCATTCAAGAATGCGGAGCTGAGAATCGCTGATAGACAGCTGGGGAAGGGTAGGTGTATCCGGGCACATTGATTGCTCAAGCCTCAGAGGATTGTCGGCCTAGCTTCGCTCGAGCTTGAAGCGTTGAAGTCTGAAGAGCATTCCCGCTACCCTTTAGGGTAAGGGTTTTATACCCCACTAATTTTGGCCCGATAGCGATGTCGGTGGGCGGGATGGAAATTAATTCAAAAAGGAAATTTCCCTAAAAAGGAAAAAAGGAAAGGGAAAGAAAGCGTCGTTATTACTTTCATCATTCTCAGAGTCTCTTGTTATATACCTGGCATTTATGATATCTTTGAGCTCAATAATCTCTGAAAACTGTATGTTCTCTAGTGTCCTTGACAATCAACTATCGATAAATCTCGAAATCCATGGATTGCAACACTATAAGTGAAGCTGAGAAGACTAAGACCCATGTTCTGGGTCTTCATTTATTGCTCGCAGATAGATATGCCAAGTCCAGATTTTTGAGGCCTTGCTGACAGGATAGGTAGCGGAAAAAGTAGAAAGAGAGAATTTTTCGAAAATGATACATAAAAGGTAATTTTGAGATACTGCCGTGTTACGTGACTTGATTGTAGCGCTGAACCAGCGTCTAACAACTCTTTCATTCTTTCTCTTCATTGTCGAGCAAAATCGCATGTTTGTTCATCCAGCGAGAGCCCAGAAACTGTATTCATCACAAGTACTCTATACTCTATAACCTCTCCACCTTTCTTGGGAGAATTTGAATCTGTGCTTGATCTGTTGAGAGTGGAAGTACTGAGTACTCGGTGAGTCTTCATCTCCATGCTTCGACAATCACATTCTAACCTTTCAATAAGCCAGTCATATTCTACATTAGTGCTATATAAGATACTGTATCTGGTATCAACAAAACCAATCATCATCATCTTGCATTCTCGCATCGAATATGAGGCTTTTTCGAGTCTCGACCATTACACTCCTTCTTTCCACAATCACGACAGACATTCGGACACAACCGCACGTTTGAGCGACCATTACAATCCTCACCCTTATCACATTTTTTACACCTCCTTGGCTGCCTCGGCTTTTTCTTAGTTGGTCGCTGTGCTCTGTCCTCAACGCGTTGAACAGCAAGTCTATCGACAATATTCGAAGGTGCAGGTGCGAGATTTTGATCGATCACTGAAGGCGTGGAAGTGTTCAATGGAGGATCAGGTGGTGGCATGGGTGTCTGGGTGGCAAGGTCAGCTCCTTCCGTTTGTATCTCATTCATTTGAATTGAATCGTCTCTGGATTCTCGCAGGCCCTGTGGGACGGAATGAAGAGCAAGTGGCGCTTCCATTGCAGGTGGTAACATTTTGGTGCGGATTGGGTCGTTCACAGGTTTCTTTGCACGTTTTCGGTCTTGAGCTGTTTGTGCGAGTGTTTGCTTGATATTTGTGAGAGACTTCCAGTCTCCATTGTAGTAGAGCCGTAGATGCTCTATAAGCTGTGCCCAAATTTCAATATAATGATTAGTACAGTGTCGGAAGATATCTCGATAGAATGTTACCTTGTAGGATAAGTTTTTATCAGTATTTGCAGCAGTATTCCACGCACGAACAATGTTGTCCCAGCGCGGTTCAGATGAACCTGTATTTGCCGCAACATATCCCCGGAAGCGCTCTTCTTCGTATGGATTAGCTACAGGTAGAACTGCTCTTCGGGTTCCCTGAAGAGATGCGACAAACCAATGTGTTTGCTGGTGATCAATATCTGGTCGATATTCGAGCATTCCGGACTCGCGTCGAATAGCATCGGGTATGGGAAGAATACCAATAACCTCGGTGGTTGACTGATAGAAGTTGCCGTTGATCCATCCCTTTGGAATGATGCCAGAAGGTAGCTCGGATATCAGATTGTGGTGCCGAATCGTTAGAAGAATTTCTTGAAGCTCGTTGGTAAGCCATATACTGTAATGGCCTCCCCAAGGCTGTCCGGTGCTGTTGAATGTCCCGACCTGATAGTACATAGGTGAATCAAAATTAAGAGTCGATATGAGAAAAACCGTACCCGGAGATTATGACAAAGCACAAAATCTTGAAGAGATGCGTGTACATGTCGTATCGATGTACCATATTGGGGCAGATGTTCAGTAAAGTGCCGATGAACACCACCCTCAGTGAAATTAGTTCCCCGAAAGCATCGATAGATAGGAAGTCCACCAGCTTTTGAGTCTAAACCCACAGGTGTGTACAGAGGAATATCTAAAGGATCTGAAAGAAATCCCTTCCGGATGAGCTCCAAGATGTTCCGTGAAACTGCCCAAGCTGCAGCATTGAATAAGGGAGACCCAGTTTTTGCATCCTTCAGGGGACCATAGACACGGAAGACACGTTCGACAAGTGGATAGAGCTGCTCTGGTGGAGGTATAGTACGCTTACAATGAGCCCAAACCCACTTGGGACGAGATCGTACCAAATATTCCCAGGTAAGAGGTGGGTGTTGTGTTGAGCCCCAGACCTCAATACGCCTTTGATCAGCAGGATCAGGAAGGAAAATCGCATCACGGAGTGCTCGCGAGAAGTCGACCCGAAGACCATGTGCGACCGGTATATAGAACATATTGAAAACATGGAAAGGATCTTTCTTGACTCGACTGCGCATATCGGTCACCCATGGTGTCAGAGCAACTTTTCGGAGAACTTCATCGCCTTCTGCTTGACTTTGGGAATCTATCGCATAATCTGTCACTGCAAGCTTTGCGGAGCTTTGATCTGATGAATCAATGTTATCGAGCAGCAGACTTCCGATACCCTCATCCGAACCATATTCTCTATTGACTGCGGCAGTTGAGTCAGATGGAGCAGAGGAATTGGTTGAGGAAGGAAGAGGAGGCATGGTCGTGGTTTCTGAAGATTGTCCCAGTTCAAATGGGACAGTATCTGCGATACGAAGATGGGACTTGAGACAGACGATATGAAAGGGAGGCAAGCCAAAACTCTCCAATGCCATCTTTTTGTGAGTCGAGATGACCGCGCCAGGGACATACACCTGCTGAACTTCGATCACACATCGCAGGTCTGTGATAGTAAGGCTGTCATAGGACCCATGTGGTTGATAGTGCTCCGAAATACATCCTCGGGCTATAAGACGTGACCGGTCATCTCCGAACAGAAGAATAGGTGTGAGTGGGATAGGTGCTGAATCCGGAGGTAGTGGTAAAGGGGTTGGGACGGAGATGAGATACTCGTAGATACGCAGAGAAGCGTATGCATCCAGAGCTGCATATCGGACCTGCTCTTCAGATAAAGTTTCGTTTTCCCACAGAGTGCTGATACGGTCGGAAACGTTCTTGTTCAAGCGCTTGCCCAATGTGCAGGCACATAGATCAGCGAGTCCAATGGTTGCACGCTTAACGACAAGTCGTTCTTTTGCCAGTTTTGCTAGATCGAGTGCACCCACAAAGGAGTTTGAGGAAGCGGATACCGAACGTTCGAGGTATTTGAGGTCAGCTCCTATGTTACGGCCAACTTTTATAATGCGTGGATTCATCAAGACTTGCTTGAATACAGTTGGGAGCTGTCCTCCCGCTAGCATGCGGCCTATCTATACATATCATTCAGTAACAAATACATGAAAGGATGCAAAGCCATACCTGAAGAACAAAGATTCTCTTACCACACGCGATTTGTACAATGGCAGTTTGCCCGCGTCCAGTAACATAGCCACGCGATGAGACTTCTACGTTATATTCTGCATCGAAACCAATGACCAAGCCATGATCGGTATCGTGGTCAGGGAGTAGCTGCACAATTGAGCGCATAGCATCATCGATCTGGGCGACAGTCTGTAACGAGGTAATGATTTCGACATCAGGAGGAATCACGAGTGGTTCAAGATTTGAATGATTCTCAACAGGATTGACACCTTCGCGGAGTGATGGAAGAACAGATTCCATGAAAGGTTGATCAGCTATGTTGTCGGTATAGCAGATAGCTGGCTGTGGGTGACCATAGAGTTTGAGGTGCTCCGACATTTGCGATAGAGCTATCTCGAACTGGGAATGTGACTTCGAGGCGACAAGATCACATAGTCGAATTTCGCCTCTTTCGTTTGTGAGAGTCAGGAGGCCTACGAACACCGGTACCCCATTGATCTTTGTAACCTGCTTTGTGGCCTAGTACAATGGAATGAGAAGGTCTATCTGTGAAAAGATGTCTGCAATACATACCTTGAAGCTATGATCGATAGCAATAACATTGGCGGAGAGCATAGAAGTGTGTTGGTGTATGTCTTGTACATGGGTCTCTAGGTACTCGTCATAGGTATCCCGTAGCCACTGAGCACTTGGGACAAAACCAGCGAAACCACTCGGAGAACGATCTTGAAATGGAAGGAATGGTTGAATCTGGCGATGGCCTATTGAGTGATGAAGACTTCGAGAATGCCACATATAGTAGAGGTATTGGAGATGTAGCTCATCGTAGCGTTGAAGCTGTTGAACTCGAAGGGCGTTTGCGAATTGTTTTGCTCCAAAGCCATGTTGAAAGCAAGTACGCATGAACGTAAAGACACCGCGCGAAAGACCACTGCGATGCGAGAGATGTGCAGGGAATTCATTGACAAGCCACTTGGGGAGCATATTGAGTATACACTTGTTCCAGCTGCGGAATGTGACTGTATGTTTTCCGGAGCTCTTGTTGATGCAGGTTGGACATTTGTATCTATAACCGATTACCCACACTGTTCGCTCGAAATCGACAAAGCGGCGGGGGCGCTCGCAGTGACCGTGTCGAGTGAGTTTGGTACCGCAGTTGGGACACGGAATACCATCCGGCACTAAGCACGCAGGATCCCACAGAAAGAAAGCATAATCGTAAAGTTCGACAGGTGACGGTACTCTCTGGTTTCGAGTGAGAGTGAAAAATGTAGCAGGCCGAGGGAAATAGAACGTTCTATGCTCGTGGTAGAGTTGAGGAAGTCCATTGGGATCTCGATTATGGGAAGCTTGAATGCAGCGTTTGAATTCGGCTTCGAGCCATTCGGGCAGAGGTTTTGGGTTTCGACGCGGACGAGTTGTATTACTAGCATTCTGATCTACACCGTCGTATAACTCATCATCATCTTCTTCTTCTTCAATGCCTAAGCCCTCATGTGCCAATCCTACCTCCCCTTCTCCAGCATCCAAATCATCATCCACAAAGATATCCATCCCGCTAGTTTGTATACTCTCCATGTGTTCCGGATGTGGCAGAACTTCAGGCGGCGCCATCGTGAGGTCTACTGACAACCCTTGGCTAGGTACTGAAACAGAAGGCCTTGGAACAATCTAGGATAGCATAAATCAGTATTCAGTTGGTGATAACAATGTGAATACACACCGGTTGTTGAGCATCTGCTTCATCAAGTCGTCGCTTTTTTGGCAAATGCTCACTGGATTGTGCTGCTTCTGAACTGCTCTCTCTGTCGCGTTCTTCTTGCAAGCTCCTCAATCGTTCGGCTTGTCTTTGTAACCGTCCCGTTCCAGGTGGCCGTCCACGTTTTCGTGACGTGTCAGCAGTGTGATCCTGTGAGGGCACAACACTGCGGCTAATATTAGCGGAACCGCGTGGACGTCCTAGTTTTGGTTGAGCATGTGAAGGATTCGAAGCTAGCACAGGTTGAAAACGGAACGTGGTGGATGATGTGCAATCTGATGATGAAGAGCTATAATGGCAAGACGGTGAGAAGAATCAACTTTCATGATAGATAGAGAACATACCGTGTGTCATCTGTATTGAGTCCTGGCCCCGGTTGAGTTTCGGAGTCAGCTGAGAGAGCTGAGAGTTTGGAAGACTTGAATTTGAACATTAAGAGATCATAGAATATAGAGAAAAGATAGTAATGAGTAGTATTAGACGGTGGTACTGGTAGTGGGCGGGTTATGTGGCTGTGTGATTACGCAATCGCTATCCAGTATCAGTATCTTCCACCGACACCGATACCGCCCCCTAATTTTTGCGTTCCAGTGAGAGTAGCATTTTTTTGCACTTCGGCCCGGTTTCAATTCAGTTGTCAGGATTTATCGGCCCGCCTTAATCCTGTCGCTGGTTTCCTCCCTTTTTTCCCATTGCTTCCAAATTCAGTGTCACTGAAGCTATATTCTTGCATTCTAAGCTGCTGTATATATCCAGTACCATGTCTCTTTGCTAGAGAGAGGTGGGGGTGGGGGGTGGGCTACAGAACATATGTTCTCAAATGGGGTAGCGGGCTATGCCGCTCGTCGGCGCTACACCGATTATTGAAGAAGATCTGAACATGGAAAATCGGACCGGTGGGCCGTGGCATGTGATCGCGTAATTCGTGGGTTGACGTCAACTCACTCTTACTCTCCCATCTTTCGTCTGCTCCTCTACATCGCTCAAGCCATTTCTACATCTTCTCTTCCCTCGCCTTCCACACCTGCGCTCTCTCGACTCTAACATCTGAGATCTCCATCATCGCACCTTCATCCACCACCTCCTCGAAGGGGGAAGCATCCCTCCCTCCAACTTCTCGAGTTTCTCGGGCTTCAACTCTAGGTTGGGGGGCGGGCAGAACACGAACCCGACTCCCAACACGAACTCGGACACGAATACGAACACGAAAACAGATTCAAACTCAAACGCGTTCTCTCTGACTTCCTCAAACCCACCTCGGTCCTTGACTGCTAGATCAAAGTCGAATCGTTCGGGTTCAACTGCGCAGGAGACGAACACCAAATTCGTTGTGACCTTTTTTGTCAACAATGTCCCTCATATTCGGCTTCAACGATACAGTGCTCCAATGCCTGGGCTGGGTTTCTGGCGCAGATATGGCATCGTATAACAAGGACCAAACAAGCGTCATAAACGCCAGTTCACTCTCGAATCATGGAACGAATGTGCAGTTCCTCATGAAAGCCTTCCGTTACTACATTATCATTCCAAAATCAGTCGAATCAAAGATGTAGAAGCCATTTCCACCGCCTCTCTCCCTGATCTCAATGCGAATGAGATATTCGAGATCAAACGCAAATACGCGAAGAAAACCTCATCGGCAGGTTGGCGTTTTCGTAGCCTGGCCATAGTGGCCCCTGCGATGTATGTACTCTGAAATGGAAATTCAAAGAATTTTTTGTTTCTAATCATCCAAGACTCCCGATATCTCAAGGAAACTGTGAGCTTTTACCATCGTTTCCAGCCGTTTCCACATGCATCTCTTGTCCCCTCCGATTGTCCCGCGAAACTTTCCAGAGGTTGGCCATGACTGAGCTCAAGCGGTATTAGGCAGCCAGGACTTTCCAAGACTGTTCGATTGCAGTATTGTAGTATCAAGATATCTCAAGTCATCTCCTTCTGGATGAACCCTCGCAAAATCTGAAAATCACCCGAAGACGAGCGAATTTCCTAAAGAACGGTAGCAACATCTCTTCGATCAACCAGGATGTACAACTGACTCAGATTTCTTTCCAGCTTTGAATTTCTTTCCTTAGAACAGTAACTTACGAGGGTCGACGCCCCCATTCACTCTGGAAAACTACATACTTAATGAATCTCATGGTCACTTTCAACGCGTTCGTGTA
Organism: Lentinula raphanica; assembly: GCA_027919835.1. Lineage (NCBI taxonomy): Eukaryota > Fungi > Basidiomycota > Agaricomycetes > Agaricales > Omphalotaceae > Lentinula > Lentinula raphanica. Next base: position 106,563 of record JANVFP010000006.1, on the reverse strand, counting down.
GGCTCGTGAAAGACGAATCAAATCCTCTCGAATTTGGATAGCTCAGATGAGGGTGTTTCAAAACATCATTCTTGCTGTGCACAATGCACAATGTGGACACAAGCGGCGGCTCCACAGGGCTCTCTCCATCGCTCTCCATACGAGTCCATAGATGATAGCCTATAGGGCTCAAGATAGGCCTTGCCTATATCGCATGTGTACAGATGCATACATTATGAATTAGATCAGGCAATGTTTTTCTTGGAATTTTTCGATTCAATCAGCCTGGTGAGTTATTTTCCGCATCATCGTCACGATATACCCTGATATACCCATACATAAAGCGCAACGGTACAATCTGACTTTCCCTCAGAGCTGGTCTCCTCACAGAATTTACAACCAACGCACACTTTTCTAAAACGTTCAACGCCCCACTTACGCTACTACTACTGCCGTACAATGACGCCAACTCGTTTCACGCCAACTCGAGTACTCGCTCTGTTGCTTCTTGGAGCGGCGACTGTGTCTTCTGGCGTTTTTGCTGCCCCCACTACCCCTTCAATTCGGAACTCCGGTCTGTCCTCGACCGGAGAGGCTCGGCCTGTCAAGGGTCTACAATCTCGCTCTTCTCCTGAACAGGGATCGCTGTTGGACGTCCAACGTCGAGGAGACGAGCATGTCAATCTTGTACCTCAGACAAATGATGATTTGAGCTCACATGAGGAACATATCGAATCGCCATCCGAGCGTTTCAACGTAAGCGCCATTTGATACTATGACATATCATTTCTTCTGAATTTCTCTCTCTTCACCCTTCTTTACCCTCAGCGCGATGCCGAGGATGCAATTAGCAAAGGACGTGCCAAACTTGAAGAATGTAGTGAGAAAGCAGCTGGCACCACCAAGCCTACCCTTTTCCGCACTGATCCTGCCGTCGCACAGGAGATCGTGCTCATTGCGAAAAAGGCAGCAATTATTGTGTGTTGCTCTTACACTTCTCCGGCAAACGTTCAACATGCTGAAAAGATCCATCGTGACGCCTTGGAATACTATCCTGATGGGCCGGAGAAAGATGGTGCCAAGGACCTGATGTCTCTGGCTCGACGGGTGCACTCAACTCCGAGCCATGGCGGGCAAAGGCAGTAGTTGCTACGTCGCTTAGAAGAGTGTAGACGAGTCCTGCCCTGTTGTATATTCATTATTGAACAAACTCTCACTGGATGAGACTGTTTTAATTTATGCTCAGTTACACCATCATCACCTCACTTCACTGCATTAACTGTTCGAAGCAGAATCTGTCAATGGAATGGTCAGCCAAAGTCAAACTGTGTTGGGTAGCTCTTGCCTCCGCGTCCAACAGTTTTTGTTACCTTCCAGAACTGTGAGTTCTCTTGCCAATCTCGCACCAGTGCCGGTGCAAACATCATACGAGAATTGTATAACAGCGAAGTGAAAATCGTCCAATAAGAATTCTTCGACATTGAAGAGGATTCAGAATTCAAGATACGACTCCTCTCACTCCTCCTTCTCCTCCTTCTCCGCCTCTGCCGCCGCCTCTGCTTCTTCCTCGTCCGACAGAACAGAAGATGACAAACGAAACACCCTCTTGACCGTCTCCAGCAGGTGTTCATGCGGATACGCGAAGATAAATATAGAGAAGGAGAGGAAGGGTCTGGAGATGAAGAAGGGAAAGACGAAGATGAATACGAGGAAGGAGTGGGGCAGTATGTCGACTAATCTTGGGTGGATATCGAGACCGAAGGAATTGGAAAACTTCCCGCAGTGTTGACGTATTCCACAGCGGCGAAATCAGGGTGTATAGTTGCTCGTATAGGGAGGCGCCTGGTGATTGAGACAACCACGAATCTACTGTTATCAGAGTAAACGCGGCTACGATTTGTCTTTCCCTCTCAGCAACCCTGCAACTACTCATGACATAGACAGCTCACTCTCCTCATAACACGATCCCTTTCCGCTATCCCACCACTACGATATTTCCTTGTCGGATTGCGCTGTTTCGTCCCTTCGGGGAAGCTGGGAGGAGTGAGGGAAGGGGTAGAGGCTGTGGATGAGGTCGCGATCGTGAATGCGACTCCAAGAGAGGAGGAGGGAAGGGGAAGAGGTGCGTGCGCATGCGACGAGATGAGATAGAGATCAAAATGAAAGAACAGGAAGAAATGGAAGACTCGGCCTTTCAGCTCTTCCTTGCTTGCGCTATCGTATTGGACCTCACGGAATGCTTAGAAAGCTGTTCGTATATTCAAGACCTCCGTCTTGCATTCAGTCGTTTCTACACCCAGTTGATGTGGAGCTAAAAAAACATTGAACGGATGAGTCACGAAGAATTAGAGGAAGACATACGGGTATCGAATTACACTCTTCTGTGAACCTTGTTTAATGATTGATGAGTGCATACGTCCAGGCTTGAGAAACCTCGAATGCCTATCGATGGGTGAGGGTGATACGATGTCCATATACCCTCGGCGGCGGGGGCAGTGAAGTGATAGACAGGTGAGGACGGTGGAATCCAGGTGTATTGGGAAGATTGATTGGAGTGTGCTGTCCGGCTACGTCTTCAATATTTAATCCCTCCTTCGGTCCATTGTCTCTCTCTCCCTTCGTCTTCCCTCAACAAGCTTTAGACTGTCTGGGCCTAAGTTATTGATGCACCATATCTCAAAAAGATGAGAAGCAGTGAGAAAAAGGAGCAGCGTGAGGTGTTGAAGAGCCTCATAATCCTGAGCGCGTTTAGAAGAGGGAAAGAAGGAGGCCCGCCGATGAATGAGAGAGAACAGATATAACTCATTTGACTGACAGACTGATTGTCATATGGCAAAAGGCTGGTGAGGGCGAGGAGAGGAGCCAGCACAGTTGTGAAGAAATTGCTTAGCGTCTTGACAGCTATCTTGCGTTGGTTCGAGGACACATTGGGATGTGAAGCTTAAGGTGGAGAGGAGCGCTCGCCGCTGAAGCTGAAAGCGTTGAAGAGATCTGAACATGAAAGAGCGGACCGGTGGGCCGTGGCATGTGATCGCGTAATTCGCGAGTTGACGCCAACTCTCCCATCTTTCGTCTGCTCCTCCTTCCTTCCCTTCTCCTTCTCCTTCTTCTCGTCCTTCCAATCCAGCTCTGCGAATTACAAGTCCAACTTTCTACCAATTACAACCCCGCGAAGCCCAAGAAACCCAACTCCAAAAAGCCCAAATGAACCAAATGAACGTGAGTCCCTGGTGAGTCTCGTCCGCTCACGCTGATGAAGATTTTTGTTCGCCGAACTTTGAACTCTCACCATCATCTGCCCCGAAAACTCCCACGGTCGAGAACCTCGGAGAATAGGGAAGTACAGAGGATTAAGTCAAGTAGTAGGCATTTAAAAGCGTAGTATCCCTCAAAATGGGCGACGCACCGAGCTTGAATAAGCGGAAAACCCCCCCAGACCGGGGAAAAGACAACGAGACAACTCCAAAAGGTCCGAGGACCAAAGTCACACACGCACCCTTTAGTCAACCAACGTCACCCACACCACAACGGTTCAAGAACACCACTGCCGAGCACGCCGCGACAAGGAAAGAAGGAAGGTATGACCCAAGAAAGAACGCAACAATTCAAAACACAACAACAACACGTCGAGGCGAAAATCACTCACCGGCACCTTCTCTGAATGGACGGAGCGGGAGGGAGAGTCAAGTGTCGAATTACTCGGAGCCCGGCCCCATGGAAGAAGACAGTGACTGGATACAGCCCAATCAGGACACGACCCATTCAAGTAACACACCACCGCAACAATACATCCCACCACAGCCCGACCTAGACGATCAAGCCATACGGACAGCGGCAATTTTCTTCGGAATGGACCAACTGGTCAAAGACCTAAGGAACGCGATACGCGAGGGAAGCCTACCGTCGAACTTCGATGAGCAGATTGGATCCTCGGGTGAAGAACTCGTCGACCTACTCGCTCAAATCGGGGTTAAAGGGAAAAGGACAACGGACAAGGTAACACAAGCTATTGCAAAACTCACAGAATCCTTCGCAGAAGCCAGGAAATCCGACACCGCACGCCTAACTGAGATAGAACGTACGCTCAAGATGACCAACCCAAATCCATCGAAGCCAAACTGGGCAGCGGAAACATACGCCGCACGTGCGGCGAATAATCCTCCACAACAGACTGCTCGAGCACAGGGTTCGAGCAAGAAGGCTGCAGAACGAACCACCAAAGAAGCAGAACGAGCATCCCAATTCGTCGTACAATTCGCGGGAGGAATCCCAGAAGAAACACGTAAGGATCCCTGCTCAATAACACGAGAACTAAATACCTTCATAGACTTACACCCCGCAATCGGGAAGATCCGCGTAGCGACTGCGCGGTGGAATTTCAGCGGTAACTTGGTAATATCGACGGTAGCCGGCCAATCCGCTGCGACGATAGAGCCCTTCTTCAATGACCTCCATGAATTTTACACCACTGACGGAACCAAACCAACAGACACCAAGCTGAACCATGTATGGTACAAGATCATCGTGGATGGCGTATCCACTGGAAGCCAATGGAGGCTAGCAAGTGGAACCACACCTCGACCCCACAACCCAGAGGAACTCAAGGAAGAGCTTACCCTATACAACCCGGCTCTTATGAAGGTAAAATTTGCTCTTGAACCCAGGTTTGTAGTCCCTCCATCAGAATTAGCCCACAAGAAGGAGTCGTCGATACAGTTCGCCGTATCGGACAGCCAACTCGCAGAAGATATCCTACGAGGACGCGTATTGAACATGTTCGGTAAAGCATGTAAAGTACGGAAGTTCCAAGACCGGACGCCCGCGACACCACAGTGCAGAAGATGCAAAGCCTTCGGCCACAGGGCAGACAAATGCAAGGCACAGGAGCGATGCGCGTTGTGCGGACAGGCCCACACGGAGATCGAGCACACCCTACAGTGCGGGGCATGCAAAGCGGACCCCCGTTACAACGAGGTCGACTTCGATGAAGACTCCATCCTACGAGGAATAGTGGCAAAGTGCACACACAGCCTAAAGTGCGTAAATTGCAGTGAAAAGAACCTGAATGCCTTCCACAGTGCAACGAGCCGAGACTGTCCTGAAAGGATACGCCAAATGGGATCCGCAAGGGATATCAACCGGGCACCAGCACAGAGCACTTCAGCGTCAACCGAATTCCAGACGGTGACGAAGAAGAAGGCCAAGGCCAAGAAGACCACAGCAACAACCTCGAACACCCAAGGAACATCGGGGTCAAGGTTTGCCATACTCGAACCGCCGGTAGGAACAGTAAGCCACACAGAGGAGGACCTCGAGATGGACATTGCTAATGTCTGAGACAACTAACACCACTTACATCCCGCAAACACAGATCCGATTCGCCCAACTGAATGCCAACAAGAAGAAAGCGCCGGTGCTGGCGCTCCTTAACGAACACATAGAAGACTTCGAAATCATCCTAATTCAAGAGCCCAACTGGTCTTTTATAGGTAAAGATGGTGACCGAACCATACTAGGGACCGTCAACCACGCATCAGCGTGGACGCTGATCTCACCAATACCCTCAGCCCCAGACTCGGTGGTTCCACGGGTCTACGCGTATGTGAAAACGTCAATACAAGCCGAAGTAACCCTACGAACAGATATCATATCGGACCGGGACGTGATGGTCTTAGACGTCAAACCCCGTCGAGGGAGCAAGGTAACGTATGTCCATGTATACAATGACCCATCCCGAGGACGACAGCAGGGGCTATGGCAACTGAGGAACCTCGACTTACCCCTCAACCACCCAATGGTGATCACCGGAGACGCTAACTTGCATCACATCCGGTGGTCAAGAGGTGAACCTCGGACCTCGACGATCACAGAAGAAGTTGTGGAGTGGATGGACCAACATCACCTCATCCTCAACAACAAAAAGGGAGACCCAACACACTTCCCGCATGATACAGAGAAGCATCCCTCCGTTATAGACTTAACATGGACTAACATTCACGCTGCAGAGCTTGACGCCACCCGGGAATGGGCAATCGACCACGAACTCACAACAGGGTCCGATCACGCTGGGATACGGTGGAAATATGATCCAGGCCAGGGCAGTATCGAAAACCCACTAGGCGTCAAGTACAACATGAAGGCCGTCAAACCAAGCGAATGGATGGAAGCCTTCGATGAGGAAATCGGAAGTCGAAGGGATAGACTAGCGCCAATAGGAGCAGGCGAAGAGGTAACCAAAGAACAGCTGGACGACGCTGTGGAGGCCTTCACCGAGGCCATGCAGGCCGCAACAGGAAGAGTGGCCCCAGCGAGAAGACCGGGCCCGCATGCGAAACCATGGTGGGACGAGTCATGCACGGCGGCACTCAACCGGGTGAGAAGAGCACAGCGGAACGCGCGACGCCACCGGCTGGAGTTTGGGTTCACCGACAGGAACCTCACAAAAACGGTAAGGCACGAAGACAACCACTTCAAGCGTCTCGTAAAATACCAGAAGGGAAGCTGGGCAACAAAGGTAATTGAAGAAGCTCACCCCGACGACATGTGGGGCTACCGGAAGTGGTCCAAGGGAACCAGAAACTACCCTATGCCAGCCATACAACGACCAGGACGACCACCAGCCACGACACATGAGGAGAAGTGCGAGGCGTTGCGGGAGGAGCTGTACCAGCCACCCCCGCGACTCCCGCAACGATTCGAGGTAAACTTAACTGAACCGTCTCCAGATGACTTACCGTTCCACCAGGTAACGAGTACGGAAATCGACGAGGCCATAGCTGACACAAGCAACACCTCAGCCCCAGGCTTCTCGCAGCAGGGCTACCGACAAGTAAAATGGGCACTCCAAGCCCAAAGGACCCTTCTCACGAAAATATACCAACAATGCCTACGAACAGGATACCACCCGAAGATATGGAGGAAGGCGATCGCGGTCGCCCTGCGCAAGCCACGAAAGCCGGACTACTCAAAGCCGAGAGCATACCGTCTAATCACATTGCTCGAATGCTTGGGGAAGGTACTGGAGAAGATTGTGGCGCGCCGTCTACAACACCTAGCAGCCGAACACGACCTCATACCGAACCAGCAATTCGGAGCAAGGATGGGGTACTCCACGTCAGATGCAATACTGACGTTCACGAACGACGTGCAGGCAGCGTGGAACCAGGGACTGGTAACCTCTGCACTAACATTTGATATAAAAGGCTTTTTTGACTTTGTGAACCACGATCGACTGCTGGCCGAACTGCGACGAAAGAAGATCCCACTGCAGATGGTGAACTTCGTAAAGTCGTTCCTGGAGGACCGGAAAGCCGCCGTGTGCGTGGACGGGGCTCTGTCTGAACTCAAGGATGTCCAGAACGGAACACCCCAAGGCTCACCACTTTCACCCATCCTGTCGGCATTCTACGCAGCGGAACTGCTAGAGAAGCTACAATTCGACGCGCCAGGGCTACAAGACATCGAGGACATAAACGAATCCAACGTGCTCACTACCCCGCCGAACCTATTGATGTACGTAGACGACGGGAAGGTGTATGTATCATCCACGTCACTGGTGGTGAACACAAAGGTAATAAAGAAGGTGTGGGAGAAGACCATTGCCCCATGGGCAGAACAGGTAGGTTTCGAGTATGACTACGACAAACGAGAACTGGCACACTACACCAGAAGAAGGGTGGACAACAACGTGTCGCCATCGATCTCCTTCACAGATCGGGACGGAGTGACGCGAATCGTGGAACCGCAGCCAATCGTAAAGTGGTTGGGAGTATATCTAGATCGGAAACTACTCTTCAACCACCACGTCAAGACACTAGCTGGAAATGCTGGCAAAGCACTAGGCTCCCTCATGATGCTGGCCAACACTGTTAAAGGTCTGTCTCAATACCATATGCGAATGATGTACAAGAGCTGCGTAGTGCCAGTGATGACATACGCTAGCCCCGCATGGTGGACAGGTAAGAAAGCGCACGAAAAACTCCTGGAAAGGATACAGCACAGGGGCCTGCGGCTGATTTGTGCAGTGTTCAAAACCACGCCAATAGTGGCTATGGAGATCGAAGCCTCCATACCACCCATACGACTCGAATTGGACAGACTCAACCGGTCGTGTGCTCTCCGCTTCAACAAATTGAGCACAAGCAACCCGGTGATCCAACGGCTCGACGACACCTGGCGAGCAGGCCACCCTCCGACGAACCCACCACCAATCCAATTCCGAATAGGCAACCAAAGCGCAAAGGACCGAGGACGAACAACTCAATTACAAGAAATAGCGAAGCACACCGATCCAGATGATGAGCGTATACTGCCCTTCCTGACTGCTCCTTGGAGAAAGACCAGGAAGTCATTCGGGGACCAACTCAGGTTCATTCCACCACCGCCGAAGGATAAACAAAAAGACAAGAAAGAGAGAATGACGAAGCTAGTAGAGGATCATAACACGAAGCTGAGCGAACTCCAAAAATCTAACCAAAACTTGATAGTATACACCGATGGCTCACTGAAACCTCTTCACAGGATCCGTAGAGCGGGAGCGGGACTAGTAGCATATCAGGGAAAGCAAGAACAATTCCACCGCAGCATCGGACTGGGAATGTATGCCGAGGCCTACGATGGAGAAATCGTAGCCTTGAGCTTTGCGGCCGGACTGGCAGCAGCGTACACGGAACAACATCCAGAGGTGAAACACTGGCAATTCTTCACTGACAGTGCTTCCTCGGTAGATGCCATCTTTGACGTGACACCAAAACCAGGACAAGCATACTGCTCCAACTTCCACAAGAAGGTAACTGAATTCTTAGCAAACCCAGAACATACGGTCGAGGTAGCGTGGACACCGAGTCACACGGGGATACAAGGTAACGAACGGGCGGACACGCTAGCAAAACAAGGAGCCGAAAAAGCAAACGAAACGATATGGAAGCGGTCGAGATCGAACGCTCTACGGATGAATAAAAAGAAGACAGAATTAGCCTGGAGGAAAATATGGGATCAGAGGTCAGTGGTCGGACGATATGCAGTCGCTAACCGAATCCCCCCTACCCTAAAGACAACGGAACGGTTTAAGTCAACGGCAAGGGAAACCTTCGGGAGACTTATGCAATGCAGGACAGGACATGCATTCATAGGCGAGTATTACTCAAAATTCGTACCCACTAAGAACGTTGACTGCCCCTGTGGCACAGAATTACAGACGAGGGAACACATCCTTAGAGAGTGTCCGCAATATGAAGACTTCCGATTCACGTTACGGAAGGTGTCGCAAGACATCATCCTGGCAGACGTACTGGGTACCGAGGACGGAATAGAGGCCCTGACTGAGTTCCTAGAGCTATCAGGAGCATTCACCGTAACCGGAAAACCACGACAACCACCCGAACCGCCAACCTATACACCCCGAGGACTGACCGAGGAAATCGACGATTGGCTGAACAACAACGATGAAGAAGATACGAACGCACACGAAGCGGACTGGAGGGAGGAGATAGTTGACGAGGACGACTACTCCGAAGAACAAGAGGAAAACTAAAGGTTGTATACAACATTACTCCACCTTACACATATAACGCACACACACAACATCCCGAGCGTTGGTGCGCTGAGATCGTATCTCAGTTGCGTGGGATTTGGTGTCACCGGTGAAGGGGAACACCGGAGACACCGCCCAAGTCCAGCAAGAGCTACAAAGCCACGGAGCGGTTACGCCCGGAAAGGGGACTTGGTTTTGCCCTGACGCTCATCCTCTTGACATGGGACAGAGTGTGTGCTGCACAGTAGAGAAATCCCTTTTTATTCTTATAGGCATTATGCCGAGCATCAAAACTTTTACATGAACCCACAATACTTACCAATCACGATACCCTCAGCTCTACATACAACACAGACACTACAATAGACACCAGATAGAACGGGATGGAGGGGTTACACCCCTCCCCGCGCCTTAGTACTTAGACTTACTTGCTAGCGGTTATTAATAGAAGGAAAAAAAAAAAAAAAAAAAAAAAAAAAAGAAGATTTTTGTTCTTGATGAATGGTATGCCAGTGATGCCACCGATGTCAAAATTTTATAGGTTATCTCGCACGTTTCGTCGTGGTCGTCGCTGGTCTCGTCATCTACCTCGTTTTTCTCCTCTTCGTCCAACCTTCCTTTCTCCGGACGCTTCCTCACTTCAAATCAAAATATCTGACTCAAGCGCACGGGAGACCGGAACAAAACCATTGGGAGTCGTTGTTCGAAATGAACTGCAAGAGAGGGACGACAATCAATCTTGGCCAACGCTCGTTGCGAATTTCTTTACTTGCAGATCACCCTCGAAGATGCCACTGTCGCTCCCGCCGTCAATCAGGTAGCTGCATAATAACTGGTGAAAAAATCCTTCAGCTAAGATGATGATGCCCTTAGATGCTCAAACGCTTCTCCACGAAGCAGGTTTTCCACAAGTGAGCGAGTCAAATGTGCAATATCAGACGCGAAGAAGTATGTACAGCACAAATTCCATTTGGCGTAGCGTGGCCACAATACTAGTCACCTCGATGCATGTACGTATTACTATGAACCGGGAATTGAAGAATTGTTTCTCATTATTGCTGATCCACTGCACTTCACTTAGACCTGCTTAGACTGGTTCGTTATCATCTTGAGGACCGAATAATGATCAAGGTGGGTCCAATGCTGTCCAATGTCAAAGATCGACAATCACTATTCAGCAGAGCAGCCGTGACTGTTCGATTGTTGTATCGTGGTAGCAAGTCATCTCCTTCTGGATGAACCCTCAAACGATACGAATTGCCTCAAGGGACAAGAACGATATCAAGCATCTCTAGGCATCTCTTTGATCTCATCTCAAAATGCAATACAGATGTTGTCCCTCAGAGACGGTCCCTTCAGACTTCTTTCCCTGTCTTTCTCTCAAACGGTCAACTCGGTCAACATCCATTCACTCCGGAAAACTACTTGACTGATTTCATGGTCGCCTTACGGACTCCTGTAGGCTCGTGGAGGGAGAATTGAATCCTATCGAATCTCGATGATTCCGGTGAGGGTGTTTCATGATATCTTGCTGTGCAGAATGCACATTGCGGACACTTGTCTGTCTCCAAGTGGCTCTACAGTCACAGTGCTCTCTCCATATGAGTCTATATGGTCGATGATAGAGCATCAATATTCAATTCCTGGTCTAGCACATGAAGGAAAGCGTCATTAAGGCTATACCTGGCTATACTAAAAGTTTCAGTTGCGCGCTGTGCGTCTGGCTTGATTATGAAGAAACCTGAAGAAAACCGAAAGACCTTTTTCTCCCTCGACGACGAAGCAGCGAATCCGATAGGCAACATCGCTCTTCGCAGTGAGTACATGTGAGTACACACTGGAGATGACGGGTGAGTGCTAGTTAAGTAGTGACAGCAATCAATAATCACTATTTCGTAGGGCTGCTCGATTGTTATGTTGCAACAAATTCGATTGGCTGTAGGCGAGCGAATTTCCTGAAAATTTTGAATACCTACAATCGAAATCCCATCATCATCCCACAATTCCTATATATAAAGTCCGGCGATACGAACTCTCTTCCCTTCTCTTCAACCCCTCAGGCTCAGAGAGCCTCAGAGCTGGTCTCCTCACAGAATCTACAACCAACACACACTTTTCTAAAACGTTCAACGCCCCACTATTGCCTTATCATGACTCATTCAACGCCAACTCGGCTACTCGCTCTTTTGCTTCTTGGAGCGGCGACCGTGTCTTCTGGCGTTTTTGCCCACCCTACTATCTCGATGAACCCCGGTCTGTCCTCAAGTGGAGTGGCTCGGCCTGAGGGTCTACAATCTCGCTCTTTTCCTGAACAGGGATTGCTGTTGGATGTCCAACGTCGAGGAGTTGAGCATGTCAATCTGGTACCTCGAGTAAGTCTTCTCCTATGTCTCTTGATCTTTCAGCGCTCTGATCCTCGTGTAACATTTTCGCAGAAGGATTCCTACATCATAGTGAGTGCATCTTCGTCTTCTCATGTATCATTTGTTCCTCCTCTGATTTTCTCCAGAGAGATCTCGAAAAAACTCTTGAGCAAGACAATCTCAATCTGGAAATGATTGCGCGAGATCCTGGTCACGTAGATGCTCCAATTGTACTCAGAAACGCGATGCAGCGCGTGCGGGACATTCTTTGGAGGGATTGGAAAACTCCTCTTCCTGCAGAACTCGTACAACGTGCCACAGCGTTGTATGATCGATGCCTCTTGCTTCTTCCCGAAGGCTTGGAGAAAGAGGATGCCGTGCATGCAATGGAACTCATTCTAGAAGACCGAGCGAAGCGCGAAAAGGCTTCAACTCCCGGGCCAAGTCATTAGTCGTTCTCTAGTATGTCGCTTTGGAAGCGTAAAGACTAGTCCTGTCTTGTTGTATATTCTACATTGAATCAACTCTCACTGGCTGAGATTGTTCATGCGATCGCACAGTTGCTACCTCACTTTAGAGTACTTGAACTGCATTCAAAGGAGTACTTATATCGCCTCCTGAAGGAAGGGTTTCGGTGAACGTTGACGTCTAGATAGAGGAGTATAGCTGTTTATGCCGAGGATTTAAAACGTGGGCTTGTCCGGTGAAAGAATGTAAAGTGTCGGCGTCTAAATCCATCGCCTCTATAAGCCTCCATAAGCGCCAGCTGTTACTGAACTGCGACTCTGCGAGTCCATCAACCTGACATCAACGTCAACACCGAAATCAGTGCCGCGTCGCGTGCATGAAGCTAGTGTTCTTCGCCACAACGGCTGAAGCAGCAGAGATAGAGGGGTGAGTTGGGGAGAGTTCGAGGGAAACACGACTGAAGGTGAAAGATGGTTTGAAGGATGCGAAGGAGAGGGAGGATGTGACAGACGAGAATGTGAAGGGGCTGGAAGAGTAGGAGAACGAAGAACGACGAGAGAAAGAAGAAAAGCAGACGAAGACGAAGACCTGGAAGGGCAACCCCCCGTTACACGTAAGCAACGTTAAACCTCAACTACGTCTGTTCTGCGCTCGTTTCCTCCAATACTGGCAACGCCAACCAAAAAGAACAACGTCAACGTGAAGTCGAACACTGCCAACGGCAATGCTCCCGCGTTCGCGTCCTACACATCCAAGTAATCCAACTCTTGATTCAATTCCTAAGCCTTCTCTCCCTTCGACTTCCCTTTCCACCTTTCCACCTCTTCTAGAACCCCCTGCCAATCTACCTACCTCTCTACCTACCCGTACTCCTTCTTCTCCTACCCCTACTCGTCTTCCTCCAGAAGAACTCAATGCCATCTCGAACTCGAACTCTTCAATGGAAGCCGACGACTCGACGGAAACGGAAAGACACCTCCTGCCGTCAGCGAAGGTGCGGAGGTGGATGTGGGTGTGGGTGGACAGTGAGTTTGGCGATGGGAGTGGGAGTGGGAGTGGGACGAGTGTGATTGACGTGAATTAGGAAGATGGTGAGGATGTCACACAGAAGGCCTCGGACCCAGCCCTGGTCCCGGTGAGGAAGTGCTTGATGCGGAGCGAGGGTTATCGAAGCAAACTCGGGCTCGAAGAAACCCAAACCCGCGAAGACCAAGCATCCCAAGCTCAAGTCCAACCCTCTCGACATTCCCAACCCCTCGAACTTGAAGCCCTCGAAGCCCACATGAATTACAGGCGCGTGAGTCCCCGCCCGTTTTGAACCATGTCTCTCGACAATACCCTGCTGATGAAAGTTCTGATCCAGAAAGGAGCCGTCGTCTTTACATGCCCTGTACAATACTCATCAACATTGTGCAATGACGTTCCTATTGCTATTCCAACTGTCTTTAAGTGAGACCAAAACGTTGAAGGTCGTCAAGCCCTTTTCCTCAGAGATCCTGACGTTGCGAACGATGTCCGGACCATAATGGAAGATTCGATAGAGCTTCAAAGGAAGATGCAGGAGTCGTCAATGGTGACATGCATGGTGGTTGAACTGGAGCTGGAGATGGACTGAAGGACTCAAAGGCCTCAAAGGCCTCATGAATGAGGAACACGATCTCTTGCTTTGCTTCCAAGAACCGAGATGAGCTAGGAGTGATGGAAAGTGCATGTGAGGGATTGAGATGTTGGTCCTCCGTTGATACTGAGCCTACTCGATTGGTCTTTGACAGAAGACAGCCGGACGCGTCGCATGGTTGCTTTGGTTTTGTGAATTTTGGTGTCAGAGCAAGTGAAAATTGGGATGCAAAGGATATCGATTAGATTTCGTTGTTCGGAATGTTGAGGCTCAAGCGAAGTTTCGGCGCCTAAATTAACTGCGACCATAAGCGATGCCACTTCGACCTCCACTGTAATTGCCCGCTGCGTGCTCAAAATTGGAATTCTCCGCGGTCTGAAACTTTGATATCTGCCCGAAGGTCTCGCATCCAGCATCTGAATCAAGCACTCAGAAGACCGGAATGAATCCATCAAGAGTAGTCGTCAAAGGAATTGCAAGAGACCGTCGACAATCTAAAAATTTCCAAAAATTTCCGATTTCTCAGTCATCCCCACGTTGTCAATGTGAGCTGCTTCGTCAATTGTGTCTCTCACGTTCAGCCTCAACAGCAAAGCTCGATTGTCTTGGCTAGGTTTTGGCGCAGATACAGCATCACATCCAATTGAGGCCCCGAATCCCTGACAGACGTTGCGAACGCAAAACACGGAACGAACATTTAGGACGAGGTACTCAGGACTCGGGATTTCCTCGTGAAGATCTCTCAAGTTCGTTACTACAGAATTGGCAGGGCCCACTACTCCACGCTCGAATCATCCTCGACGAACCCGCTGCCAGATTATCTGGATCTGTTTCTTATACAACGCGTGTTTGTCGCGTCGAAGGACAGAGAATTGAAAGGAAGGTGGACGAATCGGATAGGAAAGCTCGAATAGGAAGGATTGACCGGGGTATTTGAGCTCTCTTTTGTTCTCGCAGCTCTTGCAGCAAACTAACCGCACTTTCAAGATAGTTCTCTTCTAGTCCATCGGTGTTAGCAACTCCACCGCGTCGAAGATTCATGATCTCTGCAAGGAGAAAGATATTGTTATCGAAGCCTACAGCAGCCTTTCCCGCGTCGTCAGAACGCTCTATCCTGTACTCGCTAGCACAAGTGAACGACTATGAAGAACTTGGTGACCCCGGCTCTCCAAGACTGGCAGTTCTTTCCAAATAGCTGATCCAGAAAGGAGTTCCTAGTCGTCGTCGTCATTACATGCGGTTTATTTGGCTACATACTAAGAGTAATATTCATCATCCGCTGATTGACACAAGTGCATTTACTTTCCCACTTAGAGTCTAGACTCGTTCGTTGACATCCTCTCCAGCGTAAAGAAGCGTAAAGAGGGCTTCATGCCTCTTACCCCGATCTCTATATCTCGTACTCAATGAAGTCCTTCTCTCAACAGTTTCCGACCCATCTTTCCAGTGTCCACACGTCCTCTCTTGTCCCTTCACGGCCGTTGGAGCCTTCCAGTACCACAGCTAAGCAATGCTCGATCACATGTTGGTGCGGTGCTGGATGCTCGTCTATGCTCATGCCATGAAAAAGCCTCATATAGGGCTTCATTCACTCATCGCCGATGTTGCATATGGTGAGAGCGTTGTTAAGGCTGATTGGAGCTATACCCGGACTTACTCGCGCATCTGGTAGGTCTGGCTTTGATTGAGACCGCGGATGTCTGTTGAATTCATCGTGGAAACCCAGGCGAGGCTACCTAGCTATTCATAACATTCAGGAGTATATCCAGAATTCAGCGACATGTCCGTGTCGCGCTAGAATGGCTATAGTTGATGACAGTGTAATGACTTTGGACCTCTCCACTGCCATCCAGACTCGAGCATATGCTGACGCAGTGCCGAATCCTGATGTTGTCAAAAAGCCTCAAGAAATCTCTGGGCGTCTGTGCATACTTGACATGCGAGCTCATGCGTTTGTTCTAATCCGAAGACCAATGCAGAATGCACAATGTGAGTTCTTCTGTACATCAGATTCACTGCCTCATCATGATACTGCCCAGTGCCTTATGACGACCCGTACAGTAGGAGTAGGTAGGAGTCTGTAGGAGTCCGTTTAGGCAGCCGGTTTACTCGGAGGGCGTATCGATAAGCTCCAGTGAGGGTGTTTCGACTTTCATTCAAATCACCTCGCTGTGCTCAAGCGGCTCCATAGGGCTGCATCATCAGGCTCCATCGCATCTGCTCAATGCCGATTGCAGTACATAGTTGCACATGGTGAAAGCGTCATTAAGGCAAGCCTAACCGGAAAGTTCCAGCCGCGCGTCTGGTCAAGTCGATAGAGACCGTGAACGTCTGCCTCATGCAAAAAAAATCAGAGAACCTTTTGCTCCCCACGAACGGACTTCGAAGCAACAAAAGGCCACTGCATGACAAGTTTCCACCCAACTCGAACGCTACACTATAGACTATTATGAAGTCTTTCAGAAAATTGATATCGGGTCAAAGCTACTGACCAACAGGGCTGTTCGACTGCTGTATTGTATCAAGATTCAAGTCATATTCTCTGAATGGATTCTGAAATCAGACGAGGGTATTTCCTGAAGAATAATATCAAAAGGGGATCAGGCTGGATCAGGTGGCATTAGTACTGTAAGTGGCATCTGTTCAATCGATTCGAAAATCCCAACATCATCCCGGACTACTTACTCAGTATACATAAAGCCCAAACGATAATGCCTGTTTCTCCTCAGAGTTGGTCTCCCCACAGTACAACCAACGCACGCTTCTTGTTCCCCAACTGTTCACTGCCCATTCACATCGTAAAACTTCTACGATGGTGTCTCCTATGACTCGTTCATCCCGTTCTCGAGCTCTCGCTCTTTTGCTTCTTGGAGCGGCTATTTCATCTTTTGGCGTCCTCGCTGCCCCTACTCCCTCTCCCGGTCCAATGAGCTCCAGTCTGTTTTCGACTGAACCTCAGAGTTTACAGTCTCGCTCTCCTCAGCCCAAACTTGAGGGATCGCTGTCGGAACTCCGTCCACGAGGACTTGTCCCTGACGATCATGTTTCTTCAAGCCTACCTAGTAAAGCCAAAGTACGTGTCTTGAATGTCAGTCGGTGTTCTGGTCCTCAAGAAAATCCTTTTTCAGTTCGCTCTCCACAAAGATGAAATCAAGAAAGTGAGTGGATGGTCCTGTTTCTGATCTTCATCCTACTCTTTTTCTGATCATCCACGTTCATGCGTGCTTGGAAACTCTCAATATTAAATTTTCACCCACTCATTCAAAGCGTCTGGAAGGACTGACAAATGAAGAGGTCTGTTTCGAACCCCAATGACGATTGTTCCACTGTTGATCGTTGCCTTCTTACGATTTAGATCATTGTTGAGCTCCAGGGGGACGAAACCAAACTCGACATATTGCAGGATGGAGTGGTGGACCTACTGGAAGAGATATCAAAAAGGGATGCCAATGCTCATGCTCGCTATGATCTGGAAATCAATAAGCTCCAAGGGATAGCATATGTTGCATCCATGGCATCGACTCGTCTACACCCTGCGCCGTATGAGGCCTCCAGCAATCAAGCCGTTGCCGAACATTTGGTCCAAATGTTATCAACAGCAATAGGACAGCCTAGTCCCTTCGAATGAGAAGTACTACTAAGTAGCCTGTCTTGTTGTAGCGATATAGTATATAGATTATACTGGAAGAAAACCCGAGTGTCCTTCTAAGTCTTAGATATGCCGCATTCAATCTGCGCAAACTCTCAAAGAGGGAACCTACATAGAGCGAAATATCTCTCCATATTTCGCCGCCTGAAAATCGAGTCTTTACTCATTGCGTGCCCCTTGTCGTCCCTCAAAAATCTGCAAGGTTCTGCAACGACCATTCTTGATGTGGTGCTGATAGCTTGGGAAGAGGGTGGCTGAAAAAGCTGCTCGTGGCATCAATCACCATGGGCAGGACTCGTTGAAGATGGACTGTGTTGGAAGACGGGCGTCAAAAGGGCGTCAAAAGGCTCTCTTCGTCTCTGCGACCATCATCCTTTCCTTCCACGAGTTTCGAACTCAACTTGGACGTAAACATTTAAACTCTTATCTTTTTGTCAAGAATGTCGCTCATGTCCGATTCAACATTCAACATACATTGACGCTCGAATCGTTTGGCTCGTATCTGGCACCAGCCGGCACCCAATATATGACTGATATATGTATCTACTATCTCGTAAATCGAGTTCTTTCTCTTTTTCTCAACCGGATCAACACGTCCTCTACCTTCCTCTACCTACGTCCTCATACTCTTGTCCCTCAGAATCTTCCGCAGCTCGGCAATGTCCTATGATGGCTATTGGCTTGAACATATGTTGACGGAGTGCTGAGCAACTGATATATCATTCGAAAAACCCTCAAAAGCTTGCTACGACTCTTTTGGAAAAGCTCACCAATCTGGGCTGTAGCTCTCTGTATCTCCGGCTTTACTCTGCCCCCCACATTGGCATGAAAAATCCAAGAGAAGTTCTACATATGACTGGAGGGTGGATTAATGAGTGTGTTTGAAAGTCGATTTTTCGAAACCTATCACCTCATATCGCTCAACACTGTACAAAGCGGCTCCATAGGCACCCCATCGGGCTTCATTCGCATAATGCCAAATAACATTGCACATGGTGCAAGCGTTGTTAAGGCTAATTGAAAGGTTTGAGTCGCGCATTCGGTTTGGATTGATCCTGATACGTTCTCTTAGAACTCGGAAAACTCCCCTTCGCTCCCACAACAAAGCATACCTTGAAGAGATGAATATAGGCTACATCACAGCTATTCACAGTGCACAAGAGTCTCTGAGAGTGTAATATGATATCCCGGGGTAACGAGGAAGGTAAGTTTAGTGGCAAAGGAAGGCAAAGATCATCGACGATTGTCGATTACTATGCAGCAGGGCTGTACCTTTGCTATGATCTATTAAATATTTCGTATGGCTTATCGGATCAAGCCATACATTTCTGGATGAATTCTTAAAAATATGAATGGGCAAGGTGAGCGAATTTCCTGAACAATGGTATTGGCCAACTTCATCATCCCGGATTGCTATATACATAAATCCCAAACGATACGCTAATTTCCCCCCAGAGCTGGTCTCCTTACAGAATTACAACCAACGTCGCCTCTTTCTCGAACACGTTCCACAACCTTTCGCTCTAAAAAGCCACTACGACAGTATCATGACTCGTTCAACTCATTCAACCCCGACTCGGACACTTGCTCTTCTGCTTCTGGGAGCGGCAATTTCTTCTGGCGTTGTTGCCGCCCCTACACCTTCTCCGATGAGCTCCAGTGCGCTCTCGACTAGAGCTCAGAATCTACAATCTCGCTCTTCTCCTCCTGAACAGGGTTTAGTGTCGGACCTCCAACGTCGTGGAGTCGAAAACGTCAAACTTGTATCTCGAACTGGAGTACGTGCCTTGATCTCTCAGCACTCCCACCTCATGTAACATATCTTTACACCGTACAGGGAACAGGGCAGGATCAGAAGGAAGTGAGTGTCATGGTCTCCCTTTCGATCTTTACCTTCCTGATTCATGACCATTTTGGCTCTTTAGTTCAACAAGGCGGCCTTTCGCAAGCTTGACTTGAACGAGCCGGGCCCAGTTTTGAGCTCATCGACGCACAGATCTGGAACAGAAACACCGGAGTCTCTTCAATACAAGCCAGTGGAGATGACCCCCAGTTGGATGAGAATGCGTCCAGATGAGCAGGTCTGCTTTACAGAGTCGCAAATTGTCCTTCCATTGATTTTAATCTTCTTAGTCTCGTATTCTTGAACAGCTTCGTACCGATCAAAGCCTTCTTCGTGAAATTCTTTCGACAATTCAGTCGCCTGACGATCCACGTCTCGAACAGTATCAGGACAAATTCAAGGACATATTGGAGCACGCAGAACAGGCGGTGAAAGTTGGCGTTCCAGCTGACCCATCGAAGGTTTCATCCGGCGATCTTGATCCTTTCAACGATGCCATGAAGATTCATGCGGAAACCCTGAAGTATATTCCCGCATCACAGAAGTTCAAATGGGATGCCCATAAAAGAATACTTTCTTACCTGACGAGAAAGGATTTGGATAGATACCAGACAGAATATGTACCTTCCCATGTAGTCCCTGTATAGAGCTCAGAGGAGGAAAGAGCTGTATATTCTATATATCAAATGAACACTCACCGGGTGAGAGTTATATCATTACCACAATGGACTGTTTGAGTCGAGGTCCGAGGACACAGAAGGTGACTGGGGATTAACATTGTACAAAGGAGAAATGGGATGCCCGTCAGGTGCATCGAGATACATCATTTGACTGTAAGCATTGTCGTGATTCGTATCTCATTCAAAAGCTATAGCATCGAATGTCTTTCGGGGTCCTGTAGCATCATCAAACAGCATTCTACGAGTCTACTGGCCGACTCGGGACCGGGAGACTAAGGCTGCTGGCAGTGCCACCTCTCTGCTAGCAGATTTCGGTGCGACTATTTGCAATAGAGACCGACCGAAGGAGCGAAGAGCGTCGAAGGTGTACAAACATTTCATAACTTAACTACAGAGAAATTGGAAAGAACCAGTGAAATCATGAAGCTCACTCGGAGATTGGCCCTCTGCCAGCAATGAGCATGTTCACGATCACGATCACAAATCCGTCGATGTACGTACATACCGGGTTATATGTATGTATATGAATTTGAAAACTTCTCGCCCCCCCTCTCTCGAGGCTCGAATCGGACTACAATTGCTTAACGGAATTCAAAACTGATCTGGTTGAGCTCACTCCAGGCTCACTCGTTGTAGATGTTCAGGCCAAAGAATCTTTTATGCAACTTGGATCCCTCCATCTCAATCGCAACTATCTCCTCCGGAGTGAGATCGGGGAGCGAAGGAACAACCAACATTTCCTTCATCCGACTCGTTTTCGATGAGGTCCTGTTCGTGTCTTGATTCAACCACTGATACAAGCCCGGAAATCAAAAGAAAACGAAACGCACGTAACAACCACCACACCCTTTTGGAACAACCACTTCATCAATATTTGACCTGAAGAAATCGTGGTCCCGGATTCTTTCGAGAGTCGTTCAGCCAATTTTGCGACGATATGATCGACTGGACCCTCCGGCACCCGAAACAGAGTAGAAAGAGCACCGTAGGACTCGATGACGATTCCTTTGGACTTGCAGAATTCGTATATGTTTACGGCGGTGTCCCAGACATATGGGTGCAGTTCAATCTACAGCAACGAACCAGACCTTGATTCAAACGATTCGCTGAGGAGGAACAGACGGGTTCGTACCTGATTAACGGCAGGAATAACGGTGGCGTCTTGCAGGAGCAGTTGTAGATGCTCAACCATGAAGTTGCTGACCCCGATGGACTATATCAAAGTTTTGATGTGAGTACTAGTGATCTGTGCAAAGGCGGAAGAGAGAGCTCATATACTTTAGCCAATCCTTCTTCTTGATCTCCTCCATCTCTTTCCACCACGCCTTCATCTTCCCATCCTTCACCAACTCGAGCGGCGAATGAATCAAGAACAAATCTACATACTCCAATCCAAGCTTTTTCAACGATTCTACCAGGGTATCCTTCACGCTCTTCCCTTCGGGCGTTTTAAAGACCTTCGTGGTCACGAACAGTTCTTGGCGAGCGATACCAGACTCTTTGATACCCTTCCCTAGAGATTCTTCGTTTTGATACAATTGCGCACCATCGAGATGGGTGAGGCCTGTTTGGATCGCGGTCTTGACGGCTTCAGTTGAGTCTTTGGTGTACAGCGCAGTGCCTGTGCCGAAGCCTATCCAGGGGATCTGAGCACCGTCGTTCAGTGTGAAGGTAGGACTCGACATGATGTGTTTGGGTTATGTCGATATGTCGATGGGGTGAACGAGAGACCTCAGGCAGAGGAATCTGATATTTATATGCATCTTTGGTCATTGATTTCAAGCGCTTCTTTCGTATCGTGTGTTCTCAACTAGTGGGAACGAACGTACAGCTGACTGTCTCGAATTGCAAGGTCGGAAATCTTCCGTCGGTAACCGAGCGAAGATCATCATACCGCATACATCATGATTGATGTCGATGTCGATGAGGATCCATTGCGGCGATGGCCTACCTTGATTCTGTTGGCAGTAACTTGGCAAGTCTGCTCAGGTCAGGTGGCAATGGGGTGTCAAGAGGGTTGTACACTCGGTTACATCATACATGAAAGCAGGAAGGGACGACCACTGGTAAAAGAAGACCTCCACTTAACCATAGATTAGCCATATCGAGGGAGCGAGTTTCTCAAGAGTTACATAAGGTCATGATAGTCGACTCTCGATTACAACATGGATTCTAGCTATCCTGCTTGCGAGGAAAATACATCTTCAGCCAGTGGGAGCATTTAATGAGATTATATGCAGCCATTTTACGCGTGCGCTTCAATTGGGCAGACTCCGACTTCAGTGCAGCTTTTGCATCCCGCACCATTCTCCTCAGCTCGGATTCTAGTCGATACTTCTTGAAATACGCGCTACTACGATATGACTTGGTACGCCATATCTTCCTGATGATAGCATGATCCATGTTGATCTGTATATGATTTCAGTAATCAAAGTCGATGGAGAAGTGCGAAAGCGATGAAAGGTTGATACAGACTGTCATTTCCAAGTTCTCTTTTGGAGTTATTTTTGTAAATGTAGAACTGCCAGTAGCACCATTGCCGTGAACTGATTGTTTCGTGTTCTTGGAATTACGTGAATCGTCGGCGTCGTCGAGCTGAAGGGCAACAGTGAGTAATGCATAATGGCGACCGTGAGCAGAAAAACGAAAGTAAAGAGGACGAAGAACTAAAGGGGAGGTCATCCACTCACATTCACATCGTTGTCATCCTTCTGTTTAGGTGGATTGTTCGTCGAACCTTCCACGTTCATAGGTGGTTTCTTGGGATTGAGAGTGAACGAGGTTTTTTCGAGCTGAAGGGCAACAATACCGACGATTAGAAAGGTGTGCCGCGAAATATGAACAGAATGAAGATCGAAACGAGAGGTTATCAACTCACAAAGTTTGCATCATTGCCAGCCGCCCTTGATCCTTCCTCCGGCGCGTCGTTCTACGGAGAGGAGTGACATGAGTTTGAGGAGACCGAACAAAGAAGGGAACACACCTCGACTCAGGGAACGAGATTGACATGTTCAACTTGAAGTTTAGATGGGAATTCCTGTTCAGGAGGAGAACGGGATTGTAGGGCTTGAACTCCAAAAGAGGGAGTATGGGCAGCGAGAGCACCAATAGTTGAAGTGACGGCTGCTCCGAGACACAAGAGGGCTAGCACTCGAGATGCAAGTGCAGTCGAACGGGCCACAGCAAGGTACATTTTTGGAAGGGAATTTTGGGGAATGTTGCGAACAGATGACGATCACGCGCGCGCGTTCAGCGGTTTTCAAGAAGTGAGGGAAGGGAGACCAGCTCTGAGGGAGAATCGGTTCGTATCGTATAGGCTTCATGTATCGCGATTATCATTGGAGCGACAATCTCCAATCAATTGAAGATACTCAAATACCGTTGTTCACTGGGATAAATCACTCACCTCGCCATGCTGCAGCCTTCAAATGCCTCCTATCGCTTTCATGTCCAGGAGCTTTATCTCAGCTTGAACCATATGAATTCAGAATTCATACGACTCAATCCGTTCGCCCATCCCTTATCCTCCCTTATGCTAAACCAGTTTCGTATCATGGGCGGAATACTCGATGATCAAAAAATCAACTCACAAATTTCATCGGCGGAGCAAAAGCATTCAAAGAATAAAGAGGGATTTCAAAGCAACACGAGTATCGATGCCCTATCAGCATATGCTCGAACAGAAGTAAGAGCAGAGAGCTGTAGAAGGCTGTGAGATTGGCCCGGGAACCGTATGGGAGGCATATCATTCCTTGGTGCCGGTGAGATCTCATCGATGACGACACGATAACTTGAGCTTCCACATTCCAACGCCGCTCATACCGAGAAGGAAATTGCATGACAATTGCCGTTGGATATCAGACAAGATGAACCAAGGCTCACGCTGAAGGATGACTCTATTTCTGGAGTCACTGGATCTAGTCCAATATTTGATGTCTCTACGGTTTGGGAACTGCGACTGACGAGTCCCTAAGACCTAGGCGTACTCAACGTAAGTGCAGCCAAGAGCAAAAGGTAAAGGAAGGCAAAAGCTGACGGCGTTTTTCCCCAAATAGTCGTGTAGTACCTTTGTAGTAGTAGAAAGTGTATACATTGCATGAATAATCGAGTCGAGCATTCAGCTGTATGCAGTCTTGCCGCCGTTTTGAGACGTGTTCGAGGAGGGGTCAGGGATGTTTGCGAATAAATTTCCAGTTTCCTGCCAGAGGCAAGGTGTTCAATTCGAGTAGATCATGAGCAGGAATTTAAATAGCTGAGGCAGACTGGAATCGTCGCTTTCCAACAATTGATTTGCTCCGTACAGTATTGAAGGATCCGATATGACCCAGAAAGATGTCTCTAATGATGGATCAACAGCTATTAAGAATATTCTGGGCCTGGGCCTTCAAGGTCCGCAATTCTCTGTCTGTGGCATCTCCTACCAAATTCACTACTTCCGTTGCCGTTGCCCTCATCTCTTGGATTTTGTCATGGAACAATTGGCGAATGTGTCCGTCAATTTTCGTCCTAGTTCCAAGCCATACACCAAGTAGTACATCATATTCCGCGATCTGTATGATGATTCGAGTAGTGAGTGAAAAGTGCAATAACAATGCAAGTCCAACGCAAACCTTCTCCTCCAATTCTGCTCTTGTCGCAGGAGCTTTGTTCAAATCGAGACTCTGAACGGCACTATTGAGCTGAAGAGCAAAACCACGTATGATTCCGAAATTTATCGAGGAAATGGAAACGTTCAAAGAGATATGTCATATGAGAATCAAACCACGAAAACAAGCACAAGATACGTACTTCCGAGCTTCGAGGAACAAGATTGGCATGTTCGACAGGATGATCATGTTGGAGGCCTGACAGTGATCCCTGTTCGGTTGAAGAGCGAGAGTGTACCGTTTGAACTTCAGTCAAGAGCTTTGGACTGGAGGACAGTGGAGGCAGAGTAGGAGCAGAAAGGACGCCTGAAGAAAAGGCTGCTCCGAGGAGCAATAGAGCGAGCGCTCGAGCTGCGATTGAACGACTCATAGTAGCTGCAATAGTAAGTATGCGCAAAGGGCGTGGAACGTTTTTGGGAAGAAGTGCGATGGTTGTAACTTGTGGCGCTATAGAGGGGAGACCAGCTCTGAGGAGAATCAACCCGTAAAGTGGCTTGGGCTTTATGTATAGCAGAGGAAAGGCTAGGAAAGGAAGGGTGATACGCGCTAAAATATACATACTAGGTCGATCAATCGAAGTCTGTAGAGTTCGCTTCTTGCTCACCCATGATAATATGTCAACCCTTGATCCAGGAAAAAATAACTTGATCCGATTTGTGATGTAACAACCGAGCCTTGCTCCCCTTTAGGCTTTGCTCCCTCAGCAGGCTCCTCCAACCTTCTTTGGCAGTGCTGTATAGCTGTATAGCCTTGGATAGCCCAAACGTTAGCGATGAGTCTTAGATAGTAGGTGGAGAATCCTACTAACAATAGCCTTCAATGCATTCCCAAATATATGATCTGCACTGCTAGCATCCTGCGCACCCCACTTTGACTCAAAGACTCTGCTATATCGACCCACTGGAGTCCCAGACGTGCGCGGCGCGACTGAGAATTTCCAGTCAGGCTTTCGACACCATGCACTGCAAAATCGGAATCATTGAGGCCCAGGGATGGTTAGGGATGGTTTCATGAAGCAATTGCACAGCTCAGATGTGTTTTGAAACACCCTCATTGGAGACTGGAGTTCGACTCAAATGTCTCCATTAGACCCTTCACAAGTTGGCGCGTAAAAACAGGGTCCAAAAAACTTTTTTCTTCGTTCCATTCGGGATTGACAAGTTTGAAGAGTTACTGCAAGCAGCCGCAAGCCTAAGGCTGTTGAAACTACGCTTTTCCAGGCTGGGATGATGATTGATCTGCTATGATACCGTCGGGTGGAGAATTGAGAGAATTACATGAGAGTCGGTGTTATAGCTTGGTTTTGAAACAGCAGGAAACAGCCCATCAATTTGTCCTTGTGCTACTATCAGTAGAGGATGTAGCGGGTGGCGGAATGTACCGTACCTATAGGCCTCAGTCTGCCTCAGCACAGGTTGTGACTTCTAAGGATATGAGAATGAAGGATGAGGGGTTTGTCCACGGTTTGTCACCGAATTGGCAAGATTTTCGACAATCTAATTTTGGTTAGTGCATGCTCAGCAAATTGAGTATGAAGAAGAGGAAGAAAGCTGTGAGCTTCTATTGGTATTGTGAGCAGATTGTGAGGGTCTCATCGAGGCTCGAAGTATGAGAGGAGACGCCGGCAGAGCCGTGAATTTTAATTAGCGCTCATCCTCACTCCTCCCACTGTCAGCAAGGTGCCCTTCCGAAATGGGATTCGAGCACCGTCGTTTGATTGTGAAGGCATTTCAAGTTTCAACCTTACCGTATCTCATCATCGATAACGTTGAACTAACTCTGTTGCTGCGAAATTTTGATGGCTTTGTATTCGTCACTCGGATGACCAGATAGGGCAAGATAGGGCCACTGAGTAGTAAGTATTCTTGAATGTTTCTTGCACCGGTAATGGTTTTTTATACAGGTTTGGCAACTCAAGCTTGTTTAATGCTCGCAATGCTAGCAGCTGATCAAACTCAATGATTCCATGCGCACCATCAACCCGAGTATGTCACAGCTTTGAGTGGTACTATCTCGATTCTCTACGCTTCCGATGAAACGTTAACATCTGTCAACATTCTTGTCCCGTACCCTCATTAGCCTTCCTTCGCTCGTGTTCAAATGAGCTCTTCCAACGATGTCAAGCTCGAAAAACCTATCGAGGATGCTGTGATCTCAGATTCTCAAATCAGCTCAGAATCACACGACCATACTCACAGAAAATTGAAGGTAGTCTCTTATCTATCCGAGAATGGATCCAGCTCATATTTTGCTTGCAGGTTGCGATTCATTCTAGATGAATTTTTGATTGGTCTGATTTTCCCGCTGGTAGGGCAGACACATTCAGCTCATGGCAATAGGAGGTTTGTAAATTGGCTCGAATCATCAGTGAAACGTTAATCCTATCTGCGACAATATGTAGGATCCATTGGGACAGCCTTGTTCGTACAAATTGGCCAAGCCCTAACGGAAGGAGGGCCAGGCGAGTGATCGATCTACTCACAACACCATCTTCATGCCTGAATCTGACTCCTCGAAATATAGCAAGTCTCTTCGTCGCATTTTCTCTATGGGCGACTTTCATCCTCGCTATCAACAATTGTCTCTGTAAGGCCCATGCTCAATACATTCATTGTTCTCAGTCGAGACTGATTTGTGCTACTCATCCTGTGCAGCCGAAATGGTGACATGGATACCAGTTTCTTCTCCGTTTGTACGTGATCGTGATATCCTCAAAGTGCTCTTCCAGCGTGTCTTTGCAGCATTCAAAATTCCATCGTCAGGTTCGATTCGCTGATCAGTTTGTCGATCCCGCGCTGGGCCTTTGTGCAGGCGTGAATTTTTCCCGCTACCCTTTAGGGTAAGGGTTTTGTGGTTTTGGACCCGATTTGTTTTGCAGCGATTTACAACGTTTGAGCATCGGCCCGGAATTGATCCTATTGTCGTACCGCTGCTTCCCGTATTATTAATACACCGCGGTTTTAACTTTTGGAACGCGTCGTTCCGTCTCGTTTTCACCTCATAATCCCAATAAATATAGAAAATAATCATGACCAAGGGGGGGACATTGCCAATGACAAGTGTTATCAACTTTCAGTCACTCACAGTAGTGCAATAAAAGCCAAATATCTACCAACGGACTTAGCAGGCATCATGATTCATATATCACAATCTCTCAGTATTTACCGAGTACCCGCCCGGCGCCGAGTCGGTTCACCATCATTAGCATGCGCCTATGACCATGCTGCTCCATATGATCAAGCGCCTCCTGCCATCACCTCGACAAGTCGATACTCCTGCCCTCAGCCGCTGTGATATGCAACTCCTCAGCTTGTTCAAGCAATGAGCACATTGGCTGTGACCACTAGTGCCATCTCAAGCTCAGGCTGGCAGCTTCTCTAGTAGCTCTTGTATAGGTCCATATCTTCCCGCTGCCTGGTAGGTTTGGCACTGTCGCGCCATAAGCAGATTGCTTTCCAAGATGACCAGACTCCTATGTAGGCATACAAACCCGGCGGGTGCCATCAAGACAAAGAGCGGTGAGTACGCTCACCTGGATTCCAAGTCCTTCTGCCTATTCGTCATCCTACTAACTGGGAGTCACTGCTCTCAGCATTGATCCACCGCTGTACATTCGAGTCAACTCGGAAACCAGACTCATTCGCCACAAAGGTGAGTTTGATATAACTGAGATGTGCTATTGAGCAAGCTGTAGTACAGAAAGTAACCCAAATTGTCTATATTCATGCAGATCTCCATTCACGGCTTCAAATGATGACGAAGCTCAATGTTTCCTGGATCCTCTGAACAAGTTACAATGTTGACTGTACTCATGCAACTAATGCACATCATTGTGATGCTGGTAACGGTAACACTGTTTGAACAGTAAGAAATTCCTGGGGCTATTGTGCACTGTACTACGATTATCTAACAACTATTATCACAACACAGAGTATGCGTAGCAACTTGAACACTTGCATCGAGTCGTGTTCAGAGTTGCAACAGTGAGGGTATCTTAGTACTGCATCGGTGACTGGCACAGTCGGATCCCTGTCAACTCTGAATGATATCTACCGCTACATCCTCTAGGCTACAAGCATCGAAAAAAATGTCTGGCCTGTCCATGATAGATGAGTACCATTCGATTCATCATACAGTGATTGAGCTATTGCTTACCACCCAGCCTTGCAGTCAACAGTGTAACCAACCAAAAATATGTAGCCCCATCAGGAAAAATGTTCCTGGCTCCAAAGTCTTCTGAGACACCCCCCAAAGCCTGGAGACACCAGAGATTTTGAAAGCACTTTGAGTTTCTCTAGGCATCCTCAAAGTGCTTTCAGATTCTCTGGAGCACTTCAAAGATCTCAGGGCTTTTGGGGGGTGTCTCTAGAGTCTTTGGAGCTGAGGTATTTTTCCTGATGCCATGAAACTATGTATATGGAGGTCGCATTAGTATGAAGCCTGAGGCTTCCATGGCAAGTCATCAAATCCGAGTCGGCTGGTAGGTATTCCTATCATGAGTAGGCAGCTGCTATTCAAGTCACGTCTCAACATCTTCCTTTGGATGTTCATGATCGTCTCGATCGGAGGCTTGGAACTTGAAAATATCCTACGATCTATAGTCACCTCAATCATAGTATTGGGGAACATGCCGGTGCTCACACTACTTACATCTTACTTCCTCACATTGGATGCAACATGATCATCGTTCTGCTCAGTGTACGTACTAAGTTGAATCAAGAATTACCTTACCTTGAGGGCATTTCCTACTCAGAGTTTGAGTTGCTCCCTTATAGTCAGGTCTTTGTCAATAGCAGTGACGATGAGCTCTGGGCTGAGGGTTTGCTACTACGAACTCTTGATGTTGCATACTATATGTATGTCCTTTGAATCAAGATCTTACTTTCTGTCCCTATCTCAGAAATTGCAACCTCAGCGGGCGGGAGTACTTATAGACGGCGGGAGGCGCTTGATTTGATATGCACGACTCCGAATGAGATGCGCATGCCAACTTTCACCATGTCATGATTCGGCGGGCTTGATCATCAATAAATTGTGATATGATTTGCCAAGTCCGTTATTAGATATTCGGCTTTTATTGTGTAGTACTGTGAATGTCTGAAAGTTGATAACAACTGTCATTGGCAATGTCTCCCCTTTGGTTATCATTATTTTCTGCACCTATTGGGATTATGAGGTGCATGGGTAGCGGGCTCTGCCGCTAGTCGGCCCTACTGGTTATTTCGTATTCGAAGCAGCTTTAGTTCCGTTTGAAATCACCGCTTTCAATGTTGTACTCCAATTCTGGACGGATAAGATTCCACTCGTTGCGGTGATCTTCTTCGTACTCCTTTGCTATCTGTGAGTTAGATTTCAAGATACTCTCAGCTCGACGCACTTGAAAGAGACTCACTTTCACCCACAGTGCCCTCAACCTATGGTCCGTGAAGTATGTTGGGGGTGAGATTCATTCTAATATCCTCGAGATCCATATCTGTTTTGAACACCAAGTTCAATATTATATCCTAGAGTCTGAATTCTGGTTCGCATCGGGGAAAGTCATTCTAGCTACAGGCTTGATAATCTTCACGTTCATCACCATGGTTGGCGGGAACCCTATCCATGACGCGTATGGATTTCGATTCTGGAATCGTTAGTATCCCATCTCCGCTTTTCGATGACCACAAACTAACCAAACCAACCATAGCCGCCAAGATTCAAGGAGCGCCTTTTGCTGAATATATCTACACCGGCACCTTGGGACGTTTCATCGGCTTCCTCTCCTGCCTCATCCAAGCTTCCTTCACCATCGCCGGACCCGACATGGTCTCGATAGCGGCCGGCGAAACCCAAACGCCACGGCTCATCCTCCCTCGCGCGTTCAAGTCAGTTTTCTACCGGCTCATGACCTTCTTCGTCATAGGAAGCCTTTGCGTCGGCATCGTCGTTTCTTACTCGGATCCCAACCTCCTTGCAGCGCTGGCTGACGCACGTCCAGGCGCAGGTTCGAGTCCGTATGTGATCGCGATGCAACGACTGCAGATCAAGATCCTGCCGGATATCGTGAACGCGTTGATCTTGACGTCTATTTTCTCGGCGGGAAATAGTTATGTGTATAATGCGAGCAGGACGTTGTATGGTCTTGCTTTGGAGGGGAAGGCTCCAGCGGTTTTCAAGAGGTGTAATAGGAATGGTGTACCGTTTTGGTGTGTCATTGCTACATTAGGAATTGCCCTTCTTTGTGAGTACGACTTTATGGGATTTCTTCTCGATATTAGCTGTTTTGACCTGATTTCGCCTCGATCAAGCTTTTCTTCAGGTATCGAACAGTTCAGCTGTAGTACTCCAGTGGTAGATACTTGTCTGTCTCGAACGGTGTCGCCAAGTCTCGATAACACGTCCTCTCTGTATGTAGGTTTGTCAACCTGGTTACGGCTTCTCAGCTGTTGAACTATGCCATCATCTGCTTCACCTACATTCGGTTTTACAAGGTACGTCTAGTGGTAGTTCTTCCGACTGTTATCCTCGCTGATACGAATGAACAACGCAGGCTCTGAAAATACAAGGGATCTCGCGTGATATTTTGCCTCACAAATCATTCTGGCAGCCGTTCTGCGCGTACGTCCCTTGCGAATCGCCCAGTCACATAAACAGAGTCCTTCTAGATATTACGGTTTCACGGGTACAATCGTGATGGCTTTTGTTGGGGGATACATACACTGTGTTTCTTCCCGGAAGATGGGACGTTCCCTCGTTCTTCTTCTCATACACGATGATTGGTGTCCTTCCGATCCTTTTCACGTTCTGGAAGCTCTATCGGCAGACTATGGTGAAGTGTATCGATTTGATCCTTAGATTGATCACTGACCGGCCGGTGCTGAAGATGCGGAAACTAGAAGACATCGACTTTTTTGAAACCGAAAGGTTGCTTGTTGATCGCTACGAGGAAGAATGTGCGATGCAGAAGCCTGGTGACTTGCCCTGTCGTGGTATCTGGGGCTTGCTCTGTACATGATATGAATGTCCACTAGTCAGGTTACAGGTAAGCATTGCTCAGGTTGACATAGCATGTAATCGACTGGTGTTAGTGATGATGCTAAAGACTCCTAGGTCAAAGAAGACTGATTTCGATTTGCGGAGATGGATACGAGTAGTACAGATGACACGCAGTCCCAAAAAGTCCCAGAAAGTATCGTCGTATCTGGTGTCGAATACT
The DNA here is from genome assembly GCA_027919835.1 of Lentinula raphanica. Classification (NCBI taxonomy): domain Eukaryota; kingdom Fungi; phylum Basidiomycota; class Agaricomycetes; order Agaricales; family Omphalotaceae; genus Lentinula; species Lentinula raphanica. The sequence continues at coordinate 74,590 of JANVFP010000006.1, read as the reverse complement.
ATTTGTAGTGGGTCATCTTGACATTGCCATGATAAACGACAGGAAAATACGAATTAGGATCTGCAGATGTTAATGCACCTATACTATAGATCCGCCTGTAGAATTTGGCCTTATCACCATCTGTGGCAAGAGGTATATCCATGAACAGTCCAGCCTCCTGGAGATCGGAAAGTACGCGGATGATCCACAAGGCGCAGCTCCATTTCCTATGCGTACTCAGCAGAGGAGTGTCTTCCTGCGTTGCTGGCTGACTTTCAGTGAACTCCGCTAATGCATTGATGTCTGCCGAAACGTAGCCCAGTTTGACGACGATATGGAAGCGCTTGTTTCGTTCGACGTGGTGAGGATTGGTTTCCTTGCTATATTCCCAAGCTCCGTTGTCGTCGATGACCTGGTAGACATAGAATCCGTGCGTAGGATCGTCATCGGAACGAGGCAGATAGCAGAGCGCCCAGTGGAAGCTACTGGGAGCAGAGGTTTCTTCTTCTTCTCTTCTATACAGCGCAACATATACAGCACAAATTTGTCCCTCGGTTGTCATCACTTCAGGCTTCAGACGATGATGGTCAGCTTGGAGAAAGAAAGGGCTTAAAGAAGCGCTGAGCGTTTGTTATGTAAGCGGCGTTGCGTTAGTCGCTTTTCACTGTCCAGTTTCAACCATTGTCCAACTTTCAACTAGGTCTCCGCTAGAGGAGTATCAGGAATATCCTAGCAGGCTGATGGTACCCAAACGTTCACTCAGTGAATTATCCTGGTCTTGATTTAGAACACTATTCTTGGACTCCGAAATACGAAACCACCAAGTCAGTAATTATAAGCACTCGGCTACTCAGACCTCTGTTTTCAAATTTCTGTTGCAACAGGTTGCAACAAGATCAAAGCTTCTGTTGAATTTGCCACATTGAGGATAGAGAATTTTTTATCTTACCTGGTTGTGTGAGTACAAAGAAGTTGAAGTCCGAACAACTACTGAAGTCCGAGGTCACCCACTGCTGCTCCCCGCGTCGAGCCTTCCTAGTACTAGGGCTCTTTCTCTTCGTCCGAGTTTGTACCCAACATAGCTTCAAGAACACTCTTGGCCTCTCCAAAATGGGTTTTCTCCGTTAACGTTCCCTCAAGTTGGACCGTAGTCTTCCACGTTTTTGTTCTTTTTTCATCCCTGCCGCCCTTCAGCATCGAGCGTGACGGTCTGCCAAGCATACCAGCAAGCACTGGGCAGTACTATAGGCAGTGCTCCTCAGTGACAGCGCCATCTAGCGCCGTCCACGGTCTTATCGCCTGTGATCGCTTGGCCCGTCGCACTCTGTCACACAGTCCGACTCACACTGCGCTATTTGTTTTGAACTCAGAACACTTGGCCCACACGAGCCAAGTCGGGAACGTTATGAGAATCAGTCATGCAGTGCAGTGTCCGATAAGTGCATTCAGCGCAGCATCTCCGATGTGGTTTTGTGCAAATCTCCAGCCACTAGAACAAAGGAAGTGCACGCACACAACACCTGAACATGAGCTTATGAACTGATTCTCGTCGAGAGAGTCGGTCTGGGGATTGTGGAGGCTCGTATGTGTATCTGTCGTGTATCAGCTCGATCATATAGGTGAGTCCAAAATATCGCAAATGCAGCATGTGGACCTCTCATCTTACGCGAAGGACCTTCGGAAAATTAACAGAAACTTGGCTGATACAGTGATATCTGAGCGATTATATTTTCGGAACATTTCCTTTTCGTTCAGCCCGAATATTGTAATACTTTGGATGAAAACGACACGATTGGTCCTGATATGGCAGAGTAGTATGGCAGTGTATAGATTCTTAGAAGAGGAGAAGATGGAGGCTGTGAACGTGGTGACCCTCATGAACCAGCATGAACCCTCATGAACCCCGATGGAGCGTTGGCACCTTGAATATGACTTTTGATCCCGTTGCACAAGCTTGCGAGGGTCGGGTCTGATCAGGTTTGATCCTGTTTGATCTGGACTCGATTAATAAAGCGAGCGAACGATCCTTTTCTCCCCCAATACTTCTGGACAAGTTTTCGCTACCACACACTCTGCTGGTCAAAGTAGTGTGGATCTCCGTCTGATACTGTGCTAGACAAAATCTTGCTTTTGCGTCTCTCAAAGCCTTACAGCTTCGTGCTACAAGTTCTTTTGCTTTTCTTCAATTCACGTAAGTCGTTTCACCACCGAGCTCGACGAGAAGGTCGTTTTTGACTGGTTATGGTCATCTCAGACACGTACCATCAATCATGCAGTTGCGATTGTCTTTCGTGTTGCTCGGTCTAGCTGTTGCCACCTATGCTAGGCCTATCGACTATGCTCTTCAAGCTGTAAGTACACGCTCGTTGCTGCACGATGACTTTACTAACCGTCGAAATATCACTTTCGTAGCGCTCTGAGGTCACGCCGTCCACTCCCTACCGCACACCTACCGTTAATGCCGACAGTGCTGTGAGTCTTTTTCTCTTGTTGTCGATCGGGTTACCTCGAGATCGTGTCGAACGTTGGCGTTGACTTTGAACCCTTATAGACTCTGAATCGTCGAGTAGTAACGTCGACCGCCGCAGTGGAAGGCTCGAGTCCTACGTCGACCGTTTTCCCGACTGGCTCCAATGTTTCTGGCACGCCTACTCAGGGGACCAGTGTGGGTGGCATTCCTCCAGCACCTTCAGTCAAGGCAGGCGGCTCAGGGATGCCTCTTGTCAGGCGCATCTCGTCTGATGGCGACTCAGGACAGGATGAGCCTCATGGATTCTTCGGCAACCTAGCAAACGCGGCTCAGCATGTCCAGAACAAGGAGGACCATATGAAAGATCAAATCAAGAACGGGGCTAATAACATAGTTACTGGTGCGGAGAGTAGTGTCAAGGGCGCAGCCGGTGCAGCCGGTGGTTTTGTGACCGGTGCATTGAACGGTGCGAAGAAAGGCTATGAAGCAGGTGCAAACTCTCAAGCACCACCACCGAACAATGTTTAAGCGCCTCTTTGTTTGGTACTTTCGGAGAATAGTATAGCATATGTAACAGTTCGGTTTCTACCACTGCGCTCTTATGTTCTGCGCTGTGCTCAGATATGTTGTGAATGAGTCTGAATGAGTGCGTATGGCCGGCGTCTGGTAAGAGTTATCGTCGCGAGGCGGCGGGGCCTGAGACGTCTGACGTATGGTGCGCATGAAGAAAGCCCTCATCTGAATGAACAGGAATTGAACCTGTGTCTGAATGCCAAGGTTGGATCTGGGCTTATCAGCAACATAAAATTTAAAAGCCTCACAGTCACAGCTGTTCGTGAAGTGAATTTTGGATTCTTGGACGTCCTACCGATAGGGTATCATATAGGATTTTCTTTGTTCCCTTCACCGTACGTAGACCTACGTGAATACGGGAACGATAGAGGAGGGAGGAGGGTAGTACGGTAGAGGAGCCTGGCGGGTGCGCCGCCAAGCATTGAGAGCATTGAGGAGTGTCTGGAGCTATGCGCTCCAAAGACTTCCACAGAACCTACGGATCGATGGTCGACCCAACGGACGGGTAATCGCATAAACTGTTTGATATCTGTAACCTTCTGGTAACCCTGCGACCTGCCTCCGACGGAAGAGCGATTAGAGCAATGTGGACGAGGGGGAGCAGAGGCGCTGGAAAGGCGATGTTCTATGATACCTATCACAATGTTTGTTCATGTGTTCGAACAAAGGGAAAAAAATCTTTCGGGGAGTCGGATGATAAAAAGAGAGACAAATAAAAATTTCCCCACCCTCTTTAGCTTCTGGTCAAGCGTGCCCGTCCACAGACAACGAAACATCTACTTTGCTGGCTCAAAGTAGTTGGAGGATCTTCTTTTCTATTATTCGCGAATTGCAAACCGGCGTCGTCCTGGAACGTATTTCTCTTTCGGTTGCCTTTTTTCCATCGTATCTGGTATGTTTGCTTTGCTTGTATGGCGATGATCAGATTGGGGACGGTTTGGACTTACGACTTGCTTTAGAATTCATCATGCAGCTTCGCCTGTCTTTTCTCTTGCTGGGACTTGCTTCTGTTGTCCTGTCAAGACCCATCTTCAAGCCGGTATGTTAACATTTTGATCTGACCAAAAGAAAAACCTTGCTGATTTGCGGTGTTAGGACACTTCTTTATCTACCAGATCTGATTCTTCTCCTTCTTGGACGACTTCTTCTCCATCCGCGCGCAGCCTCGGCCGTTTTGCACCTGCACTTGAGGTGCGAGAACCACCTGTGAGTGAATCATTCCTACTGTTGAGCTTCCGAGGAGCTGATGCGTTGTATGGATGTAGGACCTCGAGGATCGTGACTATGCCGGTGACGCCGATGACCCTTCCCCGCTTCGCTCCCGTACCATCGTCGATCCCTCTTCCGAATTCGCAGAGAACTACGCGGCGGCTCATTCGACGCCTCATTCGACGTTGACCGCGAGGACGGATGGTCTTGTCCCTTCAAACCATCCTCTCAACAGACGCGGATTGTGGGATTCGATAGGTAATTGGGCATCGAAGGTGTATCACTCGGATGCCGTGCAGAGTTTTGGCAAGGGGTTCAAAGATATTTGGCACAGCGTGAAGAACACGGCGAAAGGAATTGGGCAGAAGGTGAAGAATGGGTACCAGAAGGCTAACAGCGGACCGCCAGCTGGTGGAGGTGGAGGTGGGATGCCCCTTGAGCGGCGACAAGTTGATCCCTATTCCGGTTCCGCTCCCTCCAGTCCCATTTCCCCCACCCCGAATGTTCCCTCGAACCCAGATGTCAGTAATACGGGTCTGGTCAAGGCCGCCGAGAATATCGAAACGAAGAAGGAGAATTTTAAAAACAAGGTAAAGAGTGGTATCAAGAACTTGGGGCATAAGTTCCACAACGCAATCACCTGGCCGTGGAGGAAGATTAAGCAGGGAGTTCAGCACGTCAAGCAGAAAATAGCGAACGGTGCACAGAATATCAACAAGTCTGTGCAGTCGGTTGGAAATGGAATCAAAGGCGCAGCAACGGGGGCGGAGCAAGGATACAAGGAAGGAAGTAATGCTGGGGCTGGGGCTGGGGCTGGAGGTGCTGCTGGGGCTGAAGGTGGTTATGGTGCTGGTACTGGAGGTGGTTATGGTGCTGGAGGAGGAGCCCCTGCTTCTGGTGCTTACTGAATATCGTTCTTTGTTTGTACTTGAATCATTTCCGTAAATGGAAAAATCCTCTGTTTTCGTGTCACGTGCTATAACACGCCCTCTTCCTCGTACCATCATCATCATATATGCCTCCTGGGTATGCATCACCCTAACCTTCTCTCAACCCTCCATTCTCACTCCTTTCACTAGCGGAAGAAACTCGTTCAGTACAGAAGATGACGATCTCCTTATAAAATATCTTGCTCAGCATTCGGTAGTTGGCGGTCGAAAAGGCACTCGCATATACAAGCAACTCACAGATAATGTATGGTACCCTTACCCCTTATCTCTCTCGATACTTCAACGCCATCTGTAGGCTAGCGGTCAATGGCCTTGGAGCTCTCGGCACCCATTGCAGTCATGGCGAGCTAGGTATATGCGAGATTCAGATGATTTCGAACGCAGAATCCGTGTTTTCAATCGAAGGCAGGCCAACGCTCCATCCACTCAACCATCTTCTTCACCAAACACGCTCCATGATCGCGAGGAACCAAGTCCATCGCGTAAACGGAAACTAAAGGAGTCGCCCACACAGGACTCTGGGAAGCGGATAAAACGTTCCAAGAAGGATATTCCTGCAGCTGTTGCCAATATAGGCTTTGTTCAAGTCAGTCAGATACTCGGGAGACGTCCTGCTCAAGCAAGAGCCGAAGACAAAGGTGAAGGCTGCAGTCGTCACGTCGTACAAGCCAAGCCGCCGGCTACGACTCAATCGCGAGTCGAAAAACACACTTTTCCAACTCTGGATGATCATAACGAATACCTTTTCCAAGAGGTCAATGAGGATGAAGAAGACGACGTGGAGGTTAATCATATGTTGACGGATCCCATCGAGCCAGATAGTGACGAGCCCCAACTGTGAGTCTTTCGCCTCTCTTCCAACCATGTTCAAAGCAAACCCAAAGATTCTATTCATTCTAGCTCGAAACCACGTTCACCTCCTCTGCATTCGATCCCTCCCAGCCCACGCCACGACGTCCGCGATAAAATCCCACGAGGCAGTTCCGATGGTCTGACAGCCACCGCGGCAGATTCTGGCTTCTTTGAATCCCCTCCTCCCTTTCCCAACCCTTCAGATGACATCTTTGCTGGCTCCTCTGATACAGATCGTCCCCCGAGGTCCATCTCGCGCTCTAAACCGAGACCGGTTCCCAAGCTGGTAGAGAGCCTGTTTGGGGGAGAACGTCATAAACAGCCTTCGCGCCGGGTCTATTCGAGTAGCTCAGACTCGGATTCACGAGTAGAAGGAAAGAGAGGAAAGAAACAGAAAACACTGGGAGTATATGCTATCGAACCTCAGTGGCCTCCTGTTCGAGCGAGTAGGAAACAGAAGTCGGCTGATTTGCAACAGCGGGTGTCTGGAGCCAATGGAACCGCTCCGTCGTACTCTGAACGAAGTCGCGAACAGAATCAAACTCTTGGTTTTCCCGGCCATACAGGATCTTCGTCTTCGTTGCCATCTACAAATCTCGTTCCGCCATCTACAAACCTCGTTCAGCCATCACGGAAGGGGAAAGAACGTCAGATTGATATCGATACAGGAGATGGATTTGAGAATCCATCCCTCAATCAATCACCATCGAGGCATGGAACCGGACGAGACGCTGAAGAAGAAGAAGAGGAGGAGGAAGAGGAAGAACCGTTATTTACCCAACCCACTCGTGTCACACACTCTCCGCCGCTAGTGGATAGTTCTGAAAGTGGCAGCGAGACGCCAGAGGAGGAAGAACTGGATGAAGAAAGGGAAATGACTGAACCAGGACGAGCGTATGAGGACGATAATGATGATGACGAACCGCTGTTTACACAGGCCTCCGATTCTCAACTTTTCTCACATCCTACGTCTCCGCCTGGATCTTCACCTCATATGTCTTCTATAGAACCAGAACCCGGTCCTTCCTCTTCTGACGACAACGGTCAAATCCCAGATCCAGATCCAATTCCAGATCTATCCCCTCCTCAATCCTCAATACAAAGTCCTTTCGACTTGCCTGAACCCCTACCGCAATCCCACACCCAACCTCCCTCTCCCAACAACCTCCTCCCGGACCAAATCCATCCATTCGACACTCCCGATCCCGACGACGAACAATCCCAACCCTCCACACCTCTTCCCCTGGCCCACGCCCACCGTCGTTCTCTGACCAGCGACACCGAACGACCCTCGGTGAGCAACGAGACGGCAGAGTCTGTGGTGAAAGCGCTGAATGCGTTTATACTCGAGATGGAACGGAGTAGGAGGTCGATTGAGAGGGATAGACGGGCGCGTGTTGAGAGAGCGGGAAGGGAAAGAGAGCGGAGGGAGGGAACGAGGGAGGCGGGTGACGGTAGGGGTTCTTTGGAGGAATCAGAATCGGAAGCGTTGGGTTCTGGTTCTCGTAATGGGACGGGGAAGGAAGTTGGTAGTGGTGCTGGTGCTGGTGAGAGGGAGAGGATTAGAGAGAGCGTTGTGAGGGCGAGGGGATCACCTGTTCCCATGGCGGCTGCGAAGAAACAGAATCGACGTCGGACTGATAGCCAGGGCGCGAGTCGTTCGAGCAACAACCAAGACATTGCCGGTGCTCGTTCTTCCGAAATGGAAAATCCCTTTGCTGCTGAGACTAACATTGCTCATCCTCACCCCGTGGCATCCACGTCGAGGTCGGACCGACCGACCCAAGCTGTCGATGACTCGATGTACAGTCTCTTCTCTGGTCCTTCGACTTCTCCACAGCCTGCGGTCCCGGACGTGAGTATGAGCACTGGTACGAGAAAGGATAAAGGGAAGAACATGGTCGTGGACATCGACGAGACAGTAGTTCACCGTGCAGAACCCACTTCGAAGCCTAGTCGATCAACTTCCGCTTCTCGTGCAAAGCGCCTTGATCTTCGTGAACTGGATCGTGCGCGTTCTAGGAGGAGTTCGTCGAATGGTGGTGGTAGAAACTCCGGATCGTTTCCTCCTGCTGCTCACCGATCTTCCTCATCCTCATCCTCGTCCCTCGGAGGTGTGATCCCTCCAAACTCCATCCGGGTCCAGGAAACAGATCATTCACCTCATTCCTCTCTTAAATTGTCTCCCGCGGATCAAACCCTGCTCGTCGAGCAGACGATCCAGAATCTATCTCGGGAGTATCAGTTTCCTCCGGATTATGTGTGTCAGGTCTGGAAAGAGGCGGGGGATTTGGACGAGGCGGTGGCTATATTGGGTCAGTTGAGGGATATGGCTGGGGCGTTGTTGAGGCAGGCTACTGTCAGGCGGCGGTCGTCTGGTGTGACGATGGGAATGGAGATGACTTCACGGAGCGTTGATAGGGAGGAGGGCAACTCTAGGTTGGACTCGACGACTCCTCCTGCTGGGATTACCACTGCGAGCAGCAAAAGCGAGTTCAATAAGCGTACTCATCATCCCAATCAGCCTAGTGCAAGGTGAGACGATTGCACTCGGATCCATTCCCATCTTCCCTCCCCCTTCCTCCCTCGTCGAAACCGCGCGCTCATGATGCTCTCCTCTCGCTCAGCAGGTTCATGAACAATATGAACATGAACAGTAGGAGACGCAGTGAAAAGCGTTCCGGGCCATCGTCAATCGGCCATCGTGCTCGTCCTCGGGAGGTGTTTCTACCGACGATTTTGAGCAGACCGTTGCCTGATGCTGGGTATAGTCCCCCGACGCATTCGCGTGCGGGACAGATTGAGTTGCTCTCTCGGCAGGGAAGGAAGGACGAAGCGATTCAGAGAGAACAGAGGCGGGTTACGGGGCGCGGTGGGGTTTTTGTTTTTCATCCTTCTGGTTGATGTTTGAGGCTGGGTTCTCTTTGTGATTTTCTCTTACTTTCCCCGTGGGCCAGAAATTTGACTCCTGAGCCATTATTTTCAGGCCATTTTTTTTGCTGTTTTTCTGAGGCTACAGCCTGATTTTCGCACGGACAATCCGCCCATGGGTGGATCATCGTACAAGGTATTACCCATGCAGTACCTAGTATTTTTCTTCCTTCCTTCCTTGATATCTGTTGTGGCACTGTAGCCTGGGGTCATTGTATCGTTCGAAATTCGTATACCCACAAGTATTGATCAACTTTTCTAATCAATTGTAGCAATTGCTTGTAGCTCATATTGATACACTCGTACTCTTGATAATGTAGTGAACACTTGTTACAACAATGGCATGATTCGCGATACAATCAAAGACTAGAGTTCCAACATGGATACAGATCCTGTAGCATCTCCCAGAAATAAAAGTCCCATGGCTTCGTCGTAATCCAACGCAGTCCAATTGTTCGCAACGTTGCTGCAAATTCTACGGGTCCGAACGTTTTCATATGGGTTGAGAGGACCAGGAAAGATACCAGCGACTAGGTTCTCCGATGCGATTTCAGATTCGAATTCCAAAATTTCTGGCACAAGACTGGAGAATACACCGGATACGAGACCAAGCGAAGCCCGCTCGCCTGGTCTGATCCATATCGCAGTCCCACATCGACCCAGGGCAAGGTCTGTACATCGGAGAGGACCGCGAGTGGTGGAAACTCGGGAGGTGCATATGGGAGGAAAGAGATAGGGACATTCCACACCGAAATTGAGGTTCAGTGGGAGCTCGTACAAATCCAAACTGTGTTCGTTCGCTCTCCATGGATTATCGCTTTGCAGACGGACCAATAAGTGTAATGTTCCTGGCTGAGAACATGAGGATGGTTCGGAATAGGTAGGGACGACGGACACGCCGTCTACCCAGCCAAAAGAGTGATTAGCTATTGATGAATATATGGGTAATCCAGGAGGAGGAATTGAGAAAGCTGTAGTGGGGTCGACAGGTGAGGGTGAAGCTAAGCATAACTCTGGTTCTGGAAATAGATGCACAGATCTCGCTCTTACGACGAGTATACTCCTATACGCGAAAACAACCTGTATGATATGGTCATGCTGTGAATTCAAAGAGGGGAGTTATAAGGTTTCGACATTTTTGGGCTTGTGAAATCGTACCTTCCACACCCCTACTTCATCTTCTTCATGTTCTAGCACAGCGAAGGCACCCGTCTTCCAGTTATATATAACCGTCGAAGCGATATCATCAGACATTGCAAGAAGTTGTCCTGATAGCGTCATGGGCTTCATTGGTGGCATGGTTCGCAAAGATGAACTGCCTTCCTCTGTCGGCGTCACAGAGGTACGCACAGGGACAGAAGGTACGGTGCAAATTGGGAACAGTTCTCCGACATCCGAGATCTTGAACAAATCAATTTCATGACGACTACATTAGACAAGAATAAACATGATATGGTTGTTCATACCCGTTCGTTCATCAGCAGCTGTGAATCTCAAACGAATAAGGTACTCACCCCTCACAGACCACGGAAACGGCCAGGTCTGCTTCGGAACCATGATTGCGGCTCAAGCATAGTCCGGTGAAGAGCCCTCCCTTGGGTGACCACTCTGCACATTTCCGCGGGTGTTGTTGGACATGGTCATTCCCATACGGAAATATGGGTACGTCCCATATCGTTATGACAGACCAGATACCTTTTGACACGCTCAATACTAAAATACTTTCAACGGTGGCTAAATTTGAGAGCCCTCTTCGTACAGATCGCACGAAGCGGACATCTGTGATAGATATACTTGGAGACACAGGCCACTTGGTAGTTCTGTGGGGTCGCAGAGCATAGATGCATTCGAAGGACGACTCTGTGAGCTCTGGATGATCAGGTTGTAGCCACTTTCTCGCTAATCGATACGCGTGTCGTGTACGCTGCTCGAGTTCTGCGCGCGACATGGCTTGTATGCTGAGACATATTCGACTTGTCTCGTGGTGCTGCTCTGTACAGTTCTTTGCATCTGCCATCGAACTGATCGTCGAAGGGAAGGGATATCTATTGCGAGATATATGAGTTTCCCAAGCATTGATCCAAACAATTGTCAAATTCGATATCCCATAGAAGCGTTTGCAGGTCTATCAACACGAATTGAACACGAGTCCTTGAATTTCAGTGAGAGAGAGAACGCACTCGACGGAAGCATAGAATGTCAGGAACGTCAAGGAAGGTGACGATATGGACAAGAATGTCTTCAGGCAGGTCTGGCAGCAGCATTATTTTTGTAGTCGTTCAACGTGATGCAGCTTGAGCCAGCTAATCAAGATGGTATCGGACACCTGCGAAGTCTAGTACGTTGCATCGAAGTATCGTCCAAAGCACAGATGCATACTCTGTGTAAGGAACAAGTGAAGTGAGCAATCCGGCGGTAAGATTTGCTCAAAGCGGTTCCGATTCACACGAGACGAATTGAATGAAAGTACACCGAGACGTATGTATATTTTATTTTTGCAGACAGATAAAACGAAAGCAGAGGTAGTCGTAGAAAACGTCACATAGCACAAGTAAGTATGATACGGAAAATCAGATAGAAATCAGAATCTACATTCTCGTTCTCATTTACATTCAAGACGAAGGCTGAGCCTGAAGGGTCCCATCCGAGGCGCCACTGAACCGAGAGAAGAAACTGTCCCATTGACCTGGCGCACGAATAGGAATGTGCAAGAATCAGTGAACATTATATAGCAAGAGATGAGACAACAACACCTACCCCAGTCGAACATGAGGTTGGGCATTCCTTCCAAGAAACCAGTATCCGTGACAGCGAAATCAGCCAGATCTTCTACTGTGGCCGGAGTATCCAGCGTGTTGATGATACGGTCACTTGTCCCAGTCTGAATGTTCATTGCAGGATTCAGATTGGAAACGCCACCTCCCGTCAGAGGAGTGAAGTTGACGATAGGCCCGGAGCTAGTCGTAGGCTGATTACTAGCTGCCGCTTTTGTGGCTGTTGAAGTTGATGCCGCCGCTGATACAGAAGCTTCAGAACCTGTATGACCGCGTGCGACAAAGACGCCGGCCCCAGGGCGGGTAGGATCCGGCTTGTAGTCGAGCACAGCCTGCTGCCTACCTTTGACACCACCAGTCGGGTTCAGAGCAGGTGCCTCCATGGGCATAACTGGCGTTTGAATAGCTTCGTACAAGAGCGCCATGATTTCCGCCGTCTGAAAGTCGCACGCGAAGCACACGAACCAACATCCGGAAAGAATTGACAGAACACAGAAGGAACGACAAACAAACAAACAAAGAAAAAAGTTTGACATCAGTCTCAGCGAACGACGATAGAGATGTTTGAAAGCAGAAACTGGCCTTGCGTCGTGCTGACATATGGTCAGGAGAAATGCTCTTTTCCCAACGTCTTACGCAATCTCTCAGCTTTCGAAGCTTGGCTTCGGCCTCCGCATCCTTTCGTCTGACAAAGGTATGATACTGGAAGACAGATGCATGAGATGCTATTCTAGAGAGAAAGGAGGAGGAATGGAAACTCCCGTACCTGTACAAATCCACACGAGGCTGCTGCATAAGCAACCAAGAGCCAAACATCGTAAATCTTTTCGTTCGCATCCAACCAATCAATAGCTTGGCCAGTACTCGTCACAAGGGTACTCCATCGCTCCACGGTGAGGCCAAACTTTAAATGCTCGGGACACGTATAGCTGATACGCATGAAAACACGCCAGAACATCATGCTAACGCAGACATAGAGGAGATAGAGCAAGCCTATAACTCACTTTAGTACGAGGATATAGAGCGAAACGGGATAACATACCAGCTGCTCGAGAGCTATCGGGGCCTATAAACCGGAGTTGCTCTGGAAGATTTTCCTTCCATTGCTCAAGATCGGCGAGAATCTGAGTCAGGAGAGCATCAGTGGCCACCATAAGACCAGCAGGACTGTGAGATGGGTCGACATCAGAGGAAACCTGTCACGAGAAGATGCACACAAGATCGTTCCGACGTACGTGTAGATGGCTTTTTGTACACGACCAAGTATGATACTCAATCGTACCAATTCGTCCATGTAGAGATCATTCTGATCTCCAGATGAAGGCAGGCGGGCGTCACAATCTTGGATATCAATCATATAAGGATGTCCGTAAGTGAGGCTTATCCTGACGGCCAGCACAATCGAGTTTCAGTCCTCATGTCACTCTAAGATGCAGACTATGCAGACTGAAACACGTACCACCTGTCGCTAATAAGGCAGGCGCCCCAAAGGCGACGTCGTAATTCCACATTCTGTTGAAGAGACTCGCAGCGATGAAGCCCCAGATCTTGAGCCTAACATTCAATGTAAACTGTATGATTCGGGATATAATCGATATTAAAAGATCACCATTCTGATCGCAGTCCCGAGCCTTATCCACAATGCGGATAAGGCGGTGGGCACGAATGGAGAGTGACAATCTCCGGTCATGCAGAGGATAAGAAGTGCTTGGACATTGACGATAGACGCAGTGGAAAGCACATCTTCCGCCTTGATGATAGAATTGACCGTAAAACGTATCGAGTCAAATACCTGTTGAGGAACATCTCGCCTAGCTGCGGCAACAAGACACATGGAGTAAAGTAAGATTGGCGGTGGAGATGGATGCGCGAGGAATTCCACTTGGGTGATTACCGGCAAGAGCGGGGCAACGTCGGTAAAGTAGGCATTGATAAGCTGCTCGATGAGATTTCTCTCGACGCGGAATTCAACGGGTTTCGCTTGAGGCTCCTCGTTAGTGGGTTTTTGTACAGATATGAGGCCCTCGCCGTTCTTGCTAAGTTCAAAGGTGTGGTTATATCTGGCATCATACCCTTGATAAACACGGGATGAGATCGTGGCTTGGGAATGAAGAAGATGTGTAGGGGAAGTGACGCCTGCCATGTTGTATAAGAACAAGGCAAAAATTCCCCATATAATGTGGAAGCAGGAAAAGGGAGTGGGACGTGAATGAACGACGTACCGAGGACACCGATCTCACGTTTAGGATCATGGATAGGTCCTGGTCTCGTAGAAAATGTTTTGTCCTTGTCAATTTCGTCAGCCTCAAGTTTTTTCTTCTTGAACCTTGTCTCCGTGATAGGCAAGAAGAATGTACAGTCGAACTGGTATTGTCGACAGTGCTGGCATATGGGCGGGTCCTGTGAAACGGGATTCAGATAAACTGACGATGAAATAAAACACTCCGACGCACAGAATCAGGCAAGACATCGCAACGAATTTTGCGTGTCCTGTATGGAGGTCAGAGATGAGTAGAGAGAATTCGTGAGGACCAACCTGCAGGAATCACAAGCACGTTGCTTGAGAAGAAAGGAAGGTCAGCAAAGAGAATAAAGCCAGACGAGAATACTCACTGTTTTGGTACGCTTCTTCGGATCTCCCTGGGACTGTCCCTGAGAACGTGAGCCATCCTGTCCGGACGCAGCTTCGTCATCGGATACAGCTTTTTCTTTTGCGCCCTTTCTCTTCCTCTTTGCGCCGGCATTGGAACTCATCGTCGGAGTCTGAGGAGGCGGCGGAGAAGCAGCCTGGGCAGACTCTGCAGGAATAGGCTGAGGAGGTGGCGGAGCACCATAGACCATCATAGGCTGAGGAGGAGGAGGATATTGATAGGTATAGTAAGGATGGGGACTGGCAGCCATAGGATAAGCATAGTGCGGAGGAGGAGGCGGAGGAGCGCCTGGAGTTGAAGAAGGCTGAGGAGGAGGAGGATAGCCTGGATGTTGAGGCTGTTGATAAGGAGGACCGTTAATCGGATAGGGGTGGTTCATATAGTACGGAGGACCAGGATAAGGCTGAAGAACAGGACCCTGGGGTAGAGCAGGTTGAGGAGGAGGATCTGTAGGAGTAGCTAGTCGTTGAAGAAGACATTGAGAAGAGAGAAAAAGAGAAGAAAGGAGAAGACAAAAACATACGTTGAACGGCTGGAGACTTTCGCTGCCGAGATTTCTTCGTTGTCGAGGACGGCTTGGGATTCTGTGGCGGAGCAGGTGGCGGCACCGACGGCAGTGACGGCGATGGAGAAGTTTGCTTGGGCTTGTTGCCCGGAGGAGTTTCTGAACCTGATTTCGTATTTGTTTGCATTCCGGATTTATAGAATTTTCAACGGCTTGATCTCTTCCACGCGTAACTTTTCCTTTATTCTTCTAATCTTCTGTCCCTTTTTATTTTCTTTTTGTCAGAAACTTTAAAACATAGCTATCTTAACACTCACTATTCCTCTTTCTTAACTGCGGCGTTGGGAGGAAAGAGTCGGCATCATAGTTCAACTTTTCAGCCACTGATGCCGACCCACGGTTCGAGCGCCGCTTCAATTTCACTGGATAGCCACAACTCTGCGTCCCTGCAATTAAATTCTTATTGATCCCCGAATCGAGGTTTTTCCGGCTTCGGGTAACTTTCTTGTTTTTTTGGTTTCCCCTCTCTTCTCACTACGATGAAATAAAATATCATAAAATAGCACTAGCTCTTAGGTCGGTACTCGTTCAACCCAGCCACCAACTTTACACCTCCGTTTTCCCAAATTCCCGATGTATATATCCCCCCATATCCGAATCATTACGATTCAATCAAAACTGAATACAAGTATCACACAACCTCATGCAAGTGGAGCAATACATCCTACACCTGCACGATTATACACGATACGGGCAAGACGGGTAAGGTAAACTAGATAGAACGTTACGAACAAGTTACAAGGGGCCCCCAACAACAACAACCCATCGCCACGCGTCAGGACTAGGAAAAAAAACAACACCATTCTTCTTCTTTCGTGTTTCTCAGCGGGACTTTCCGAGTTACTGTTTTTGTTCAGGTACACAGTTACCGAGGTGAAAAAGGGTGGATGCTGGTGAGAGCTGGAGAAGTCGACGTCCTATCCCAATATTCAATGGCCAGTACCGAAACCGGTTGAGGGTGAAATTTGTGGTCATTTTTTTCCACCAAACCTTCTATGCTAAAAGACGATGTCGAGAGGTAGGTTCCTTGAAACCCATGAACTGAACTGATTTATGAACGACCCAGACAAATATAGCTAGGTAGGAATGATATATGAAAGCCAGTCTAAAAAACCAATGCAGTATCGATAACCTAGTAAAATAGTAGCGAATAAGTAGACAACAAATATACCTGTCCTCTCGAAAGAGTTAAGGTTTCGGAAGTTAACTGCCGCGAAATGACCATTCCACGAGACTCATCTGCATCAGGACTCATCCCAGATAAACCAAATACACCCCAAGCTTCTGTCAAAGTCAACGACGTCGGGAGCGAGGGCAGAGATGCGTTGTTTATAAAAGCCTGCGTCTCGGCTCCCAAAGACGGTCTAGAAATCCTCCGAGTGTATGTCACGAAAAGACTACTACCTAGTTTTCCCCGGTCGAATGACTCAGAGACATTCCGCCCCGAGGACATACACAACATACACACCCGAATCACGCAAGATCAACCGTGCGGCAAACGCTCCAACTTCCCCCCTACCATCTGCATTGAACTTGTCGATCAATGCTTGCTTTCGACAGCCGCGGCAGACATTGCACTTCCAGGATTTATTTCTCGTCTGTCCTCTGTCGCGATAGCGCAAGGGTCCAACCACGAATATCCTGGAGGTCGGCAGAGAACCGCCATGATATTCCGTCGCCAAGTTCCATGCGAAAAGGGATTGGGTGGAGCGGGCCCCGGTACGAGCGTCTTGTGAGCTTGGTTACGAATCTGTTGGAGAGTACCAAGTGAAAAAAAAATTCAGTTGTCGTAAAAAAGAAGAGAACATTGGCGATGGATGGAGTATGAAAATAACAAAAATGAACCAAGCGAATGTATCAGGAAAAAGTAGAAAAAACATTGTCGCAGATCGGAAGGGAAAAACGAGCTGAAAGAGGTTATCCAAAAGGTCGGAGAAACGGAGGAAAGAATGGGCAATGCCAGCACAAAAAAGACCGCCGACGTCAGCAGACAGAAGAACAGACGTTAACCGCTCCTGGGAAGCTCAACACCACATCATCCAGCAGACTATAGGAGCTGATAGACAGAAGAAATAGAACCGAGCTCGGAGTGGGTGTGAAGAGGCACGAAGGTATATAGAAAGAGCACGCAAAGGCAAATGGACGGCTATCTTACTCACCTGTTCGATGGTGGTGATATTCAAGAACAACAGCTGGATGACGAAAGCAGATCAAACGACCGTCCTTGTGCACTGATAAAGTTATACACAACTTACTCTGACATGATAACTGAACAAGGCTGCTACAGGCCAAATGACAACAGCGCTCAGACAGAATGCTGCAGCACTTCCTGCTCCCTGTGAAGACGAGATAGCTTGCTTGAAACTGATCGGACCAGGAGGGGTCCCTGGACCGCCTCGTTGCGTCAGGAAATATAAATGGGCGACGGAGGTAGCGATGATAAGAAGAAGGTTGATGGTCTACAAACCGAATGAGCAAGTCCGAACAGAATTCATCGCTTCCGTTACTTACCGCAGTCAACAGCAGAACGAAAAACGTTGTGTAATTCCGCCGACCAACACAATTGTTGACCCACTGACAATGGTGATCGCATCCGTCTACGCAGTTGTCACACTAGTGAAAGAACCTCAGCATGGAACGGAGGTGTCTACGCGAAATAGACCGACCATTTTGCAATGACTTGAACGAGGAGGCCGATAAGTCTTACATGTCGGACAGTATTTGACGCGAACACTAACGGACGTGTCATGGTTAGACCTACCGCAAAAAAAAGTAGGTGTACGCACGTATCCGCCCTAACCTTCAAATCCCTAGGCATCGGTGCTCGAACACCACCATCTGACGGTGACGTTGCTGGGTACGGAGGATCAGGATCAAGATTCCGCGGTAGGATACCAGGATCCGTGAAAGCCTACAATTGCAACCATCAGCGTTATCAATGGGAGTAAAAAATGCAGTGAACGTCGTACAGTCTTCAGCATGCTCGAAATAACTATCAGGGCCAAGTAGCCTCCGATACACACCATAACTTTGCCCCCGGCTCCTTCTTGTAACCACCACCACTGACACGTCGAGCCAAACCAAAGTCCGGCAACAGCACAGAGCACAACAAAGGAAACGATGAACGCCCACGGTGAATCGCCTCCGGTGAGTACATGTCCACGTAGAAAGAACTTATTCCGTGAGGGATGTAGCTGCCATTTGCGGATAACCTGACCACGAGGGGTGTACATAGGAACAGCGAAAATATGGTGCTTCTTCTCCTCCGAGTACTGGGCTTTCTTGGAAGGAGTAGGTTTATATCCAGCCGACATAGGAATAGGAGGAAGGAATTTGGGAGTTGTGGTGGTAAAAGAAGAAGGCTCGTGTGAGGACGCGATGGAATGTCTTTTGAGGGAGGAAAAGTGAGTAGTAGTGGGATATCCTCTTTCCACATCATGTATTCTCCGCTTGTCATTTAATGAGCTGAACCCGCCTTCAGAAGAGGCAGAATGTGCGTTTCGGCGATGCGACTGTGTAGCGGGACTCGGTGTAGATGTGGATTTATGTGAATCAATGGAGAGACCTCTGCGAAGATTCAGAACAAGGTCCAAACTTGTCCGTAGACCGCTCCTTGAATGCGGAATCTGAGGCCTAGCAATATGATGGCTGTCCGAGCGGTCTTTACCTGCCGACGTGCTAATCACCACTCGAGGACCTTCCCCTGTGAGCAGAAGTGGCTCTCGGCTTTTCGATGTCTGCTGCTCCTGCATCGACAAGTCACTCGTCTCCCCAATAGCCAGTTCCGAGTTTTCCGCCGTGCTATCCGAGTGTCGTTTGAGGTCCGTGAGTTGAAAAACATCTTTGTCTTCCATCATATGCGAGGACGAAGGTGAATCTGGCGGAGAATAATGTGGTCTGGAAGGCCGAAAAAACGATGCAGAGGGTTGCACACCACCTGCATGCGTTGAGCTGGTGTGCATCGGAAACGTTTGGGTGATGGGGAATGTGGCCGATACTGGCGAGCCTGGGTTCCTTAATTTTGCTACAGCTGAGGCAGGGATGATATTGGGATTGGGAGTTATTGGATGTGAGTTTGTTGTTAAGGGCGTGCTCATGCTTGATGGAAGAGGCAGCTGGCTAGGAGAGTTACGTTTAGAAGGAGAAGGAGGCAAAGAAAAGTTGAAAGAGTGTGGGGACGCCATCTTGGGCTGTGACTCTGAGTAAGACCAGCCCAATTGGTCGCTGTCTACAATTAAAACGGAGGCAAATATATTTTCTCACGGAACAAAGCTTGCTATTTTGGGCTCCGGTTACAATTTTACAAAGTTTTCTTAATTAGTTACATAGTCTGCTGCTCTCTTTCCCGCTATTCTTCCAAATACCACAGCTTCCAATAGTGAAGAGCCTCCGAGCCTGTTCTTACCGTGTACACCACCAATGACTTCTCCGGACGCATATAGCCCGGGAATGGGCTTGCCCGAAGCATCTAAAACATGAGCATCTTCATCAACAAGAATACCCCCCATTGTCTACAGAGTAAATAGCTTATTAGATGTGAGCAGGTACAATCTATCGAGTCAACGCACATAATGCACAACGGGAGTGATTAATGCAACAAGGAATGGTTCTTCCTCATGGATATCTGAATTGTGAAAGTGGGCTATGGAGATAACGTTGATATCCACATTGTAAAAGACGTCAATACGGCTGACTCACTTTTACCATACGGGTCCTTCTCTTGTCCTGAAGCATAGGATTTGTGAGAAGTAAAGGTCGTTTGAAGATCCCTTAATGGAATCTGAATATCCTCGGCTACTTCCTGAAGATTGTTGAATTTCTTCATCAAACCTTTCGAGACATAAAAGTCGCCTTGCAGCGATTCGCGTGAGCAGCTGCGTAGTTGGACATCTGTGACAACTTACAATGAGTTTTGAGCTCTGTCGCAGCTTGCAGGCCTAGCACGAGCCTCACCGGCCCCTGTCCATTCTGAATGACCTCCCACATCTTAGCCGTGACAACGTCCCGCTTCTCCATCTCATCAACAAAACGCGACCCATCTTTCTTCAATAGCAGACCTCCTACGCCTCTGAGAGCTTCGGCAGCTAGGAATTTAGTCTTCGCATCAGGTTGCGCAGGATCAATGAACCCTGTCGGGTGAACTTGTACTTGGTCCATGTCGATCAACACTCCCGGATCTGACGAAAGTGAGGTGACAAGTACATGACCATCGCCAGTCGCATGGTCTCCGTTCACCGTTGGTAGTTGCATGAGATCAGGACGATGGGTAGCAATTAGACCGGTAGAGGAAAAATCAGCCCCAAATCCACTGCGACGGTACTTGAGGAATTATCAGAATTACGATCCAGATAATTAACTTACCCAGTAGCAATCACAACTGGGCCTTGAAGCTTCAGCGTCTGACCTTGTCCATCCTCATACTCAACTCCGGTGACCTTATTCCCAGTTTGCAAGAGTTTTACCACTTTCGAATTCTTCAGGATCTTTGCTCTCTGGTCGGTCCCTTCTTCTTCGATCGCCAACTTCTTCATGAGCGTAGACGTTATTGCCCATCCTGGGGCTCCACCTGTTCCTCGATGAGTTCTCGGGACAGAGTGACCACCCAAGATCGAAACAAGTGATAGATCAACTCCAAAGTTCTTGGTTAGCCATTCGATCGCAGAAGCAGAATTCGAAGTGAGCGCAGTGATCAGATTGGATCTAGCCAATTGGCCTGCGGATTTCGTCGTGTCATCATAGCTGTATGAGGAGCGGTTAATCCCTGCTATGATCCATGGTGACATTGACCTACAAACTATGAGAAGAATCACTGATGTTCAACCGCGCCTGTGTATCTGTTCCAGCACCGTTGATTCCAGAGCTTGCTTTGACAGAGTTCCCGCCTAGACTATAGGGCAGACTGTCGGCGATACATGTTGGCAAAATCAGATACGAGGACTTACGCCGGTTTCTTATCCAAGAGTACGACCTTTCCTCCATGTTCCAACACAGAATGCGCCGCGCTCAATCCGCTCAGTCCACCTCCAACAACAATGACCGGTTCCATTGTGAGTTTCCAGTACGTTACTGGGGATTTGAAGAAAGCAAGGGTGAAAAGAGCCACTGATGCTGAAAGGAGAAATATAATTCGTGGGGTCGTTGGCATATGATCCCTTTTTGTGCATTGAGTCCGTGACGATTTATAAAGAGCAGAGGATTAGGTCTAGATTGAGATCATGACCGACCTGGGTCCTGAGGTTGACAGTACTGTCGGCAAGCCCTAGAACAAGGCCGTAACAGAGCACAAGAACAGAGTCAGTTAATAGATGAAGGATTGGAAGAAATAAGATTGCGGTGGAAGGAGTCAAGGAGTCGGAGGACCGAACTTCGAAGGATTAGATTGATAATTGCGATAAGATAAGATTAGAATGGCTTCCTCTTCCGAAACTATATCCAGTGTCCTCCTTCTCGCATCTCTCCCTTCATTATCTACCCCACACTTCTTGGCGCCCGCTATTGTCTCTGCAGCAACCGCGGCCTCCAGTCGACTTCGTATCGTCCTTTTCTCCAGGCTCTTCGACGTCGATGCCATTTCACACACACATAACTGGGATAATGTTCAGAGACTGTTGACATACGTCTATGTGCAGGCTACGAAGACTGCCCAGGATATGGACAATCCGCTTCTACAAGTAGACGTGCTGCTGAAGGGCATGAGCGGGCAAGAGATACTGCCCGAGAATATTGGAGAAGGTTGTGAAGTTATTTATCGTTTATCCGGAGGTATTGCTATTACTGTCGTCTTTGAACATTCCTCCCTCATACATGGCTACATAGATGTCATAGCTGCAGCTCTTCCACCTTCACTGCTCGAGGTCTCTCACCGTTACATCACCACCACCACAATAGATGAAGGCCGACACACCCCGGAAGCCTCGGAAGACGCTGACATGCCACCCTTATTCCCTGTCGTAGCTCTAGGCGGGACCTTTGACCATCTTCACGCTGGCCACAAGATTCTCCTGAGTATGGCTGCGTGGATAGCCAACCAGAAAGTCATTGTAGGCGTAACCGACTCTACACTTCTAAAGTCGAAATCGAACGCACATGTGCTCGAACCTCTAGAGATGCGTAAAACGAATGTACGGACCTTCCTTGAGCTCTTCAAGCCTGGGCTCGAGTATGATATTGTCACCATTGACGACGTCTACGGACCAACGGGCTGGGATCCTAATATTCAGGCCCTGGTTGTCAGTCGAGAGACTATTAGCGGAGCGGATATGAGTATGCATCCATGATCTGATATCTACGAACGCTTCTCATACTGCCCTCCCTTCTCAGTCGCTACCCACAGGGAAAAGCAACAGCTACCAAAGCTTACCGTCTTCATCATTGATGTAATATCCCATACGTCCTCAAACATCACCGAACAGGACCTCTCTCTCATGCGACAAACGAAAATGAGCAGCACGCATATCAGAAATTGGATTGCTGCACGCGAGAAGCAGCAACAGGAAGCCCAAACACGACTTACAGAAGATGAAACGAAGCCAGTAGAACGAGGTGAATTTGGCTGGATTTCACCGGTCGTTTAGCGTCGTCGCAGAAGAAATGAAGAAAGATCAAGAAGAACCCCTCGTGTATCATGCTGTACTACAGAATATAGAGATTCCTGGAAGAGACAACCGTCCTTCCGATTCACTCTCAGTCGCTATATGCCATGTAGTTCCATCGGTACCCAGGTTTCGATTGAAGGCGATTTACCTGGTTCGTTATCTCTGCACCCTGCCTCACGTCATCTACTGCTTTCTGGCGCCAAACGATTACAGAAGACAGTGAACTCACTTTGGAAGTGAACATGTAAATGTCATTCTCTCTGATGCTATATTAATCAGGTACTGGGATTATTTGCTCTACTTGGGCAAGATTTCACCACCCTCAATGTTCTTGCCCTTCCAACCAGCAAAGGGTCGTTCTAACGTTTTAGTCGTCAACCTCACTTGGCCAGGGCCTAGGACAAAGATACAACATCCTAGAATTTAAGGGCTTAGGTAGGCTTAGGTGCGCACCTAATTCCAGGTACAGATTTCATTATGGAGAGACGAGACTTAAATTATTTATATTAGACTTGAAGCTTAATCTACGGTGATAGCGGCTTTCGAGTGAGGTCATAATTGCTTCAGGTACTTGTTACTTCTCCTCGCGTCTTCAGTATGTTGAACTTGTTGTAAGTCTTCAGGTAATAGATGTTCTTCAACCGACTATGTCTTTCAGCATTCTTCTCAACAAAACCTCGCGCGCGCTCTCCTTTTCTATGTTTGTACGTATATAAACTCGATGCCGGTTCTGATATCAAGATTTCTCTACTGCAAGTATTATTCCATGCCTCTCTTGCCACGTCAAGTCATGATTTTCTTTCGTTCTTCCTCTTACGGATGTGAAGTCTCAACCCTTTTTGAAACGTGACTGACTAACTAGCTACAGCAGGAGGCTACAGCTTGACATGCAGAAATAACCTCGTATCAATCCGGCGATGTGCTACAATCTACAACCTCGCATTTGGTAGCCCTGTCAACAAGAGTTTCTCGTCCACTACTTCATCCATCTGCGCACGTCGTGTATTCTGCCAGAACATGGTGGTCCAAGCAGCCTCACGGCCCGTGGCTACATGTGATGTCGAACAAAATGTGGAAAATCACCATGTTTCTTCCCGTTGTACCACTGGATCCGGGCCAAGAATTAACACTCAACTCATTCGACTCGTGGTTTGTCTTCAATCTCCGTCAGATTACAGTATGCTTCTAGACGAAAGGAAGAAAGGCAGGTGCTCGTATTCCAACCCGCTTGCTGGGTCCACTACAGCTGACCTCCGACAGAGTTAAAATTATCGAATCCTCGAGTCAAGAACTCAAGTTTCGGAAAATCTCTACGGGTTGCAGCCAATCCGCAGTAGCGGTTCGACGTCGTGGTGGGAAATGCACGGGTGTCGCTGGATGCAACACAAGCTCGATTTTGCCTAATATGGACGAGGTCTGACCCAACTAACAAACGTTTCGGTGTCTATTCTTGCTCGTATACGAAGTGACAACTCCGATAACTCAAAGTCAGGTCCAGTGAGGCTCATTACAAGGGAGCCAAAAATACATACACGCGTCTTTCTTGTTCTTCTGAAGACCATCAATTAAAGGCCTACCATGCATACAAAGCAAATGTGCTTGTCTCGAAATATGCGATAAATATCCGACGTGGGCGGCTGTCGTTTTCCGAAGGGCCGTCCCAACCTCTGCTGGTCCTCCAGTGTCTATCCTTTGTCCAAATACTGCAATTCGTTACGCAGGGTACCCACCTTCATGTGCTCTCGACGGAGAATAAACGGTAGAATGCGTGCGTACTCTCTGAGGTTCAGTACTCAGTGCCTGAAACTAACCGAACAAATGTTTCTTTCTGCGAATGATAGAGCTCGAGGGGGTAGTCTTGCGGTCACCTTGCGTTGTGTATAAAAGGTCTTAAACATTCAGACCCCAATCTTCATCGGTCCACACACACAGTCAAGGATGTTCAACTTTGCAGCACTCGTCTCCTTTGCCTTCTTCGCCGTTGCCTACGGTCAACAAATTGGTAACACGCCTTCCTCCTGTGATATTTCTTGCATTTAATCCTGATCAACACTCTTTGCAGGCACGTTGACGGCAGAAACTCACCCTCCGTTGACTTGGCAGGAATGTACCGCCTCTGGATGCACGACTCAGTCATCTACTGTTGTCTTGGACGCGAACTGGCGCTACCTTCACGACGTTTCCAGCTCCACTAACTGTTACGAAGGTAACACCTGGGACACTACTCTCTGCCCTGGTAGGTCATCGAAGTTTCCACCTCTCTTGAATCCTGAATATATGCTGATAATTTCGATCGATAGACCCGACCACTTGTGCCCAAAACTGCGCCCTCGACGGCGCCGACTACGAAGGTTTCCTGGATTCCTGCTTGATTCCTCCACACAATCTAACTGCTCCGCTTACCAGGAACCTACGGTGTTATTGCCAGCGGCGACTCGTTGACCCTCAAATTCGTTACCACCTCTGAACAAAAGAACGTCGGTTCTCGTTTGTACCTCATGGCCCCGGGAAGCACCAGCGAATACCAGTCGTTCAAATTGATCAACCAAGAATTCACTTTCGACGTTGATGTCTCTCAGCTCCCTTGCGGTCTCAATGGAGCCTTGTACTTTTCGCAAATGGATGCCGACGGTGGTGTGGTAAGCCAGTTTCCCCAGAGTAGTATTTGTAGACAGTATCTGACTCGCTTCTGCAGTCCCGATTCCCCACCAACAAGGCTGGAGCTCAGTACGGAACTGGATACTGTGACTCCCAGTGCCCCCACGACATCAAGTTCATTGATGGATTGGTAAGTGAAAGAAAGACTTCTGTTGTTGGTCCACAGATCTCACGCATATATCCAGGCTAACATTGTCGATTGGACTCCCTCGACCAACAACCCCAACACTGGAACTGGAAACACTGGAACCTGCTGCGCTGAGATGGATGTATGCCTTTTGTTTTTTCACTACTCTCCTGGATTGCATTACTGACATTCTTGTCAGATCTGGGAAGCCAACTCTATCTCCGCTGCGGTTACCCCTCACCCTTGCACTGTGACGGGACAGACCTCGTGCACTGGTAGCACTTGCTCTTCCCCGAACTCCACCGCAGGAGTCTGTGACCAGGCCGGATGTGACTTCAACTCTTACCGTCTCGGAGACACGACTTTCTACGGCCCAGGAATGACAGTCGACACCACTCAACCCTTCACCGTCGTCACTCAATTCGTCTCGTCCAACAACGAGAGTACTGGCTCGCTTTCTGCCATTCGCCGGCTCTACGTTCAGAACGGAGTGGTCATCCAAAACTCCGAGACTAACATCCCCGGAATCGACACTACCAATGAGATTGACGCTGACTTCTGTGAACAACAGAAGGCTGCCTTCGGTGACACCGACACGTTCGACTCCAAGGGCGGAATGAGCGGAATGGGAGATGCGATGTCTGCTGGTATGGTTTTGGTACTCAGTCTATGGGATGACTACGCTGTCAACATGCTCTGGCTCGACTCTACCTACCCAACCGACGGCACCACACCTGGAGATTTCCGTGGTACTTGCGCTACCTCGTCCGGCGTACCTGCGACCGTCGAAGCCCAATCTCCTAACGCTCAGGTCATCTTCTCCAACATCAAATTTGGCGCCATTGGTTCGACCTTCTCTTGAAAATTTGTACGTAGAACAGAGCATAGCGAAATGTAGGAACGTGTTTTATACCATACGAATAAAAAGCACGCTCCGAGAACGCACGTCGCACATACATCATCTAGATTATTTGGCGCGCGATAATATGGGCTCACTACGGAGGTTCGCTCTTTTACGACTTAGCATTAGCTATTCAGGGATGCAACAAACGAAAAAGAGACTGTGTTTCAATTTCTACAAACAGGTCTACAAAGACACAACCATGACGGCACTATCAATTTACTCCTGGCCTTTGATGTTTTCGGACTTGTAGGCAGTCTCCTTTCCAGTCTGCACAAACGTTAGCACAAGAAACATTCAATGACTGAAAAGACGGACGTTGTCGTTACGGATAACAAATCGGGGGTCTTGTTCCGAAGCCTAAAAAGGGTGAGTATCCTGAATGTTCGCGTAATGAAGCGACATACGTTGACAGTGTTGCCAGAGCTTCCTGCGGGTTGTTTCTCGGTGATGATGTCGGTGATTTCACCGTGGGTGGTGGAGTTGCCGACGTTGCCTCCACCAATACCTTGGTATTCAACACGGTCACCGACCTGCTAAAAGTGAGTACCGCGAATAGATGATCAACGAACGAGCGTACGTTGTAGTTGTTTTGCGACATCTTGTATGTTTATTTAAGTGAAGATTGGTTGTTGTTGTGTAGATGTGATGGGAGTTCGAGTTGAAGGTTGTGGATGGACTGTTCGCTTTATATAATGGATAGCAGTGAGCTATGACGCATCAGTTGCATCCAGTTTGAGACTTGAACTCATCATAGGAATTCATCGTCTCAGTCCAACAGCCTTAGATAACATTTTTCAAAGTTTCAGCAGCGACAGATCACAGACCGTGTTATATCACGTCAGCAGCCACGGTCACGGAAAATGTGTATATCGATACAGACTGAGTTATGGATACAATCAACCAGAGCGCGAAAAATCAAGTATCAATCTTCGCGTCTTCTCTTCAGCTTGCCCTTACCGTCTCTGCAATGATCGTGAGTCTTCACATCGAAGAACGATACCGAACGACAATTACTCACACGAACGTTTGGTTCTTCCTTTTCCTGCTCTCTTTCTTGGACGCGTTCTTATGCGCCTTGCGACTTGCTGCTGCTTGAGGATTGGTAGCAATTTGTAAGACCCTCGTCTCCTTACGCTCGCGTTGCAGAGCCACAATGTTTTGACGAATTTGGTTGTATACCGAGGAAAATTGGGTCGTTCCCACCTTAGACTGCACGAGATCTCTTAACTCTACCGCTGTGTCTTTGAGTTCGTCTATAAAGCGGGCTTGAGTCATTGTAAGACGTTACAACGAAGGATCTTACTCATTTTAGAATCTCGAATGGTATCGTCCTCAACGATGCGATAAATGGGCGAAAGAACGTGAATGAGGAATCGTTCGAGAGCTGTAGCATCGAGGAATGTAACCATAGCGGCGAACCAGCGAAGCACGGCAAACGGTTGATGGTACCAATTGGGCTAAAGAGCTACTATTGAGATTCTGAAGGGGAACATGAAGACTAGAACGCTCACCCGTCCTGTTGGATACTTCCTTTTGGAGATGAGAGCAGACCTTATCTGATACGACAGCTTGGAGAACATCCAAGGTAAAGGATGGTCTTTTTGAGAGGCGTCGGGATCATCTTCGTTCAACTCATCATCATGTCGATCTTCTTCTGCAGTCAAGTCGTCATCAGTATCCGTTGCGAAGGGAATGGTAGCATAACATCTTCCGATGAAGAATAGATTCTTGACAGTCTGGAGGCTCAGATTATCGTCCAGATGTTCACTTTTCAACTGCTGGCACAGCTTTTGAACAATGGTTCTCATGCCCGAGCTGGACAGCGGCGAGAAATGCGCGCTGCCGTCGGATAGAGGAGTTTGTATCGTTGCAAGGCTGAAGAAGGTCCCAAGTAAACGCGAAGAAGCTGTCCGAACCCATGCATGCGGGAAGAGTAGGTGTTTTACGATTAGGCTCCAGTCTATAGCCTTTGACTCGGTCACGAGTTCCGGACAGACCTTTGTAACTTTTGCTAAAGTCGTCAAACATTGATATGGGAGTTGCCATTCAAGATCGACAGCCATGGAATCAGCGTCGATGCTTTCAACCTGCTTAGCGCTCTCCTCTAACGATGCTTGTACATCCTCGAGTATTGAAGAGGTGAAAGCACCCACTTCTTTCTCGAGTGCATCAACCATCAGCCCGTACGCCTGTGCTGACACACGGACCAGGGGAGTCTGAGTGCGCTGCAGAGACCAAGTGTGCAGATGGGACAGCATCTCAGACTTCTTGCGCTCACCGAGACGACCGACCAGCACTTTGACAAGATGGGCTGCCATTTCTCGGCACTTGGATGAATCATCGTTCGCTAAGACCATGACCAGAGCGATGAAGAGTAAGTCTGAGTACTCCTGGATAAGACCAGTTTGAAATTTGGAGATGATAGCTCCGAGCAATTCTAAGACGCTCTTTCGCCCGCTTTCGAATTCGTACGACAAGTTCTTGGTAAGGAATGTCATCTGGTTGCGAAGCCGACCTTTGCCTTGGGGGTAATCGAGTAGGAACTGTAGCAGAACACTTCGACAGAGTTCCTGTACTTGTGTTGACTGGCTGGTGACCATGATTTCGGAGACCTTGTCCATGATATCGTAAATCTCTGGGACAACGAACTTCCTCGCAACAACAGCACGAAGGATCGCAAATGCAGTGTTTTGACGAGAAGTCTCCTCAATATCCGGTGTGATGATCTCCAGTAGGAAAGTAAGATCTTTCTCCTTGACATTAACAGCCGGTCCATCACGGAATATGGTTGACAGTGTCTTTAGAGCAGTCTGAACCACCTCTGATTCAGTCGTGCCGATTTGTTTCACGATGTCCAAAGTTTGCCTGATGTACACAGGCAAAGAGCTAGACAGGGTCTTCAAAGGACACTTCACGAGACCCACCACCGTTTTCAGGCCAGATATCAGCACAGGAGAACTGGTCGAGTAGAGTGTATCACCAACGGCCACGACCATTGTTTCTAGACGAGACATAACTGCAGTGTCTTGAAAGTCGAATCGATTCCGGCGTAGGGAGGTGTTGAGAAGGTCTAACCCGAAAACCACAAATCTGAAAGCAACAAGTCAGTTTAGGAGGTTACGTTTGACACAAAGGATAGATGTTGATACCGGAAAGAGTTATTGGCAAAATGGTCTGTATGGACAGCAACCTGTCGTTTAGTTTGAACAATAGCATCGTCCTTCACGAGTTGCTTCCTCCGGGGAGCCGCTTGTTGAAGGAAACGGGAATTCTGCGTTATAAGTGTATGGCACAGCGACAGTAGATCCGAGGGCGTAACATGAGTATTCGCGTTCAAACCACTCGCGATATGCTTCAACACCTCGTCGACCGATTGCATTACTTTGATTGATTCTGTCTCGTGCATGATGTCTCTCAGAGGCACAAGGAGCGCATTAATCCTGGCCGAGGAGATGTGTTTGGCAGTGATATGGAACGAATCCAATCCTTTTGATGCAGAGCTCTTTACTTCACGCAGTTTGGTCTTGAATCCTTCTGCCTGAACGTCCTTGCCAGATTCCCCGAATATGACTTCTGCAGATACGAATGCAATGTCGGAAACACTTTCATCGAGGACACCAAACCCTTCTTCCTTAGTCACTTGGGCTAGTAGATGATGAACAGTTGCAGCGAGTATATGAAGATGTGGACCGCGTAGCAACGCAGCTCTCAGCTCTCGGATGATCAACGGCAAGTATTCCGATCCCAGCACGACTGCTATTCGACAAAGGGTATCTCGCGTAAGATCTCTCGTTTCTTGAGATTTGCTGCGTAGAATTTGGCTAGTCGTGGTCAAAAGGCGAGTAATCTGCAATTGTGCAGATTCAAAAGGCAAATGGCGGGCAACTTTGACGATACCCACAGCAATGGGTATCCGCGTGGTGTCCTCCGTGGTCGAATCTCGCGATTCGAGGTAAGCGAGAAGTGACGGGAGAAGGTGGAGGTTGACCGCATCGGCAATCTGGCTGGTTGACTGTAGACCTGGCTTAGAGGGAGACTCGGTAGTCTCGATGTCATCGCTTTCAACATTGTCTTCTTCGACGATCCCTTCGTTACCTCCACTCTCTTCCTGCATAGAGAAAGAAAAGTTCTCGAGAATCGCAACGACCGTTCGTATGTATACCCGCTCCCTCTCGTCTTTCGCCTTGGAAAGGCGAAGATATTTTTGAACCAGTGCATAATAAGACTTCCAGGATAAATGTTTGGCTAATCGACCAGTAGCATTTATCGAGTCGTTGACGAGGTGGTGGTCCAAAGAAGAGGTCTCGACAATGTAATTTGAGATCAAGGGGATGAGGATTTCCGTTAAAGTCGAATTACGCAGCGGCTGCTCGTCACATTGATCTGCCAGTCGACGCAAAGCTCGAGAACGACGATGTAACTGGACATGATGAATGTTGTTGAAGAAATTAGCTTCTTCATCGCCATGAGCCAGAAGAATTCTCATGTCTTGGAGTGATTTGACATGCTCGCATTTTTCAACAGCGTAGGCAATAACACCGAGGACTTCAACGCGAACCATCTCGTTCTTCGACTTCAAGCTATTCTTGAGACCAGGGAAAAGCACTCGTAGGAAAACTTTATCGTGCTCAGCCGAAGTCTGTGCGGTAACAAGGTCAACAAAGTGCCGCATAGAGAACGATGCGTGGTTACGAATGGCTAGTTCTTCAGGATCTTGTATGAAATTGAGCATATTGTAGAGGATAGGGAGCCAGTCAGGAACTGAAAGATTCTGGTAAAGCGACTCGTTCAAGCGAGCGAATGCCGCCAAGCGGCGTTCAAAATCAGGCTCATCCATCCTCTTTAATGAGTAAGCATTCAGATCGTCCATCAGTTGTGCCAGATCCTTCAACGATGTTTGTATTCTTGCAAGATCATGAAATCCGCTAATCAAGCTTAACCGAGCCTGGCGTGAGCGGAGAGATAGGAAGAGCAACGACAACAGCTCATAGACTTGCTGATAGCTGTCGGAAGAAGCGTCTCGAAGTTCAAGAATCAGACCTAGTTGGTGGCCGAGGATTTTGAGTATATCCGTCTTGATCTTTTCCGAAACAACCTTATGTGGCTTGCGAAGTAGAGGGGAGAACAGATGCAGTAGCATGACGGCTTCCTCCGCATTTGTCGAGTACTGAGCAATTTGGGAAAGGATTCCGATCTGTCGTTGGCCTAATGGTGTGGAAATCGAGGCGACACTTTTGGATTGTTTGACAAAGGTGGAGAGGTTCGACAGGAGCAAGGCCACATTTGGCCGTAGAATGGTGTCCAAAATTTCCTCATTGTCATTAGAAAAAGCGATAAGACGATCCACGATGTCAAAAATACGAGAAACAACGGCAGGTTTCACATTAGTCGCAGTCAAACAGCTGAAGATCTTTGGTATGACTTGTTGGTCATATTCGACCAAAAAAGACACCTGTTTGATGTCCAGCGTCCATACGTAGAAAAGCTCGAGCAGAGCGGATGGTGCTTGCGTATTCTCTGTGTCGAGTGACGGGATTCGAGGAGTGATGAAAGCTGCAAACACAGCTTCCATGTATAGTGCAAAATTGAACTCTACGGGGCAGCGGAAGAAATCCGCTAAGCGCTTCAGACCTAACTGTCGAATGGATCGTACGAGCTTGCTTGGTGATGATGAAGGCGCATCATCATCCTCTGCTTCTTCAATGTCTACCTCAACTTCATCTCCGTCAATCTTTCCCTGAGATTTGGCGATGATATCTATGGTGGTGCCCAGCAGGGCATCCCAATATTTGACAAGCCGAGAGCCTAGGTTCTTCAACACATCCCCTAAGAGTGTAAGATACCCGACTAGCTGTCGATTCGAGGCTTCCGAAGAGGTTCGTTGTATAAAAGTATCTTGCCCTTGCCTCAAACCATGTCCTTCGGTAATCGGCCGTAACATCAGATCGACGAGAAGTTCAAGTTCATCACTGGAACATCCTCCAAGAGTTGTCAAGACGGCCGACCGACGATCTGCTCCTCTCGATCGACCCTTCTTCTCGAGCATCATTCCAAACAGCAGTCGGATGACAACATCGAGAACTTCCGATCTATCTTGAGGTTCAATGGAGGATAGATCGAAGGAGGTAAGCTCGTCACGCCATCTGGTATCATCCAGAAGTGTACGAAGCTTCTCTTCATATAAGGACAATGTGCGTTGTTTGTACGTGAAGATGCAAGATAAAGCTGAAGATTGGAGCGTTCGATCAGGGTGTGAGAGAAGGGTAAAGTACAAGGATCGCAAGGATTCGGTCGCATGAAGTGCTTTTGGGTTCGAAAACTTGGAGAAAAGGGAGAGCCAGACGTTGAGCTTGGCTCGAGAAAGTTTCGGTTCGGTCACTGGACCAGTAATGTCAAGGAAAAGCTGAATCAGATCACGATTATGCTTTTCTGCTATCGAGTGACATTCCTCGAAAGTGTGAAGGATCTGATTCTCGTACGAACGCTTGTCCAAACGATCAGTTCCTTGCGAGTCCTGTACGGGGTGGGACCTTGAATGTACGCACAAGAAGGACTCGAAGGGGATAGCTTACTTGTAACAGTTTTTTCCGCCTCAGATTGTTATTCATCCACTGTATGACGACCTCCCTTTGCTTGTGAGCACTGGGATCTCTCCAAGATCGTTCCTCTTCCCAAGGATCATTCGAGTTGCCACCTTCGTCTTTCGCTGAATCATGGTCCTGATGTTTTGATGGCGCTGTATCTTCCTCGAGCGATAGCGCTCTTAAGTCCGTGAACAATACATCCCAAACGACGTTACCGAACCGCTGTGAGAGTTCAAACAAGGCAGTCTGAGCGGGTGACCAGATCGGGCGAAGGTTTACTTTCAGTTGAGCTGGGGTCATATATGAGCACAACCAGTTTGCGTGTAGCGTTTGTGTTCATTACCTGTTAGCCACTGTGCAGATAAACATGCGCTGAGGTTATCGTCTTGCTTCACGGATTGCACTACGCGTCCAATCTTCACTACACGCTCCCTGACACCTTGAACATCTAGTGAGATTTGCTCCCCTTGTAAGCACCGATCGATAACTGCCTGGACATCTGGTGATGTATCGACGAGTGGCGACGCCAAAATCTTGAGTGCGCTCAAGCGCAGCGAACGAGAATGCGATAAAATAGCATTCTTCAGGTGACCATACGTTTCCTGGAAGGGTAAAATTGGCTTTGAAGTATCACTGCAAAGAGCAAATTAGATGGTCTCAAAGAAAAAAGAAAAAGTGAGCATTCCATGATACACACCAAACTTGCTCCAACTCAACCAGAGCCTCAAGGACATTTCTCGACCAAGACCAATGTTCAACACCGAGTTGCAGCCATTGCGTTACATCAACCTGTTGAACCCATTCGGACGCTGGACGTGTGACTAGAGAGCGCAGACAGGCATTGATGTACCAAGCGGCATGAGGGAAGGAATCCATGTCTTCATTGGATGAAAATGATGGTGATGTGTGACTATCTCGGATATATCTATCAGTGAGGGCAGCAAGCGATCGTGAAATGTCGGGAGTAAAGAAGGTCGATAGACATAGTAGATCGTGAAGTTCACTACCCTGGTATCGAGTTGAGACAAAAAGATGACAGTAGACCAAAGGGCTCAACCAACGTACCTTTTCCTCGCTGCTAGTATCGTGTTCATCTTGCACCAGTCCCTCTAGTCTTACGGAAACCCAATCCGCAATCTTTTTCTTCCACACCAAATCCACATCCCCAATTTGCCATTCTGACAAAGCGAAGCCATCAACCTCAACGTGAGACTCGGTTCCACCTCTAACAATCTCCCCGTGCGCCTAAGCAAACCAGGCAGAGCAAGTGACTTCCACCCGCCCCATCGCAGCTCCGCCAGAACACCATGCAACTCTAGACAAAACGTGCTATTTGACTGAGACTCATCGTGCCATAACCGCGCGAGCAGATTCCGACCAGACGACATCCAGATAGACAGATCACCGGTCATGAGAAGCGCTGATGTGAACTTGAGCATGGCAGAGTGCAGATGAGAGGATACAGGAAGGTTTATGCTCATCGTTGAAGCGTATAGTTGGGTAAGGTAGGCAGGGGCTAATCTGGACCCATTTCGAACAGATGCGACGACTGCGGCAACCTCTAGTATCCGTCTGAGCTTTTCCTCCCGTCCATCCTCGGCTGAGGAAGATATCTGGGCGTACTGGGTGACAACTAGCTCTGCAACAGAAGAAAATTGATCTGCGCCTTTGACATGATGAATGAGCGCGGTGAAAACGCGCCGAATGAGGGTATAAGATGCATCGCTCTCCTCACAGGACAGATGAAACTCGAGGAGAGGCGTGATTAGACTTGGAGTGACGGTGTGCAGAGTTTGAGACACGGACTGTATAGAAAAAGTTGAGTTCAAGTGATGGAACGATACTGACTTGTGTACGCACTTTGCAAGCAGATGCTAAACACCAAGCAGCGGCGTCGTCAATGCCTGTTAGATCCTCGGACAGTAGGACCAAAGCTTTTACACGAAGAGCAGCCTTCAACCTTCGCAAAACAGTTCCCCAGACTTCTGCGAGCGCTCTCTGTATTTCAGGAAGGCATTTCGGTAATGTTAGTCGAAAAACAGGCCATGTTTGTTCCAAGAGTACAGAGTCCGTAGAAGGCACAAGCAGATATTTGAAAAGTGCGGACAATGTAGTCAGAAGTGTGGTGAGAACTTCGCTGGAAACCGATCCTGTCGAAAGCTGGAGTAAACGATCGAGCAGTTGTGTATATGCTGGGGCCAGAGTAAGTCGCAAGTCCTGAGCAATTTTTTGGAGAAGGCTGAGCGATTTCAGTTAGAACGGACATAGTATATTCCTAGAGGCCAACGCACTCGAGAAGAGCTTTCAAACCCTCATCGTTTGATGCCGCCTGAGCTTCCAGCCATAAGTCTAACACTTCACGCCAATTATGCAGCAGAAGCGGCAAAGTCGAAGACAGCGGTGCCGATTTTTGAGAAAATTTGATGAAACTGGGGGACAGGTTTAGTTGTTGCCAGTGTAATAACGCCTCGTAAAAATGGGATTGTGTATCCTATGCAAGGTTTTCTTTAAGGCTTCATAGATGAGAGTGTAGAGATACTGACCTCAATCTCGTCATCTGGTTTAGAGTGTGCACTCAGAGCAGAGGGTAGATGAACATCTTTGAGTTCCGCGTTGTAAGATTTGTACTGGCATACAAGTCAATGGTTTGAAAAGGACGATAGCTCGCAGAGCGAACCTTGAATCGTTTAGTAGGAGAAGCATCGACGTCCATCAGGTCCTCATCGTCCAAGCGATGAGTCCTGTCCATTCTTGAGGTGGTCCTGAATTCACTGTCAGCACCTGAAATGATGGTCGGCGTCAAAACAGAAAAAAAACTTGGGCGCCAATTTAAATTACATTGAAGAGTATAGACGCCCGTAATCGTCTTTGTTGAATGTTCTGCAGTCTTACCAGCTACACAGTCGAGCAGGCTTCAGACGCAGCTACTTCAGTTGAACTCTACGGCATCAATGTTTTCTTATCACTCTCTAACCGAGCAAACCGAGCAAACACAAGGGACAAGCCAAAATACAGCCAATTTTATCATAACTCGATATCCTGCAACACTCCCTCCCGTCGGCGGATCCCTGCTAGAAATAGGCCCACAACTCCTATTCGCTGAGCGCTCCATTCGATCAATATCGAAAAGAGAGCATCAGAGATGGTCGTGATTAGTGTTTTGACATGCATCTGCTGGACTACTGGGTACCATAGAAGCTCCTATAAAGTCTCGTTCAAACGACCCCCACTCTCTTCTCTCAACGTCGATCTTTTCTTCTGGTCCAGAAAATCTACCAGTACAGCTCGAGTCATTCTATCTACATAACTACAACCTCGAAACACCAAGATGCGCTTCTACGCTATCCTTGTCGTCTCATCCATCCTGGCTATGGTCCTCGCCGCACCTCACCCGAGTCGTGATCGCGGTACTAGCCTTGTTGAACGTGTACGCCTCACACTCAATGTCCACTTACTCAGAATACTCAGTAACATCTGTGCAACTTCAGAGGGGCAATCAGTTTTCTAAGCAAGGCGGAGATACTCCTAGTTCTTCAACGCCCAACCAGGCTGCGGTCACGCTATTTTCAGGATCGATATCCGAGCCATTGCATGAACGTAGGTGTTTCGGATGACCTTACCTGTCCAATACCCCTCCTCCTAATCATTTCCTTTTCCCAAAGTCAATATAGACGTGAAGAAAATCGGTAAAGAGAGTCTGCCTCGGAAACGGAAAGGAGTTCTTGAAGAAAATCTATTTGGTTTCTTTGACTATCCCCTACAACAGTACAAGAGGAGAACCGACTTGATTCTCAGGGATTTCGGAAAGGACAAGGAGGGTTTCTACAAGCAGCGTAACGATCTGCGGGACAAGAGGAAGGCGGATTGGGCGAGAGATGCCAAGACGGATGAAGGCTACATTTACGTGGATTCGGGTATCTTCCATGACCCACGCGATTCCAAGCTGCCCAATGCTATCGCACAAGCGAAGATATCCGTATCAAAGTTCAACAATTTCAAATACTTGCACTACGTTATCATTTTGCGCAGCCAGACAGCAGAGAGTCCAGCAGCTAGGAAAGCAGCCGGGAATTTCGTGGTAGGAGGAACACTAGTAGGTATGTTTTCAAATTACTGGATTCGACACGTCAAGAGACTGATATAATGTCAATTTTAACAGTTGTCAACTTATTCATACATATGTGCGGGCCACTTTGTAAGACTTTGTATCGTTCTCGAGGTGGTCGCGAATTTAGCACCTGAAATTCGAATCTGATGGTCGGCGTCAAAACAGAAAAAAATTGGGCGCTAATTCAAATTACATTGAAGAGTATAGACGCCCGTAATCGTCTCTGTTGAAGTCTGTTCTGGTCCCTGGAGTCTTACCAGCTACACAGTCGAGCAAGCTTCAGACGCAGCTACTTCAGTTGAACTCTACGGCATCAATGGCTTCCTATTACTCTCTAACCGAGCAAACCGAGCAAACCCAAGGGCCAAGCCAAAATACAGCCAATTTTATCATAGCTCGATCTATCCTGCAACACTCCCTCCCGTCGGCGGATCCCTGCTAGAAACAGGCCCACAACCTCCCACAACTCCTATTCGCTCCATTCGATCATCATCGAAAAGAGCATCAGAGATGGTCGTGATTCGTGTTTTGACATGCATCTGCTGGACTAGTGGGTAACCATAGAAGCTCCTATAAAGTCCTGTTCAAACCCCCCTCTCTCTTCTCTCAACATCGCTCTTTTCTGCTGGTTCAGAAAATAGAAAGTAGAGCTTGAATCATTCTATCTACATAACTACAACCTCGAAACATCAAAATGCGCTTCTACGCTATCCTTGTTGTCTCCTCCATCTTGGCTATGGTCCTCGCCGCACCTCACCCGAATCGTGATCGCGGTACTAGCCTTGTTGAACGTGTACGTCTAGCACTCACTGTTCAATTACTCATAGTAACATTTGTGCAACTTCAGAGGGGCAATCAACTCTCTCAGCAAAGTGGGGATACATCTGGTCCTTCGACGCCCAACCAAGCTGCAGTCACGCCATCTTCAGAATCGAAATCCGAGTCATTACATGAGCGTAGGTGTTCATGGCTCTACCTGTTCGATATCCCTCATAGTAATCATTTTTTTTCAACAAGTCAATATAGACGTGGAGAAAATCGGTCAAGACAGTCTGCCTCGGAAACGGAATGGAATTCAGGGAGGTCAAGGAGATCAAGGAGATCAATTTGGTTTCTTTGACTATCCCCTGCAAGAGTACAACGGGAAGACCGACTTGATTCTCAGGGATTTCGGAAAGAACAAGGCAGCTTTCGACGGGCTGCGCAAGACTCTGGGGGTCGGTACGACAGAGCTGAAGGGTGTTGATGGTTACGAATACGTGGATTCGGGTTTCTTCTATGATCCACGCAACTCTAAGCTGCCCAATAGTGTGGCTCAATCAAAGACTTGGAAGTCCATGAAGTCTGAAAAGCACACCAGCTACGTTGTCATTCTGCAGACAGCAAAGCAACCGGGAACTTCGTGGTTTGAGGAACGTCTGTAGTAGGTATGTTTTCATATGGTTGCACTCATGACGACAAGAGACTGATATAATGTCAATTTCAAAAGTTATATAGTTGTCAACTTCTACCCATGTGCAGGCCACTTTGTATCGGATGTATGTAGCTGAACTACTTCGATGCTTTATTATTCAAGCGCGAAATGCTAGCAAGCGTCAGAGAGTCAAGAAGGTGACACCAATGATACTGAGTATCATGAATGAGTCCGATCAAGAACAAAATTAGTTCCCATTTACAGTGCCATTCTGTAAACATAGACGTTTAATCACAGAAAGTAATAGCAAGGTTGACCTATCGAAGATATTATGTGTCGCCCTGAGCCCAAGAGTGAGAGACATGATATAGTACTCACATTATCAGCCTGGCATGCAACCTGAGCAAAAGTATCGCTGGGTTTGCGAAACGCCAAAGGGCAGCTAGGATTGGTACCTATAGGGATGCTTCAGCAACATTCTCCGAGTTTAGAGAGGATAAGGGGAGCATACAGTCTGTGCCAGCACCATCACAACCGTTATAGTATCTGTAATTTTCGCAAAATCACTATGCATAGAATAAGTTCCAGATAGTGACAAGAAAAACCCACCCAAATCCAGTGGTAACAGAGAATTCATGGCTGATTGAATGTCAGCACTTGTAGACAATCCGTTCATCATATGAACAAACGATGGGCGGACGTACGGGGGGATCAAAGTAATATCAGTGCTCGAACCAGACCCAGGCGTAGTGGGATTGACTAGGGTGGTTTCCACCATAGTACAACCCTCTCCATCAGCACCGCATCCTGTTCGAGCTATCAGTAACTACAACATGGGACATCAAAATCAGGGAACTCTCACCAACGTCGAGGTATCTACAAAGAATCGATGGTTACATATAATACATCTCAACCAAAAGAAACGTTGAAATCAACGAAGTGTAAGTACTCACGCAATGGCCGCCTCGAGAGGTCCTTGAAGATTGAACAAAATATGATCAACTTGGGAGCTTGCCGTGCACAATCGGTGCTTACCGTTAGACGTATATGGTCCTCCCGTTGACAATGTCACCCCATTCCGTTTCAAGCGCGGCTTGATTGACATAGGTGTCAGTGAACCAGGGTTTTGAAACTGCCAGAAGATTCCGAGTACTCACTGTACCTCTTCCGCAACTGTGATCAAGGTGATCAAGTATATCTTCATTCATAATCTTGTTCAAAGAGACAAAAAAATGCTTTACCGATTGACAAAAACAACCGTGTGGGTCTCGGCTTGAACACCAACAACAAACACAATAAGAGCAGCGAATTTAGCAGAGAGCAACATGTCGAGTTTGGACAAGCAACAACGTACTTGGATATCTGTCTTTACTCTCACTTTTATAGAGCAGTGGGGACTCTGGCGAACTGTCCACTGGTCCCACAGTTCTGATGATCGTGGAGTCCCGTCTGTAAGAAGTTTATTTCCAGAGGCATTGAGGAACAAATCTAGATTCCACGTCAAGCATGACCGTCGTATAAGTCGATACTTGTTGAATGAAACAGCCTAAGATGACCAATGACCTTGGTCGATGGACAATCTGAGCGTTTAGAGTGGCAGACCGACTTCATAAAGACTACCTGCCACCTGACAGTGATGATCGATGATGTTCGAACGTTCATCGCGAATACTAGGAATGGACTCAGATAAAAACCTACCACAAGGAAAATACTATAGTGAACCGAGTAGGCTAAGGCCTGCTAAGGCCGAGAAGGAGGGCTTACTGTTAGTGGTATTGGCTCGATGAGACCATAAGTAGCATGGGTCGCCCGTGCAAACTTGAAAGTTACTGCTGCTGCTGCTACTTTCCCCCTATATATGGGTTGTTGATTGGAGTACCACGCAGTTTCTGGTAGTTTCAGGTAGTTTCAGGTGTCCCGATGAGTGTACTGTAGCTCCTAACAATAATTCAACTTTGAGGCAGGAAACGAAGGCGAAGGAGGAGACTGGAAGTGGAACTGCCAGGGTTTGAAATTTGAAGAGGTTTGAAGGTCACCAACAAAATAAGCAATAGCACAGCCACATTTGCAATTTATCCGATGGCACCGCGCTTCAGCTTCAGCCTTGATTTCGAACCTCTTCGAAGTTTGAACGTGTTCAACTGGAGTCAGCCTGGAGTCAGTTTATTGAAGAGTTTCTGTTATATTCGCCAAGGCTGGTTCGGAAGGCGTGTGCTCTCAAAAGATTCATCAGGCCGTACTACCATGATAGCATAAGTAGTTCCTCATCCTGAATTCCAATGACCGCTAGTCGCGAAGGCCGGCACGTCTTTCTTGGAGATTTGGATGATGCCAGACATCAGTGTTGACGAGGAGCCAAGCACCAACCAGAGGCCTCGGTCTCCAAGTTTTGTGTAAGTCCTGTGCATTCTTTTGGCGCACAAAGTCAAATCTATCTCCTACACAGCAATTGCCATTGGAACCGACGGTACAACTTCAAGTAGCAAGAATAAACCAGTCCTTACCAGCCCTATAGTACTCATATACTTTATCCGTATACAGAGTCCTACGACCGCTTCAACAGTCAGCTCCGGTCTTTCTACGTAGTACGTTTCCCTTCGAGGTTGGAAGAGACTGGAAGGGAGCGACAAGAAACGACTTCCGATTCGGAAGTTCCGAAGGCGGGTCTACGTCTCTTGGAGCCGACGGTCGTTTTGGGATCATTAATAAGTAAATGATTGATTTACAATCATTTATAGATTCCTTGGTCTTGCATCGACATCCACCATCCTTTCTTCACCCTCACACTACCACTTCCAACGTTCAACTTCCGCTGGTCGGATACAACTTAAATCCTGGTGGTTTAGAAGTCCCTTCTTTCCTGCAATACCAACCATTTCACTACTACTGCGACATGCGCATATACGTCGGCTTCATTATCGCCTCCATCTTCGCAACTACCTTTGCAGCGCCGGTCCCAGGGCTCTCTCGATACCTTCCATGGCGCTCTAAGGGACCTCAAGGGACCTCCACTTCCCCTCAGGGAGGTTCTACGGCCCCGCAAGGGAGTTCTATGGTCCCTCAAGGGGGCTATATGGGCTCATATCCCTCTACGGTAGATCAACGACATCCGTCGTCCAACAGCCCAAGCAGCGCGAATTCGAACTCCAATTCACCGAAAGAACAGACACAAGGTCTGTATCTGAAATTTTCATACACACTTGGCCAGCTTTACTGATTTGTTTTCTTATCTCAGATCAGGTTCACCTCGACTTCGATAAAATTCCCAAAGTATCAATTCCGAGAGCCAATCCAGAATATTTCGACTATCCAATCCCAGCATCATACGAATATAACGGACAGAAGGGTCCGTTCACCTTGAGAGTCTTTCTCCAAGTCAACTCCGTAGATCCGTCTTACAAGGAAGCAGTCAAGAACGCGAAGAACACGAAGAATTTAGTAGCGGCTGGTTTGTGTGATGTACCAGTGGTGGGATCCCGGCCAGTCATCCTTATTAAGCCAGAAGCGACATCAGCAAAGCCAAAGCCGCTAACGACACCGAAGATAGAGAAAGGTCTGTGTTCAAACTATGGCACCCTTGTCCAGCTTTACTTATCGGTTCTTCGTCTTAGACTCGGTCATTATAGATTTTACGAAATTCCCAAGACCAGAAATTCCCCAATATGATGCAAGATATTTCAACTATCATATTCCAGAATCATACAAATACAAAGGACTACAGGGCCCATTCACCTTGAGAGTATTTCTCCAAGGTTCCTCTGCGGATCCTTTTTACAAGGAACAAGTCAAGGACACGAAGAATTTAGTAGCGGCTGGTTTGTGTGATGTACCAGTGGTGGGATCCCGGCCAGTCATCCTTTTCAAGCCAGAAGATCTGAAGACAGGTCCGTGTCCAAACTATCGTACACTTCTCCAGCTTGTCTTACTGGGTCTTCAGAGCCGAACACAGCACATCCAGAATCGGTATGTCTCAATTGTGTTGGATGACTTGTATCATACGGACTGACGTGGAACTACAAAGTCTCATAAAGGCTATCCTCAAAGAACCAACTATCAGACGTCGAACAAGGTTCCTGCGGTCCCTCAAGGGGGTTATATGGCCTCTCAAAGGGGTCGCCTGGATCCCAATGGGATTTCGCCTCTTAGTTCTCCGGTTGATCTAGAAAAAGCTTCGCCGGTCTCGCCGAACTCACCGGTTCGTTGACAAGAATTCACAGCTCGCATTGAACCCAGACTCACGTTCTCCAGAATTCACAGTTATACGGGTCGCAATTCGGCAGCCATAACCTGGGCTTTGGTAGTACTACGACACCTATAGCGGTGCACGCGTAATTTCGTCGGCGTGTCCATCAGGGTGCTCATTCTTTGGTCACCATCGTACGTCGTTCTCTTATCTCCCCACCTTTTTCCCTTGATTTGATGATATTCGTGTTCAGGATTCTCAAATGTAGTCTGTACGTTCCGAGATATGGTCTTTTGCTCGAGATATTCCTATAGCGCGAAACCAAGCTCCATCCAGTACGACTAGAATGTTGAACATGATCAGACTCATCAGTCTCGCCTCTTGTGTAGTATATTAGTCCAAATTAGCCTGAATAGATATCTCAATTGTTCTTATAGACATGAAATTCTAGATATGCCTCAATCAAGCAATTGACGGTTGACCCTGGTTGACCTCTCAGAAGAAACGATGCACCTCATACGCCCATATGACGAAGTAATTAACCTTAGCCAAGGAGGGGTACTTGGCTAAGGGTCTATCTATGGTTTTCCGTTAGTCGCCTATAACGCAATAATTATTCAATAATTCATGTCCTTAGATGCCATTAAGAATTTCTCTAAGGTGTGAAAATCAAGTTGTTTTACCACTATTGTGATTCGTCATCACTGAATATGGGCGCTCGCCGCTGTGAGCGGAAGACGGAAGGGCAGCTGTCATTTAGCCGATTCCTCCCGCCTATCCCGCCCCCCGCCTATTTACTTCTTGGTGAGCGCACTGCAGAAAACAATGGGGTTGAGACTTGAGAATATTGAGTCACAACCTCAATCTGAGGTGTGAGCCCTTCTATCTATCAAAGAGTACAAGTTTTATCCTGTGTCTTGTGTTGTGATGCCACTGGTTTGTTCTGCTCAGCTGCGATGCACTTCAAGACCCTATTGAATGGGGTGAATGTCTCTGTTTTCCTCCGTACTAACTGTTACTAAGCGCCCATAAAATATAGCCCAGAAGGGTAGATTAACGCCCAGCCAAGCCTCAAAATGGCAGGTTTCCCCATGGTACCTACCCCGGCCATGACTTCTGATGCCCGATATCTCAATCTACATGCGATGTCTTTGTCAATTTTACTGGGAGCTTGCAGGAGCCTCAAGCCATAGCATAGAGCTATTTTAATGAATTTTTGTGGCCTTTAATGATCTAATTCGAGCCGGGTACATTGAGAATGATTGCAGAATCGATACTAAATTTTTCTGACTGAAGATGTGAAGCTTTAGATGGTCTCGCTGTTGTAGTCGACTCTATATGTCTTCAGGAGGCTGGAAAAAAAATTAAGGCCTATTCTTTCCTTACCTTCTTGTTGAATGAGCCATACTGCTTTCAGATCTCTTGCATTGATATCTCAGTAGCAAGACAGACATTGAGCGTGCTGCAAAATCCTTCGAGGAATGACATGAGGATGAGCGGATCTAAAATCTGAGCCCCAGTCAATTTTTTGTGATTCTGCAAGGTGATAAAGTTGAACAGAATCCGACATGGTTCTACAATCGGAAAACTTGCATATCGATACAACATCATGGATCAAATGCTAGCTCATCTAAAGTATGCGATATTTCCAAATCTCGGAGCTCTTCTTCAATCTGCTTTCCTTTTATTGAGCAACTTTC
Organism: Lentinula raphanica; assembly: GCA_027919835.1. Taxonomy (NCBI): domain Eukaryota; kingdom Fungi; phylum Basidiomycota; class Agaricomycetes; order Agaricales; family Omphalotaceae; genus Lentinula; species Lentinula raphanica. The sequence continues at coordinate 30,363 of JANVFP010000006.1, read as the reverse complement.
TGCAGTGTTCCCTCGAGTCCAAATTGATTGCAAAATTTTGCTTTACAATTACTGACAATGAATACTGTTAGCTGTGTACAGTACCAAGAGTGCTAGTGATCGTGCATACACCAAGTGCATCCCTCATGTCGCAATGGATTTCCGGCCAGATGTTGGGCTGAGAATTTGTGGTAGCTGTAAGAACCACTCGTTGATGTTCCTATCTTGAAACTTGGGGATTCTCTCTCCTTTCAGTTGTATGTTATCCAGTCAGTACTCTTTATATGCCTTTGTATGCCAAAGGCGGGCTGGGGCAAAGGCCGCTGTGAGCCTTGATTGAGGAATGTCCTTACCACTCTGCATGTACACAACATTTGTTCGAAGTGAGATCTTCCGTTAGCTCCTCATGTTCAATGTTGTCAAAACCGAGGCGCATAGGCTGAGGCTTTGTCATATGACCGGCCGCAGGCTTACACCCAAACTTGCCTCGCTGTAAAAATTCAGCCTTTGTCCAATCAGCAATGATGCCAACGACGGTCAAGCATAAGATTGGCCGTGGCTATGGCATCATGACAGTAAGTAGGTTTGTTTGATCTAAATTCTAACTCTTCATTCAATGGGCACAAGTAGTACAGTGAGTTTTGAGTGAGGTATAGCATGAACAAGAGGTATAGTCACAGAGGCGGCGGGCAGGCGGGAAAGGTGGGACAACAAGGGCGGGATTGGATTCATGTGATTCAAACCCGATGGCTGCACAGCGCACATATACCCTATATCGGGTGATGGCGTAGTCAAGGGTCTCTCGCGTACATAGATTCAAAAAGACTCGGACATAGCACAACCAAAGCTGAGACAAATTATTGAATATTTATTGCGCTATAGAGAACCGACGGAAAACCATAGATAGAACCTTAGCCAAGTACCCCCCTTGGCTAAGGTTGATTACTTCGTCATATGGGCATATGAGGTGTTGACCTCTCAGAAGAAACGATGTTGATCAAGTTGACGGGCAGGGTTTCGCCGACGCTTGTTTCTGCCACTACTCAACTAGGCTCAGCTATCCTGATACATAAGCGCAACATCAGTGACCCGTGGGCTGTGTTTTCGTATCAACTAATAATTCCCTCGTTTCACTCACTCTTCCGCTCTTCCTCTACCCTTCTCTATCATCTTGCTGCGATTCTCTGCTGGTCGGAGAAATCTTCTTAGTGGCAAAAAATCCAGGTGATCTCTTCAAATTTCTTCCAAGTTTCATGCGCCTTTTCCCTCTGTTTGTCTTTTCGTCTTTGGCGGTCACGGTGTCCGCCGCATCTCTTCCCTATCATATCAATCTTCGCCGTTCGGTCAGTATTCCGAGCGCTTTGAAGTTTTCATGGCGGCAAGGTCCAGCACACCTGACGCCTACTCTACTAGGCAGAATCCGTACGTAGTACGAGCTCCGAAAGGCATCCACCCACTCCTCCTGTAAAGGCTCCATATACCCTTACGGTATCTTACTTTCATTTACTAACATAATTGCGCACGGACTCTCCTACATATAAAAGGCCACGGCCTCTAGATCACACTCCTTAACTCTTACCACCGCCTATATCTGCCTGTCGTACCTACGGACTATATTAAAACCTGTTCGAGCTAGGTATTGGGCAACGGGCCCGGTGAGAGACGCTTTACACTTTTTTTAGCTTGCAGTTATTGTCCATAGGACAACGCTAACCAACAGATATACCACTTGGTATATGATTCGGAACAAGAGGAAGGTCATCACAAACGATACCACTCGGACCACTCGCTCTCAAAGTCGCACCTACCGACTCCTCGAAGACCTTCCCTTCCATCACTCAGAAAATTCGACGCTTTCCACGTCACCATTGCTTACAGCTGCCAACATGTCAGCTACTTTCACGGTTCCCTTGCAAACTCAAAACTTTGAGGTAGGCGAACTCATTTCTCATTTACCAGTACATACCAGTCCACCATCGACATTGACGCACACTCCGTCGTCGAATGTATCTAGACCGAGTCAGCGCCATAGAGCCTCTCCGTGCCACAACCACCTCGGACTATCCGAGCTTTCCTTCCACTTCCGACCGCAGACTGTCTTTACTCCGGTTAGATTTTTGACTCATAAATTCTTGACTCAGTGTACGCAGGTCTTTCGTCGATCACTCCTGATCTTTATTCCGTCGAGTATATAAGCTTATCTACGTTGTACTCTACGGGGACTCTTTTCGAATCGCATAACTTGATCCTGCTAGTTCTGCGTGCTCTTGAGAACTCTCAAAGCTAAGTATTCCTGAAGAATCTGATTTCCGTGTCGCGTTCCCCTTATTCCGATAAGCTACCGCGACATATTTTTTAGCATTCACAAGTTGTGTTATTTGACTTACTAGAAGGCACTCATCCAGTCTGATCAACTGGACCATCCTCTGGTAACGACAGGTTTGAACAATTTTTGCACCGAAACCGAATTTTATTGCTTTTGAATAGATACGATGTCATCTCGTCGAATTTTGCGCTCTCGACGACGTGCCATGAGCGACCCGGCTGTTCCGGGCGCTCTCTCCCACTCTGAGGAGAACTTGGGAAGTTCTCCTCGCCCCGAATCCCCTTTGACGCCGATTGAGTCGGAAGGACCGTCGGTTAATCCTTCGCTGGATGAGCAAGGAATCCGATCCGAGCTGCCTGAGCCGGATCCAGCTGAGTTGAATGAACCAGCTAACGACCCTGTCGAGCCTCCACAATCTGGTGGAGTGGCTGGAGGGCGAGAGAATCCTGTTGAGCGTCCACTCGGTGGAACGGCTGATGGGCGTAACACTTCTGCAGGGAATAGTGCCCCTGAGAAGATTTTTGATATCAATCCTGTAGAAACTGTCAATGGAAAATTCTTGAGCCCTGAACAAGAGCTCACTGTAAAGATGGCCGAAGCCGCTTTGAATGACCAACAGCGTGAAAACTTCACGCGACGCCAGAACTCTGTAAGAATTATTGCCGATGACGAGGAGTCCCATGGCGAGGGACCGTCTTCTGGTAAAGGAAAGGGTGTTGATCCCCGAAACTGGGGAGCTACTCAGTTAGACCACGACGAAATGAATCCAGATGTCCAAGCTCAGATTTTTGCCAGTCTGGGAAATGCCCAAGTGAAGAAAAAGGAAGATTCGAGGGAGAAGCGCTCCCAGATGCATGAAATGTTTGAGGAGTTTCAGGCCTGGCAACACCAGGAAACTGAACGCTTCGAAACGAAGATGAAGGAGCAACTCGAGGAGTTGAAGCGAGAACTTTTCGAGAAGAAGGTGAAACAGGAAATGGAAGAACCAGAAGTGCTTCGTGATATTCCTATCATAGTGGATGAACCTGAACCCAAGCGGGTCAGGATCTCGGTGGAGAATGGTCGAAGGTTGCCAGGGCGACCATCTGAATTGATAGCACCCTCGAGTCATGTAGGGAAGCTGTTCAATCAGATGAGAATTGCTGACCGTGACTATTACTCGGACTCTGATAAAGAGAACGAACCTTGGGCAGACGAAAAACCCACTTGGAAAGCTAAGGGTATGAATATCAAGCCTTTGAAACCCACCGAAATCTTCGACGGGTCTGCGAATCTGCGATCCTTCCAATGGAATATGAGGGAGATTATTGCCTATCTCGAAGATGGACGAGTTCCAGATTATCGACAGGTTGAGGTCGCGTCCCGATTCTTGAAGGGAAAGGCTTACACTTTCTTCGAGCGTATCTGTGGAGAGAACGCGAGTCAATGGACATTGAAAGACTTTTACGAGAAATTGTATGATTTCACATTTCCTATTGATTTCCGCACCGCACCATATTCAGCCAGACTTTTGCAAAAGATTCCGATAACTATCCAAACATGTTTTGCAAAATATCTGGATAGTTATCAGCACTGCCACAAATGAATATTTAAATCATTTAAAAAAGAATTAAAAAATAATAAAAATACTAAAAAACTGGGATTAAGCAACAAATCAGGCACCGACCGTGGGGGTTAGCACTTGTGCTAACCCCCACATAGGGAGGGGTCTGATTTGTTGCCCAACATAAGGAAACTAGGGTTAGGGGTTAGGGGGTTGGGGACTGTTAGGGGTTAGGGGTTGAGGATATTTTTCATGGGTTAGGGGTTAGGGTTAGGGGTTGGGGTTGGGGGTTGGGAGGTAGCCCTAGACCTATATTACATAAGGGGGGTCTCAGTTTTCTCTAAAAATGGCTGGTTCAAGAGATATAAGCAATTCATTATTAAAAATAATATTTTGATTCTTTTTTAAATCATTTAAATATTAGTTTTCTAGTAGGGCCGATGAGTTATCCAGATTTTTTGCAAAACATGTTTGGATAGTTATCGGAATCTTTTGCAAAAGCCTGGCAGAATCAGCTGCGCACCGAGCAGCGTCGTAAGCTCGTAAGCTTGCAGCAGGGGAATCGTCGTGTACGAGAGCATGTTGGTTTCTTCAACAATCTGTGTAATACGGCCGGTACTCTTGATGAACGCCATAAGATAATCTTCTTGTGGGATAGTTTCCATCCCACCATTACTAAAGGCCTTCTCCGGATGGGCCACACTCCAGAGACAAGCTCGTTGCTGGAAATAGTCGAAGACGCCGAAAAGGTTGAATTGATTGAGAATGTAGGGAAGCCTACAGGAAAAATGGAAAGTCCAGCTCAGGCTGGTTCGACCTTCAATTCAAAGCGTCGGTTCGGAGGGCGTACCTTTAACAGTACCGAGAAGGATAGCCCTAAGGGCCAGACTGAAGCCTCGCGCTCTTCGGGTTCGAGGTGGAATGCGAACACGCAGCGGAACTCCTTTACAGGAAAAGACAAGAATTCTGAAAAAGGAAGTCAGTCTTCTTTCCCAAAAGGTTCAGAGAAAGGGAACCGACTTACCGAACAACAAAAGAATGAGTATCGAGCTGCAGGGAAATGTTTCGAATGCGGGGAGGCCGGGCATCGTTCACGCGACTGTCCTAAGAGAAACTCAGTACAGCCTGACGCGAGAAAGAGTAGCGGTCCACCTGGACTCACTACTTACAACATGGAGTTCGAGCTCATTGATGGGAGTTCAGACGAGGCTGAAGTGGTAGAAATGTCTCTCAACCACATAGATTGGTTCCAGGATGTGGAAGACACTTACTATTCAGATGAAAGTGGAAGTGACTCCGATGTATCAATGCAAGATGTATTCCCAACCGAGAACTTCGCGAACGTGGGTGAACGACCCGTGAACCCCCTGCAAAGGGATTGTGATCTGGAGGGCGAGCCTACGGACGATGAAGCAGTAGTCCCGATAGTGAAAGCGTCGTATTCGGCCGTGGAAGCAGTGTACTATGATGCAGATAATGACTACTCTTCGGATGCTTCTGAAAGCGACGCGGAAACTTATGAGACCGATTCGGAGGAGGAATACGCTGCGAAGCGTGGTGAGCCATACCTTCATCCTGAATGGGAGGACTCTTCCTACCTGTTTTTGAGAGTGAGGGATAACTACGATCCCTCACTCATACGCAGTATACGTGACTTGGGTGGAAAGCATTCAATCTTTGCGCTGAGGAAGGAACATTTAGGCTTCTGGAAGAAGGAACTACGAGGCCGAGGCCTTCACAATGAGTTGAATAACTCACACTTTGGCTTCCGGAACGATCCTCAACAACGGTGTTTCGGCGATCCAGTTGCTGAACAATTCGAGTTTTTGCTGCATAAGGGGGCGCCGTACCCTGGAGAGGATGAGACCGACGAATCCTTCACTGATGTGGAGAGGTTCTGTGCGGTGCGCGTTTCGGACACCGAATATATCTTGCTGGACTCTACCTTGGATGAAGGAGACTACTGTATTGATTCGAGAACCCTCCTCGATCCTGACTTCCGGCCGGTCGAATGGTTCAATCGAGTAAGAGAAATTCCGGAGGATCCTATCCTTCACGTTCAGAATGGCAGCACAAAAACGATGGGAGATCCGAGAGGGAAAAGGATTGCCCAAATCCTAAACGGATCTGATGAGTACCCTGGCAGGTATCTGCCCTACCTTGCAGCGGAGCACTACCTATTCGGGGAAACGGGTGAGCAGCGGTTCAACTGCTTCGAGTCTGTTTCCTGCTGTAGGCACTACGTGGTGGAGGACCGACTGTTGAAGTTGAGGTGGCCGTTGTCTTTGAACTTGATCGAGGATCCACGCTTTGATGTCTACCGATGGTATCGAAAACGTCTCGTGGGTCTTTTCCGGGAATGCTTTGCCTGGGATATGTGGCAGGAACCGCCTTTCCTAGAGGAGTTTTTTAGCCTTTTGGATGGTGATGAGCCCGCAGGAACGATGCCAGGAGATCGGTATCTGTTGCATCAGCTAGTCAGGGGCTCATTCAACAGTTTCTCGGATGGAATTCAACTTCAACTCAACGGCGTTCAAGTTCCAGCTGACCAGTACCCGAGTCTACAAAGGAATGCGGCACGCGTTAGAGATCCGGGAAGAAAGGTTGCTCGTCCCATCGTCATCGTTGTTCGTATCAACGGCCATCCTGTGACGGCACTGCTGGACTCCGGCTCTTTGGGTACCTTCATGAGTACTACGCTCTTAGATCAGCTCAAGTTTCGTGTCGAAACGGTGGAACCACCACTCACCTTGCAGTTAGCAGTCCAGGGTTCTCGCTCCAAAATAAATCGACGGGTGTTCGCGAGGTTCGAATACCAGTCCATCGATGAGGAGCGTACTTTCGACGTGGCGAATATCAACTACCCGATGATTTTGGGAACGGACTGGATGTTCCAACATAGTGTCACCATAGGCTTTAACCCATCCCGTGTGGTCATAGGAAGCAATGAAGGCTTACCGTTGAGGGGCCCTACCGTTTCTCAAATCGCGTCGCAGGCTGTTCGTGTCGAAGACGATGAGTTGGAAAAGGCCAGAGAGGAACTACGGGCCTATGCTCGACCCTTGTGTCGAACGATGGCGGAAACGGAGTTGCCTCCCTTGCGGGAGATCAACCATCGCATTCCGCTTATTGATGATTCCTTGATTATTCCTTGGAGGCCGTCGCGTTTACCTGAGAAATTCCGGGAAGATTGGGTTGAGAAGAGGGATGCTTATATCAAGAGTGGTAGGTGGAGAATAACTACCTCTAATAACACCGTTCTGCTTTTACTGATTCCGAAACACGGTTCACAGAAGAATCGCCTCCGCGTGGTAGCCGATTTACGAAGAAGGAACGCCAACACGAGGAAGTTGGCTTCCCCTCTGCCTGATATTGATGGCATCCTATGCCGCGCAGCGCGTGCACGATTCCGTTCGACGATGGATGGGAAGGATGCGTATGAGCAGATTAGGATTGCTCCAGAGGATGTATATAAGACGGCTGTTTCTACGCCAGATGGAAATATGGTTAGTTTGGTGATCCAGCAGGGTGATTGTAACGCACCTTCGACGTATCAGACCCTAATGAATTTCTTGTTCTCCTCCTACCTCGGACGGTTCATGGATGTATACCTTGATGACATTATCGTGTATTCCGAATCCCTGGAAGACCATATTCAGCACATCAAACTCATCATAGACATCCTAGTGAGGGAGAAACTCTACCTGAGTGAGTCGAAGTTGAACTTCCTCGCGTCCGAATTGAAAATATTGGGTCGAATTGTCGATGACGAAGGAATCCGAATGGACCCAGATAAGGTCGACGCGATCTCAAAGTGGAAGACCCCCACGAACAGGGATCTCCTGAGGGGTTTCCTTGGATCCGTTGGATACCTCGCGGATGACATTGCTTCGGTTCGAATCCCTATGGGTCACTTAAGCACTATCACTGGCGACACCGTTCCGTTTCGCTGGGGCTTCAATGAAGAACGTGCTTTTCAGCAGATTAAGGACCTCACTTGCCGTTCAAAGATGCATCATCGAGTCCCTCTAGATTACTCTGAGGGCGCACCTGCCGTGTGGATGGTAACCGATGGTTGCGCTACGGGGATTTCAGGTTGCATTCTGCAAGGAGAGTCATGGAATGAGAGGGCGACCGTCGCCGCGTTCTTTTCAGCGAAATTGAATCCCACCCAGCAGAACTACCCGGTCCATGAGATTGAGATGTTGGCTGGGGTGGAGACGATGCTCAGACACCGCGACATCTTGCAAGGCGTATCTTTCGTATGGGTAACGGATCATAAAGGCCTCATTCATCTAATCAACCAAAAGGACTTGTCTGGTCGACAGGCTCAGTGGTTAGAAAAGATAGCAGAATTCAATTTCAAGATTGAATACTTACCTGGTCAGGACAACGTCTTCGCGGATGCGCTCTCACGCATATACTCCAATGATGCTCCCGGCACTGTGAGGTCGCGTTCTGAATATACCTATCATGACATTTCCAGTAACGACAGATTGGACTTGTCGACGATAACAATCCCATTGCTGGTGGATACTGAAGCGACGTGTTCCATCCCGGACGAGGTATATATCCATGCCATGGAGCTTCGGAAGAATAGACGTCCCTCTGCTAAGAGGGCCGAAATGGAAGACAGAGAAAGAAAGGAAAAGAAGGATACCGGACGTGGCAAAGCGCGTCCTGAGGTGGTGGGGAGAACCCAACCACCACCTGTGGACTCGTTGATCGGGGATCAACGCGTACGTGAGGTGTTACCCAAAATATCTTCCGCGGATCACTCTGATCCTTCGACTTCGGAATCACCTGATATTGTTGATCACCCTCGTTCGCCTACGGAAACCCGGCCTGTGGATTCCTCTTTCCTTCATCTCTTAAGGGACTCCCCTCTGGGTGCTGATGTCTCCAAGCTGGTGCAGAACAAGTACTCCGATGATTCTACCTTTGCGCCTATTCTGGCTAATCCCAAACAATTTTGCAACTTCGAAGTCGAAGATGGGCTTGTCTTTATCAAGATACTCGACCGCCGATTGCTATGCATACCGAAAATCGTTACCAACGGACGGAGTATTCGTGAACTTATTATCAGCGAGGCCCATTCAATTCTGGCGCATCTTAGTACGCGTAAAACTCTTGCATACTTACGCGATCATGTCTGGTGGAAAAGCATGGCGTCGGACGTTCAATCTTATTGTGAGTCTTGTGTAACCTGCGCTACTTCCAAATCGTTGAATCATAAGCCTTATGGGCTGTTGAAAACACTACCAGTCCCTAGTGAACCCTGGGACGTGATAGGCATGGATTTTGTGGGTCCTTTGCCGTTGAGTTCTAACAGGGATGGTTCTTTCGACTCCATAACTACGATTGTGGATCACCTTACGGGTATGGTCCACTTAGTCGCCAGTCGAATAGACTATGGAGCCGTTGATGTAGCAGAGCTGGTTTTCTCTGAGGTGTACAAGCATCATGGTCTGCCAAGGGTCATTGTCAGTGACCGCGATTCCCTATTCACCTCTCGATTCTGGTCGCATCTGCATAAGCTGATAGGTACTCAGCTACGATTATCAAGCTCTTATCATCCGCAGACTGATGGACTGACCGAACGAACCAATCGGACTATCACTCAGATGCTCCGCCAATGTGTAAATGACTTTCAAACTGACTGGGTTTCAAAGCTTCCTGCGGTTGAGTTTGCTATTAACCTCGCTAGATCGGAGTCCACCGGGTTCGCTCCATTCTTCCTTAACACTGGTCGCGTTCCGCGCTCTTTCTTATGGAACAACCCCAAACCTTCCGAATTCCCAGGTGTGAAGAAGTTTGCCAAAAATATGAAAATTGCTATCATTGCGGCTCACGATAGCCTTCTAGCTCACCGCGTGAAGCAGACTCGAGATGAAAACAGGCGAAGGATCCCTTCACCTTTTCAAGATGGGGATCTTGTCTATCTCTCAACCCTGAACCTATCTTTCACAAGAGGCTTGGCCCGTAAACTCCTTCCGAAATTCATTGGCCCTTTCAAGATAATTCAAACACTTGCCGAGACATCTTATCGGTTAGAACTTCCTCCTGACCTCAAGCGTCGTGGAATCCATGATGTCTTTCATGCATCGCTGCTCAGGATTCACATTCCAAATGACGACCGTCTGTTTCCCGGTCGCTCTTACAAACAATTGCTTGGAACGGACGAAGGAGAATGGAAGGTGGACCGCGTATTGACTCATAAAGGCAATCGTGCCGACGCTATGTTCAAGATTCTTTGGAAATCGGGTGACTCGATAATACGCCCATTTTGCGTGCAGGCATGCAATGGCCTAATTTTAACGATTAGAGCCTTGTAGAGTACTAAAGGACTGTAGTGAGCCCGAGCTGACAGTCAAACTTGTATCATGTTAATGCCAGGACGTCAAATACAAGACAGGAAAACACATCCTGACGAATAATAAGAGTTAACACTCGAGTCCCTTGGTCGGGGAGTCCTTCAAGACAAAGCCACCTCTGATATGAGCTATCAAGGGATTATCAACTTAGTTTTCAACGCCTAACGGCCAACTGAGTATGATACTGCACCGAGACGAGCTTAGAACCAATAGATCTATTCGTATTACCAGTGGGGATGGATTATTCAAGGCCCAGACTCAACAGATCTGTTCACTTAGATCGAGTTTCAGGATGGATCAGGTCGCAGGAATGTGACTAAACGGAGAAACAACCAAAGTGTAGCATCCCAGTTACATGTGGACGTTTCCTAGATGGGAAATAGACGCCTGAGATGTACAGCTTTGACCAGGAGTGTTGCAAGGGTAGATCTTTCGACTTCACCATTGTTAAACCTCTGGATCTATTCGATATATGCATATCGTTGGAAAGCTAGAAGCCAAACGAACCTATTGGGACAGGTTTCCCCCCTTTATATGTACTCCCATTCAGTTGGAGAGGCATACAACCGTTCACATAGTGGAATCAAATGAGGAAACGTTTGAGTTACCTGTGCAGGAGCTTATCCGTGCCCTTTAACCACCAGCATGTGGATGGACGCACAGACCAGGTCCGGATTCGAAGGTCAGGCAACTAGATCTCGACGAAGGACCACCCGAAATGGACATTTTACTTGTTTTTATCCCTTTTACTCTCTGTTTCTCTGGTGTTTGTATCGTTTCTCGTCCTATCTTTCCTTATTTGTATCAGATCTCGGACTCCGTTCTCTCAAATCTATAGATCTATTCCATAAAATAGTAAATTGGCTACAGATCTCTTCGTAGAAGTACTTAAGGACGTAGCCTACAACACTTCAGGCACCTACCTCAGATGACCCACTTAGGATGAATAAAACCATCCCATGAATACCCCTTAAGGGGTACTTGGCCATGGGCACGACCAACATGGGATGCCCAGGTTGGGTATCCCAATGCCTTGGGTAGCCCATGGATGGGCAGTCCATACCTTGGGCAGCCCTTAGATGGGCAGACCCTCACTTGGGTAGACCACTCACCTGGGCAGTCCACACCTTGGGCATCCCCTAGATGGGTAAACCACTCAGTTGGGCAGTCCACACCTTGGGTAGCCCTTAGATGGGTAGACCACTCACTTGGGCAGCCCACACCTTGGGTAGTCCAACTTGGGCAGTCCACACCTTGGGCAGTCCATAATTTGGGCAGCCCTTACATGGGAAGACCCACTTGGGCAGACCAGCTGGGACTAAAGTACTCATTCACTCCTGCATGTAATGAATAATGAATAATATGATATTAAAGTTTGTTTTTCGTACATCCAAAAGATATAAAGAATGTGAGTTGTATGTGGATAGTTAAAAGTGAACCTATCAAATGTTTCTATCTCTTCACGAACCCTGCCCCCTTCGATTTGTTCATGGTCATCTGTGAACGCTTTGGAAGAGGATTTGCCTTCAAGCGCTTCGCAGGAGGAGGATCGTCGATGTTAGACAGAGGTGTCTTTCTTTTTGTACCTGCTTTAGACACGTCCCCGAGAGTTTCCTGACCTCTTCGTATAACGAGTTCGTCCCTTCGTTTGACTCGTTCACCCCTCCTATCAACTTGTTCATCCCTCCTAACGACTCGTTCACCCCTCCTATCAACTTGTTCATCCCTCCTAACAACTCGTTCATCCCTCCTAGACACGTCCCCGAGAGTTTCCTGACCTCTTCGTATAGCGAGTTCGTCCCTTCGTTTGACTCGTTCACCCCTCCTATCAACTTGTTCATCCCTCCTAACAACTCGTTCATCCCTCCTAACAACTCGTTCATCCCGTCGATCAACTCGTTCATCCCTCGGAATAACTCGTTCATCCCGTCGATCAACTGGTCCACCGCTCCGAGCAATTCGTTCATCCCTCCGTTCGTCCACTACCGGACCTGTTCTTCCCGCTCTTTGTTGTATAGAACTTCGGGCATGGAGTGGCGGAGCCTGTCTGTTGCGTAGGTGTAATGGAGGAGCATTTTGAGAGACGTGCGATGTTGACCCTATCATCGCATGTTTGGCAGAAAAAGCCGGAGGCTTCAGTCGTTTATGTAAACCTGGTTGTTGAGTCTCCCTCAACGTCGACAGCATCGTTTGACGTTGGGCCGGAACTATTGGAGCTGTTTGACGTTCTTCATGTGAACTTGTTGCATTTGAAGAATTCTTCAACGTTTGTCGTTTAGCTGGCACCACCCGAGCTTGCGGCCCAGAGCGTTGTGGAAAGTGCTTCGTATGTCCAGAACGAGAACGGTTAAGTTTGCTAGAATCTGGCTCTTCATACCACCGATTGAGTACGACGGCATCTGATTCGCTGTCTGGAGAGGGGGGTGGGGAGGTATTATCAAGGAAAAGGGGTTGGAAATGTGAACGGTCGCTGGCGTCGCTTTCGTTGCCCCCCTGATCTTTGTCGTTCGAAGCAACGTCTTCATTGATTATTCCCACCTCCTCCTGATAAAGTTCAGAGTATGACACCGTAACGATGACATTGCCGTCGGTGTCTTCAACGATGGGTAGAGTAGCTTGCTCTTCGAGGTCCATTTTCATTTCATCTAATACAAGGCCAACGGTTCATTAACACCCTTATTTCATGGCTTGAAGGTAAAGACCACTTACCCTCATCCCACGATATGATTTCGAAGCCCTTCTGTGTTGCCGCCTCTTCTAACGCTCTTCTCTCCATCTTTTCTGACACTTCAGTTTGCGCCTCCTCGAAAATTTGCGCAATACGTGGTAAGGCCACCTTGCACAGGTCTGGCGATGTCATCTTGTGGATGCTTTCCACACCCGCTTTGAAGAAGGGAACGTCCACCGGCCAATTGATGATGCGCACATGATACCGATATGCATTTCTTACGAATTGCATTGGCGTCAAGTCATTTTTGGGGTCTTCGTTGAGAACGCGCTCTGTTATACACTTATATCAACACCGTTCGATCTCTTCATAAACACATCTGGATTACTCACCGACATCATAAGAGAAGATCGCCCTTATTGCTTTGCGGTTTCTGTCTCTCCCTGACTTGCCAGCCTTCTTGCTGCAGGTAACCGCTAATTCTGCCAGTTTAGGATCCACTCCTCGCTGTTTCATCTCCTTCATCCTGTACATACTCATTGATTTCATGGGACGTTGAACAAACAGAAGACTTACCTGATCAGTGTCTCTATGTCGGTCAACTGGGATCTCAAATCAACCGCATGAGCTGTGATCACTTGCTGCACGATTGACGAGCACCCCCAACTGAAACTTTGCCTTTTGCCTTCGACATCATGGTCTGTGATGATGACATGTCCCAATAGATGTGCACCGGTGTACCGATATAGTTGCTTCCCCTACCAGGTGTTAGACGAGGCAACATACCGATACTGAGGGCACTTACAATTGCATACAAAGGCTGCAGCATTGATTTCACGGTGCGGCCCAACTTCCCTTTTCCTTTCTTTTCGGTCACAAATGCTTCGTGTTGCGATTCGTACCATTCTATCTGTTTGGCAAACACTTCGCGAGCCAGAGCTTCGTTCTTCTGATCTTTTGGTGGAAGCTTCTCTTTTAGGATTGCAGCATACCGGGCGGCAACAAAGCCAGCCCAATTTGTTACGCCTTTCAATGTTTGGAATTATCAGACCCGTATTGCCCCTCGTTCATGTAAAACCTTGCTTACCTTCATCTGAGGGCTTCACGTCACCGTGGACACGGTACCACGATTCGAATGCGTTGAACGCAGTGAGTTCCCGAGGGGTACTGGTCTTTTCGTCAAGATAACGCCAGCAGGTATGGACGTTTTTCTTTGCACGAGCAGCTATGGCTGCAACCTTCTCTTCGTACTCCTCCTGTACTTTGCGTAGCTCCTCTTTGACGACTCGGGGCAGTTGTCCGGCTTTGTTAGTCCCCTCTCCCTCATCGCTGCCTTCCTCGTTCTCATCTACCTCCTCATTCTCATCTACCTCCTCGTTCTCATCTACCTCCTCGTCGTCGTCCTCTTCAATGTCCTCCTTGTAGGTCCCTTCTCCGTCCTCCTCTTCCACCCCTTCTCCGTCCTCCTCGTCCACTTCCTCTTCATCATTATTCTCTGGGTAGCCGAAGTCACCGTTATTGTCCCCAGCGAAATCTTCTTCATCGAAGTCTCCGTTTGGATCATAGGTACTGGAAGCATAATCCACCAAGGCTTTCGGGGAATTTGAGATATCTCGATCTATGGCCTCTTCGTTGGAATCTCCGAATAACGACTTTGGCGATGCAGGTCTCAACTCTTCCTCTAGATAGCTTTCGCGTATTTGTGCCCAATCGGTGCGCGCCGTGTCTCTCAGAAGTTGATAATGATCGAAGTCGTTGGTTCGAGATATAGCGCGGAGCTCCGCAGGGGCTGTAGATCTTGGTAGATCTTCTTGGTATAGCACTGCCGTTTGCGCTGCATCGTAAAGGCCGTCGTTTAGTTGATGCCAGACGCTATCCGCTGCAAGCTTATCGCAGACGGCTGCCGCAGAATATCTGTCTGCATCGAGGTAGATGTCTTCATTTACAGCCTCCAGTAGCTCCCGGTCTTCTTCATCGAATTCTTCGAGCTCGAAATTGAACAGATCCCCTTCAGGATCAAAAGACAACTCTTCTGGAGGTGCATGGGTAGGGCTGCGTGGTGAAGGGATGTTACGATGAACGGCCGCCGAAGGAGAGGCAGTGCGATGAGAGTTGCCGCGAGACTTGGATTCTGGGTTCGAGATATCGTCCTGGACCGGCGCATGGGCAGGGACAACAACTGAATTGTGGATACCATCAACAGAATGACCCCCCGTGCTAGCCTGGGGCACCTTCGACAAGGAGTCGAGCTCGTTGAGAATATCAGCCATCCCTTCTTCGTCCTCAACGCTGGTAATCTTGCTGAGCAAGCCACACCAGGGGTGCTCCTCCGAAACCGGACGGCCGAATAAAGAGTCCAATGCTTCTTGAGCTTGAGGGAGCGTCATATTCGACGTCAAGAAAGTTCGTAAAACAGCAAAAGCTTCTACGAAGGTGGGATCGTGGTCTGTACGGCTGATGAACATTCAGGAGTTAGTATGACGAAGACTCGTTAATCATGATGCATACCCGGTTTTCTTCGTTGGTGGAGGGACTCTCAGCGCAATGTCCAAAGACGTGGATTTGCGGGGCGAAATCAGTGGACGCGATGTGTTCTTCTCTGCGCTACTTTTCTGAGAAAGTGCTGTCAGCCAGCAGTACTTGATGTAGCTGAACAAGGATTCACTCACAGAGTCTGCTGTCTTCTTCTTACCCTTAACCTTGCCCTTTCCCTTTGTTTTGGATTTGCTCCCGACCTTTTCACCGCCAATCGATGCCACTGTCGACATTCAACATTCAGCGCCAGTCAATATGTTGAGCACAATACTATGAGACGAACCGGCATTCTTCTTCTTCTTTGATTTGCTGTTAACCACCTCAGTAGCAATCACAGTCTCTGCGGCAAAAGTTCAACATCAGCAGGTGTACTAACACTCATTGATAGTTGGATTTACCTCCTCCAGTTGTCTCCTGCTGGTCGTTCGACGTGTGCTGGTCGTTCGACGTGTGCTGAGCGTTTGACGTGTGCTGAGCGTTCGACGCCTGCTGAGCGTTCGACGCCTGCTGAGCGTTCGTCGACTGCTGATCGTTCGTCGAGTCTTGATTCACCAGAGCTCTTGTTTGAGCGCGCGTCCTTGCTCTAGTTTGTGGCATGATGGAAATTTGGGTGAAGGAGTAGATGGAGGCTCTTGTCTTGCTCCCATTATTGATTTTCGTCGTAAGACCACACCATTGTTCAACAACGCTAGCGAAAGGCCCTTGCTATTGTTGATTCGCGTCAAAGGGCCACACCACACTGTAGTTTAACGTCGTTTCGGACGCTCCATTGTTCTAACGTCATTTGGGACGCTGTATGTTCTATCGTTCTTCACTCAACCGCCAGCGACCTTGCAGCAGCCGCACCGTGTCTTATTTGGGCAGCCGACTGATAACACACATTAATTTTATAACGAGTTCTTCATTTTTATAACGAGTTCAGTGTATATTGACGGAAATACTACAGCATGCGAGTACGACTATTTTAAACAAGGACGATTATATTACAACGACTACACGAAAAAAGCCCTCGCAGGAAAACACAGCGAGGTCCCGATAGTTGAGATGATGTTCATCAGATCCTGTCGACAACCAGTTTGACAACCGGAACCTTGGATGTTCTGCGATTTTAGTGTAGCCCACGTATCGTAGAGTTCAGCATACGTACCCCGAGACTGAGTTACTCTATTAGATCTTATGAGAATCGTCCTATGAGAAAGTAGTAGTAGGAGGATGAGGCCTTGACGATGTGAGTGATTTGGACTTTCGAAAGCTTCAACAAAGCTTGTGTAGGCCGTGTGGTCTACGCTTTGCACATGGGAAGAGCGGGTGCAGGAAAGGAGGAGCATGCTGCCTCTTCAACGAAGACTGTGATCTGCTGTGAGGTTTAACAAAATTCTCGAATCCGTAAGGTCTATCGGCTACGTACCTGATGCAGAACTATACCAACCAGATATACCGTTGACAACATCCGAAAGACGTAGACGTAGAGCTATCGAGCAAACCGTCCTGTCGGGTAAAGAGTACACCTGTCCCTGCTGTTTCTCCTCCTCCTCCTCTACACGTTCGCTGGCTATGTAACCAGGAAGTTACGGTTCACGAGGCGGAGAGATTGATTTGCAGTCGTTGATGCTGAGACGGTGGGGAATTGAGCAGGACGATGAGCGATGTCGCGGTATCGGTGAAAGGAGAACGAATGGAGGAGTTGAGAGAGAATATATGATGTCGGTGAACGAATCAAACCAGGTGGGAGAGAACTGCTTCGCCGTTGTCAGTCACAGCGTTGAGCAGCAAGAGCTAGCGAGTAGAGAAGGTAAGAGAGGTCTGACGACGATGAAGAAAGCCTCTTCGCCGTCGTCAGACGAACAGCGTTGGTGATAGTAACGAAAAGAAAGAAAAAATGGTTACGTAATACAAACGAGGGAAAGTTGAAGCCTGCCGAACTAGCAAAGTGTTGCTCATCGCCGAAGTCCCATGATTTCTGGGATGAGCAACACTTTGCTAGTTCGGCAGGCTTCAACTTTCCCTCGTTTGTATTACGTAACCATTACTTCGGCGATGAGCAACACTTTGCTAGTTCGGCAGGCTTCAACTTTCCCTCGTTTGTATTACGTAACCATTTTTTCTTTCTTTTCGTTACTATCACCAACGCTGTGCGGGGGTAAGTCCAATTTCGTCGGTCATTGCGTCGGTATAAGATACAGTAGAGTAGTATCGGTCTTAAGTCACTTTGAATACATGATCGACATCGTTAGCGCAACCGTGAGTGAAGTAAAGACGGCTAAAGGCCCACATTGAGAAGCAAAATTGAGTGAAATGTTGAATAACGCGAAAAGAGATCATGTCGCTGCAACTCATGCTGACGAACTTCGTTATCTCTAGGTGGTAACGTTTGTTTAACGATGGCTGACAACACTCGAGACGTCGAACGTCAGGTTTTTATTCTCGATGAAGCAGAGGAGGAGGAATTGGATTGGGGTGACGAATATGATGATGATGAGGAGTTGGCGGCTCGGGAAGAGGCAGAGCGTGCACGTCAGAAGGCGGAGAGCGTTCAACTCAGAGATCGGAAGGAGAAGACCATGCTAGAAGACGTGGTGTCTCGTTGGGAGAAACGACTCAACGCAACGGAACAGAACACAATCGAACCGGCGAAATCAGCTCCACGTCGCAAAATCCGTCCCCTTCCCAGGTCTTCCCTATCACCCTCGCCTCCCCCATCGCAAATCTTGCCCGAGAAAACCCCACCCCCGCCTGCTCTCCCCACGTATGCTTCGTCTTCAACACGCTATGAAGACTCCAGGTCCGATCCTGGAACGAAAATCGAATCACCTGTCCCTTCGGCCCCTCTTGCATCTTCAGAGGGCTCAGGAGATGTAACTCCTGCAGCTCCTGAAGCGAAAATGCCATCGCCTCCCGCTCCTGCACCAAGTGTGCTTTCCTCCCTTCCTCCTGGCCCTCCTCCGTCTTCAGAGGGCTCAGGAGATGTAACTCCTGCAGCTCCTGAAGTGAAGTACCAGTCTTTCGCCCCTCCTACTCCTTCTCTGTCTTCCGAGGGCTCAGGAGATGTAACTCCTGCAGCACCTGAAGCGAACATACCATGTCCTCCCTCTCCTGCACCTCCGGCTTTCGTCGCCCCTCCTGCTCCTTCTTCTCTGTCTTCCGAGGGCTCAGGAGATGTAACTGCTGCAGCACCTGAAGCGAACATACCATTTCCTCCCGCTCCTGCACCTCCGGCTTTCGTCGCCCCTCCTGCTCCTTCTTCTCTGTCTTCCGAGGGCTCAGGAGATGTAACTCCTGCAGCACCTGAAGCGAAATTACCATTTCCTCCCTCTCCTGCACCTCCGGCTTTCGTCGCCCCTCCTGCTCCTTCTTCTCTGTCTTCCGAGGGCTCAGGAGATGTAACTCCTGCAGCACCTGAAGCGAAATTACCATTTCCTCCCTCTCCTGCACCTCCGGCTTTCGTCGCCCCTCCTGCTCCTTCTTCTCTGTCTTCCGAGGGCTCAGGAGATGTAACTGCTGCAGCACCTGAAGCGAACATACCATGTCCTCCCTCTCCTGCACCTCCGGCTTTCGTCGCCCCTCCTGCTCCTTCTTCTCTGTCTTCCGAGGGCTCAGGAGATGTAACTCCTGCAGCACCTGAAGCGAACATGCCGAATGTATCACGTCCCGCTCCTCCTTCGTCTTCGAATGCCTCAGGAGATTTTACTTCTGAAGCGAAAATGCCATATCCTGCGCCTCCTCCGTCTACCTCTACAGAGGGCACCGGAGGTTTATCTTCTAATGCTACTACAGCACATCCATCGTATTCCGGGGCTCCGCAAGTATCATCTGCACAGCTCAAACCGTCTCAACATATGTCGCGAGTGTCTCCTCCTCCAGACCTCCCATTGTGGATTTTACCCCCACCCACGACGAATTTCTGGGAGCCGAATAGCAAATACTTCACGCTAGTTGACGATACTTGGTATGCTGATGATTCTTCATTATGCCCACCGGGCTATGAATATAGGGAGCGTGAAGGTGGATTCTTTCGTCACGACCGTGGCTCAACTCCTTCGCCTCTTCCTCCTACTACATCGTCTGGAGATCCGACTATAATCGTTATCGATGATGTTGAGGCGAAATCCGTGACTGCTGCTGGGAGTGCGGCTCATCCGATCGCAATCGATGTTGACATTGACGGGGGTGTTCCAATGGATGTTGACCCCGTGCAAGTGTCATCTCCGAACAACGGCGATGGAGACTATATCATGGCAGACCTTCCTTCTGGCCAAACGTATGTACAATAACACTTTGATTAGTTTGAGTCTTCATTGAACTTTTCTTTCAGTGCCACCGATGAACATGACGACGACAATGACAACGGTGATGATGACGATGAGGAGTTCGAGGGCAATGCGTTCGACATGACAGAGGAGCAAAGACCATCACGTCCTGACATCGGGGCCATTCCATTATCATGTATATCATGTTCGCTGTAAGGTATGACCCTACTTAACATCTATCGTTCGTCACTCCGAGATTCAATTTGATTCTTTTTACTTAGAGGGGTTTTGAACGAGCGATAGTGAAACGCATCAACGATGATATTGCCTCCGAAACAATCCCTCTCAATCTCATTCGCGCCGCGTTCATCTCGCTATTTCCTGGCGGATTTTACCTTCAAACGCGCAGCATGTTACCTGGGAATGTACCGCTAGCATTGTATCTCAATCTTATACCGGACCTCATTTATCCCCGTGGCAAAAGAATCTCTGTAAGCCCGGCCACCCTCGACGATCCTCCGTCCACGATATCACAGTTGTGGGAGGAGTGGGATAGGCTCGGTCTTGGAATGCCCCTTCACACGTTGGTGGATGATCTTTCGGGCACTGAAGATTCTCAACGGAGGTTCTATGCTACTACTTTTCGACCGGGGACTTGGGTGGTGCCTACGAAGGGTAGGTATCGGGGAGATATGGGACTGGTGGTGTTCGATGATTTTGATGAGATTGATGAAAGTACAGAGTGTTTGGTACTCTTCATACCCCGTCCGAACTTTAGCAAAAACCACCCTCTCTATCCATTCAAGTCCTCTGACCCCGAACCATCCCGCCAGTCCCAGACTACTTCAGAAGAGGTGTATAACCAGAGTACTCCAACTGCGCGCGAGTCTCGCTTCGAGCTACCAGACTTCGAAGAGGCGGGATTCCCGCTCCCAGTTGAACCCCGAATTCCTAAAATGACTGTATCTGCCAAATATCGAAACATCAAACGGCCTCCTCAGCTCATCTTCCACTTCGACTTCGAAAAGAATCTGGAAGTTCAATGGAAATCGTTTTGTTCTTGTAACCCTAAACTCAAGGACGTCACCTTTGAAGCTAGGTGCTCTCAGCAATGCGAAACTCCTCTCACATGCCAACATCAACCACACTACCGGAAGCGCTTCATGTTTGATAAAGTGGTCATACGTGGTGGCCTCGCACTTGTGCGACATCCGTTGTCTGATCTCAAGATCGCTGAGAGCATCGATGATTTAACGTTAAAGAGGTTTTTGCAGTACCCTATTCCAGATATGCAACAAAGTCGTCTACCCCCTTCGCGTACATGGTCTTTCTTTGCGGGTGAGACTGTCGTCTACGTTCCAGAAGGGTCGGGACTTGGAGAGGTGAAGACAGGAGAGCAGGGAATAATTCAAAAGGATGGGTTGTTGGAGTGTGAGGTTCTATTTTCACACAGCCAGGCCAACATATCTGTTCTCAAACGTCATTTGCGGAAAAAGTGGAGGTTGGGTCAGATTGTGGAACTCTCTCCTCACACTCCATCTGTCGTGCTACGCACTCGAGAACAGCTGGGCTACTCTGGAGTTTCAACACTCAACGAAGAACAAATCAACCCAGCAGGTAAAACTGGACTCGTCACCAAGGTCAAATTGCATGAAATCGAGGTCTGGTTGACCGATATCAACTCCATCTGCACCGTTCATCCCAACTCTGTACAAGAGGTAGCAGGATCTGCAGAACTTTCTGGTCTGGAATCTGGATTTCAACCCAAGACGTCTAATTTGGGGGCTACCATCGCTCTCAAACCCTATCTTTTGGCAATCCAGAAGATTGGAGACCTCGACCAGAAGGCAGACCTAGCCGAACTGGCCGATTCTTTCATATCCCGTGAAGTGAACCGTTTTGACCTGAGACGACTCCAAAACCGTAACGCAGCGGATACTTCTACACTCTCTTCCATCGATCAAATGATCTCCTTTGTCAATCCCACTATTCGCTCTACGCTACTAGGTTATCTAGTGACTGAAGGCACAGTTCCTCGTACAGAGTACACCGGACGAATACCTTGGCTGCATCAGGAGGTCAAACCAATCACTGGGGAACGGAAGGGATATTTGGGCATGGTGTTGGATGTAAAATCTGACTGGAAAAACACAAAGAGTGGCCTTCTTGTACTCATTCGATTCCAAACTCCTTCATTAGTCGGCAACCTCGAAGAGTGGTATGATTATGATCAGCTGCGACGGGTGGATAACGGCGGGTTCATTCATGAATCCAGCTTCACCAAGAAGACCAGCTCATATTTCAACTTGCGAATGGGTTACATACCTCGGCACCAAGAAAATGAAACCCCAATCACACCTCTTCCGCTTGAATCAGCAGATGGCAGTCGTACACCAATGAGACATTGGACAGCTTTTGACTACAGTGTTCCCGCATGGGATCCAAGCTCTCGTACACCAAACCCATATGCTTCATCTTCATCTTCATCGGCTTCTGCTCCTCTGCCACCAAAGCACTGGATTCTGGATCGTCGTATTTGCCAAGGTCTTGGGGGAAGAGATATATGGGTAAATGTTCGTTCTGAGAAGGATGCAGTTCGGGTTGCTTTGCACATCGGGTCCAGTGGTGAAGTTGTGGTATCTACTCAGGACAGTCATGTAGGAGGCCTCAAAGTGAATGTCGCAACACGGGAAGTGGATCCAAGAGCTATTCTTTCCAATCCTCGATGCAGTAAAGTCACGAAGGGTCATTCGGCGAGTGGTCTTTACATCATATGTGAAGGCGAACATACAGGGAAGCTTGTCCGACGGGCGAATTACTTCGCGGAAGGAAATTTGTGAGTGTTGCAGGTAATGCGCCCGAAGTTTCACCCAGAGCGGAGAAAGCAATTCTCTGTAGAGATTGATGATGGTGACCCGGTGCTGAAGAGAATACCGGGCAATGCGCTTGTCATGGTTCATGAGTCACGATCAGATTCTGAAGCTGGGAACAAGATGATGTGCATTGTGCGTAAAGCTGCGGGAGGAAATACCAACGGTTACGACGTCGATGGGCATGGACGCATAGTCAAGCTAGGACACACTTAGAAGTATCTCTCATCAGACAATATCTACATATAACAGCTTGTATCTTTCGGTATAATCTATATAACAGTTTGTAATTTCTAATGTTTGAATATATGTACCAACTGATAGAAACCGACGTTCATGCGCGAACACATTTGAAGCTGGTCCTGCATGACCTTAAACTGCGTAGCGTTGGCCATTGGAATGCTGGACCAATATATGTACTAACTGATAGAAACCGACGTCCATGTGCGAACACATTTGAAGCTGGTCCTGCATGACCTTAAACTGCGTAGCGTTGGCCGTTGGAATGCTGGACCAATATATGTACTAACTGATAGAAACCAACGTCCATGTGCGAACACATTTGAAGCTGGTCCTGCATGACCTTAAACTGCGTAGCGTTGGCCGTTGGAACGCTGGACCAAAGTTCTTTCACCACCAGTGCGCCTCACAATAGCATGTCCGAAACGAGGTTGGAACCACGCTTGTCTTACCACACACCGCTTGGACAATGGAGCGATGCCACTATAAAATGCAACATACATTGCCACTGACTGATCCTGCTCAACGTTCATCATCCTCTTGGTAGGTGGAATTTATAGCCCGACCCAACTGTGACTTACCACCCTTGCCTTTGGCATAGAAATGCCTCGTGAACCAACGATCAAGAGCTATCACTCATCCCCGCAACCACATCCGAGCATGTTTGGTAGGCCTCACCGTCTGAAGCCTAAGCCCGTGGGCTGGCGTCAGTTTGTCGAAGACGACTTCGATCCATCTGCTGCCTCTTCTCCTACTCTGTCCTCCAGGAACCGTGTTCGCGGTTCCCCCATTATCGGCTATCCTGCTCTTGGGACCAAGGCTGCTCCTACGTCAACTCCTTTGCACCGAAGGTTGACAAAATTGAGCAAACAGGCAAGGACTGACCTTCTGCGGTCACCGGAGTTCATCGACGATAATCAGACTGGCACACCCACTTCCTCACCTCCTCCCTCTTCACCTACTCCATCCTCGCGAAACCGTTCAGCACTATTGCGCCCAAGTTTGATGAAACCCTCACCCGCACCAACCATGCGTTCCCTCACCCACGCTCATCCTCTCGCTGGTTGGGAACCACCTAGTGACCCGGCAATGTGCGATCTTACCTTCGAAGATCATCTGATTCTCCTCGACGTTATGGCTGGTATCCGACAGCCCAAGGTCGACACTTCTGCCATAGCTAGCGAGTACGAGGTCCAAACGATGGCTTGCAGTGACTACCCGAAGTTGATCAAAATCCGAAAGGAGCTCCTTGCCTTATCAAAGACTGTCAACCCTTTTGCGACCCAACGCCTTGTAGATCGCATGGAGTTACAGATGGAGGCGTTGGCTCGTATTGCTGACAGGCCGATGAACCATCCCAAATATCGTGCACTGCCTCATCCTGACTACGTCCCATGGATCCCACCCACTGATGCTTCCAAGAATTGGGTGCAGTTAGAGAAGTTCCTTCTGCGTCACGATCCTGAAGGCTTTCACGGAATTCATCAGCAGTTCGTGATTCGACTCAAGGAAATCAGTGATTGGTCGTCCTGGTCCGTTAAGATTGACCGATTTGACCATCTCTTTGGTAAAGAAGAGTTGAGCGAGTCTGACTTGATATACACACTCCCGAACGAGATTTTTGGACAAGCTTGCCATCATTTTATCAATTGCCATTATGGTATCAATGTAGCCAAAAAATCAGAGTAGACATTGCGTTGTAGATTCATCTTACAATACACTCCTGATTGTATGTTACATCTACTTCCAAATAAAATGAACTGTTTTCGAACGTTTACAATCCAAAGCTGGAGACCGTGATATTCTACTGTGGTTGTTTGCTTGGAGGACCACGACTGCGCAGAGCCGGAACAAGTAAAGCCCAACAATAAAGATCATTAACATGTCGCGTCCGCAATGACGTTAAACTAGCAGGTGGGGTGGTTGAGACCGTTCATTGTCCTCCACCGGGGGCAACCATCTCACGACCGCCACTGGTATTCCTCTCTCCTACTCTAGCATGTCTCGTGCACGTCTTCCAAAACATTTTCGAGCGAACGATCAGAGCCCCGTTGCCACCACCAAAGAGTCCTACAGCCTCATAGGATGTCGCTCGCGTTCAAGTTCGCCATCAAAACGGGGCAAAGAAACGACTCCAGGGCTCTTTGTCACTGCTGGAGGATCTTTCACTCAACGTTTTCCACTTCCGACTCCTCGAGGACAAGTAGGCTTCCGAATGCGCCCTTACTCGGAATCTGAAACCGTGGAACCTACGACGCCTAAAAAACATCGACATGAATCTGGAGAGACCATGACGTTGCAACTTACGCCAACTGCCCCTGCACCCCCAGAAACCACTCATCGGCGCAAACGCATTACGCAGTACAAACGATGGTCTGAAGAAACCATCCCTCGTCTGGTCCGGGTATATCTAGAATATATCCAGTCTTCCAGTAACTTGGCAGATCGGCCTGGTGAAGTTCTGGAGGATTGCGTTTGTATGAGTCAACCGAGGGAGCTCAAGGTCGTGGTAGTGCGATTCCATGGTAAGCATTATGATTGTATTCAGATTATCGAGCATCACTGAGACTGGCAGTAGAGTTGCAACATTTGAAGCTTCGCATATGCTCTTGTCTTCCTGCAGCCGTCCAGCTCATGAAATTGGGCCTATTTGGATGTGCACCACTACAACCGTCTTTGGCGGTGGATCTCAGAGTCCTCGACTTCGTGACACGCCTGAACCTTCGCGTTTCTCCAAATAACACCGCTTGGTGCAGTGCGCTGCAAGATTTTCTCCAAAATCAAGGATATCATCTGCATAGCCAGGTGATCACTGTTACGCATACTCTCTATACTACCCTATATTGATTTTTTTTCTAGGATCCTCTGCGTCGCCGTTTTGCGAATGCTCTACAATGGTTTAATACTTTACAAGATGTCGCTACTCGGTACATCGATCGTGTGATCGAAGACTCGAGAACATCATCCCAGACACCAGCAACGCCATCTACCAACGATGCTGATGATCATCGCCAGTCCAAGCGCGCTCGTCACATTACCGAGGGAGAAAATGAAGCAGATACCAAGTTACAACCTAGTGAATATCTGCGGCGGCGATGCCCTTTGTGCTTTGGTGGAACTAGTACCTTGGACAATGAGTGAGTGTTGTCATTTGTTGAACGTGGAAATGAACTAAAAACTTTCTGGTCAGTCTATCTTGCATTGTGTGTCTCGACGCTTGCTTTACACAGAAGAACAATGCACGTTCACATCGGGACCCAGAGAGGCAGCATCCCAGATCCGTATTCATCCCCGAGTCTGACGTTGCTACCTGGCAACATTTCGTGGAAAGTGTACGCCCAACAGATCCCACTTCAAAGCCAAAGAAAACCCAAGAAGAGGATGACGGGTATGAAGGTTCGCTTCGAGTCCCAAAATCTGTTCTGGATGCTTGTGAAGGCAGTTTCACGGCTGCTGACGGAGCCCGACGCAAAGCAAGTACTCAGTTCTTTGACTCAACCGGTCTCATGGGCCTCTTGTGTCGTCACGATCGTGTACTTTGGCTGGTCAATATCACGACTCCCGGTGAACGACAGCACTACGCACTTGCTTTGATCGACGCTCTATTTCAACATCTCCCAACGTCTTATACTGTCGGACTTCTCTATGACATTGGCTGCTCCTTGGAGCGAAGTTGCATCAAATGGGGTTTCATCAAAGATTATCTACCCCGTATCGCATTCGCCATCTCCGTTTTCCATGCCTTTGGTCATAACTGGGCCTGCCAATGCATCTACCAC
This sequence comes from Lentinula raphanica, assembly GCA_027919835.1. Taxonomy (NCBI): domain Eukaryota; kingdom Fungi; phylum Basidiomycota; class Agaricomycetes; order Agaricales; family Omphalotaceae; genus Lentinula; species Lentinula raphanica. The sequence goes on along the minus strand of JANVFP010000006.1, from coordinate 3,802 downwards.
CCCCGCAAGTGTAAAGGCTTTGGGCTGTCTGACGGCGAAGGATGCGAGCGATTTTGGCATTCCATTAGTAGACTTGTACCTTATCTTCGAGTTTGTGGTGTACGTGCTTTCACTGCGGATTCTTGAACTCAAGTCTTACAATCTTTTCCTTAGCACTATCTTCGCCTGTATTCACTTGATACTCAAATTCAACATGCTGATCAAGAAAGCCTGTGGGGACTAGCGACATGGATTGTTCGGAAGTGGAAACTCGCAGAGGCTAAACGCATAGATGGCGAGAAGGATGTGCATTTCTCAATGAAAAATCCTGACTTCCTGCGTGCCCAATGGGCAGAGCAGGTGAAATATCAGACGCGACCTTTACCAAGTACGTCTATCTATATTCGTTTCCTGAAAGATACACGAAATGAAATTTGCGCACAGGTCAATCTCTGAATGCAGCTAAGAAGGCAGCGCAGGATGCAGTCCGACTTCGAAACGTCAGAGACACCCTCAGAGACCGAGTCCGCCGACTAGAAGCAATCGCTACTGACCTCGACGCAGAGCCTTATGAAGTAGAAGAAGCTCAAGCTGATCTTGATGGGCAGAAGTCCAAACTCCAGAAAGCAGAAAAAGATCTGCGGGTGAAGGAACGATCTCTTGGAATAGAAGCCAATGCAGAGTATCGCAAGGTGGCATCTAGTCCTTTCATAGCCGCGCGTCTTAATGCCAAAGCAGTGAAGATCCGTCTACGAGAGAAACTGAAAGCAAGGAAATTCGAACGTGACCGTTTGGAACGGTCATTCCGACGTCAAATCAGTAGTGAGTGGCTTTGTGCTTGGGCGTTTGAAGTTGACTTCATATTTCATGATATGTACAGGTTCAGAACGTCGACTACAGGCTCACACTGCAGATGCGGTCAAACGACGCGATCCTGGTATTGAATCCTTGGCGCGTACTTACAACAAATTATGCGTGAAGATTTCGAACTTAATTCAAGGCGGAAATGCACCGCGACATGCCGTTGCCCCACGGAGCATTCCAACAAAAGAGTTGTTCACATTCGACGTTGATGATTCTATCTGGGATGACGTAGGCCTGGATGAGAACACTAACGTGTTCGATGTCCCTCCATGGCTGGGAGACGATCAAGTGCGTACTGGGATACGAGGTATTCTACTTCGTGACCGGTGTGATGAAGAGTTACGCCGTTTGACTCATGAACGTCGAGTAATGCGGGAATGGTTTGCGGAAGAGTGGAGCTTACTTGAGAAGACGATTGAGGATGTACATGAGTCTGGTATGTCATTGCTGCTTGATCGAGTGAATGGAGTTAACATGCTTTTAAAACAGAGAAACACATACTTTATCAACTACAACTACGGCGTTCAGACATGTGCCGCCTATGTGTGGTTTGGGAAAGGACACTTTCCAGTCTGCCACCGGATTACAAGCTCCTGCCATGGGGTCCCTCAGAAACAGACTTAAGCATTGCAGCAGCAAAAATAGACTCAGATTATATATCGAAGGCTGAAGAGGAGGAGGATGGGGAAGTATATGATGAGATAGAGGATGAAGAATTGGACTTTGGGCTTTTAGAATGCATGGATGCATTAGATCTTACAGAGGCTTATGATACCGAAGATGAAGTTGATGTATAACTGGTTTGAATACATTTAGTTTTAAAGGTAACCTTGACAGTATAATATGTGTGAGGCAGTGAAGATAAATATAACAATGGCAATGGGATTTCCAAGTTGGTCTGCCCAAGGTGTGGACTGCCCAAGTTGGACTACCCAAGGTGTGGGCTGCCCAAGTGAGTGGGATACCCATCTAAGGGCTGCCCAAGGTGTGGACTGCCCAAGTGAGTGGTCTACCCATCTGGGGGATGCCCAATGTATGGACTGCCCAAGTGAGTGGTCTACCCATCTAAGGGCTGCCCAAAGTGTGGACTGCCCAAGTGGGTGGTCTACCCATCTAAGGGCTGCCCAAAGTGTGGACTGCCCCTCCATGGGCTACCCAAGGCATTGGGATACCCAACTTGGGCATCCCATGTTGGTCGTGCCCATGGCCAAGTACCCCTTAGGGGGTATTCATGGGATGGTTTTATTCATCCTAAGTGGGTCTTCATAAGTAGGTGCCTGAAGTGCCTACAAAAATATATTCAGGTTTTGTGCCCAGTTTCTCTGACTAGCTAACCTTTGCTCTCATACGTGAGGAGTAAAGGCTTTGTAAGCCGGGCGGTCTTCGAAAGTGGTTGTGAAATTCTCATCTCGTTAGGCCCGATATCTTGTCAGTTGATAAAGTCTCAGCTAGATTTGAATCGAAGGTAGACTCCTATCGTGGAGATACAGAGGGCTTGGTTCTCGGTTGTTCCAAGTGAGCGTTCAGAGTTTCGGTGGCTCTGTTCAAGCAGACGTGTGGTGATTGGTGATCCATACGAGCTGTGAAGGTTTCCTGTGATCGGTGATCAGTAGATCTTCAACCTGGTTCTGATAGTATTTGTGTGGTCATAAAGTCTGATCTATACGAGTTCTCTCGTTCCTTGTAAACCCTTTGAGTGGATCACTCACCCCCTTCGAGTCCAGATCAAAAGATCTGTACTTCCGTGTCACTTCGCTCTGTTGACCTGTATTGCGGATCCAGTAGATCTTTTAGGACTACCAGTTCGTTCTAAGGTATAAGATCGTGCGGAATCTCTGACAACGCCCCACACCTCGCTTAAATACATTTGACAAACGACATAAGAAGTATATTGGTGATCAGTGTTCAGTGATAAAGTCACTAGGTCATTAGATCTATCCAACGAAGCATTAAATTGCACCCTTCATATCCTCGTTATCTGGAGCCCACCGCGAGGGGTGGAATCTATATTTTGGAACGAACTCGAGAGATCTATCGATTTCTCAAACCATTGCCTTAGGTCGAACTTTGTTTGATCTTAAAAATAGCTCCAAGGGAGTCTCGGACGTCGAAGAACGCAGGTTCTTTAGATTACTTTGATCCAGAGGTGCAAGCCCCGGATAAAAGAAAACGTGTTACAAAGAAGCCTACGGTTCCTGTCTACGATCCGAAGAACCTCGGACGAGCAAAAAGCAATCCAGATAACGGGACTGCTGCTAGATCTGCTTCTGAAGTTCCAAGAACGAACAGATCTGGTGTAGTGCAAGGAAGCAGTAGACGTCAGGCAGTTACTGCTGAACCAGTCGATTTGACTAGTTTGAATCCTACATTACCAAACTCTATTTCTTTTGACTTGCAACGTATCGTGTTTGGGAACAGAATACCAAATATAACGATGAGTACTACACAAAATGACCAAAATGCACAAGGTGCAAACGAGGCTCCAGTGGATATCCTCAAACTGTTGGGACCTCCTGCGTTGTCTCCTGAAGAGCAAGGGGAATACAACAATGCGAAGTTCCCTGCCACTCATAAAACGGCTATGATCTTGGATCTAGCTGATCCGATCCAAATGCCTGAATGGATGAGGTTCTGTCTAACGACGTTCCAAGCCACGGGTGTGACCTCTGAGAAGGTGAAGATGCAAAGGATCTTTGGATGGATGACCCTCCAGACGAAGCAAGCCTTAGAGCATCTCCCTGGAGCGGAGGAAGGAAAGGAGGATGCAGATCAATTCCTTCGAGCCATGATTGAGCGGTTCCCGTCTATCTTTGGCAAACCCCTGGGTTCCAAGAAAGCTATGCTGGAATTGGTTCAGAGGTTTCGACCATTGAGAGTCGAGGATGGATCTGAGCTGTTGATCTATTGCATGTTGTTCGAAGTCGAGGCCAATAAGTTGTTGAAACCGCCTCCGGCGATT